>JAGFMF010011568.1:14682763-14709205 GCA_019455555.1 Galemys pyrenaicus | reverse complement strand
TGCTGAGGGGAGCAGCGGGCACAGCAGGAGAGGTCTGCCGCACCATGTGGGTCCCCTCCCTGGCCAGCAGCAGGGATCGAACTCGTGCTGCGGTGGCTGAGTTCTGCTTCATAGTGCGTTGCTTAACCCACTGCGCCACCAGGGAGGCCCTTCTTTGTATAATTATAACCAGTGGAGTCATAATAGAACAAAATAATTCATACATTTGTCAGTGGTGCATCTTAAAATTTAGAATTTTCTTTTTCCCAATGATTTATTACTCCATTGCTTGAGCTTATAAAATTAAGGAAAATACAAGATGAGAGATAAGCAAATATTTCTTAGTTCAGACATTTGTGAAAAATTGCATAAACAACAACAACTAAAAATGAAGTCTTATGTCTTGCTTTGTTGATGTTACTTATAACTTATTTACTCCAGGGAAGATTTAATTCACCTTACAAAAGATATACTGAAGAATAAAAAGAGAACAAAGAGGTCATCTTGAAGGGGAAAATAAACATAGGAAAAATGAATGAAGCTTAAAGTTAGAGTAAGAGTATTCATGATGCTCTTCCACATTTGCTAGAAATGAGCTATAAATATGCCTTTGAGTTTTATAACCATCTAAAGCAAATCCATCATGTCCATAAATGTAAAACAATACCAAATCGATGTTCAGAGGAAGGCACATCTGTTCTGATGCTGTGAAATCCAACCTAGATTCCACAGTCTGTCAATTCAGTTACTCTTTTCCAGGCTCGATACTTTTCTGTGTAACCACCAGCCAGAACCTTGGTAAATCCAAGTTTTTATTGCTTTGCAAACTGTTCTTTTGGGAAAGACATACAACCAGATTGGTAATACTTCTCATGGTTAAAAACCTTCAGCTATGTTTTCAACACTGCCTGCATTCAGCTGTTTCCTTTGTCTTCTGAACCCACATTTTCCTCAGGGATGGTTTCAAACTTATCTTCACTCTCCTCAAAATTTTTATTCCTTCCTCTGCTTTCCTAGTCATTCTCATGAGATCACCAGAAGCTTTCAAATGGGAAATCTCTCAATTTCCACCTAAGAAACCTACTAGCTCTCTTGTGGTCTGCTTATACAGTCAGCTGGCTTTCCAGTAATAACTGAAGAGATGCTTGTCTTCTGTATAAGCTTGTTCCTCCTGTGTTATGTTTGACTCTTTCATCTGAAAAAGGAAACTTTTGAAAATAATGTCTTTTATTTACTCTTTTTATGTTAAATATTTCACTGGACTAAGAAAGAAAACAACTTGAAAGAGTCAATACACACTGCCAGGACCTGGGGTCTAGAAGACCATCTGGGGAAAATGCCACGTAAAGATGTATCCAGTTTACCTTTTTTGGAAACTAGAAAAGGTTTTCCATCTGTTATAAACTTATTTTCTGTGGCCTTGTCATATCCTTCCTTTAAGCAGCTTTATCTGAAGTCTTCACTAACCTTATCTAACTAAGATATTCCTATCACTTCTCACTATGACCTTTTGGCAAGGTAAGACTCTGTACTATGCCTTTGTTATTAAAACACTTTCTTTTCTTAGCTTCTTTGATACCATTATCTTGATTGCTTTTTCCTACTTGCCTGGCACACCAGCTCCTCCTCTTCTTACCTCTGTCAGTGCTCTCCATATTCTATCCTAAGTTTTCTCACTGTGAGAACTTTTCTACTTGGGAAATTCAGTTACAGTGGTAGCTGCTATTACGTTTATTTGCAGAAGGACCCCCAATACATAACAGCTGCTCAGCCTTTTTCATAGCTTAGACCCATCTATTGAACTGCTTTGGTTGTCTTATAAGCACTTCAGCTTCAGCACATCTCAACAGAACATAGCATCTCGAGAATCCATGCCCTGTCCGAGTGCTCTTAATATTTTTTCTACCTCGTAGTGTTCTTATCGCTGATAAGCATCAAACAGGGCTTTCAGTAAGTGTTGCTTATATAGTAAGAGAACAGCATTTAACAGCTCCCCTTTGGAATACATGATTTGCTGAGAGGTGTACTGATTAGTGGATACTCACTGAAGGGTGCCCTATCATAAGTTCCATGAGCTTCCCCTCTCCCCCACTTACCTCACCCTACCTCTGCCCCTCCCTCAAACACTTAAATTTAGAATACCTACCCCATGAAATTGTTAAAATTATGCTTAGGTATAATTGAAACAGCAGCCTTTATAAACTTGCTGAAATATTAAACAACACCTATTCCAGCCTTGTTGTACTGAGAATATTTGCTCCAAGCTCTGAAGAACTCATTTACAAATGAACTTGAGAATAAATGCTGGTTAGAAGATGTGGTCTGTTTAGATATTTGATGAATTGTCTGTGGGATGTTAAAGCACAGAGGGATCACAACTTCTGCTGGCCAGTGGGAGATGCACAGGTGATTTAAGGGACTTACCTGAAATCAAATCACTAGTAAGTTGCTAAACCAAGACTAGAACCCTGACTTTGTCTGATACTTTTTTTTAGTATCCCTTTGATCTTGTTTTCTCATTGTTAGGTTCTTTGTTTGTCTTTAAGTACAAATTCATGTCTTAATTTTTTGGAAGTTGATTGGCATTAATGAAATTAAGTGATTCTTAATATATTTAATTTTGGCTGTATCAAATAATTCATTTGCAAATGACAGTGCATCTCTAACTGGGCTTAGAAATATCTATGGATATTTATAATGATACAAATATACAGTATTACTAATTACATTTAAAAAGTTTAGTCAACTCCTAACTTTGTTGTAGAAATTTTTATTCCTTGAAGAAAGCTTTTTAGTAAAGAGAAATAAGTCTGACTTAAGAAGACATCATTTGTAATGACTGAAATTGTTGCTTGTGTTTATCTGATACCATAAACTGGTTACCTACAAATTTTGGCTTTTTTCACTTCCAGTAAGAGAAGCAACCAAGGTTAGCTATGGATCAACTGCTGAGAAATCTTACCTGGCCATGTTTGAGAAGCATCTTGTTAGAAACATTTCTAAAACAAATACTACTGGATTTTTTTCTTCTCCTTCTCTGTATAAAATATTAACTGTAATGTTTTATTTTTATTCACAGATTATTATAAGTATAGGCCTCATGTTTTATGTAGTTCATCGAGCTCAAGTGGAACTGAATGCAGCCATTGTAGCTTGCGAAATGGAACTGAAAACCTCTCTGGTTAAAGGCAATCAACCAAATACCAGTGGCTTTTCATTCTACAACAAGAGGACCCTAGCACTGTCTGGAGGTGGAATCAATATTGTATGACTCTAAGGAAATGTGTGATTGTGATTGTCAAGATCCCAGTGTGCTGCCCAAGGTCTAGCAGTCACCTCACTAGTGGGCAGAGACAAGTTCTAATTGTACTACGGCACAAACAGAACTGGCTAGTTTTTTAAATTGCACAATTTTTTAAAAGCAAGAATCCTTTTCTGGATATGTAAGTGTAAATGTAGATGCAATTTTGGCTGTACCTCTTTATCATTTATTATGCCTGTAATGGCCTATAGGTCTGCACTTTAGTGTTTTGGGGTTTTTTTTTAATTATTTTCTTTCTGGGTACTTACAAACAGAGAAATAACCCAAATATTTTTCTGCTTAGTGTCTTTATTTATAAAGTCCATGAATAGTTGTATGCATCTTTCCTACTTAGAATGAGTAAAGTATGCAGTTTTAAATGTGTAATCTTATTAGGTGTTCTTTGCTTTTGGTAGTCTTTCCAGAAAGGATAATCAGTGTTTTTTGTTTTGTTTTCTTGCTTTAAAAGTGGGACCACTTTGCTTCCGTTTTCCTTACTAGCTAGAAGATAGACATTAACTTTTGGTTGAATGTATATTTGCAAGCATCACATTGTTGCAGGGTCATTTACACCTATTTACGCAAGCTTAAATCCTACATTGTGGGACTGAAGTGCTCTTAAGATACTTTTTATTTTCACTGTGTAATATGCAAAGCAAAAGGGAAATTATTTAACGGATGGTAGCCCAAATTAGAACCTGTGTTCTAATTTCATTGCGTTAGATCTTTCATCAAAGGGCTGTCCCATTGCAGTCTTACTAAAAACATTTTATTAAAATAAAATCTTTATATTCAAAATTAGGCTTTGAAATAAAGATATCATTCCTTTAAAATGGTGGGCTTTACCATCATTGAAGATGTCACTCAGGTGGCCTTGTTTGATCAAAACGCCTTTTCAAAAAAACAAGCTTTAAAATCACGTGTGTTATTCCATTGGAATTCATAGAGATTTGTCGCCATAGTCTTCAGCTTTAAAGCGATAAATGTAATGTTAATTCAATTCCCAGATTTGTATTATTTGCCCTACCATAGAGTAGATTTACTTTGTTTTTTGGTACTTGTTTTTCTCTGATAAGACTCAGGAATTCTGAAATGTGAAATTCTTCTCCTGTAGTATGAATTGAGTGTATTTTTTAATATCACTTAGGAGCATAATATACACTAATTGGCATATGATTTATTGATGACATATATTATTCATTAATCACCCTGTACTTTTAAAATAATTTCATTGCAAACTTAACATTTTTTGTTACAATCAAACTATAGATATGAATGAGAATTTTCTGGTAGATATCTCTTTCTTGGCTTTGAAGATTCCAACTTATCAGAGACCTCCCACTTGCCTTTTTCTTAGGGTAAAGCTTTGCCCTGATTTATTAAAGTATAAAACAATATTTTGGATGCAGATTTTTCTAGCCTTATGCTAGAGATGATCATTTTAATGTAGAAGTTTTTTATTTTATTATTTTTGTCTTATTGCAGATGCTGTTATTCTTTTCTTTGCAATGCATAAGTTTCTTCATCCTTGAGTAACCATAAAGTTTCTTTACTTCTCCATACCAAGAAGACCTCAGTGCAGATGATCCCTAAGAGGCACCAGGGTCTCCAAACCTATAGCACATAATTGGCCTCCAAACCTTTCCTTCTTAAATTGGTAGAAAAATTACATGGTATTGGAATATTCTTAGTCTTTTCAAAATCCTAATTACATGCTTAGTTGTGTTTTGAAATTGTTTTAGTTTAATAATCCCACTGAACAATACATTTATTTTCTAACTTGACAATATTTATTTTGTGCTTTCTTGTCTGTTGGTTAGTTTTGTTAAAGGAATCATTGAAATCACTACTTTCATAGTTGGGTTATAGTTCATGTATTTTGAAGTACATTTATTTACTTAGCATTTTGTAACTTAAATAATTTCACCAAATGAATACCTTCAGTAATTTGTAATGAGTTCCTCCAAGTGTTGCATTTTGCTTGGTAATTTAAATAAATATGTAAAAGTAAAAGAAACAATTTTTCTGTATTCTGCCAATCATAATTTTATATAATAAAATCATCCATTTTCACTTAAAATAGTACGGATTTACTATTTCTAAAATATGAATCTAAAGTAGTAGCTTTCCTTTTCTTCCTCATTTCCAGCCTACAGGTAAACAACAATCCATTACAGTCATGCTATTTAATAGCTGAATTTGGTTGTTAGGATTTTAGATACATTCTCTATAAATTGTACTAAATCATTGCCATGACTTATTCACTCAATATTTAACCTTACTTCTCAGCGTTATGGTAGAAACAAACTTTTACTGGATCTTTTTGTGTTACCCAAATATTGCCTCCAGTCAAAGTGTATATTTATAAAATAAATGGTTTTGGATTTCTCAAACTGTTTAAATGAAGTCTAAAGTTACTTTTTGCACATTTCAAAAGTATACAGTTATACCTGATTTCCAAATCTGATGAAAGATATGTTCCGTTTAACTTTGGGGCTCTTTTCCTAAATTTTCCACATTTTCTGGTTTATTGGTTGTAATTTTGCTTACTCTTTGCAATCATGCTATGTAAATTATCTTAAGATAGCCACTTAAAATGTATATAATAATTCACTGAGTGCTTTCATGTCCATTTTAATTTGATCTGATTTGTGAAATAACTTGAAATTTATACTGTTTGGTTTATGAAAATAGAAGATGCAAATCTTTGTCATTAGAATGTGTATTTTCAGAAGTGAGTACAGGGGTTTATTCAGAGCTAGCCATACTCTTTTTATGCATTTTGTACCAATAACCACAAACTTTTGTAAGGTGGCTTTGCTTGATAGGGTCGAGTGTTTGACTCTAAGATACTTTCCTCCTCGTGAAGCTGTTAAGTTCAGTGACTCTTATTTACCCTTGCTGTAACTAAGTGGTGTAGCTGCAGGCATATTCCAGCCTTTTTCTTTGTTAATGTGCAATGCTGCTTTGGACTGTTCTTGGGAAAGGTGCTATGGCTTACATATGTCAATGTTTGTTAACCATGACACTATCTTTAGATAGTGCTTGAGGAAGTCACTAGGAATAAGCCAGGTGGTACAAGTAAATCCTTAGATGTATGATAAATCCATGCTGTTCAAACCGAATATTGACTTGTTTGTGCGAACCTCAGGAGTGACAACACTGGTGCTGACCTAAGTTGATGGCCTCAGGGATGGAATGCTGTTGCAGACAGAGGCCACTCACTGTATCAGATGGTGGTCAGTATAACATTGTCTTTAAGATCGGACATTGCTGATTTCTGTTATAATAAACTATTTAGAACATTGTTTTTTTAAAGGTTGGTATCTTTACATTGAAAAGCCTTTATGGAAGGGGAAGGAATCACCTGTTCAACGGGATGTTTAAAACTCAGGAGTTCCAGTAACCTCACATATGAATAGAAACTGTTAACTTATTCCACAACTAAATTATAACTTGGTATTTTCCGAATTGCAAAAGTGATTGCTGCAAACTGTTTTCTAAGGTACCTGAAGATTTTAAAGAGATCATTCTAAAGGTTAATCAGTAAAATCTCTTGATAATTGGTATCCCAGATCACTTGTGTGCCTGAGAAAATAAAAGGTAATGTTTTATTTTCCTTCTCTTCTCTTTCTTTCCCTCTGTAATGCACATAGACACATGCCATGGGAGGGAGAGATTCTGGAGGAAGGGAGGGTATGTTCCAAAGAAATGCTAGTAATCTATTCTGGTAGAGATGGTTCATGGTTATCACAGAGGGCCTGTGGAGCAGGTTTTGTTGTCTTACATTGGCACTTATGCTTCAGTTTCTGGTATTGTTTCCTTTTCTAATGCCCCTAGATTATAAAATGCTACTTGCCATGCAAACAATTCTTAGTCCTACTTGTTCCAGGCTGCAGTAATGCGTCTGATAGCATTCATAATGTCAAAACACCATCACCAATCTTGTTTTCTATTGATTCTACCCTGTCTTCATGACTGATTCCTTGAGGGAGCATTCACCTGCTATATAACTTTCATCTTGGCACCCAGAATAATACTTGTTTATTTCTAGTATCTTTGGTAGCTATTTTAGGTCAAGCTTGTTAGGAAATGAAATGGAGACACCTAAAGGAGTAAACGCTGCAGGTTTCAGCAGCAGTGGTGGAGACGGAGGCACCATTGTACTGGCAATGCAAGTGCTTACTGCTGTTTCCTCCGTGCTCCCTCTCTCTGGTTGTGAGGGTTCCTGCATGTCTAAGTGCAGAAAACATACATCAGTAGTATTCTGTATTACAAGTTAAATATTGAACACTTTAGGGCTAGCATGTTCATGGTAGTATTACAATTACATGTGTATATGGTAATTTTGTACTTACTCTGCTGTGTTTCAGCAAAGCTGATTGTCCAAATTGAGTAACATATTACTCTCTGTTGGATATTACTGTTTTACAAGTAACTAATAATCAGTAGGGTAACCTGCTAGATGAAAGGTTTAAAAATACAAAATATGCAGAGAAGCTGACTAGAAGAGAGTAGACTATAAATTGAACCAAAATAAAATAATTTGAAAATTATAATATTCTTAGAATAGGTATACAATGAATAGTATGTTTAATGTAGTTTATTAACCTGATCATTCATAAAATTCATGGCCACCATAGAGTAGTAAAAGTCAAGTGGAGTTCTTTGACTCTGTTTCTGCTGATTATAAAGCCATACTCCATAGAAATGTTTTGAGGCACAGCGTGATTCATTCTCATTACCTGTACTGTGTTGACCTCAGTAGCAATGACAGGGAACTGAGTAGTTTTCCTCTGAATTTTTCAGCTCATTACTCTAATTTTAAGATACTTAACTAACTTTATGTTATCACAGTTCTATTTTCAATATACAATAGGGAGGCTTTGCTTGGAAGAGGTTTCGTAAACATGTGTTCAGTTTTTAGTTGGACTTGGGACAGGTTTTGAACTTAAGGGCATCTTCCTTCCCTCCACTTGGCTGTTGGCGTCTATAGCCTGCTGGGCACAGATGAGGCTTTGTTTTCTGGGAAGGGGTCTTGACAGAGAAAAACGAAAGTTTTCTCCTACATGGACTGGCACAAGCATGGAGGAAGAACTGAAAAGCTACACGTCCTGGGGAGACTTTGCTTTGAAATCTGTGGGCTTCTGAACAGAAGTTTGATATTGGCCTTGCCAAAATATGTCAATTCTCCCTGATCGCTAAGAAGCTGAGAAGGAACTGAATGGTCTGAGTATTCCCTGTGGAGCAGGAAAGAATTCACAAAGACCATGTACAAAGAGCTTTCTGCAAACTTCCTCCTAGGAATTCACAGCTGACTAGTTCACGTTCCACCACTGGCATTCCTCATGTCTAGTATTAATTGCAGCATTGTTCTTAAGTGTCAAACAACTGTAAACACAGTGATTGCAGTTCAGAGGTCAGCAGCTGAATAAATTAGGGTATACCCACACCACAGCTGAGCAGCTATTAGAAAGGAAGAATCAGTTATATACCATAAAGTTAGAAGGACTTTAGTAGTGTGTTGTGACTGAAATAAGAGGCAGAAAGCTAAAAATACTGCTTTTTTGAGGAGGTGGTCTATCTCCCTTTTCTATGCAGGTAAGTTTCTATATGAGAATTTGTGAACATATTCATATGTGCTTCCCCATATTGGGCTAAATGAACAGGGAAAAAATATGGAAGGAATCCTGTTTAAGATGGATTACTTTACAGGGCCTTCCTGGTGACGCAAGGGGTTAAGCACAGCACTATGAAGCATCTGCAGCCACTGCAGCACCATTTCAATCCCTGGCCAGGGAGGTGACCCACATGGCACAGCAGACCTCTCTTGCCTTGCCCACTGCTCCCCTCAGCAGTGTATTTCAGTCAGTCTGCCTGTTCTGTTCCCCACTCTGTTTCTAGTGACTACTATCACCCCCGCACCTCTGGCCTGCACCCCAGCTCTAATATGCATAAATAAAAATACTTTAGGGGTGATAGAGAGCTGGGTGGGGTGTTAATGGGTGGCATGAAGGAAAAGAATGAAGGTAACTATCAAAACAGAAAAGTGGAAAAAATGCACTTAGAAAAATAGGTAAAACGAACCTCTAGCCCTTTCTTTGGCATGGTGGAAGTCATCCTTTTATTAACACATTCTAATTAGTAGTTATTTTGCTCAAGTACTTCAGGTAATATAATGCAGTATTGAAGAGTGCCCTCTCTTGAGCCAGCTGCCAGGGTTTAAATCCTAGTGCCACTGCTTCTTGGATATGTGTTCCTGATAAGTTAAATAGTTACTTAGCTCCTCTCTGCTCAGTGTCCTCACCTGGATAATATCTTATCTTTGTGTGTGGGGTAATTGTGAGTTTTAAAGAGGTTAATACAGGTTAAATGCTGAAAGCAATATCTGCAGGTAGTAAGCATACCATAAGCATTAGTTGATACTACCAAAAGCCCACCTTTTTAAGAGTTGAGAAACATTTTCAATATTTGTGGGACAGGTAAAAAGTGAAGAAACAATTGCAATAAATTCTATCAGGTCCATGATAAAATTTTATACTATTGAAACAGGGTGAATTACAAACAGGAGTTGTGGCTGGTACAGAGCCCTGGGAGTAGGGGAATGAATGAGTATTGGGACAGTATCCCATGGTTAGTGGTAACTGAACTGTGAAAGGATAATAAATTTGCTCAAGGGAAGAGAAGAAGGGAGGGCATTCCAGGGACATAAGCATAGGAAAGCAGGGTAAACAGATCAGTTCAACTAGAACATGGAGGACAAGTGAGGAATACTGAACTCTAAGGATGGATGTCTGTGGGAGAGAGGGAGGGAGGGAGGAAGAGAGGTGGAGTGGGAGAGACTGCTTAGTTTTGTTTACATAGAATATTAAGTTTAGGCTTTATCAATCAGGAAGACCTGATTAAGAGTCTGTATTTTAAATCACTCTCAAGAAATTAGAAGAAATTAGAGAGTCAAGACTATTGATCTGAATAAAAACTGACCTGGAGAGAAGTGAAGAAAGAAATTAACAGTAAAAATGAGAAAGTTGATATTTGATATAGAAAATAAATTTGGCAAATGTAGAAAGAGGATGTCAAAAAGAGAGTAGAAGCTGTGAAGTCTCATCTGCAGTGGATGGTGACTTAAGTATGAGCAGTTTGAAGGTAGGAAGAGTGAGAATGATTTGAAATGTTACGAAGCACTGAGATCAAGAAAACCACTGAACTTGGAGCTAGTTGTTGTGCTGAAAGAAAATAAATGATCAAAGAATAATAGAACATTTAAAAAAACAACAACAACAACAACCAGCTTAAGAGGATTTTGGCTAGCCAAATCTGGGACAGTTTGAGCATCAACATAAGTGATGATAAGTCATAACCTACAAGTAAAATTATATGAGCTCCCACTGATCAAAAATAAATTAGCAGGGATAAGACTACAAAAAGTGACAAATATTAAATCATGAAGGAATGAAGAAAATAGAAAATCATCTCTCAGCTGCTACTATGCATATAGTGGAGAAAGCTGTCTGGCATCAGCTTCAAGCAAGCAATCATCATCAGAAATAGCAGCCTGAGAACTGTATCACCTCTGTGTTGAGTTTGGAAATACCCTGCCAAGATCTCCTTCAACAGGGCGTGGTGGAGAGCCTGAGTGAGTGACATTTCTGCAGGTGTCCCCATGAAGGCTGAAATCACATTTCTGCAAGGCTTCCCCCGCCAATCGTATGATGGAGGCACCTATGCCTGTCCATTTCTATGTGATGTGAGACTCATTTTCTTGGAGACACCCCATCCATTTGGCTGAGATGTTCACAGAACTACACTGCAGTCTGATATATTCTCCCTTCTTTATTTTCACAGGTATTAGACTATAAGGCATAGATTAGACTACAATACAGACCACTGTATTAGCCATATAGGGAACTAAAGTATCCCCTAACCAATCTAAAGGTTCCCCAGGCCAACTTCTGCCTCTTCCCCTTTATACTTAACAGGCATTTCTCCCAATAAGTTTCATGTGTTCAATCCTACTTGGCATCTGCTTCTTGGAAGACTTGAAATAACACAACCTGATGATGCAATGTGGAAGAAAAGTAACATCACTTCTGTGATATTTCTGCCCAACTGCATAATCTGAATCTCTTTGTGAGGAAATACCAGTAAGGCCAAACTGAAGGAACTTATATAAGATAAATGGTCTTCAAAACTGGTCTTTAAAATTGTCACAGTTATGATTTAAAAAAAAAAAAAAAGACTAAGAAACTACCCCAGATTGAGACACTAAAGAGATATGACAAATAAATGCAATGTGGTTGAAACTTTCAGTCATAAAAGACAGTATTAAAACAATTGGAAAATTCAAATTTTTCTTTATATTAAATGGTAATAATTGTCCTGATGGCAGAAGTGTGGAAGAATTCAGAGACGAGTGAATCTCATGTTTGAAAGTAGGTTCAGAAAAAGAAAGTTCTCTAAACGATTGCAATTTCCTATAAAGTTGAAATTATTATTTTTCAAAAGGTAAATCTGGTGGAATACGGAGAATGCACTGAAGGGATCTAGAAGGAAAACCTGAAAATAAATTGCAAGGCTATTTAACTCAGATAAGAAAAAGTGGGCTAGCAGGTTGGGCAAGCAAAGATAGATTTAAGTGATAAAATTAATGAATTATATATGGAAGATAGGAAGAGGGGTTACTAAAAGTAAATCAGCTTTAGCAGCTGAGAGAATGCTTTTATAGTCAGGAAGACTGAGAGAACAGGCTCCAGAAGACATTCAAGAGTTCTATTTCAGACATGTTATAATTGTACAGTAAGCTCACTCCTTGTAAGAACTTTGAGAATTACTAGTATCAGCAGACAGTGGATCATTTTATCTAGAATTTAGAAGCCTGGGACAGAGGTACACATTCAGGAATAATAAATTTAGGAGTCATTGAGATGGATGAGATCACCTGCAGAGAAGGAGCAGACATTAAAATTCCATGCACAAATTAAACTCTGATGACCTCCCACATTTATAGATCATCAAGAGGTAGTTAAGGAAATCTATTACAATGGAACAAACTTAAATAATGACTTATCCATCCCAGGCTTCTAAAATGGAATGCAAGAAGGACTGCATGTTTCCTCAGAAGGCAAATCAGAATTTTGGGTTTGTTAGCTCCTTTCTCAGGCGTTCTCTGTTCTAAATCTCCCGCAGTCTGCTAGGGCTGACCCTTACAGCAGCATATTTCATTGTAACAGAGGCGTAAACCAGGCTTAGCTCTAAGTCTGGTTTTAAATTTGCAAATACAGTAAGATCACTCCTTATAAGAACTTTGGGAATTACTCTCTTCCTCCTGAGACTCATTAGATGCTTCCTAGGGTTAACAAACAGGTAACTAACTATATGCTTTATTACATATATAAGAGGGGAAAGGCTATTCTAACTTTCAAATCATTATTAGTGTAATCTTCAAAGGGAACTGTAAATGAGAGTTTTCTTAAGAAATACACTTTCTAAGCTCCAGGCTGCTTAGGTATTTATTCACAAAGCATCCTTTGAAAATTGTTAACTGAACTACACCAAACATAGAGATTGCTTTTGTGTCTTTCAAACATTTGCTCTTATACAGATGGAATAAAAATCACTGGCATTTTATAGATAAAGATAAGGGGATAGCCCAGTAAAAGAGGAGTAGGAAAACAGAAACAAAACTAAATAGATCTGAAAATAATTCTTTGTAGGTGCAGGAAAAATAAGTGTTATTGATGACGTTGGCAGGGTATTTCTCAGATTCATCTGCCCAGTGCTCCTAAGATAGGTATTTCGTATAACCTCTACTCAAGATTATCTTGAGAGGACTGATGTTAAAAGCTTGGAAGAAGCTTACCTGATGTAGCAGTTGAACAGAAAGAATTCTCTCTTAGCTCTGCCATTTGCTTAGGGGAGGTGTCACTAAGTGGACTCTGGCACTGATTGCTCTCTACGTCTGTGTTCTCTGTCCTCATAGTCATGAGCATAGCTAGAATTCTTGGCCCCTAAACCTTTAAAATGTCAGTACTGAAATCACTAGTGGCAGTGTTCTTGAGTTACTTGAATGGCATTTGCCATTTTACAGCCAAGGAAAAGCCTGGAACATCTCTCCTGCTTTTCCCTAGCATGTGCACAATTGCCTTTCTTCTCTTTCCTGGAGTAGAACAGGCATCCTGATTAGCATCTGAAGCAGATGTTTGCAAATCAAATGTGTCATAGTCCCACAGATGCCTCCTAATATACACCCAAAGTTCATGCTGTCTCAGAGGCAATTTGTCTTTCTGTTTGTCTTGTTCCGCATTGTAGTGCCAGCATGTGGAGGTTGCCTCTCCCCTGGTAGGTGCATTATAGATATTTGCTACTGAAGAAAGTTAATATGACCTCATGGAGCTGGAGTGTGACTTGATTTTATTGGATTTAATAAATAATCAAAAATAATTGACTTGTAACTTTTTATATGTGATATAAATGCCAGGAAATATAATTTAAATACTCCTAATTATGTCACACCAGAAGGTTGTTTTTTCTGGATTACTGAAAAGAAGAACATTTAATTTCCTGTGAGTAGAAACTTTCTGAACATTTTAAACAACTCATTAAGGATATTTCAGAGCTCAATATAATGAAAGTGGTCAATAGGGTATATTATTTTCTTTACTTACTTTTAATTATTTTATTGTACCTGCATGTTAGAAATGTTCATAATTAATTAAAATGTGGTCATTTCTTGTTTAATTGTATGGATGTAAATGTGTTTCTTGTTTAATTGTATGGATGTAAATGTGTTTCGTGAGAGAAAGAAAGAGGAAAAAATGTCAGTTAACTCCTTCGCTTCCTTTGCTCAGTTTCCTAATATGGTGCTTATCTTTTTGTCATTGATATGCAACTGCAGTATCTTAACCCTCTGCTATTTGTATAATATGTATTTTGCTTGCACTTTTTCTTAAGAGTTTTCAATGTTCTGTTTTATCTCCTATGACCTACCTTGTCTTACTAATTGTGATTTATAGTATCACTACTACAAATTAAAATAAGTTATTTCTGTATTATCTATAGTTTAAAAAATTTCCCTTTTTGGTTTGTTCCCAAGATCTGACACTATGAATACTTAACATCTAATTTAATAAAATGTATTATAAAAGAAAAATCATTTACCTCTTGTTCAGTGTATTTACCATGTTCTACAATAGCTGAGGCATCTACAATAAAAGTAAACTTAAGTGACTTATTTTAATAGAGTCAGGAGGTTTATTTTAGATATATAGAAACACATTTTTAGAAATGTAGAGAAAGTAAATCACTATGCTGAAATACCCTGTAAAATAGAATTTTAAAACTGTAAACATATGTTTTTAATTGAATGGGTTCCAAACAATCAGATATATATGTTTGTCTACATGATTTCTTCGTCTGTGTAAGTGATACATGGTAAAATTTTATATAGATTATGCTAATGATTTAAATGTGGTCTCATTTTGTAATAAAAGCTAATATGTTTCCCTCTGATAACAGAAATACTTTAGTAAAAAGCAAACAGTATCTGGGTTTCATTTAGCTTTTATAGTTACAGTGTATTTGCTCCATTCTAAAAGTGCTCTTTATTTTTTTTCGAGTTTTAAAACTGTGTGATATGGGATACATATAAATCACATATACATATATATCAAGGGGAGCAAGAAAATTATCTGATTGTCTTAAATATTCTCAGTGAAAATAATTTATTTTCCTAAACTTGAAAATACTTTCACACTTACTATAGCATTATAAGAAAGTATGTTTCCAAGCAAAAATGTTGTATATATGAGCTGAATATTATCACCATTGTACATGTAACTGGGAAGGTATGTCAACAAGCTAACTGTATTAACACACCACCAAAATGTCACTGTGATAACAAATCCCCCACTTTAACATATTATGCAGTATCTTGTTTAGCTGTATGGATTTATTCCTGGTCTATACATGACAATACAAACATCCTTTTAGTATTTTGATCCAAGTATTTTTATAAAATGAATAGGACATATTGGTGTTGTTAAAAGAAATACAAGTGATTTTTTTAATGTAGAAAAGAGATCCACTACTGAAATAGGAATCTGTGTTATAAACCTATAATTTAGAGCCTATTTGTCCACTGAAATCTGTTATATATGGAATTGTTCTTTTGAAAAAAGTATGCTACAATCTAATTAAGCTGTGATACTCTTCCTACGTTAGAGTGCAGAGATTTCCATAGTAACAATCTAAGATTTTCTCTAGTGACCCATCCACTCACCTCCTGGGAATTTTATGTACCTTTCTATTCCACGAAATCTATTTTACTCATATTCATACAATCCCAAGGTTAAAGTATAAGATAACAACTAACATTTTTTGAGCTCCTACTGTGTGTTAGGCACACTTCCAAGCATTTTACACATATGCTCTCCCTCTGAAGTAGAACTTACCAGTCTCCTTCACAGATGAGGAAATTAAGGGGCAGGGAATTCTCATGGCTGGGAATTACTTGGAAACACAGTTTGGATCTGAGCCTTCCCATTTTCTAGACAAGAACTCCTCAGTCACGACTGGATTACAAGCATGCTCAGATATGAGCCCTCTCAGCCACTGGTGATGCTGGGCACGGCATCCTCAGGCTAGTCCTGTGCTAAGCAGTGTCAATTTGCACCAGCACTCTGCACAAAGAAAACTGCTTTCCCTGTGTGCCATGATGTGCAAGATCAGCACACTGCCTTATAGCAAAGTGTTTAGAGACAATATATTCAATGTGTTCACCTAATTTCTGACAGTAAAAAATGTTCAGATTTAGCAGTCGGCTGACAAGTGATACTTGCATACTTTATGTAATTACATGTTGTGTTACTTCTTGTCCAAGTTTTGCACATGAAAAAAGGCTTGAGAGCAAAGGGTAAAAATTCTTCCATTGATATTTTGTTATGATTCATATTCACTGTTCCTAACTGTACATTAGGCAACATTAGTCCTACCTAAAGTTACCATGAAATTTTGACAGCATTAAGCATTAATTATTTTGAATAAATCATTCCATGTGAACTACCTATTTTCCAATTAACTAGAATTGCAAATGTTGTGACTTGAATGCTGAGGTACCACAAAGCACACAGGGTGAATAGGGTTAATAAGGTTAATATAGAAGTGAGGCTTATAAGTTGGAAAGAGAGAAGGAAAGGAATGAGGAAAAGAGAGAGGGAAGGAGAGAAAACAGAATAGATATGCTGTCTTGATAGAGAAAGAGTGGTTGGTTGTTCAAGAGCCTTCAGTGTTCAGGAACATTGAAGTCACTTGGAGACTTCAGTTCAGTATCAGAATAAAAGAAAGACAAAATATTTGGAATCCTGGAGACCTTAGAAAGAGCTCAGGGGAACCCAAATGCTAATCCCAATGGACTCAAATAAAAGTGCCGTGACGTATAAAACACGCACACAAATGTTTTCATAATGTTTAAGATGATTTGTTCACAATGCTTAATCACAGAAATCCACCTAGAAGTATAGTTTGTAGTTTTCCAGATTTTACCACAATATAAATTATTTTTAGGTAAAGATAAACACACTGCAGATGAGTCAAAGAGGAAAAAATTCACTTTTGATTGCACTAATTAGATTGCCCACTTATACATGTCTGTTTGGTTTACTGCCTTGGTGGGAACCATCTTTGGAGCTCTGATTATTTGTCATGTGGTCCGGTTACCTGATGACATGTGAAATCACAGGGAGAGGAAGCAAAGGTAGCTCTTAAGTTATTTCACTGACTCGATAATAATGAGCCATTGCCAAGTGAAGTAATACCAGGAAGAAGAGTTGGCTGTGTGTGTTTGGGGGAATTTGATGAACTCTTTGGGAAACATGTAGATCTGAAGGAATCAGACAGAATCCAAAGGGAGATTTCATGAAAGCAATTGAAAATACTTGCCTGTTGTTGTGTGGAGAGATGAGGACTGAGTTGGGAATTATCTGTTCACAGCCGACGTAGTGAAAGACCTTCTTTCCAAAGAGGAAAACATAAAGATGATCTAAAGGTCCTCCTCAAATTACCTGGATAACCATCTTCACAGGAGGAGAAAGGTGAGCATCCAAAGGAGACAGGTCACACTTCTCCTTCAGTGCCTGTACTTTCACCTCCAGCCTGGTTGCACCTCCTGAGGCCAAGGTGCTGCCTTTGTGCTTCCATAACTCTGTGTATGTGTCTGATGCTACATTTGCCACACATACACACTAACTGGTTTAGCTTCTTGTCTCACCTGCTACACTAATATTCATGAATGAATGAATAGCAGAAATGGAATGAGAAGAGATTGTTCTCAGGGCCACATCCCAGAAATCAAAGACCTTGGAGTTCTCTGAAACTGATCAGACAACATGTAACATCAGGAACATCTAATCAGACACCAGGAGTGGCCATGAGTTCTCACTGGGGTTAGTGGACAAAAAGAGAAAAGAAATAAATTCACTCTCCTCCTTTGTCAATATCACAATCTACTGTAGAGAGAACTGGACCCCAATGTTGCTTTTAGTATGTGTTTTGAGGGTCTGTAGATGAAGTGTGAGGATGGAAAATGTTCAGCTGGCTATAAAATCCTCTATTTTATGTTAGAACACTGAGCTTTGGTGTTTTCATTGATTTAAACCTTGACTTTGGCTTGATGTTACAAACATTAAATAATTTCTGAAAGTTTTATGTAAACTATAAAAATTTCTAGAAAGTCCTAAATAAATAATTATAATAGTATAGGTATAGATGGTGTAGGCTTTGTAAATAGACTCAGATTCGAAAACTACCCTAACATTTGCTATCTGCATGAAGCTGAGACAGCTTAAGATACACTTAAGCTTTTGTAATTCATTCTTCAATACTAACTTGGGGGTTTAAATAAAAGAATGCATGAAAAGCAGTTAGCATATTGTCCAGCATGATAGTCAGTACTGGTAGGTATTACTGGCATTACTATTATGGCATAAGAATTGTTTTATATTGCGGTAAAGTATACAAGAGATGAAACTTAACACTTCAACTCTAAGTGTGTAGTTAAGTAGCAGTAAGTATTTGTTCAATCATCCCACTGACCATCTCCAGATTTGTTTCATCACCTCAGATTGAAACCATGTACCCATTAAATAATAATTTCCCATTTCTTTTCTACCCAATCCTAGTATCCACCATCCTACTTTACTTTCTGTCCTTATGAGTTCTCCTGTTTCAGGGAAGTCACAAAGTGAAATCATACAAAATTTGTCCTTTTTTATCTGGCTTAAGAAATTCTTAATAATAGCAAAGGTGAAATCCAAACTTTTTAGCCATTGATTTCTGGGATTCTTTACTACGTGGACCCTGACCAATGAGCCCAAGTTTCGTCACCTTCTTGAAAGTGGTAACTACAGGGACAATCTCCATAGGAGGAAAACAGTCTCCAAAGGGCATGTGTTATGTGCCAAATCTAGTTCCCCAGGCACAGGATTTGGGGGGTAGAGGAAACTGCAAAATCTGAAAATATTTCTGAAAGGTAGCTTTAAAATGTGATCCGTCTCACAACTCCTTTCCCAAAGTGACTGCAAATTGTGCAGTCAGTAAACAGAATAAGTGGTGAAAAGGTCTGAATATTTATTAGTAAACAACAACCAAGGCATAAGATATAAGATTAATTCTATAAAAGAATTTCTATTTTTAAAAAAATGTTCTCATAGATGTGTAGCAATTGCACAACCTGTTTCTTCTTATCTTGTATATGAACTAAATGAGCTGTTTCCCTGCCTGGCAAATCTGCATTCCTTCAGTTCCACATAATGATGCCATTTCCTGCACAGAAAGCAAGAATTGTTAGGCCTGTAACTATCAAGTCCCAAGGAAGTTGTTTCTGTAGCAACAAATCACCCATATGAAATCTCTTAGGATTTTTACTTCTTTATGCCAATGACTTTTCAATGCAAATGCAGCTATACCAGTCAAGTGGAACTTACTGAAACTGCTGCTGAAAATCTGCAAGTAGTTGGTTTTTCCTTAGCTCTGCGACTGCACATGATTTCTGAAGTCCATGACCTATGTTACCATAACAGTTACTGCAAACAGCATATGCCACCTCTGCTGCTTTCTTTGTATTATCCTGGGCGAGCAATTTATTATCTCTGAACACTGGTTTCATCTATGCAATAAATAAGAGGCTAACAGCAGGTTGTGGAAATGTCTAGCATGGGTGTGTCATGTAGTAAGGTCTAGAGGTAAACATATATTTAGGAAAGGAGCACGAATGCTGTACTTTTCTAGCTCTCTTTCTCCTGGAGACTCTCATTTCCCTTTTAACAACCATCTCTCGGCTTCTCGCTTCAGTATTTGGGGAACTGAAATTTCTACCTCGTTTGCTCTTCTGCTAGCAAGGCCTGTCCAACATCCGGCATGCTGCCCAGCCCAGGCTCAGGCTGCAGGCTGGAAATCACTACCCTTGTGATTTAATTACCTTTATCTCATCAAGACCCTTGGGCCTCAGGACTCTGCCTGCTGCTTTGCAGAGCTAGTTTGATAGCCTTTCATCTGTAGCTTTTAATCTAAACCAAATGGCACTGATTTGGATAGACATTGGAAAAGTCATTATGATAGCCAAGAGAAAATTTCTGTAAGGACAAAAGCAAAAATAACTGCTTATATTTTATGATTACTCTGGGCTCTTTGTCAAAAATAGAAATGCTATGTTGGGTATTTTTATTTCTTTGAAATCTTGTTGTAATTTATTGAGTGTTTCCTATTGCCCAGGCCTGATGCTAAGCACCTCACTTATGGATTCAATTTAATCTACCTAGCAATCTTAGGAGATAGGTGCCACTCTTTCCCCTTTTACAGATAAAGAAACAAAGGTTAAGAAACATTAATTTCATACCGAAGAGGCAGAGCTAGATCAAAACCCAGCCAACAATTCAGCCCTCTAGATCAGGATGGTCAGTGTAGGTTCACATGCAGTTACTAAGTCCAGAAAAGATTCGACTGAGTGTTACTTTAAATTAGGGAGCATCTGGAAGGTGTTCAGTGATGACCCTTTTCACTGCACATCTCCCCAATGCCAATTTCCTTCATACTTTTTTAAAAAATGAGTCCCTTAGTTCTTTATTTTAATACTAAAATGTGTTTGTTCTCCATTCCTTGCAGTAGAAACATAAGACTTCAAGAGAGCCATACACATATACATATGAAATTCCTTGCCAAGGAAGCAGTGACATGCTGAATCTATTCAAGAATAAATGATGACCTCAGTGATCCCTGTGGTTGGAATTTTTCTTTTGTAATCAAAATAAGTTAGCTCATTTGATTGTTGTTCTGTAAAGGTATACCTGCAAATTAAGAATTAGGGATGCTTCCCATACAATATTTTTTCGAGGAAGAAATACATACTGCCATGTGTAGAATTTACAACATGAAAAAAAAATCAGGAATAATTTGGAAGATTTTATATGGGTTATGAGAGTTGTCTTCAAAGTGGGTCCACAAGATAGTCCCTTAGGAAGGTTCTTTTTTTTTTCTATGAGAATTTTGATTTCTATTCTTGTTTTGCTCAATATTTAAAAATTTGTTTTTATATAATTTTATATTGTACATAAATGTTATAATATATTAATACACAATTTATAGTTGATATTATATATTATTATGTACAGCATAATCCAATTAATAATCATACATGTTTAAACATTCGTTTATATATGCAAGAAGTATACGCTAAAATGTTTTTATCAATAAAATAAGTAATCAAAAAGTTTGATAAGCCAAGTTCCTCGCTCATAGGAGCTGCCTCTCCCGTGTGCTCTGCAGCATTTTCCACTCTCCTAAACTTTTCTCACATTGCATATTAAATGTCCGGCTTCCGAACTTAAATTTATAGTGCATTAAATTTCCAGCAGATTGGACCCTCTGCACAAGGGGAAGAAATCATGGTATGAGACTGAAACCTTTCTATTTGGGTGTTGCAGAAGTTTTTCCAGTCCTGTTTTGTGCTTTGTAAACTGTTCACTAGAAGCTTTGATATCTTCACTGAAATCAGTTATTTCCCCACTCTTTTTTCTCCTGGTTTATTAGATTGACAGGTTAGCCTTGCAATATTTCTACCAATATATTTCTCTATATCCCTACTATCTGAAAGAATTAGTCTTGGTCCTCTTTTCAGTTACCAAAATTTACAAACTGATCCAGAGAGTGGCCAGCTGAGAGTGGCTTATATAAGATTTAGTAGGATATTTGATCCTAGATCCAGTATCATTTATTTAGTATAAATTATCCCTAACTTAAAGGAAAGTTTTCTTAGTGCCTAATAATTTTTTAAACTGAAAATATTTTTACTCTATCTGTATATCCACTTGTCTCTAGGACAAGGATGCTAGAAATTATGCTGTCAGCAAAATTGTATTTGATTGTGAAGGCAAATAATTTGCTGAGTTATATGAAATTCTATTTTGCTCATACCCTAATTCAAATGATTTTGAATTGCAATAGATTTAGTGTTGAATTGCAATAGATGGTATGTTTTAAGCATTTGTTAGCCATTTCTCTGGGTCATGAAATCAAATTTATGTTATACTTCTGCTAGATGATTTGAAAAGTATTTTAACTTTTCATTGTGTTGATCGTTTCTTTTATGGAGCTGAATTGCCCATTTCCTCTCTCCAGTGCTAACTTAAATAAACAAATGGTCATAAAATAGGCACCATTCTCAAGGTTTATTTTTACCATAATTTTTCATTATCTCTAGTGATAGTGTTGATTTTAATTTCTTCTCAAGATTGTGCTTTATACTCCTCCCTGCTGGCACAGCGGGTTGAACACTGCACTGTGAAGCATCTGCTGCACGACAGCATGAGTTCTATCCCCGTCCATGGAGCTGACCTACACAGTGCAGGAGACCTCTCCTGCCTCACCAGCTGCTCCCCTCAGTAGTGTATTTCAGTAGATCTGCCTGTTCTGCTCCCCTCTCTGTCTCTGGTGAATCCGCTCATCTCCCACGACTCTGGCCTGAACCCCAGCTCTTGTATGAATAAATCTGTTAAAATTTTTTTTTAAAAAGATTGTGCTTTTTACAAACTAAATTAATTTTTCAGTGTTTTAGTGTCTAAAGATTTCTTTTAAATCTTTAATTAAAAGGAAAAATTATTTTAACTAACTGGAAATTAACATGTGAAATACTTATTTAAGGACATTATTTGCCCTTTGATAGATGAATACATGATGAAATAAGGATCCTGTGGTGAAATGGTTAGAGCTATCACAATAATTACCAATAATTTATTCCAATTAAGTACAAATGATTGACTAGGAAATTGTATGTATGTGGAATCATGCACTGTTAATAACCATAGACTAAGAGTAGGCAGAATTGGATTTGTACATTAGTGAATTTATCTTTTCACAAATGTAGTGATTTTACTCTCTGGTTTGTTTGAGGAGTAAATTCCAGTCACTTAAAAAATTAACTAGTTCCTTTAAATAAATATGTACCCTTAAAAATCCTTTTGCTTCATAATAGTAGACAATCTAAAACACAAAGCTAAACAAAAAGAACATAATCTCATTATTTAATATTAAACTTTTTTCATTTTAATTTTCATCTAAAACTTTGTGTGTTTATAAAATTAAATGAAGAAAGGTGTACAAATAGTGAATGTTAAATACCTATTTGTGAAAAATGGTACAAAAAGACAGGTAAATCCTGCAGCTCATGGTGGTGGTTTTTATTTTTTAACTTTTTTTTAAACTCACATACTGGTTTTTAATATAAAAATTATAGAAAAAAAGCTCTGGGGGGCCTTCCCAGTGGTACAAGGTGTTGAGCACTGCACTATAAAGCATCCACAGCCACTGCAGCATGAGTTCGATCCCAAGCCAGGGAGGTGACCCACATGGCACAGCAGACCTCTCCTGTCTCCCCATAGCTCCCCTCAGCAGTGTACTTCTGTTGATCTGCCTGTTCTGCAACCTGCTCTGTCTCTGGTGGATCATCTCACCCCCACACCTCTGCTCTGTGCCCCAGCTCTTATATGCATAAATAAATCTTTTAAAAAAAAGAGAGAAAAAAAGCTTTATATCTTCCTATCTAGTTACATATACACATATAGATAAAAAGATTTGCAGTGACATTTTTAGATCTGTATCTTTATATCTAACATATATCAACTAATGCTTCTTGGTCAATTTTTAATAAAGAAAAAATATGTATTTACATCCCCAGACTCATGATAGCAATCTTAAAAAAAACAATGCTTGAGAACCCTCAAGTTCAATTGCAGACAATTGGTCTGTTATGAATCAAAGGTGCACATTTGAGGCAACTCACAAATACCAACAAAGATCATCTGTTTCTCTGAGGTCAGTGCTTGAGGAGGCACACAAAGCAAAGGTTATTAACAATTCCATTCACTGGTGACTAGAAAGTGAGGCCATAGGCAATTTATATGCTAATATATTTTGTTGTATATAGAAACATTTTACTGTGGTTTGTCTACAGTTTGGGGTTGTCATACCATCTTATAACTTACCCACTAGAATGTTGAAATATAGGCACCTGCTTAGCATTTTCTTGTAGATTTTCAGGACTGTATTATTAATGTTAACACATTTACATTCAGGTGCAGGCATCAGTTATATCGGCATATGAGATGCTTGCATATGTAATGATTTGTGAGTGCACAATCTCTGTAAGCATATACAAGAAAATGGCCTCATTGGTCGCTTCTGGAAAGGGGACTGTGTGGATGGGAATAGGAATGTGGGTTTTCAACTATGTCTCTATGTCAGCTATCCAGACCTGAATTAAAAAATACAATAAATGTGTATTTCATATACACTTATGTGACATATTCATATGCTTTTGAACATGACGGTTTTATCTATTTACAGAAAAATCTAACACAATTTAGCCTTAGTAACTGAAGATGTCTATCGGTATTCGTTGAACAATGATTTTCAGGTGCTACTGAGATACCTAGAGTGAGCTGGTAGCTTTGGTGTCCTAGTCAGGTATACGGTGGCCCCTTTAAAACCTTTGGAAAGAGCTGGTAGTGCACTGGGATATCTCAGTAAGGAGGACTTTGGAGAGGGATGGAGAGGTAAAAAGCAAAGGAGAGAAAGAGAAAAGGAAGAACAAGGAGGAAGGAGAAGATGAGGAAAAAAAATGCCCACATTTTTATATCATTTCCCTGGCTGTTTATCTGATTCATAATCCACTGGTCTCAATTACAACTTTTGTTACCTCTCTAGTCACTTCAGGTTCTTCTTAATGACCTCCCAGATGCTCCCTGAGCTATCAAATGAAATGCTGACTGTAGGAGCAAAGACAACTTAATTCCTGCTCAATGACTTTTTTTTCTCGAACCATCCCATATAACACCAGTCCCAAACTAGTCTAGTTTCAGTTCAGTGCAGGGACAGAATACTGCACAAGGGAGACCCTCAGCATCCCTGTACATTTGCAGAATTTTTAAGGCATGTGTTCTAACTGCTCTGATTTAGTTCTCAGCAGTCCAAAGCCAGGCTTGTATTCTCATGTGCATTAATCTTGATAAAGAGTTTCCCACGTGGGAAAAATAATGAACGAAGTGATTCCTGGCTGCCTCTCCATCTATTTACCTTTCTTCTACCACCCACTCATCTTCCAAACTTTTCTGATGTCTAGCTGACCTTTGTATTTTTTTTACTAAAATTTAATGACTTGGAGCTTCCCTGCTGGTGCAGGGGTTAAAGTCTCAGCATTATGAAGCTACCAACAGCCACTGAGGCTTGAATTGGATCCCCAGTCAGGGAACTAACTAACATGGCACAGCAGACCTCTCCTGTCTCTCCCACTGCTCCCCTCAGCAGTGTATTTCAGTAAATCCACCTGTTTTGCTCCCCATTCTGTCTCTGGCAAACCCTCTCACCCTCACACCTCTGGCCTCCAGTTCTTGTATGTATTAATAAATAAAAATAAATATTTTTTAAAAATTTTATTGACTTATCATTGATTAACAAGACTATATATCATACCTTGATATATGTGTATACCTCATTACATCCACTACCAAAGATTTGGAGCTAATCACTATCAAATTAACTCCCCTCTACCCATTCTCCTCACTCTCTTACCCTTTGGCTAAATACCACGTTTTCTTAGACTTATCTGAAGTTTATTTTTGTTCCCCAGCTTTAGAAGTCAAGCACCCACTTTTTACTACATGCTGTATGTACTTACTTATTATGGAAGGTTAAATAAACTCATGCTGTTGACTTCCGTGGGTGGGTTTGCCCTAGTTTCACATTAGAACATTTGATACCTGATTTATAGGACGTCTGTCATGATCATAGAATTTCTGATGACTATTAAGCTTCATTTCCCCTAAGGACTTCTGACAGTCAACACTAATTTCTTTAACATGATTCATTTCTAAACTACCAATAGCTCTTCAAATGGCAGAAATCAGAAGTTCCACAGCCAATCTGACACTACTGTAGAAGCTTAATCTAAATTTCCTAGGAATATAGTTCTTTAACCATTTCTTCACTATAGCATTTTGAAGCCCTTCAATATAGATTGTATAAAACTAACCTGCCCCAAATCCTTAGATAATGTCAGCTAGGACCCCTTTTTTTACTGAGAAGAGGTTCAATTATTTTCATCTTGTCAAGGAAGTACCTGATCATATATTATATTTCTCTCATCACCCACTCATGCATCCTGATTCATCCCCAGAAAAATTCTTATTCCTCATTGTGCCTAATAGACAAATACAATGGAATACTATTCAGCTGTAAAAACAGAATTATGCCATTTGAAACAATGTGGATGAAACTGGAGGGACTTATGCTAAACAAAAAAACAGAAGGAGGAAGACAATACCAAATAATTTCACTCATGTGTGGAATAAAGAGAAACAAAACAAAGAAACAGAAAAACTAAACAAAAATAAACCCTGGAAATATGACTGCACAATTGAAGCTACTAGAGGGAGATGGGAGTGAAGAAAAAAAGAAGCGAAGGAGCTCAATAGTCTATTGGTATTTTGGTGATGGGGTGGTTTTTTTTTTTTGTGTGTGTGTTTTATTTTTTTTTTATTAAAATATTTTAAAATTTACATATACTTGCCATTAATTGTAATCCCCATGTATTCCCCATCACCATCTCACCAGTGCACCAT
>JAGFMF010011568.1:14630954-14682713 GCA_019455555.1 Galemys pyrenaicus | reverse complement strand
CATGTTCCCATGAATGAGTCTAGTTTTTCATTTCTGATTGCTGAGTAGTATTCCATCATGTATATGTACCACAGCTTCCCGATCCACTCATCTGTTTTGATGTGGTAACAAATCTGAAGAGGTATGAACCTATTCCTCTAATTCACATGCAGTTTTTTATAAACCTAAGTCACCACAATAAAATTAAAAGGGAAAAAAACAGTTTTCATGACTCATGAATTTTCAGATGGTTAAAGTTTCTGTTAAAGGTTTACAATATGCAAAGCTCTGTTTGCAAATGATGGTCCTTGCCCTTAAGGGATATATTTTAGAAGGTGAGAAAACACACATGCCTAAAAGACCACCTTGCAAATCATAACACACATTCAAGGGGAGAGATGTCTGACCTGAGCCGTAGAAGACTTCATGAAGGAGGTAGAATCTGAGCTAAACTTTGAAGGTGGCTAAGGTTTAAAAAGCACACAGAAGCATTCTAGGCAAAATAGTCATGTTAATGAAAGGAGGATATGGAATTATAGTTGAGACAGTGACCAGCAGTATAGTTTTGACTAAAGAGTAGAGCACATGAAAAATAGTATACATAGGGTAAGGCACAAAAGATATTTTGGAGCCCAATTATGGTATGTTTTGATTTTCTGAATTAAGAAACTGAATACATCTAATAAAAGGTCAATATTGGAATTGGAGCAATGCTTTAGAGATTGATTTGGTAGTGGAATACAAAAGGGGTCAAGAATAGAAAAATAGTAAAATAGATTATTGAGATAGTACTAAAACTCTATTATAAGTGTTTTAAATGGAGACAGAAAATGTGAGTGTAATGAAAAAGAAAGATGAAATCAATTATGTGAGGAATACTATAGATACCAATGTATGGGGAGCAGGTGGATATGGGTAGACTTAGATAGATGGTGTCGTACTCCTGTTTTGTGTCTTATTCAGCATCTCTTATTTTGTTCTGCACTAGTTCATGTTCTATAATCTGGATTCCAGAGTCTCTAGTTGATAATCCAAGAACTGAAATTTCAACTGTTCAGGATATTTCTGGTAATCTAGACTCAATTTTGTTATAGCTAATTGAAAATACTGGATTTGTAACTACTGGAAATCAGCATGCATTCTGTATTAATGATGTCATTGCGATTCTTTGGTAATTTATTCCACATTTTACTGAGTGGGCCGCCTATGGTTTCTTTCCTACTTTTTATTTACAAACGTAAACTCAGAGAATTAAAGGCCATATGAAATAGAGAAGCAAATTCTAACACCCTTCTGAGAACCTGGCAGGGCATATCATGAATCAACATGATCATCATGTCATTTAACACTGACTAAGACACAGGTATTTTCAAAGGAGCCACACAACCCAGTTTCAGCCATTGTTGCCAGGAAAACAAGCAGAAATACAGGCCGTGTATGATCTAATAGTCCAAAATGCTTTATGTTCAGCCTATTAGCATTAAGAATTAATTCTTGGTTTTCTATATTATGTACATATTTTTCAGGTGCCAGCATCTTAAATTTTTTAAAAGAAACTTTCAAAATGAAATAATATTGGTTATTTAATATAATATAGGTTTTAGATGTGCATAGGTATAAATCAACCTCTGTATAGACTACCTCACATATATATATACACATACATATATATATATATTTTTTTTTTGCATAGAAGAACTGGGATATAAGCCAGAGATGCAAGAAGTAAGAGGATTCACCAGAGATAGATTGGGGAGCAAAACAGGTGGATCTACTGAAATACACTGCTGGGGGTGTGGGCAGCTGGGTAGCAGGGACACAGGAGAGGTCTGCTGTGCCATGTGGGTCAGCTCCCTGACTGGGGATAGAACTCAGGCCCTACTAGTGACAGCGCTGAGACTTAAACCCTCGGCTATCAGGAGGTCACCACTAAATAGTATTTCTAAGCAGATGATTTTAGCTCCCTGTTTTGGTGAAGGAACATGATCAGTGACTGGAGCTGTCACAGAACGCTGTGGTTTTTGGCAAGTCTCATGTGTCTCTCAGAAAGTTTGCTCAGAGTAGGTCACAGATCTATGTGACCTATTAATGCTCTACAAAAGGGAAATGAGTTGGGTTCCCAATACTCTGGGAACTCTCAGGACTAGGTACTTTTGTGAACATATATTTTAAAGCAAATTAACTACTAATTGAAAATAATTTAGGATATTGGCATTGTATTCTCAAAGGGACAGAAGCACTCAATTATTAAGAAAATGTATGAATCTTGTTTTAAGAGGCATTGGTTTAAAATGTTTGCCTCATGATGCAGCACTTTACTGAGGCTGAATTTATATACATTAATTGACTACTAACTTGAATCAATCAATTTATGTTCCATAGTGAGAATGTAGTAAGAGATGAAAAATAACAAACTCTTTTATGAGTGAATTCTACTAAATATGTCATGTAGCAATAAATCCATTACAGTGTTGTGCTTTGCTCTTCTACATGCATGCAGTTACTTAATTCTAATAAAATTCCTGAGAGGTCGAGAGGGAGGCTATACAGTGTTATTCTTCTTTTCCCAACATAATGAGGTTAAGCGAGTTGTTTAAATTCATATAACCCTGAAGTCAGGGTTAGCTACAAGTCCCCTAGGACTATGTCAATGGGCTGTAGTGCCCACAGCTCTCTGCTTTGTCTTGCACCACTCTGACATGAACACAGCATGAATGTTGAAACTTCGCCAAGCAAGACTGAATATCCTTTCTGCCAAGGTCAGTGAAAGATTTCATTAAATCTCTCCAACATATTTGATATCTCTTGATATTATTCTGATGCTCACTGACTTCATGCCAAGCAATGTGTCCTATATTATTACCAACTGCAGCACAATTCCAAAAGAAAAATTTCAGCTTTTCATCTTCCATTCAATGAGTTCTATGCTCTGCCGTTGGTAAGATTATTTGCTTTTCATAAGGACTTGACATTTTTTGGTGAGTTTTAGAATTTAGGCTATTTTAAGAAGCATTTATGAACTTTTTACAACAATTTTTTAAAATGTTTAGGAGGCTGTGAAACACTTTGAGTATTATTTTTTTATATATATAAATAGCTTCTTCACTAATGGAGGGGGATGGAAGAAAGTAGGCTGGAATTCCAATGGACTTAGTGCATATAAAATAGTTTAAACTTATTTTCCCTCAAGGCACTCCAATGTATGTATGGACAATGGCTATGGAGCATACTTTAAATAAATTGGTAAAAGGAATCAATCTTTTCTTCCAAATTCTTAAATTGCAAATCTACTGAGTAGAATGGTAATCTTTTTCTGTATGCATTTATTCAGTTAGCTAATAATATACTGAATCTTTCAAAAGTTTTAAAAACATTTTTTGATTCTTACTTTTAAAACACTCATTTCCTTTCTTTTTCACTTCCTTGTTATATTTACCCCAAATTATTCATCAGATTCTTAGCATTGACCCATTTGTTTTAGTCAGCTCTACCAAGTGAAGTACTAGATAACAATGATGAAGAAAAAGAGTGCTTCAAATATTTCAATTTGAGGAATAACGTTGCTGATAAAAGATTACCTTGTAAGAATCATCTTTAAGATGTTTGTGCTAATTTCTGTTAAGCTTTAATAATTTGAACAGATGTCCTAAAAATTAGTAATCACACAAAGTAAAAAAATTCTCTGTAAAAACCTCAAACATTTCTACATAAATAAGAAAGGTCCAAGTACCATGAGCTATATGTATCACTTTTTTCAGACTACACACCTGGGTTTAACACAGCAAACTATCAATCAAGTTATGGTCAATGAGGGGCCTCCCTGGTGGCACAGAGGTTAAAGTCTCAGCACTATCAATCTGTGTTCACCAGCTATTGTGGCATGAGTTCGATCCCCACCCAGGGAACTAACCCACATGCCACAGCAGACCTTTCCTGTCTCACCTGCTGCTCCCCTCAGCAGTGTATTTTAGTAGATTCACGTGTTCTGCTCCCCACTCTGTCTCTGGTGAGTCCTCTCCCCCCACTCCACACACAGACCTCTGGCCTACATCCCAGTTCTTGTATGCATAATTAAAAATAAATCTTTAAAACAACAAAATTATAGTGAATGAACACCCGTCTAGACCAGTCACCACTGTGACAGTGACAAGGGATGAATGCCCAATAAAACATTTTCTTTTGAAGAAGCCCATGCAGAGAGTCTCTTACTGAAGCCATATTATTTTCTTGTTTACATGAGAATTTCCTATAAGACAGGGATATATTCAGGAGATTACATCTAGCATCTTGGAGAAAATATTGTCTGCTCTGTCCCCAAATCATAGACAGTGATAAACTGCCTGTGTAGAAATGCACAAAAATGTCACAAGACTTGGCACGCAACAAGCATAATTCTCTCACCTATTTAAATGAGAATTTACTGTTTATTTGGTTAAAAAGTGAGATAGTAACATGAGTCAGAATGCCATTTTCCCTTGTTAATAACAGAGAATTCTCTAAAGATCTGGTTTCTAAGCATCAATTTTGCCTGGTAATCAATATTAACAGGAATGCTTTAGGTTGCTTGAGTGTGAGTGATATTAGAAATATATCATAAAAGATTTTAATTAAACATTAATTTTGATATGTGCACCTACTCCATATAATTCTCCACCAAAAAAATACATACACACACACACACCCGTAAATAGGAACACAAATCAAGACATTCCAGATTGCCAGCAAGCCATCAGAAGCTAGGAGAGAAGTATGGGGAGGTTCTTTCTCCCAGCTTTCAGAAGGACCCAATCCTACTAACTCCTTGACCTAGATTTGACCACAAATTTCTGTAGTTTAAACCAGTTTGTAAGACTTTGTTATAGAGTCTGCATAAATGAGTATGTGCACAGTCCTTAACAGAAAGATTTTCATTGATTTAGGTTTAAATATATATTTTTTCTGCCTGCAGTGGTCATATAAAAATGTTGTTTTAAAAACTTTATATTTTATAAAGTGATTGTTAAAGATAACGTGCTATAATAAAGATTCAGAAAGGGCCACATTCAATACTGTCTAACATATGTTTTTCTTCAGGAGCATACTTTCAGCTTTCCACAAAATGCCCTGCTCCTCTTTATAGTCATCCTTGTCAATAACATCACTTATTCTTTCTCTCCACAGTGCTATGGACTGCAGCTCAGTGTCGGGTACAAAGACATCCAGGTCAGGGCAGCTAGCCGGGTCTACTTGGAGTTGGCCATCAATATGCCTTCTGATTCAGTATCTCAGGACCCACCTCTGTTCCCAGCGTCTTAGCCTTTTGCAAGCTGGGGACTTGAGGGCACAATTATTTAGGTCTAAATGTGTTTTGTAGCAGAAAGTTGAACATAGGGCCACATTGCGGAGTGACGACAGATACAGTCTTAGCTTCCATGAGACATGTGGGTCTGACAGCCCACTGTGCCTTCTTCCTTCTAGCTTCTATTATCATGTTATTATCAAGTAGCTACACTGACTCTGATAGCCTGGTGGCTTGAAGAATAGCCAGTTAGAGCCACGTCTTTAGTTACCACACCTGCGAATGTTACTTTATAAGGCAAAGGGACATCACATCTGTGTTTAAGGATTTTGAAATAGGGAGATTATCTTGCTTATCTGCATGGGCCCTCGGTGTAATTATGTGTCCTTATAAGAGGTGGAGAAGATTTGACTGCAGAGAAAAAGATGACGTAATAAATAAAAGCAAACAGAAATTTGAAGAGGCTATATTGCTGGTTTGGAAGAAGGGGCCATAAGTCAAGGAATGTATGGAACGCCACCCCAGAAGCTGGAACAAGAGAGGGAGGGATTCTGCCTGCCCTGCAACCCCCAGGAGCAAACATAGTCCTGCCAACACTTGACTCCAGCCCAGTGAAATCAACTTTATGACCTTGAGAATCAAAAGAAAACAAATGCATGTTGTTGTAAACACCAAGTTTGTGCTAATTTATGAGAGTAACATAGGAAAAAATGCACTGCTATTTTGAATTTTAAGTAGAATGTTCTAAAACCTAAATCACTTCATTTGTTATCAAGAGAATTTCAGAAAATAATCAACCCTTTAAAGAGTTCAATTCATTTTTACTAATAAGGGGTTAGAAGGCCAGGAATGGAACTTAAAAAAAATACAGGAAACAGATTAACATGGGTCACAAACTTTGCCTTTAATTCTTTGCTTGTTGACGTAACCTAAAGGGTGTCTTCTACTTCCGGGAGAGTAAGAAGAGCACTGATGTGTGTTTGCTCTGTCTCTCTCCACTGACCTTTAGTACTGAGGGTCAGGTTGCAGAATGTAAATTTATTTTATTTTATAGATTTCACCTCCTTTTCTTCCATACACCAGATCTGTACTAGCTACTTATTCCTAGCATCTGGTGAAATAGTAGGTCTAGAAAAAAGGCAAGTAACACTATACAAAGGTAAAAAGAAAGGTTATCAAGAAAATCCAAATACATACTTGTATAGTCATTTAGTGTGTCTACCATGTAAACCACATAATTAATACTTTTCCTGCTATACCTACTTATGGTTTATAGGAATTTACATTCAGCACCTCTTGTGTTAACTAGACTTCACCAAAGGACTTTGGATTATGCTACTTTCCTTTCCAAATTTCACTCTTGAGAGAGGAGCTAATGATCGCAGGTCAGTGTGGTGAATATTTTAGAGAGCTTCTTAGCTCATGACCCAGTTCCGCTGCTGCTCAGATTTCTGAATCCTGCTAGAGCTTGGACAAAGCACCTCAAAAACAATTCCCACTTAACTGTGGTGATTTTAGGGCCTCAGGGTGCTCATTCATTTCAGCAAGGCTACAGCTCATTGAAGAATACACTAAGAAAAAGCAAACATAAATATGCTTTTTGACCTCATTTAAAACAACTTAGAGCACGTTGTCACTTTATTCTGTGTGGCAAATATTCCTCGTTTAAAAACTGCACTTAAAAAAAAAAACACAAAAAACTGTACTCCAGGCAATCTAACTTTGACCAGGAGCTGCCTATTGTACTTCAGAAATTAATGATAGGAAATCCTTTATAGCTTTTTCCTCAATGATGATTAGGTGAAGTGTAATCATTAGGACAAAGAAGATTAGGTAAAAATTCATTTGAATCAAAGGAATTTTGTTCCTCCTCAGCACTACAGGCTAAAGTTTGCTGCCTTACTGCTCTTATACATGTGGGTGCTGATTTCACTGCAAATTGAAAAGCAGTTACTAACCTGCTTGCACATCCAGGACAGGGGGTGGGTCCCTTTCATAAATCAATGTCTGTAGCACTTCTAATAATACCTAGAAATCTAGAAATCTTAGTGACTAAAAGGGAGGCAGGAGGCTTGGCTAGGATGCAGATCATACAGGGGGCAGATAATTGTTAGCTGGAAGAGGGGGTACAATTCAGAGAAAAAGCTGAAGAAAAGAACAAAAAGTGCAAACTCAAGGAGGTGGGGATCAGTCAGTTGGTGACTCCTCACCCCTGTGCTTAGGAATGCAGGCCGCACAGAGAGAACTAAAACAAAAAGATTTACATAGGAAGTGAGAAAATGAAGAGCTAAGAGAGAAAAGGAGCAGAAAATTTATTGGCTGGCACTTCATCAGATGCCTTCTGTCCTGCCTGCAGATGGCACCAGCCAAGCAGAGACCAGAGCAAAGTCAGAAGCCGGCGGAAAGAGAGGCCAAGCCCATCTGCGTTCTGTCTTTTAAGGTCAGCTTGAGGCTGGGCTCACCCCTATCTCCCAGAAGCCTCTGTTGGGGGGGCAAGGGACTTGAGTTCAAAAGGTTGCCCCTTGGCAACGAATGTCAACCCTGGCTCAGAGGTTGCTCCTCACTGTTCCTCTAACTAAAGGAGGATAGAAACACAAGGTCAAAAGAGGCAAGAAGGCTCAAGGGCTACTAAACTTTTAGAAGTGTAGGGGTGTGTTAATGAAATAAGAAGAAAAGGGAAAAGGTAGGAATAAGTAATAATTTGGTACAATCTGATATTTAAATTGAGTCAGATGACATCTATCATTTCAGTAACACAAGTGACACTGGAGTTTGAGGAGGAGAAATGTTCAGGATAACTTTTGTGAATAATGTGATAGAAATCAATTAAAGATGAAAGAAGAAATTGTTGAGCAGAAGGCCTCCTTGGTAGTGTGAGAGGTTGAGCACTGCACTGTGGGGCTTCCACAGCCTCTGTAGTGCAAGTTTGATCCCCAGACAGGGAGGTGACCCACATGGCCGGGTAAACCTCTCCTGTATCACCTGCTGCTTCCCTCAGCGGTGTATCTCAGCTGATCTGCCTGTTCTGCTCCCCAATTTGTCTCTGGTGAATACTCTCATGCCCCTGCCCCACACCTCTGGCTTATACTCCAGCTCTTGTACACACATAAATAAAATCTTTTTTTTTTTTTTTAAAGTATTGAGCAGAAAGAGGGTTGAGATTACATATTACACATAACAAAACAATGAATTAGGTCATGCTTTCCAAATTCAGATAGCCACATCCCTGGTTAATCAGTCATGTGTCCAGAACACACAAAGCCATCAGAATCCAGCACATCTTCTTCTAGCATCGACTTAATCATTTAGAAAGGAATTCAATCATTTTTTAATAGGTTTAAAATATTAAATATGATTTAGAGATACAGCATCGCCTCCTTCAGGGGTAGTTACCATACCACACTCATCACTAAATACCCAGAATCCTCCACCATAGTCCACTGTGCTCCCTCCCCATGTTGCCCTCTCCTCTGGTAGCATCAGTTCTACAGTCAGATTTAACCAAATTCTGGAAACAATCTTAGTGCCCCAAAGCAGATGAATGGATTAGGAAGAAGTGGCATATACACATAATGGAGTACTATTCAATTATTTTAAAAAGAGGTAACTGTTGCCATTATGACAACATGGATGGAACTGAAGGGGATTCTTTAAATATAGACAGAATGAAAATTACAGTAGAAAATTTAAAGAAAATGAAAAGCTTAAAGTGAATTAAATGCTATGGCAACCCGCTTTTGACTGGACCAACATCTTTTTGATGGTCCAACATCTCCCTGGACCATTATGGGTATCGTTCATTTTCTTCTGTCATCAGAAGAACGTCTGTGGAGAAGTCTGAGTCTAGGATCTTGATTTACAGTATGGACAACGTGAGCCAGGGCAGAGGGAGCAATGGGGGGTTTCTTCCTCAGTTTGGCAAGTGCTGTAGGTCAAAGAGATGAGGGACTCTAGGGTACTTATGTAAGAATATCCTGCTCCTTAGGATGAAGTGAGTCTCACAATACTTCTGGCTGAGATGTTATATGCCTATTTTGGAGATCTGGAATGTGAACCACAGAGTGGTAAACAGTTTGCTTAGAATACAGTGTGATCTGTAGCATGGAAACAGTACGGCTGGATGGTCTCTGATGGCTCATGAGAACAGGAGGAGTGAAGGAACTGATGAAGGCAAAGACAGTCAGCAGGAGGCAGGGCTTATGCCATATGGAAATACTACAAAGGGTGGCACAGTTCTTGATGTTTTTTTTTTTAAAGATTTATTTATTTATGCATACAAGAGCTGGGGTTCAGGCCAAAGTCCAGGGCGGTGAGAGGATTCACCAGAGACAGAGTGGGGAGCAGAACAGGCAGACCAACTGAAACACACTGCTGAGAGGAGCAGCAGGCGAGGCAGGAGAGGTCTGCTGCGCCATGTGGGTACCCTCCCTGGCAGAGGCAGGGATCGAACTCTTGCTGCAGTGGCCGTGGTTTGCTTCATAGTGCATCGCTCAATCCACTGTGCCACCAGGGAGGCCCATCTTGATGGGTTTTTAATCTAAGCCATGGCTTAGGTTTAACAAAATTCTATAAAAGCCACCTTCAAACACATCTGATCAGCCTTATAGCTCCAGTTAGCTCTTCAGGGTTTTGTTGTTGTTGTTTTTCCTATGCCTCTCTCTTATTCTTTCCAGCTGACAAAAGCATTATGATGAAGCAGAGATTTTTTTTTTTTTCCCTTCTGTTGGATATAGACCACAAGTCACACCAACTTCAAGAAATCAGAGGAAACGCCAGTGGATTAGATCTAAGTAACTCAGTTTTTCTGTATACCATCTATTTGGGGAAAAGAAGAAATTCTAGCAACTTGTAGCTTCCTGCTTCTCCCTAAAGACATGCATATACAGTGCCACAGACTTGGGGACCTCTGAAAGTTTTCCCCGCCCCAGTTATACAACATTGAGATCTCTGTGGTCTATGCTCATATTCTTGTTTTGCTTTAAAAATCTCTATATCAAGAACAACCTGAAAAATCTCTTGAATTTTAAATCATTGTTGATGATTTTGTGTATCTTAATGACAAACTACATTTTCAACATTTGTTACCTTTATTCTGGGGAGTTGGGAGGGGAAGGCATAGAGTTATTTACAACCCAGGGATCATCTTTAGTTGCTACTTAATTACCTACAAATCAGTCCAGAACTTGTTTCTTTCCTGATGGGTGGAAATTATAAAGATCAAATATAGGAGGAGTTTGGATGCGGCCTGAAAGATCCAAGACAAACAAGATACTGGAGGATGTCCAGTCAGGAATGTCAAATAGTCAGGATGTCAGACAGTTGGGAAGAGGATTTGGGTTACTAGGAATGAGATGAATTCATTGTGTGCTAGAGGTCACAGGAAAATTCTCACAAATTAGGGCATTTGGTGTGCTGTCAAATGTACCTATGAGCTGTGTGCTGGACAGTGTGAATCAGCCAGGGCAGCTGTCCTTTTTCCAGCACTTTCTTCCTTTGTTCAATCTAGCAGCTGTAGCAGCAGGTGCATGTTAAAACCAGTTGTAGCATTATGATGTAAGAATATAAGTTATTTAAAAATAAAATAATATAATAAAACCAGTCACAGTAGTTCTGTATCTGCGAATCCTACTTCATCCTCTAATCCAGAGGCCACTGTGTGAACGTGTTCAATTTTGGCAAAATAAGTTCCTGCCTGTGTCTTGATGTAAACCCTGTAAAGGAGGAGGGGAGTGCTTGTTAGAAGACCGTACCTTTCCTGAACTTTGTAGATTTTTTTTTCATTAGGAACCAGGAGCAACCTTGGTGCTTTGTCTCAGGACCAATATATCCAGATCCTATTGATGTGTTTTGCCCAAAAAGTGGAGGATGATTTGAGACTTGTTACTGATTTTCAGATTACTTAATTGTTAACCTAATGCAAAGTGACAAACCTAAGGAGAGCGCCTGAGCCTACTAGATGAAATCAGAGAACCATGCAAATTAGTTCAAAAGAATTTCTGAGATTATATTTTGCTTAAGGCAAATGACTGATTTTTAATGGATGCTACTGAAAGCATAAGTGAGGCACACGTAAGATATGTGAATGCTGCATGACTGTATTCTAAATGCCAACGAGGAAGAAATTAGGAAATAAATGCTGAATTCATCAAGTACCACCGCAAGCATTTCAGGGGAAAAGTAACAAAAAATACAAATCCTATGAACCCTGCTGGCCTTTCCATTAGGTATCTATGTGGTACGTCTTACGATGTTTTAACAGAATCTAGAGGTTTTATCAGAAATGGCTTCTCGTTCGCCTGTTCTAAGGAAGAAAGACACACGTGTGAGGCATTGGTGCAGGTATAGGGATTAAATGTCCTCCACAGGAGTATGTGGCCTTCATAACACACTGTTATGTACATACTATGGTGCATACATGGGTTCACTCTGGAAATCTTTTCTGATATTTTTATCCATTAAATAGAAAGAAAGGGTGTGGGGGAGACAAGCATTGTGAAAATAGCACTATGAAAAATATGCTGGGAAAGTCCCAACATATGGGAAATTTGCCCAACACCTGGGCAAATTCAAGTATGTTTAGGGATGAAATTTAAAAATCAAGACTACAATAGAGCCTGAAGATTAGAAATCAGAATTTGCTTTTAAGTCTAGGGACACAGATACAAGTATAATTTAATACTTGAAATTGTGTTCATAGTTTTCATGAAGCCAAATCAAGACTGTACTGTTTTTATTTAAAAAAAAAAAAGATTTATTTTTACTAGTTGAAAAGATGTCACTGTGAGTGATGATTGCTCCTTTCCTCTATTCCCAAACTCCACTTTAACCTGGATTGAGTAGCAAGTGCTTTTTTTTAAAAGGTGAACTCACTTGACTCTCAATTTTCTCTGTTCCTTTTGGAGAGGCCAGAGCGGTGGCCTGTTTGAGGGAAAGCAACAGTTGATGGAAAAGCGGTGGGTAATTGCAAGTTAGGGGCCAGGGCGAGAGCTCAGCGTTGCAAAGGCCGCCACAGAGTCAGCGCGGTGCCTTCAAGAAGCACCAAGACCTGCGGTCTCAGGATGTTCTTAAATCAAACACTCTTCAGCTCATGCTCCACTTTAAAGCAAAAAGCAATATATCCTTTGTCCTCACTGAGGAATTGACCTTTAAAGTAACAATTTACTCTAAATTTAGATTTTGCCAACTTTACACCAGAGACCAGCGTTTGGGTTATAATAGCAACTATTTAACTTCTGTTAATCTCTGCCTTCAAAAAGAGAGGTTGCCTCCCTTGAGCCATGGCCATCTACAAGGAAATTGTAACTGAGAAAGGCATTCTGACATTTATATTTTAAAAGTATTTTTAAACGAATAACATTTAATTCTAATGACGATGATGATTTAAACCGGAAGAAGCTGCTAACACTTGCTGCGTTGTTCTTGTTGTGAGCTGGATAACAGAAAAAGCTGTTTACACGGCCTGGTTTGTAATCTATAGATGAACCTCATGAGCTTTGTCCTGTGGATTTAGTTTTCAGACCATGAGCCCGGTCTTTAGGATTAAGTACTTTTCTCAAAGGCACTCAGGGGAACTGCATAGCCAAGGTCAAACTCCAACTACATGTCACTGTTACCTCTACTTTCCATGTAAAAGAAAAAGGGGAGCAAAGGAACTGTTGTGATAAATATAGAAATGGAATGAACTGAGAAAGAATTGAAAAGCAGTCACTTAAGAACATGAGGAGGGATGTAACTGCAGAAAGGCAAACTGAGGCCTTTGCACAGGGTGTTGCTGCTACACAAAGAAGTCTGGGTTCAAATCCTTGCACCTCTCTTACCCTCGTCTGCCTAGGGCACACAGTTTAACCCGAATTTGTTTCCTCCTGGATAGGTAGAGGTTGTCTCAGGTGGTCTAATGAGAGACTAGGAGTACAGACTTTGGGGGAAGCATGGGGTCTCCAAGCCCACTCACTCTGCAGCAACTTATTTTACTGTCCTCAGTATCTGATTCCTTTGTAAAATTGTAACAGGGTGGTCCCCAGGAAAGGGGAAGTTTCAAAATCCTGGTTCCGCCCTAAGTGGGTGGAGTTGAGCAGGGAAAGAAGATTCTGCAGAGAAAACAGACAGACAGACAGAAGGAAGGGAAGAAAGAGGAAGCAGGATGGAGAGCAGCAAGGAGACCTGGAGGAGGCATGTGGAGCAGAGGGACATGTGAAGAAACTGTGCTTGCTTTTTGGTCTTGGACTGGTTAGAACAGATGCGGGTGAGAGACCCCTGGGGAGGTTAACAATGGCAGCTTTCATCTTGATTTTGATTTTGCTCTTTTCCTCCCAGATTTGTCTGACTCTTTGACCCTTTTCTATGGGTCTCTACTGAAAGGTCCTTCAGACTTGTGGCAGGCTTTTGGGCCTTGCTTTGGGCCAATCCTATTTGGCTGGACTTTTACCCTCAAGAAGATGGGGCACTTTGGATGCTTCACTTAGTAACTATGTTCTTTGTCCTTTCTGTATTGTACCCTAGTTGTATTAAAGTTCCTTTCCATTAAAGGCCTTATATGTTTGTCTTAATGTGGCGAATGGCAGAACCCATTTAGAGAGGGCAGGTTTGGGGGCTATGTGGTGCCCCTCTCCCTGCCCTGTAACAAAATTAGGATAGTATTAGTACTTAACTTGCAGGGTCATTCTAAAGATTAAAATGCTACATGCCAAATGTCCAGAACACATGTGCTATGTGCTTACGAATTATTCACATAGTTGTGTGAAAAATCAATCTCACTAACATGGAGCATTACTAGGACAGAACATTAAGCAGAGGGCAGGAAGGAAGGATTCATCCAATACTGTCATTTCCATACTTGGGATTAAATTTCCCCTCTCCCTCTCCCCTCCCTTTCCCTTCCCTCCTCCTGATTCTCTCTTCCTCTTCCCTTTCTCATTACTCCTTCTCTTTCCTTCCCTTCTTTTCTTTCCAGAACTTTCTTTTTCCAACCCTCAAATCAATGTTTGCAACCTTTCTCAACTAAATACTTGAAAAATCTGACTTTACCAGAGTGACCGCTAATCTCTAGATAAAATTCTTCCCAAGGCCCTCGCCCTCACTCAGCCAACTTGACAATTTAGAGTCACATAATTCAGAGCCATATAACTGGTGTTACAACCTTAGAACAAACATGGAGAGAGAACAGATTGAAGACTTGAATTGACCTCTGCCACTTTGCAGTGAACTTACCGATGCCTCACATTGGCATCTTATTTTTGTTTAGCATATTATAGAACACATGAATTGAGCTGGGATGGACAGGTGGAAGATGCCCCAATGAGCAACTGGAAACAAGATCAAAAGCAGAAAGAAAGCTGGAAAAGAGGGAAGGAAAAGACTAAGAGCCTAAAAATTAACACAGAATCCAGGATATGAGTAAATGTGTGTATAATAAAAATCACAAATCCCATCTTTATTCACATTTGAGGTGACCAATTATTTGATATCAATCTTAAATTTGCCACTTGATTTTTACAAGACAGTCTCATAAATGTAGGTATTACCAGGCTGTGACTTGCTTACAGCACACTGCATCCAAGCTCTTGAGATCTTTCCCAGCATCCAATGTCTGATGCTTGTTGGAACCAAGTGCCAGGATTTTTCACTATTATTACTTCACTAAGAGTGTGGGTGAGAGTACAAAGATCACTGCAGATCTTTGTAATGTTATTAGCAGTAAATGCAGTGGTTCATTCTAATTGCTTAGTGATGAAGACAGTTTCTCGTTGTACTTGGGGAAGGTGTAGGGAGTGAAGTATGTTCTTATAAGTATATTCTTATTTACCTTTTCAGCCAAAGTGTCAAACTCACCTTTTTAATACAGAGCTTAGAATATTAAAACCATATTTTTTCTATTTAATAGACAAATGTTCTGCCTATTAAAATAGAAAATCTTTTGCTTATTAAGGGTCATCTCACTCTTGAAATATTGCATATACTTGTCAATTTAAAATGAAAATGTGTCATAACAATGTTATATTTTAAAGGGAAGAACTCAGTGGGAAGTTTTTATTTTAAGATTATTAGTTTTTTTAAAGATTTTATTTATTTATTTTTGCACAGAAGAGTGGGGTATAGGCCAGAGGTGTGGGGGGTGAGAGGATTCACCAGAGACAGAGCAGGGAGCAGAGCAGGTGGATCTACTGAAATACAGAGCTAAGGGGAGCAACTGGTGAGACAGGAGAGGTCTGCTGTGCCATAGGTGGGCCAGCTCCCCGACCAGGAATTGAACTCAGATGGTAGAGGTGGACCTTTGCTCTGACAATGCTGAGACAACCCCTAGGCACTAGGGAGGCTCAGAAATTTTTATTTTAAAATAAAATGCACTTTCAGATTTTTCAGGAGGCTTTCCTTTGCTCTGAGTTCTTTTAAAAGTTACTTTATTCTTGGGCCTCCCTGGTGGCGCAGTGGGTTAAGCAACGCACTATGAAGCAAACTGCAGCCACTGCAGCACGTGTTCGATCCCTGCTGCTGGCCAGGGAGGGGACCCACATGGCGCTGCAGACCTCTCTTGCTGTGCCTGCTGCTCCCCTCAGCAGTGTACTTCTGTTGATCTGCCTGTTCTGCTCCCCGCTCTCTGTGGTGAATCCTCTCACCCCCCCACACCTCTGGCCTGTACCCCAGTGATTGTATGCATAAATAAATAAATCTTTAAAAAAATAAAAATAAAAGTTACTTTATTCTTAGTTCCAGCTGCATTTCTGATGCTTTGGGACATCTCAATTATGGTTCCCAATAGGACAAAGCTGCATTACTGCAAATAACCACGTAGTGGCAGGATGGTAACACTTTTGACCGCATGGCTTTTCTTTGGCCTTCACAATCTTCTACTAGAGGATGGAGTGGGATAACATTTAAAACACTAGCTCTCTATCTCTGTCCGTATGTCTTTCTTTATACTTATGTATAGATAGATAGGTATCTTATGTATAGATAGATAGATACCTATCTAGATAGATAAATACCTATCTATCTTTATACTTATGTATAGATAGATAGGTATCTTATGTATAGATAGATACCTATCTAGATAGATAGATAGGTATCTAGATATTAGATAGATATTACTATGAAGATACCTCTGAAAGATATGACACTATCTCATCTATTTATATGTATATATTCCATAAGTAGCTAAGTATAATGCCAATCAAATATATTTGCTGTAATATATTCTTAAGTCAACAAAAATTAATAATAATGTTTTTATTAAATATTTATGCTTTTATGGATCAATTAGATTCTTATGCTAAAAACTGTCCTATTGCGAATTATTGTGTGTCAGTTACTTAGTATAGGGCATAGCTCTATTTCACAGGTAATGTAGAAGGAACAATAAGCCTGTGCATTAATTCTGAATATTAATGCTTCTCTAAGGAAGAGAGTGAGAATTTGCACTACTTTCATTTCCAAAAACTGTACAGAAAAAATACAATGGATTCTGTGCTACTGAGTTATCTGAGTAGCAGTAAGTGAGACATTTGTGTCTCGAAGCAGCATCTGAGTCTTGCTTTCCAGGTCTCAGGAAAAAAGCTTAAATTTAAATTTAATAGGACATTAGAAAATCCTGGACTGAGCTAGCATCAGTGTTGATCAGTCTTTGTGACTCTTTTACATCAGGTTAGGACACTTATATTGCCTTAGATTTTATAATTAGCACTAGTACTTCACAATTAAATACTTGTCAAAACTCTCAGGTTAAGAAAAAAATGAATGAAATAATAGAATGCGAAACTAAATTTATATAGATATGGTAACATAAAGACTTTCTTTTTGTCACAGAAATTTCCTTAAGTGAAGCTTTGAAATTTTATTTTAAATTTGATTCTCTATTTAATTTTCAAGTAAATCAGTAACTTTCAGTCTTTAACTTTCAATAATTTGTTTTTTCTCTGATTGGAATACACCTATATTAACTGACATCTAATTCCTTTAATTGTAAATTTTTAAGGTAGGAGAATTAAAATGCATCATCACACATAATTATTTTTGAAAATGATTCTGAAGCCTATTAAAGCAGAGACAATAAAGCAGCTCATTAAATTCATGTGAATGGTTGAAAACTTGAAAAAATATTTAATATATTTTATATTTTTAAACTGAGTTTACATTATTTTTATTTATGCAGTGGAAACACATGATTTTGTAACAGGGTGGTCAGGTTTGGGGGCTATGTGGTGCCCCTCTCCCTGCCCTGTAACAATTTGATAGCAATATAAATATTGTATAATAACTGTATTGAAGTTGTAAATTGTTATATATACTGAATCTGCTATTTTCTGATTATGTCTTCTCATGTAACTAAAGATATTTTACTTCACCCACCTATCCATTATTTTAAAAAGATCCTCTAAAGGGGAAGCTGACTTCTGGAAACATACACACACACATACGCACACGTATGTATATATAAAAATTTGAGATATTAGTCTTAAAAAAAAGTGATACTTTTATCTCTTTTTCTCATCTTCCTCATAAATGCTGTTAATTTTTTAACTTGAGTTTCATTCTCTTACGTCATCACATGACTGATACTGTATATGATTTGTAATGATTTGCAGATAAATAAAGTCTTACTAATTTCTGGTTCTTTCTCTTTGTTTTTAAGTATTTTCTGTGACTATCTGGGATACAGTACTACACTACAAAAGTGAGAAAGCGGTAACTGTATGTACCTGGTATACACCGCAACTGTCCTCAGTCACTTTCTATATTAGGTAACAATATATTTATCTGTGTAGTCGATTAGTCTTCTTTACTTACTTCTAATTGCTACCACAATAATGTGTACCATCATGTCCCCAGTGCCTAGGACAGCTCCTGGATCTTGATAAACATCCCTAAATATTTGATGAGTGTTTTTTGAACACTTAGTATTATGTGAGATAATTGAATATAACTTTTTACTTCATTTTACTCAGAAATATTTTATTTCTAATACTTCGAGACCTAGGCAGTCCTCCTTCCCTAACCTACCAAGTCATTTAAAAAATCTCTTCCAGGCACATCCCTCTCTTAGACAAGGTGGGTCATTAGGCTTTTCACTGGGGAAGCAAGTATTCCCGGAAAATGAAAACCAGTCCACCAGTTAGTCTCAGTGTCCATTGCTTTGATGATACCTCAAGGACATCAGTCCGCTCAGGGTCGGTTTTCCTTGGAAGGAGAACAAGGTATGTGAGAAAAGAGGAAGAAGAAACAAGAGAAAGTACTTTCTTCTGCTTCCACCTTGTCTATTCTGTCTCCCTTCTCAGGAGGCCCTCTTTACACCTTGCCCCTGCATACTCCTGACCATGAGCTCACCCTTGATCTTGTCTTTGCTTCACACTCCACAGTCAACTCAAGAACCCTGCGAGCATCTTCACTACTACCACCCTGGTCAAAGCCAACACCATCTCACACCTGAGTTACTGTGTTAACATCTAGGCTGATCCTCCTGATTCGACTTTTCACAGTGTTCTCAACACACCAGCCAGTATCATGCTTTAAACCTAAACCAGATCATGTCAATTCTCTGCTCTAAACCTTCCACTGGTTTCCATTTCAGATGAAAAGCCAAAATCCTTACAGCTGTCATAATGTTAGGCGGGAAAAAACCCTCCTAAATAAATTACACAAATAAGTTATAAACTTCGACCCCATTCCAGACCTACAAAATCCAAAAACTACAAATCCCATAAGGTCATTATCGAAGAGCGGATCACTGGGACCTAAAAGTAAAGTTAAACAGCCAGGCTGAGTATAAAAACAAACATGTGAACCTTGGGGGAGTCGCTTTTGTCCTTAAAAGTCAACTCTCAATGCACCATTAAGTTCCAACTCCAAAAAACTAATAAAATATTTACAAATTTTTACCCCTTTCTTCCCTTTTATTAATCACTACACTATTTTCCCTTCCCTTGTAAATAAAACCCTTTATTAACCTTTATTATATGTGCCTACAGTTAAAACATTATAAGTACCGTTCAAATGCACAAATAAAAACCCAGTCAAACAAACCCACTTTACATTAAAATTGCCCTGTAACAATAAGACCCAGTTCCCTTTATTTCTTTGTGCTCATTCCCTAATACTCTTCCCCTCAGGTCACTCATTTCAGTCACATAAGCTTTCCTGCCAATCTTGAATCCACAACGTTCATTCCTATTTGTGCTGTCTGGGTTTCTGACTGAAATTATCTCCTCACATGCCCTCCCCTACAAAGACATACTCATTCCCTTACCTTTTTTAATTTTTTTTTTTAAGATTTATTTCTTTATGCATACAAGAGCTGGGGTACAGGCCAGAGTTGAGGGAGGTGAGAGGATTCACCAGAGACAGAGCGGGGAGCAGAACAGGCAGACTGACTGAAACACTGCTGAGGGAGCTGCGGATGAGGCAGGAGAGGTCTGCTGTGCCATGTGGGTCCCCTCCCTGGCTAGAGGCAGGGATCAAACTTGTGCTGCAGTGGCTGTGGTTTGCTTCATAATGAGTTGCTTAACCCGCTGTGCCACCAGAGAGGCCCTCCTTTAAGTTTTTGTCCAGACATTTTACACCAGAGAGAAGTACCCAGAACACCATATCACTGTATTCAAAATCACTGCTTTCCCCACCCCAACAGTCTTATCTTCTTCCCAGGCTTAATTCCTCTCCAGCCACTTAATGACTGGCTTTATTTGTTCAGTGTTTGCCTTGGACTCGTAATAAAGGAATCCATTCACCAAACAAGTACTATAGGTGCTAGGTGAGGTCCCAGGAGGCAGGGACTTTGTTTGCTTTTGTCATTGCTGTATCCCCACCACCTCCAAGAGAGCCTGGCATATTAAGTACTAAGCATTGAGCTGAATTGCTGAATTGAATAATTGAGTTACAATTAGCGTGTACAAATTCAAATCCTCTGGAAAAGCTTTGAGTATCACTGATTTTGCAAGTCTTCTGAGGAAGACATTAATCTACTTGTGGTCATTATTTTCAAGATAAAAGAAAGATGTTTGCTGCATAAACACTACCTTTTTCTTTGTCTCTAGAAGGGCAGTCTTTGCTTTCCAATAGCCCCACAAGGTGCGGTGCCTGCAGGTCAGGGTTGGGTGCTGGGAGGAGTGCCATCAAAGACAGCTGGAGACAGCATTTCAGAAGGGAAATTGTGGAGTCATATGGTTTGTACCAAACAAAAAGTAACAATGTATGACAGAATGAGCATACACCTTGGGGATCAGAGGAGAGAAAGCATTTCTGGCTGCTGTAGAACTTCTAAATCTGAAGAGATGGGAGAGTTTTATTAGCAGAATAGGACAGTTCTCCTGAGTGTGTGTTGGGAGTCAGTAACATGACTCACAGGCTGAATCATAAAAGTACATGGTATTTTGAGAGGCACAGAGCAAACTTTTGTTGTCAAGTAGCCCTACAAGCCAAGCAAACAAGCAAAGAGCAGAGCAAAGGGCCCCTCACCTTATTTGTTAGGTCTTCCATGTAGCATCCTTGGTGGGTAGAACCCTCAGAAATCTTATTTAGGAATAAGAGGCCTGAACGAGGGAAAATGAGTGTGAGTATGCTTTTGAGACCCTAAAAATGTGGAAGATGCCACTAACAGATCCTAGTGAATTTCTTATTTTTTCAGACTATACAGGCTCAAGTTTTCCTCTCGTTTAGTTTGACTTGGAATTTCAACAAGGGAATTCACTTGTCAACCAAACATTAGAAGTGAAAATGATTCAGACAGAACATCTAAGTGAAAAGTTAAATAATAACCAAGGCATTTACCTCAGGCCTGAACTGAAAATGCTGCCATTCTCTAACAAGATCACACAAGCGTAGTGACTGAGAGAGCTCATGAGGCCTGACACCCTGGAAGCAAAAGATTTACCTTCAGGAAAAAGACACCTGTGTTTCTTGTTAAGAAAAGAAGCAATACAGCTGCTTCATCCCCAGAGAAGTCAAAGGGACATTTGGGAAGTTGCAAAAGATGGCAATTCTGCCAGCTGACCTCTCACAAATCTACCTATTGTTAATTACAGTCATCAGTTAATTAGTAGAAACATATTAAGTTTTTGTTTAGTTGATGATCATAAACTTGAGAGCAAAGGAAAGATTTGAACATACAGGTATGTGGAAAACTGAACCTTGCCTGAAGTTCACTTTTTCTCCACCCCATGCTCCAGGGAGCAGGACCCTCACAAGACTCCTGACTACCTAACAGCTTCTCCCTGCATCCATCATCTCATTCTTTCCTCCCCCAGTGTGCTTCAGCCAATGTCCCATTCTTGTCAGTCTTCTTTTTGAACCAACTCCCAAAAGCTATCTGATAAATGTATTCATGGTGAGGCATTAGTAACTGAAAATAACCAAAGGCATTAATTATCTCCCCATTCTGAAAGGTAGACCAGCAGTTTGACAGCCACCTTGTCAAGTGTCAGATAATGGAAAGCAGGATGTTGGAGCTCATGGCAGGACCCCTGTTAACACGTAAAGCCAGCCCTTTCAGCAGTATGAACTGACTACTGGATCATGAGTTCTTACAGCAAAACACTGATGAGTAAAAATGTTCTGTTTTCTTCTTAGAGTTGTGTCAACATAAGCTAAAAGCAGAAACAAAATCTTTTTGAAATTTTTATTTCCCATTTCTGTACCACAGGAAGCTTTTGTAAATGACTGGAACATAAGTTTTAAAGCTTTCCCTTAAGTCTTGGTTCTATTACCACAGAAAAAAATCTTCAAAACATTTTAGAAAAAAAAGGCAAGTTGATGTGAAAAAAGAACTGTAAAAACTAAAGAACTCTAAAGAAATCGTGTTTAAAGAATGCAAGGAGGCTAACAGCGGAAGAAATGTGAAGATTTACCTTGGAAAGTAAAGCAAAAAGTAAGTATGAATAACCAGAAAAAGATAAGGACAAAGAAGTTGAAGATGAATGTACTTCCTTTATAGAGCTGGAATAAAGTACAAGTTTGGACATCATGAAAAGTAAAAGTGAGAAAAGAAAGAGGAAATTAGAAAAGTCTTTAGGGGAAAAGTGATCTTCACTTTTGTGTACCTGACTCCTTAACCTTGGAAGGATCAAATAACATTTATTTTTAAATGTTACCCAATGAGTTGAAGGCCAAATTAGGAGCTCTCATTTAAGCTCACACCTTGGAGGGTTGGAAGCATCGGCCTTAGAAGGTGATGAGGTGTGGTTAGAGTTAATGGTGGAGCTATTTCCCAGACCATGGAGGAATCGTGCTGATCTAGAGAGATCTGGGAGTCAGGGGATGAGTGGGCAGGCAGAGACCTCTTCAGAATGCATCTGGACAGTGGGAGAGACAAGGGACTTGCAGGGGAGATGGGAGTGCTGTTTCTAACCATGGCTCAATCTGCACATCAGTGAACCCAAAAGCCACTTTCCCCCTCTGGGTCCTCATTTTCTCATCATTAAGATAAGCAGGTAGTAAGTACTACATCATTTCTAAAGTCCCTTCCTATACTATTCTTGAACTCTCCCTGATGGAATGCTTTTAACAGAAACAGATAAATACAGTAGTTATCTGGGCTCAGACATTGCAGCCTAGAGGCTGATGGTCACAAAAGATTTCCAGTTTGGGAATACTGTTACATAAGAATTTATTACAGAGCACAAGAGAAGTGTCCACTAGAATAGGTTAGCATAGAGCTAACATCATTTAGTGTTTTCTTTCAGTTACTGGGCTGAATACTCACAACAATTTATGAGGTAGATATCATTATTATTGTCTTTAATTTAAAAAAATCCAGGCTTTTTTAGTTTCAGAAAATCTTATGCTCTTGAAAATAAGCTGTAAGTGGGGAAGCAGGCAATTAACCCATAATTTATTTTGTAGCATGAACACTGAATCACTATATATTAACATGTATTAATAAGCAACGTTATTTTTTTAAACTCATACCTTCAGTGTATAATGTATATATACATTGTATAATGGTATATATATATAATAAGTAGGGTTAAAGGTAAACCTATTTTTAGGGAGAATTAAATATAAAAGTGTTGATGGGTCAATAAGACAAGACATGCTAGGGTAATCATGAAAGTTGTTCAACTTCCAGATCTCAAAACTTCAGGCAGTCAACCAGCAGTATTTGAGAGTTATACCAATAGGACTTTGGGAACTGTTTAATGGACTAGAGATTTTAAATCAGTGCGGTAGTAATGTTAGGTGAATCTGAAGAGCACCAGTTTAAATTCTCTCCCTCTTATTTATATCATTTGCGAGAAGCCATTGAATCATGATTGTCTTTGTGCACCTGGAGAGATCTTCAGAAGAATACGAAAGATACTTTTGTATCGGTCAAAAATAATTTCGGAAATATTTGTAAACTGTGTAAGTGGATTAAAAATATGAATTTATTTTCAGCCTTACAGATGACTACTAAACATAAGCTATCTGTTGTTAGTTAATTAGTCAATTAATTAGTCCTGGAGGAAAGGAATGGCACTCTCTAACAGGAAATGTTAATAAAAGAGCATTTCCACTGGTTAAGGGACTACTTACTGGATTAAGGGAAACCAATGAGTGTGTGATGAAAAACTTTAGGGTGATTAACTGCAAGGAACTACCAGGAACCAACACCAGTCTTAGCAGAAACAGTAACTAATGGAACCTGACAAGAGTATTTATATTCATTATTTGACTCTGGAGATCAACCTACAGAACTTTATATGTGTTTCTATTATAAGATATGACAGAGATAATGCTGTTCACTATGGAATTTAATTTTCTTTTCAGACACACAAAACAAAAACATTTCCAGGCCCCTACTATCTGGGGCCACAGATATTTTCTGGACAATGGAATAAGGGCAAAAGTAGTGTGCCCCACCTCAAGGTCCAACCTCTACACTGCCCTACATCATACTCTCTATTCTCTCACTGTCCTGTAGAGATACCAAAGAAACCATAGGAGATACAGCTACATGATGGGTGTATCCCTTTATTATCACTTGAAGAACTGTCCAGGAGAACAGCCACTGGATTATGGCAAGAGCAAGGAACGAACTTTGTGGATGTAAAGTGATCCTGTGTGCTGCTGGTGACTGAATTTCAGATCCACCTTTTAGATAGCACAAATGACACTGACTGATAGAAAAAAAAAAGTCTATTGACTCCTCAGGAGGGCTTATGTTTATATTTTGGCAAGATTCACCAGCAACTGAATAGTGGATAAAGTAGAGATGGTATGGGAAACTTGGAAGCAAGGAGAACAGTCATAGGATTAATGTGATAATCCAAACAGGAAAGGAAGATAACTTGAATTAAAGCAATGGCAAGGAAGATAGCAAGGAGATGAATTACAGGATTTTAACAGGTCAGAGTCAAAGTGCTCAGAGATAGTTTTGTGAATCTAGAGAAGAGGTTCGTCACCTTGTCTGCACTCTGGAATCATTTGAGATTTTAACAAGGCCAATCACCAGGCTACACCTGAGAACAATCAGATCAAAATCAATAGCTTTCCCAGGTCCCCAGGTGATTCCTTGTGAGCAACCAAAGATGAGAGTTCCTGGTATAAAGTCATGGCTCTCAGAACTGGTACCTGGACCGGAGGTATCAGCTTCACCTAGGGACTTGCAATTTCTCCAGCACTATCTAGGGTGATAATTGCTCTAGTTTACTTGGTACAGAAAGATTCCCCAAATGAAAAGACTTTTAGAGCTAAAAATGGATAGTCCTAGACAGGCCTCTGAAAACAGAAACTACAGATGAGGCGTAACAATATCCATCTGTATCAACTCACAGCATCATATTTAGCACATAAAAAGGCCTTACCTTTTTGTTGACTTTTTGGAGGAGGTCATTGAAAGGATGTGACTATTGGGTGACTAAAAGTTGAGCCTCTGCAATAGGAGACTTCTTCCCCTAGCCTCTGTCCTGGAGCGTAAGTCCTGCCCACTGTTCAGTACGCATGTGCCAATCAAGGTCCCTCCTTGAGAGAGTAATGAGTAATTGAGGCCATCTGGACTGTATTGAGCCCTGTTACAGCCTTGTGTTAACTCTGAAGGTTCTGGTGGGCGGGTGCTGAGGTCTAATCTTGTGGAAATCCAGGACAATCATCCCTTGAAAGTTCCCTGGCTTCGTGAAACTGCCAGATACCAATGTGGAGTGGGCTGCCTCTTCCTTTGGTCTCCTTTTGTATATAGAGGCCAGCGTTGAATTTCACCTAAAGAACTCCTAGAGGGAATTTTTCTGTTTTTTGTTTTTGTTTTTTGTTTTTGTTTTTGTTTTGGTTTGGTTTTTTTGGTGGTCAGATATACACAGTCTCTGGAATTTAATCTTTTAATTTTCCTACGTTATCAATAATTCTATGATTTGGCTAATAATTTAATGTTCTGCAACCATTCCAGGCCAGGGAGGTTCCCCTTCAGTTCAGGCAGCTTAAAAGGGAATCTTGGAGCCCTTGGCATCATTCCCACAGGTTTTTTAATAGTACACAGGGGAAACAAGCCTGCAGGGAGATCGGAGTTAGTTCCCCCTGCAAATCTCTATGTGTTCTTCCTCTGCAGCTATTGCTTGTCCTTTCATAGCCATAGCAGTTCTCCACCACTCTGTGCCCCTCCCCGCCAAATGCCGTGCTCTGTGTGACGCTGCCCTTATAGCGTCAGTCTCTCAGCTCAGGTGTGCACTCTCAAACATGCGCACGCACCACACTCCAGGTGTCCACCATCTGGCATGCCACCCTGAGCCCATGCTCCCAAGCACCTCCTGCATTCAAGGCTACAGCTGATAGCCATAGAGGCCAATGGCGCAAGCCTGAGCCATTTTCATTTTTCCTACTTTAGATTGATAAACATCTTCTTTGAAAGAGTGGAAATAACTCTAGGGATGGTACAGTGTTACTAGTCAACAATGAATCTGATTGCATTTTTACTGATAGATCCAATTGAGATCACTCAATTTAATGAAGATTTTTAACTGCAGAGTGAGGAAATAGAAGGAGGAATAAGTAATTTTGGAGCATAGAAAGGATTAGTTCTAACCGTATGTTTCAGTAATGTTTAGAGACTGAGGAGTGGGGTTTGTGAGAGATGAAACACAGGAGCAAAAGCAGAGCAATATTAAAATAATACTTCTCTGGTTTCTGAATATTTTTTTAGAGCTATGGTGCCTAAATACAAAGAGAAGAAAATGTTATTTTTCTGTCTTCTTTCCCATCACATGAATACTGTTCCCATCCTAGGGTTATTAATAGATATGAAGAATACCATAGAAATTATTTATAGATATAAAAGCAAAAATGAGTCATTCATTTAAAAATTCCTCTTGATATGAGGAAAAGACATATACTCTGAATGATTATTGTCAACTTGCTTATATTAATCAATGAAGATAGAGGGAGAGCAAGTTTAAAATAACTAATAAGTCACATATTGCTGGACCTGAAGGTTCCTGGGTGCAGAGGTTGAGTCCTGAGTATCCAGCCTAAGCCCAGGTAGACTTGTGGGATAGAAGAATGGACTAATTTGGCTTTAGAATGAAATTAAGGGCATGTTCATTATGTCTTGCTTTGCTCTTTACCTTTCTTTATCTTTCTCTAGTCTGCCTCTGTCCTTTTCTGACTTAGTCTATCATCTGAGGTAAGAATTATTTGAAACTTTTCAAGTCAGTTTATGCTAAGAACACAGATGACATGGATTCAACAGCAGTGAACAAACAAGCTCAGGAAAGGGTGCCTTAGTAGCAGGATCCACTCAGAATACATCATCAAAGACAGTATCTTACTTTTGATCTTTTGATACGTATTTTTGACAGACTCTTATTGGCTCCTGCATAGTCAGTGCCATTCCTCACGTTGGATTAAGTCTGCTTGGTCTGATAGGTTGTAGATAAGAAGATTAGGTGTAAGTCAATCCAGATTTCCACTGTTGGTTGATGGAAGAGTACTGTATTAGGTTGCTAGTTATGTGGTAACAGGGCACCACAGACTAGGTGACTTACACAGCTGAACTTCTCCCCTATATTTTTGAAGGCTAATAGTCCAAGATTAAGATTTCACCAGGGTTGGTTCCTTCCATGAGGGAATGATCTGTACCAAGCCTCTCTCCTTGGTTTGTAAATGACCATAATCTTCCCTTTGTCTATATCTACATCCAGATTTCCTCTTAAAAGATACCAATCTCACTGGATTAGCCATCGTTTTAATTTAATTACCTCTGTAAAGATCCTGTCTCTGATGACATTCAGCAGTATGGGGACTTAAAGCTAGGTGTGACAGGACTTCAACATATGGATTTGGGGCGAGGGAGTGGTTACTGAGAGACTCACAATTCAGCTTGCAAATGTGCATTTTTAAAAACAGTGGTAAAGTGTGAGCATCTCTGGTATTTCTAATACAGAAGGTTCCACTCTGGTTCCCCAAGGTAGAGGATGCTAGATGAATGCTTAGATAACAAGAGGTAGACAGTGTTGGAAATAAAATTCCTATTATATTATGTGTACAAAATGATATTCTTTGGATTTATTTTCAAAACAACTAAAGAGGTATTCTTTCTCTGAAAGAAGGCCATAAAATTCATGTCATTATAGTCTTTGACATTTATTAAGAAATTTCATTTATTCTTGATGTGGGAAGCCACCTCTGTCCCCACCTCATTTTTGAGGTATGTTTATTTTATATTTCCACTTGGGATATAGTTGTCATCCTGACTTTGGAGCCTGGCCTTGATGTAGTAAAGCCTCCTAAATCAAATCAGCATAAAAAGCCTCTGATGAAGCATACTAAACTAAGCTCATGTTCCGTTTTCAATTATTCATCTTCCCCAGGGAAGAGGTTGTTGATGCCAGAGTGAGAACAATGGAAACCAGTAGTCTGGGTTAGGACTCCGTGGTATAGAACTGTGTACCATGCTGTGGAGACAGGAAGGTTCCACAGGATGAATAATCAATTCAGCAGTCATTGCTGCTCCCTTTGATTCCTACTGTGCAACAGCAATGCCAGATAGTGGGGTCACAGGCCTTCCAAGCCATGCATATGCACAGCAAGGGAGGAATAAATCAAAAACAGAATGAGGAGAGGAAGGCAAACTACATGAACAGCTTTGGTATGCTGCCTATGTGGCAATGGGACCAGAGGAAAATAATATGCTGGGAAACTTATCATAGATCAAGTAGAACCCCAAAATTTACATAATTTCCTCTGTAACCCAATGGGCTTATTTTTACCTAGAAGTAAGCAACTACTCCTAAGGTAAAGTTTTATATATGTATAAAGATGTTATATAGCATCTATCTATAGGTATACATATATTATGTACATTACACATATATTTATCTAGATTCCTATAGTTATGTTAACTAATATTTAATTTACCCTAAATTAGGAAGAGAATGGTTGCTATGTAATAGTGGGGTCATGAACATACATATCAACTTAGGTAGAATGTCAGCAGGTAACAATACCCAGCATTGTTTCTTTTTTTTCTAGGACAACACTAACAAGTAGTCACTCATAGAGCTAACATTTGGGTTCAGCTGCCTCACTTGGCAGTAATAAGTAAACCTGTTAGTGATTAAGCTGACCCACAGTAAAAATAAAAGATAGCACTTTTCTTCTTTGCCCTAATGTATAGAAACTTGATAAACTCTTTTATCTCTATCATATTTTGCAAAAATATTTCTATGACCTGAATTACATTCCTCTAAGACTCACATGTTGAAGCTGTACACCCCAACATTATGATAATTTGAGGTAGCCCTTTTTTTTTTTTTTTTTGAGGTAGGCCTTTTGGGAGGAGTAGAGCTCTCATTATGAGATTGGTGTCCTTAAAAAAGAGACACCAGAGTGTTTGAATTCTCTTAGTGTCTCCCTTCCCTCTCTCTCTCCCTCTCTCTTCCTCTCTTCCTCCTTCCCTTTCTTCCTCCCTCCCTCCCTCCCTGAATGCACTCATAAAAGCATACACAGGCTGTAAAAATGCCTTCTGAGACAGCCTGAGGATTAGGTCTTCTGTAAGAGTGTTCTTTCTATGGTCCAACAGCTGGCACCCTGACCTTGGACACTGAATCTCAGAACTGTAAGAAACTAAATTTCTGTTGTTTAAGCCACTCAGTCTATGGCATTCTATTATGGCAGTCAAGCAGAATTAGGCAAAAAAATTAAGTTTATAGGTTTGAGTTTGAAAATTTAGAAAAAAAGTATTTTAAAAGATCTTGAATAAAAGAGGTATTTTATATCTTACTAACATGGAGGTAATAACACCTCATATCTTAATGACTGTGTAGGAGGCAGAAAGGAGTTTATTTAATGAGTACCTAATAGTCAGAATGTGTTCTAGGAATATGCATTTTCTCATTAAATTCAGTCATTCTATAAAGTAAATTATTTTTATAGCAAAATGTGAACAAAATTGCTTAAGTATGAACACACCTGGTCCTGCTTTACTTTTCTTTTATTTCCTTGCTACATTGAAATGATGGAATGTAAATATTCCCTCTTCATCCACCACCCATCCTCCACCTCCTAGGAGGACTTGAAGATTAAGTCCTTCCAATTCTGGATGAAAAAGGGACAAGCTTTTCGTTGTTGTTGTTGAGTTATATTCCTTGTAATGGGCCATTAAAGTTAATTAAGGGAAAAATAACAAGAAAAGAGTAGAGAGATTTCCCTAAGAAGCAGAATGACTTGGAAGAAGAGGAAATAAGATCAGAAACCACCTATGCTTCGCTACTCAGACTGTAAATTGTTTCCTGACTGGGGTGGGATGGAGAGAGATCTGAGGTACTAGAACAGGGTACTTGGACTAGTATTCCTGGAGCGCATCTATGGGAAGCTAAAAGATCCTGGAGCAATAAGACTGAGTGACATGACTAGGGCCAAGAATCTTAGCACCTCAAAGCATGGTCTACCAATGATATGAAGGTTCTACCCAGCTTGTCTTAACTTCAACTAGGTTTCATGTTGACAGAGGACTTCTGGCCTTCCTTTTCTTGGAGTATTTACTTTCGTAAACTTACATTTGTAAGTTCTCTGCCTCTTTGAGCCATAAATAATTTCCTAGTCCTTTGCCAGTTTTACCCTCCAGGAATGCCTTTATCAAAGACCAGGGAGTCATCCCTTTCAAATACAATCATCAAAAGAGATAGAGCCCCTGTCTCCCAGTGTCTATGAGAGGGTGGGAGTGTAACTTAGATTACCACCAATGAACAAACACAGAAGCCTAATTCAGGACTTTCCCACTACTCCACTCAAGCAAATAAAATCTCTCTGGCTTTCATTTCAACAACGTTAAATTCAACTCTCTCCTCTGCTACAACAATTTTGACTCCTATCACAATTGTCTTAAATAAAGCCATCCTTGCCTGGTTAACTCCTTCCAGGGTATTCTTTTTTTTCTTTGAGAATATCCCAAGACTGGGATAAAAGAAGAGAAAGAGGCCATGATGACATTTATTTGGAAGTGTCAGAAGCGACCTACATGGAAAGATGACTGATAGCCATGGAGAACCGTCCCTTAACTCTTTGACAACATATAAAATACAAACTGTGGAACAAACTAGGGAAATCTCTGGTTTTTAACCAGTGACTGGTTAAATTACCTACAAGTCCAAAAGAATGGGAGCTCATGGTTAACATGAAACAGTGTTTTTCTTACCTCCACATATTGGTTCATTGTTGTCACTGCCATGATGGCCTGTCAGGGGGGAGGGGGGGAAAAAGGAAGCTCATGAATAAAGAGACAGGAGGACAGGATAGATTCCAGCTCATCTGAAAAAGGAGATGTCAAGAAAAATCAAAGAGGTTAAGTGACAGCCTAGGAGATGAGGAATAAGAGCTTGCAAAAGTGGAAATTGTAGTTAAAATAGGATATGTTATAAGAGAAAGGACACAGGGAATTCTACTTAATTCTGAAAAATGGGCATGGGTCTCACCTAGAATAGTTTTTAATGTTTCAAGTACCTACTGTCCCACAATATCATCATCATCATCAATCTCTAAACTTATTAAAGATTTTCTGCAAAAAGGTCTTCGATTTACATTTCTTTTTCAGAACAATAGCATGAAATTTAGGTAACAAAAGATGTAGAGCATTAATGGAGCCACCATTTACTCCATAGCTTTAAATCCTCTTGCCCTCATCCTTCACACGATATATTAACAAGTCCTGACACTCTCTAATATAGTGGATTCCAAACACTTCCCATCATCTCTTAGCTATTATTACCACCCTGGCCACAGTAATCTCTTCCCTGAATTATTACAATAGTCTCCCTTTTTGTCTCCCTACTTTCATGCTTGACTATCTTTGATGCATTCTCCAGAGAGGATCATGAATAATTTGTCTAAAAATTGTATTTTAGACCACATTATTCAATGTCTAAAATCCCCCAATGGCTTTTGGTTATTTTCCTTAGACTAAAAGTACAATCCCTCACCATAATGTGATCCCATTTCTAAATCTAAAACCCCATTTCCAAGTCCAACCTCGGAATAGTCTTAGCTGCTGTATATTCTACACAGAATGCTTTTACATGTCTTTTTCCTTCCTCACCATTCAGGTCATAGTTTAAATGTCCTTTTCAGACCAGCCTTTGCTAGTATCCTTGCTAAATAGTTCAGTTGCTCTTCATACATTTGCCCTTTCCTTCCTACATGTCTCTTTACCTGACATTCTTATTATTTGATTATCAATTTTTCCTCTACCAGAAAATAATGAAGACAGGAATTTCCTTTGTCTCTTTCTTACTAATAGTAATAGAAAGATAGTACCCAGGCTAAAGCTATTTGGTGAGAAAGAAAAAGACATGGAAGTCAAGCAAGGTTTTGTTTGATTTTTACTTAAATTTATGTTACTGAAATAATACTATAAAAATACATAGTAAAAATATACTCCCCAATTTATTTATATGATGTTGGATCTAAATTTTTAATGTGGGACTCAAGACTAACTGACCTTGCTCCCACCTATCATCAAGATCTATCTCTCAACACTTCTCCCTTCTTTGTCCCCCTGTACCTGCATACCAGTCACACTGTCCGGAAATAGCAGCTCCTCTAAAGTACCACGCACTGATGACTGGGATGCCCTCACGCTTGTCCTTCTACCAATTATCATTCTTCCTTCTTTTTAACTTAGAGGTGTCTTACTCATCTTCAGTCTCATCTCAAGTATTATCTCCAGCAAGCCTTCCCTCACTCCTTCCCGTTGCCTGTCAAGGATAGCGTGAATTGGATTCTCCTGTGGCTGATACCCATGTGCCCTCCCCTGTTACCATTACAGAGTACTCTAATGCCCGCTTGTACTCATTTTGCCAGACCTACAGGCTCTGCCTTCACTTGCTCACATAGCAGGCAGATCACGCTGAGAAGTTAATGGCCTGGCCCGGAGCTCTGAGATGTGTACTCCACTCTGTTTCCCTGAGCTCCCCAGCAGGTGCAAACCCACCAACCGATAATGGCATCTCACTTTATATTACATTATTTCTATCCACTGCCTTTTCTTCCTTTCCTGTCTCACCTCTCTACTTCTCCACTAATGTTTCCTTCACTTCCTGAATAAGTTATTTTGATTCACATATTTATATGGTAATTGCTTCTTGGGGGAACAAAACTAGAAGACTATCCCATAGCACTTATTAGAGTGTATACTAATTATTTGTTCGCTTTTGAATTTGCAAGAGAGCTTTGGAGAGCTGGGATTGCATTTTTTTTCCCTACCTGTATTCTCTGCACTTAGCAATAAGTACACACCTAGTAAGTCTGCAGTAAATGTTCATCGAATCAGTGAACTGTACTTAATAGGTACCTGCTGAGCTGAACTAGAAAATAGGACTTCTTACTCTGAGAAGGAAAGAGAGATATTTCTCACATGATTTGGTTTGAGGATGCTTCTCAGTTCTTTGCAATTTTTACAATATAATTCTGTTAGTAGAGATTTGTACAATAATTTTTTCCAACCCTGACTTTGTTCATTCCATTACACTGATTATTCATAATGTATAATTCAGCAGTTCTCAATATTCTGAGCTCCTCTTCAGAAATGAACAGATCTGCCAAGATGAATGTCAGGAAGTGACCATCGCTCTGAGCACTGCCATTGCTTGAGGCCTGTGAATTCTACATTTCCTCTTAATTCTGGGAATTATATTCAGCTCTTTATTTTAATTTTGGTTATTGTCATCTAAATCTATTCAGAAAAAATTCATGAGGAATGATATTTTCTTGTTAATGGTAACAATTTGAACTTTATTTTTTATAATTATTACCAGTCAGTAAGCAAGTGAGCATAGTAATTCCATTTATTGCCACCATCAACTTAACTTCTCTTAAAAAAAAGACCTTAAAAATTAAAAAAAAAAATCAATAAAATGCTTCCTCAGTTGTTGTCCAATGGAGCAGAAATATTTTTAAAATACCCCGCTTGCTCTCCTGTAGCGATAAACTAAAATTGCATTCCATGGGGATTAAATCTGTCTGTGCTGGAACAGATTAGCCTGTTTTTTCCCTTTTTATATCAACACTCTCCTTTTCTCTGGAGTCCTGTTCTTTGATTAATCCAGAAGTTTATGATTTTACATATAAAGCACTTTTGAAACTTCCAAATACAATTTCTCTTTTTCCTAGATCCACCTTATACCTTGCAACTGTTGTCTAGGAAAAGTCCATAGTCCCGTTTCCCCCCTTCCCAGCACAGAGGGTAAACACTCTCACTAAATTGATGTTGACGTGCTTTGCATGGTGGTATCAGTGGATGTGCTCTCTTCACACCAACTGGAGGCTTGTCATGTGCTCCATGTTTGGGTTAACTCAGTCTCTTCACAACTGCCTTTGTCATGAGAAGATGAGAAGGTCATGCCCCAGGTGACTGGGCTTACTTCGACTTCGGGTTCAAAATGGGAGACACAGGAAGCCAATTTAAGTGTGATCATCCACCTACAGTGTACCCTCCACAGCCCAAGCACAGATCTGTGACAGACACATTAGTTTAGCTTAGCTCTACTGAAATGCTTTGTGGATTATTTATTATACAGCATTATCACTCTAAAGTTGACAAATACAGCAAATCTCCTTGCAAATAAGTAAAACAGTTAAATTTTTTAGAGTTCAAAGTTGGTTTAAGATTTAGCAAATATATTATCTACATTCACTATGGATGGTAAAATTCAAAAATTGATCTTATAAATCGACATTAATCACAATACAGGTATTAATCACAATGTTAGGTATAATATTAATATTGTATTTTGGCCTTTCTAAAGGTTAAGCTATTCTATTTGTCTGCTTATACATTTGAATGACTCCAAATTGAGCTAGATCATTTTCACCAACATTATCATAGTTTTAATTTTTTTTTTAATTACCTCTTTGGTTGTTTTCACCAGAATGATTATGAGCCAATGATTATGACCACTTGTGTTATGTAGGTTATATGTCTTCAAAGGAAACAGAAAATTTACTATTCCTTGTATGGCATTTGCCTATGATAGGCAAATTGTACGTCCTATAGGATCTGATTAAATTTAACAGCAATGTCTTGATACTATTTTACTCTGTGTAGGAACTCCTGGGTTTGGGAAAGAAACATAGTACAAGTACTAGCTTATAGAGCTTTCAGACAACAGCCCTATGATTCAGCTGTGCATTCCTTTTAAACACTGAAAGCTATCATTTAAGCTTTTATTTATTCATAAAACAAATATATATTAATCATCAACATAGTCTGGGTATCTGTGTTCCTATCCCCAAGAAATTCACACTTCGGTTGAATAGAAAATGTAAATGTGAATCAGGGAGAAAGGTATGGATATTCTGATGCCTACCATTTAGGAAAACATGTTTGTTTCCTCTCTGTACCAGGAGAAGTATCAATGGCATGATAATTATGCTCATCATTTGGGGAAGAAGAGTTTTGATTCTGCTTAATTCTGATGATAATTTTTCTTGACCATTCACTACCAATTTAGCTTCTAGTGATGGTGTGAGTAATATCAACATCTGCATGAAGAAAGGATATAAGATGTTCCATTGAATTATGAAGTATTAGCACATGTTACCAAGAAATTAGAGTTTGGAATAGAGCCTGCAGTGCCTATTTTTTATTGAAAGACACAGTACTTTGCTTGTTTCAGGCCTTACAATGGACTTGATCAGGGAAATAATACTTCCTGTAGATAATTAATCCAAACCAAACTTTACATTTTCCTGCTAGCTAAAGGACTTTAAGTAGAATCTTAGTGTTTTCAAGACCCTGATAATTCTAAGAGAAAAGTCTTTAAGACTTACTTCATTATATAGAAAGCAACTATGGCCTGCTGGCCTGAAATCACCTGCTGTCTGATTTTGTGGATAAAGTTTTTTTTTTTTAAAGATTTATTTATTTATACATACAAGAACTGAGGTGTAGTCCAGAAGCGTGGGAGGTGAGAGGATTGACCAGAGACAGAGTGGGAAGTAGAACAGGCAGATCTATTTAAATATACTGCTGAGGGGAGCAGTGAGTGATACAGGAGAGGTCTGCTGGACTTTTTGTGCATAAAGTTTTATTTGAACATGGCCATGCTCATTAGATTTTGCCTTGTCTAAAACAGAAATGTTATGTCCTGCAAAACCTAAAATGATTTCCATTTGGCCCTTTACTGAAAAATGTTCTGAAGTCTTCTATTAGCTATATCATAATTTGCAACTGACATTTTTTGCATTATTAGTTAAAATCTGAGACATCATCTCAAATCACCTAGATTTAAATTGCTAGGCAGTTAAAGTAATACATTATATGAAAGCCCCCTTTGTTAGCTTCAAAGAACTTTTGTCATGTTGTTCAGTCATTCCATCATCAGACCAGAAAATGTCAGGTCTTTTTATTTTTACTTTGTGAAAATCTTGATGGGAAATGTATGGTTATATGTGTTTATGAAAAGCATTGGTATAAGTTGGGTTGTGGGAAGAACAAAAAACTTTTCAAACTATGATATATCTTATATTATCTTTAAGCATTTTTTGGATATCCTTTCCAAATGCACAGTAAATATGGAGACAGAGAGAGAATACAAGAAGTAGGAACGTTTAATTTCTTTTACAAGTTTCTGCCATTTATTCTTTTACTCTTCTAGAATTCCTGCATTGGATTTAGTCTCAGTGTTTGACCTGTATGGTTTTATGTTTATTTTTGAGGGTGTTTGTGTGTATATTTAAGAATATTTTTTCTTTTTTTGTTTAATTGAGCTAATGTTGGTTTACAGCACTGTATATGATTCAGGAAAATAGGTTCACAACTCCACAGATGTACACCAACACACCCAACCCCCAACAGAGCACCCATATCCCTTTACTGCAGACTGTTGAACACCCTTCCCACACTGTTCCTACCCTCCCTTCCTGCTGTAGTAGCCTCAATTTTGCAGTCATATTTCTAGACTTTGTTTTGATTTAGTGTTGTGACTTCTTTTGTTTTGTTTCCACATATTCCATATGTAAGTGAAATCATCCCATATTTTTCTTTTCCCTTTGGTTTATTTCACTTTGACTAATGCCCTCCCATTCATATTATCACAAATAGCAAGAGTTCAACATTTTGGTTTTTTTATAGTTGACTCAGTCTTGGAAGGTTGTATGACTCTAATAATTTGTTCATCACTTCCTGATTTCCTAATGTGTTGACATAATGTTCATGGAGTTTTTTATGATTCTCTGTACTTCTGCTTTTCTTAGTATAGTTTTTCTTCTTTCATTTCTTTTTCTGTTCATTAAAGGTTTCTCCCTTTTTTTTTTAGTGAGTCTAGCTTCAAGTTTATATTTGTTTTCTCAAAAGCTTTTGGTTACATTGATCTTTTGAACTTCTATTTCATTTCTTTCAACTCTAATTTTATTTTTGCCTTCCTTCTACTGACCTTTGGTTTAATTTGTTATTTTAAGGTTAAATAATTTATGTCAGCTCTCTCATTCCTGTTTCTTGATTTGGGCCTGTATTGCTATATACTTCCCTTTTAGAATTGCTTTTGCTACATCCCAGAGGTTATGATAGGGCATGTCTTCATTTTTGTTTCTCTTCAAGTATTTTTTAATTTATTCTTTGAATGCTTCATTAACTAATAGTCATTCAGTAGTACATTGTTTGGATTCCACATACTAGAGGTTTTACCAGCTTTTTTATTTTAGTCTGAGTTTAATTAGTTTCTGTAACATATACTGACACATTTTTGCTCTCTCTTCATTAAAGTATCTACTATCTGTACAGGGACAATTCATAATTGTCCAGATCTCTTATATTAGTCAGTCTGAAAAAAGAACAAGAGTGATTTTTGACTTGCTGTTTGCTTGTGTTCTTGTATTTATAAGATGCTATCATGATTACTTGACAAATCTACAAAGTGAACTACATCTGTTGGTTTTGAGCTGGCACAGCTGGAAGTTCCTTAGCTTCTGTACTAAACTTTTTATATGGGTATGATTTTTTAGTTGCCTATTCTGTCTGTATTTATGCAAATTACAGTGTTATTTATAAGCAAGTAAATAATCATTTCTAAGACAACATCTGCAATACTGTCTGATTATTAGACACCTGCAAAGTCAGCTTGCTCTGAATGGAAGGCCAGATAGAGCATGAATCAGACCATAACTTGAAGTGCATTTCAACCCTTTGTGTGCTTATTGATCTCAGTCTTAATTTGAAACATTTATTTATTGGGTTTTGGCCTTAGATATGCCTTTTATTTCAAGACATTTTTAGATTTTCCAAATATAAAAATCTGCTGAGTTGCAGACTAAAGAATGATATTCTGGACTCCCAAGTCATTTATTTATGACTTTGTGACAATATGACTTAACTTCTTAGTTCCTCTTTCTTAGTGGAGTGGGGATCTTTTGAGGAGTCAGTGAGAAAATGTAATGGATCACCATGGCACTGACTAATATTTAGGGATGCAGTAATTATTGGTTCTCTTCTTCTACTTTGCATTTCTTTTATACCTTTCCTAGAATGATCACCCTTTTTTCCAGCCTACCACCAAAACTGGGAAATGACTTGTAGGAGGCATTTGGAGACAGAAAGAAGATATCTGAGTAGGTCCTTAGTTGTGCCCATCACTACCAGAATTTATTATTTAACTTATAATAGTTTCTTTTGGGAAGCAAAGCAAGAGTAAAAGAAACAAATTGGAAGTAGCAGGTATATCATCTGCTACTTATATTTGAATGCCAGTAGGTACAAGGATAGACCTGTGAATAAATTACTTTTGAAATCATTTATGTAACAAATATAATCATGTAGTAGTATAACATATAGCTGAAGATTTTGTTAGACATTAAAACACAATTTAGGAATTAAATTGATTTTAGTCTTATTGTTATCACTAACATTTCTGCCAACCAAACAAATCCATACACGTGCTGATTCTGGGAAATTGGATTAAATGTGAATTTATAATACATCATAGTTGTAGGGTAAATGGAATTGATCAGGTTTTTTTCCACCCTCCTGCCATTACCATCAATGAGTGACACTGTGGTCTTTTAGGCATGCCCAATGGCGGCACCTGGAATATGGTGTTGGCCTGCATAATGGGCCACAGCTGAGTCAAGAGACCGGGCATATAAGGGCAGCATCACAGAGGGACAGAGCACAGAGGCAGAAGAGCATGTGGCAAAGGGCAGCAGAGTGCAGTAGACACCAGCAGAGAGACTATGAGAGAACTCCAGAGAGCCTGGAAAGAGTGAAAATTCTCCAGAATCCCTGCCTGCTTTGTACCTGGTTGCCTCACTTCAAATTATGTAGAAAGATCATTAAAAGCCTAAAAAAGCCACTGAGGGCTACAGTACTCGCCTTTACCATCTGCCTCAATCAATAGAGAAACTTCCCTGTGCCATGCTTGGCACTTCAAAGTTATCTCAGTTTGGTATCTATACCATTTAATGGTTGATTTTACTTAATTCATCTCTTTTATTTTCTTCTTGAACAACCAGTAGCCAATTAAAATGAAATCATTACTGCTTATTTTTCTAACTACCCTATTGATCAATTCCTCTCTCAGCTGTGTTCTTACACTGCTCCCATTTATTATTTATTTCTCTTCATTCACTGCTAACCTCTATTCATTGGAAGCAGCATCCATGAACTAAATGAAAAAAGCTGAATTTTCATCTTTTCTCTGCTACCAATTAGTCATGAAACTGGAGAAATAACTCATGTTCTCCAACTCTCCAATTCCTTTTTTGGTTGTGACCATATAGATTCAAAGAGTTGTGGATTAGTTGAAGAAGTACTGGACCAAAAAATCAAAATACTAGATCTCTTGCACTGACCTTGTGCAATTTAAGGGAACTTTTTGGGCTTTAGTTCCCTCACTTGAAAACTAGTAGGTCTCACAGATTCATGGAATGTCAGCCTCTGGACAGATCTAGGAGCTGATCTAAGCAACTCCTTTGTTTTTATCACAAGGAAGCTCAAATTGCTCTCATGTCATGCCTGAGATCCTCGAAAAAAAGGAAGAACAGACCTATTTTTTAGTTCCCAGGCTGACCTCTTTTTACCTTATTCCCCTGATGTACTTTTCAGTTAGAGTATATATGTCTAATAAGCATCAAATAAAGCACCGTATCGTGAGGGATGCTTGAGAAACAATTACACAAATCTAAATTATAAAAAATGGTAACATGCTTTTAAATGGCTCACAGATTATGGCAAAATAGTTCTAAACACTGCTCGCTTCTATTCTCTCAATTTATAAAGCAGGGAATTCTGACTATTTATAGGAGAGATCTTTTACTTCTCAACTGGCATCTCTGCCTATAGAATGAGAACCCCCATTAGTGTGTGTTGATGGGGTTGGTGAAATCCAAGAGATTAAGTATCTTTTAGTTTGTGACTACCCAGCCAAGGAGACATCTTCAGATTGGGCAACCAAATGTAAAATCTCTGGTTTTGCTTGTATTGGCTGCCAGGATTAAGAGAGGATAGTTTCAGCCTTCATCTAGGTTGTGTTTTCCTTAGGAAAGCTGATATTCTGGTCTCACTGACTTTTTCAGGGCAAATCAGTACATACAGTGCTGGAACTTAGGCAGAACTGATGGAGCCAGCTCATAAATGCAGGGAGGTTTGTTTTTTTTTTGAAGATTTATTTATTTATGCATACAAGCACTGGGGTACAGGCCAGAGGTGTGGAGGGGGGAGGTGAGGTGAGAGAATTCACCACAGAGAGCAGGGAACAAACAGAACAGGCAGATCAACTGAAGTACACTGCTGAGGGGAGCAGTGGGCGAGGCAGGAGAGGTCTGCTGCACCATGTGGGTCCCCTCCCTGGCTGGCAGCAGGGATCGAACTCATGCTGCAGTGGTTGTGGTCTGCTTCATAGTGCGTTGCTTAACCCACTGCACCACCAGGGAGGCCCAAAATGCAGGGAGGTTTATTTAATTAACCACTAGGAAATTTAAGGCATATTTTGTGGAACTCGTGTTTCCCTTTGTCACAATGAAAAGGTTGCAATGTTGAAATTTCAAGGACTAGAAATTTATTCATTTGTCAGATTTCAGGGTTACATATATCTTAAGTTCAACTGAATGTTACAGAGAAGGAAAGTTAATTTGCTCAACGAACTGGGCTTCGTGATTCACAGGCACATGAAAGACAAGATTCTGGGTCTCCTTGGTCTTGTGTATTTCCCGCAGCATCACACTGAATCATGAGGAAAAAATCTTACTCTGTTGATGGAATTAATGCTTTTAGTGTGTCAGTGGGTGAGTGATGTTCAGAAAAGTGATACAGGAGGATATGAAGAACTAAAACAATCAAGTACCATTTGGATAAAGACCCAAATCTAAAACAGATGTCCAAATTTAGAACTCTATGGAGCAAATATTTTTTCAACAAATCCTAATTCAAGAATTTTTTAAAAATTTTATCAATATTTTGTGTTCCTGAATAAATAATATGGAAGACAAGTCTTAACTCTTGTTACACCTGTCACAAATAGGTAGTGATAGAATTGAATACCATTCTTCCTTTCTTTTCCTCCTTTCATTCAAAACTCCTGGTGTTAGAGCAGAACTTGGTTTAACATAAAATGATGACTTTTTTTTAAGGCTACAGACTAGAGTTTCTTGGCTGTTAGCAAATGTAATAGATCACCAGATGGGCTTATTAAAAGGCAGATCCCTTCTACTCTCAATTGTTCTGAATCCATCAGTTTGAGTTAAGCATCAGTCTTCAGCCTTTCTAAATTTCAAGACATGTTGTCTGACACTGATTTGATTTACCTTGATCCTATAGAAAAAGACTAAGAAAAACAAGGTGTGTGTGTGTGTGTGTGTTTGTGTGTGTTATATTTAGTTTCTATTTATTTATTTTTCTGAGAGAAGACCCATCTTGAGAGTCTGATGATATAGTCTAAGGTAGAACAAACTTAGTGCTTATTACTCTCATGCAAGTATTTTCCCCTAGTTTCTGTTACTATATATGATCCCAACAATGAGCATTAAGGTCTATGAATCCTGGGAAATAGATAGGATACCCTGATCAGAAGTTTCCTAATTAAAGTGAATTGTAAATCATTGACCTGCCTATCCCAGGCATATTTAGCAATGTACAAATTCCTTATAACAACAAAGTAAGAAACCAAGAATAATCAAGCCATACTCTGAAATAAGAATTATGTGCAGGTGATATGCATGGGGGAACATATGCAAGTAAGGGATCAAATGCAAGTAAGGGATCAAATGCAAGTAAGGGATCAAATAAATTTAGATGAGGCCTCATCATGCTTCATTTAAGGTAAAATAGAATTTAAAGAAGTCATAAATTATTTTACCTCCTCCCTATTGGAGTATAAAACTGCCTGTCCTACCCAGCAGGTAGAGCTATGTATTATGTCTGAAGTTGGGTGTAAAGCTGTTCTTGCTGTCATGATTCTGTGATCTATTCTCCCTCTGCCACAATGACAATTTCCCACACTGGCCCATGTTTGTTCTCATGTACTAAATTTCTAAACATCAGTTGTGAAGTTCTGTTTTTCTGCTTGCAATTAATTGTTCAATGATTAGAAATTACCTACCAAATGACTCATTAAAGATGGTAGCTTTGGCCTAAAGAGTATGCTGTAAAAATTTTATTTCTGAGAATTTTGACTGATATTCTCTGTTCTTCTCTGTTGTATATCTCTACCAATTTGCAGCAGGGTTTAGACAGCACATACTTGATTGGCTGCAAAAGAACTTGACAACCATAATCTACATGCAATCACTCTTGCATTGAGAGAGTAACGACCCCATGGTTGTTCTTAGAGATTACCTACCCCTAGTTGTAGCAACCCTAGGCTTTTATATTTACTCTTATGCTATACCTATTATGATATAAGTATAATTCAGTTTTTATAAATGCTGTGCAGTCTATTCTAATCCTTGAGCAGATGAGAAATTCATATCCCCAACTACCTGTGTTCTTTCACTCTGGGTCACTATATTATCAGTCAATTTACATTTATCACTATGCACCTAATTCCCCATAGAGTCAAGCACTAGACAACCTCCCCTGTACTAAAAAACCCTCCAAAACTGTCCAAACTAACCAATCCTATATCTGCTAATGCTGCCTCCCTTGTTTCTTCACACAGAAGCCATAGTAAAGGCATACACAGCTCCTCTCTCCCTCACCTCCTGACCCACTCTAGTATTTCTCCTGAGGGTCCTGATGATGTGTTGTGTTCTCCCCAAGAAACTGTCAAATAATAAAACTCTAAATTCTTTCTGGCTTCTTGCTCTTGATTTCAGTCTGTGCTCATCATACTTCATCCAAGGCAACAGAATTTAAACAATAAGTCATAAGTATTTCAAGGTTTACTCAAATATTATACTTCTTGTCAGTAACTAATAAATACTGAAGAAGGAAAGAAAGGAAATGAGACAATCGCACATTTCCCCTTTCTTAACAGATCCTTAACAGTTTCAAGGTAAATATTTGAAGTAATTTCATGTAAATATAATACATGTTGGCTCAAACTATTAGAAATTACATTGGAATTGATAGGACATTTTTCAAACGACTTGTTTTTATTTCATAATTGAAAATTCATTCATCTTGGTAATATTTAAGGTCCCTAAGCTTATTCATTACCAACAACTCTTTTGAAAAACATATCAAGTTTTTTTTACATCTACAACCTCAATAAGTTCCAGAAACTTATTGATAATTAATTTCAGTTACTCTGAAGAAACCAGAGTTTGCAACTTGAAAGCCTGTGTCTATGTCTTGTGACCAGTTTCAGATAGATAGTAAGGTCATTTCATTCCTAGTGTTTGTTTCTTCTTTAAAGGGACCTGATTATTTTCTCAAGTGAATTCTAATCTGAAGTTGAAATGGGGATTCTTTTTCTGCAAAGTCTTTCTTATTGACTATTTTTCTGATCTTAGGAGAGAACTAAACTTGGGGAAATTAAAAAGAAGGAAAAATAGGAGGCAATAAAGAGGAAGGAGAAATTTCCATTCATTATAGTATATTTTTAATAATGATATAGAGCTGCCTATCTATATACCACTGACATACATAAAAACAGCACTTAATTTGTTTTGATCCTTATATACATACATATTCAAAACAAAGAACCGAAATACATTGTATAACTATATAGCACATTTCCTCTCTGCCCCTCCCCCATTGTTTTCTTAAGAGATTTCACTTTTTTCTCTACCTTCCTTCCCTTAGATATCTAGGAATTGCCATATAATTTTAAAAACAAGTTTAGGAGTGGCAAATAGTGTCACCAAACTTACTATGATCGACATTTCAGGATATAGTTAAGAAAAACTATCCTTCAAAGACAACACACTATTCTAAAATCTTATTTGTAATACAATTCATAATTTAGAGCTACCGTAAATAAAACACTTGAACTTATTCAAGATAAATCTTGTCACTGTAGTCTTAGGAGCACCTGATGTGCCTTTCATCAATAATTAATTTAAAAAAAGCTTCCCAGTTGATGAATTCAAACTGAATTTTTCTCTCTAATTAGTGTACTGTGGAAATGGGTATTTCCTACTGTCATTGTATATTCTTGAATATGCATAAAAGGATACTGATGAAAATTGCTTAGATGGCTTAACAATACTGAATGGTGGTAATTGGACTAAATTTTATATGCCTGATTCATTCAATGAATTTCATATTCAGATTTCCAGTGAATATAAAATAAGATTCTGTTTTCAAAGCTCACATACATACTGCACAACTCATACCTTGACAATCTGGTTTGAAATTGTTTGTCATGTTTGCATGAGCAAAAAAAGACCTTTTATTAATCAACAGATTTAATGACTTATTTATTTTACTGCTTTGGAATCTTACAGGTTCACCCAGTGGACACTACCTTGTGTTTCTCCTCTTCAGTTCATAGATAGGGGTATTGTCATGTGATATAGGCTTTAAATATGTTTGGGCTGATAGTATATTTATTGAGATTCAGGGAAATAAAAGCTTTATGTTCATGAGTTATGAACATCTATACATTTTTTAAATGGGAAAGTTAATAGGCAAACTCAAGGGATAAAACATAAATGAACTGTGGAGTCAAGTAGAGTAAATTTAAATCCTATTGTCCAATTAAGAATGAACTAGATTTTACTTCCACATATGTTTATTTCATCTAGAAAACTGCTAGTATAAATCTGAACATTCATTCAATTAACCAACAGATGCCGATTTTATATGTGCATTTACATATAAAGTACTGCTTATGTTGACATTCAAACTTACAGTATAACAAGAAATTATGTTCAGTTAGTCAAAATGCAAAGCATTTCAGTTATTTATTTTTAATTTATGTTATTAATGTGGAAATTGAGTATATTGTACATTGGTGGGAACCATTCATTTAGTGTTGGCTCTGAATTTTCCATCTTGTATTTTTCCTTCCTTTTTTTTTAAAAAAAACTTCGAAGTCCAGAGTCATATTGTTCTAATTCCCTATTCATGGTCCCATGGTAAACAACACTTGTATGTGAAAAGAGAATCTTTAATGTGTTTACATCAAACACATGTATTTAACCAGATATCTATTACTAAAGTTGGTTCTTTTCTAAAAGGAATTTATTTTGTCAGCCACATCTCCCTTCTGTTTCACAAGTCTTTATTAAGTACAAAATAGATAGTACAAAATGAGAAACATCTTGGTCTCTCCTTAATTATTTGATCTTTATAGACAGCTGGATCAGAACATCTTGACTCAGAGGAGTACTGTTTCATCACTTTTAAGTTATGGGACCATGAGTTCTGTACTGTAAAAGTCATCCCAAAGTCAAGAGACACAAGATAAAGAAGTTCTTGCCTCACAGTTGATGGTTCTCATTCAAGGTTAAGTGCTTCATCCGTCAGTTTTCCTTTAGAGTATTCAGATATAACCCACATAGAATACATTCTCCTCTTTTCATCCTTTACTCCCTGTCTCACCTGCTTTTCTTTTTTTTATTGAAATCAGCATAGATATGGTCATCCAGATTATGAATGACTACAGAGTATATATGATCTAATGATACTGAGCATTACATCTTCAACATACATGATCGAGAGTCTATAATAAAATACACCAGGCATATTTTCAGATGCTGGGGTTATATATTTCACAAAATTATTGACATTTTCTTGTTTGTTGTTATTTTCCTCTTCTTCTCTGTGTCTTTGTGGATATATACCATTTTTATTCCTTACTTACTGTATTAGTTATTATTTGAAGGAGATAGGGAGACTTAATCTTACATTTTTAAATAGATATTCTTAGAAAATACATACTATTATTAGTTAAACATTACCGTTTTAGTTTATCTCACCTGCTATTAGAAAATATCACAGGCTGAGAAACCTAAAACAGTAGAGATTTCTTGCTCAGAGGCTGAGTGTCCAAAGTCAGGTGCCAGAATGGTCAACTGAAGGTCCCCTTTCAAGTTACAAGGTTTGTTGTCTCCTCATATGGTGGAATAGTCTATGAATTTCTCTGGGGTTTGTATTATAAAGCACTAATTGTTATCAGAGTTTCACCATGATGACTTACTACAACTTGCAAACAGCCTGTCTATTAATATAATCCCATTACTTTGTGCAGTACCATTAAAACACACAAATTTTGGAGGGACACAAATATTCAGACTATAACAGTGACTTAAAGCTCTTATCAATCTTGTACAAAATTAGAACCCAATGACAATTTATGCCTTTCAATTGTTTGTATAGCATAGTTACTGATGTCAGATTATTAGACTATACAATGGAAGGAAAAGAGAAGGCAGTTTTGTTCACACACACACACACACACTAAGCCACACCCTTTTTTATGTACTTATTTTTGAGATAAAGTTCACATGCTATATGTTTTAAAGTTCACCCTTTAAAACATAAAATTTAATGGTTTCTAGCATATACAAAACAACTGTGTAACCTGCTATGTACTGTTTACAAACTTCCTTTTATTTAACTTTACCAGTTTCAACAGTAACTATCATTAACATTATTTTTGTAATAGACACACAGAATCGTGTTTATAGAAACTAGGTAGTTTGCCAAAAGCCTCAGACCAAGAAAACATGGGTCCTACATTTGAACCTAAGTCTGTTTGTCACCGAAGTCCAGTCTTTCCCTTTGCATCTTGTGGAGTGAGGTGTTTTTGTTAATGTAAAATTTTTTATTAAAAAATTACTTTTTATCATGTCCTTATCACACCCATGCACTCTGAGAAGCTATTAGTGTCAAACTCTGTATACTCAATTTTCTCCTCGAGGTAGTGGAAAAATAATAATCATCACATTTTACATTTGTATTAAAATCTTCTAAGTTCTTTCACTTGTGTTACATACATGATTTAGATATTTGAGAAGGAAGTTTAATATGTAACACCAGTCAAATGCAACAAAATTCATATCAGTTAAATAGAAGGTAACATGACTAAATTAAGTGCTAGATGACTTCATCCAAAATTATGTTTCTGGAAGGTCATAGGTCAGAAACCTGGTACTGTTTTCAGAAACTCATCTTAAAGTAGACTGAGAAAAATAAAATCACTCTGATTCTGCTAGGAAGATTTAGAGTGAAGACTGAAAGTTCTCTGAATATGACTCCTCAAATGATCTTTTTCCCTGATGATAACTTACAAGTTTACAGATAATCCTCTGATATTGTTGTCTGAGAGTTTTATTTCAAAGCTCCACATTCACTCATTAATGTGTATCGCTGAGGAAGGAGCACATAAGCCCATGCTTATGTGAGATGTGCCTTTATTCCCTGCACATACTGCAGTCATGGTAACGGGAATTAGAGGTACTGATGTCGTATTTCTTGTCCCTGACCTATGGTCCTGTTTCTGTTTGAATGGATCCTAATGCCATCAATATCTGTTATCAAAAGTGTCTACTGTAGAGAATGAGAAGCACATCCATCCCCCCCAATTCCCCATAATAAATGACTAAAGCAGGTGCTATCAAGGAAAATAAGGTATTTACTGTTTCATGGATGCTTACAAAGGAAATGAAATTATCAATGTAGAGTGGTGATTCTTGAATGCGGTCTATACACCAGCAACATCACCTAAGAATTTATTAAAAATGGAAATTCACAATTGAACCCCAGACTTGCTGAATTGACAATTACAGAGTGGGGGTTCAGCAAACTGATTTGATGAGCCCCCAGGGGACTCCTCCACTGCCCTCTCTCCACTTTTTACTAAATAGTATGAGGATTAGAAAAATCTGGTATAATTCAATTTATAACTCAAGGGCTTAGACACATGAAACAAAATGGTGCTAAATATGTATTCAGATTTATGGTAGAGACATAATACTTCTTCATGTCTGTCTATAATCTTTATTTTCTTGGAAAACAGTTCATTAGTACCCCTATTATGAAAATATTTTAGATGTGTATAGACATCCTTATTTTAATTTTTTTTCAAGTAACAACTAGTGACCACAAACTGGAAGAGTTTTCTGAGCTCTCATGCAAACTATACAATACAAGAGAATTATTTAATGTATGTTTAAATTAAAGTATAACATGCATATATATTGCATCTATAAAAATGGAGAAAAGTATAACATGCATATATATTGCATCTATAAAAATGGAGAAAAGGATATGATAATAAGTTGTTTATAAAGCTCTGAGAATAATCAGCATTAGCACTTCACATACACTCTTGTGGTCTTTTATCTATGCATTTGTAACTGAGATTCTCTTATAGTTTTGATTTGGTATTGTTTGTTTAACCCAGATTATATAGAATAAATATTTTCTTATGTCATTAAGATAGCTTCACAATCATTACTTAATATAATCGCATAATGTGCCATGGTTTACTTGTGCTTTTTTATGATTTAGGGAATTAGAACTGTTTTCCTTCTTTTCTCTTTATGCAGATAACTCCCTAATGAACATCTTTGCACATAGACCATATCTAAACTTCTAAATTCTGATCATTTCCACTAAATAGTTTCCAAAAAGCAAAATTATTAGGTCTATGATTATTTTAAGGTTCTTTATACTTCTTCCTAATTTTCCTCCAACAATATTTTTGTGTGAATTTATGTGCCTAGCAAAAGATCCGAAGAAGGTCTGTTTTATTTCACCTACACCAGAAATGTTTTCATCTTGTTTAATTCTAGGAAAAAATGTTATTTCTTTGCTACATTAATTTGCATTTATTTCATCACTAGTTAGATTAAACAAATATTCAAATTTTAGTAAGTATTTGTATTTGCTCTTTTAAGAACTCGTTCACATTTGCTATCCATTTATCTATTAAAGGTTGAGTGTTTTTCTTACTCACTTTATGAATGAAAAAACATCTCAAGGTTTTTTCTCTTTTAGGAATTCAGAGATTTGAATCTCTATTATATAACACTAATAACAAAGAGGAACAATTATAGGGAAAATTCAATAAAAGCTTGTTTGCAGTGAGCACCTTCCCCAGTACTCACTGGTTGGCCCCACTATGTATTCTGTGCTCCACGCAAAAAGCATGGTCACTCACATGCTTCACTCTCCCTTAAGCTCTGGTGCCACCCTCTTGCAAAGAGAAGCAAAGTGTTCACTGGCCTCTCTGTAGTCTAAGGCAACACCATGTATCACCTGGACCATTGCAAGCATGTCCTGATTCCTCACATTATACTCAGCCCCAATTCAATGAAAGTCTACTTATCTCCCTGCCTCCTGCTCAAGTAAACTGAACAAAGGATCAAGAAAAAGACAAACTTGCAAGCTGACCATAGTTCTGAGGCATACAGCAGGGGAGGAGAATAGAGGGGTGTCAAAATGGGAAGGAAGAGCACAAAGACCTAAGGTGATGGATCATGTGGGCTATGGTTCTAGGAGAACTATGGGGACTACACCTGAAGGGAGAAATCAAATATTGTAGAAAAAGTAACAATGATGTAAGAAACTAAATTTGTATTAAAAAGTAATAAACCACCATAATTAATGAAGAAAAACAAAACCCAACAACCCAAACCTGTAGTGTTACCGATTGTCCCAAGCACATGGCCTGTGATTCCCTCTCAAGCTATCAGACCAGGTTTCCCTTCTCTGTGCTCGACCCACAATGTCTTCACCTATGTCTTCTAGAGCCACACTCCTACCCCCTTATCCCTAACATTTTTTTTTCATTAATTTTTTTATTAATATAAATTTTTTTTGATTTACATATATTTGCCATCAATTGTAATCCCCATGTATTCCCGATCACCATCTCACCAGTGCACCAATCCCTAACATTTTTAATGCCTTCCTTTCACCGTCCCCACCTCCTGCCCACAACAAACACACACAGTTTACACACAGTCTCTTATAAGCTTCAGGTCTCAGCTCCAACATTAATCTTTTCTCCAGCTCCAACCACTTAGGTTAGATTCCTTTGATATGTGTTTTTCTGAGATCTGCAATCCTTTCCACTGTAGCACTACATTATAATTATACTTTAATTACTGTAACTTTGCTTTCTTCACTAATGTCTGTTTTCACCATTTTGTTTCTTCACCACCAGAGGTAGTTTTACAATACGGAGCAAGGCATCAGTTGAAATCAGGCTCTTACTCTCACACAGATAGGGAGAAAATTCCACCCCTGTAAAATTCCTTAGTTAAGCTCCTGAGTAACTGAATTTTTTTTTTCCTTCCTCCCCATAATTTCTTCTCCTTTCCTTCATTTTCACTCCCTCTTCTCTGGAAACAATGAGACATGAGATATCAGAAGTAGAAAAACAAATACTGGATGGTGTTGCATGTAAGTGGAATATGGAAAAAACAGAACAAAGGATCAAATCCATTAAGCTGATCTTTTCAAATATTTTGGAAGGTTTTTTTTTTTTTTACCCTATAAAAATGTCTCTGAGAATCTGTGTCTTAAATTAAATCAGTCATTTCTCTGAATTTTTGTTACCTTAAAGAAATGACAAAACTAGAGACAGTGCATAGAACAAGATTAACACTTTGAAATGTTATCTTGCCTCATATCCAAAAGAGTAAAGCCTTCTTGGGGCTCTTTGTAGGTTTGCTTTCCCCCGATCCTAATTGGATTCTTTGTCTAAAGATGGCACTGGTTATATAAAAGCTCTTCTTTTTCCCAATCTTCATTCTGTATATTTACACTAATATTTTACATAGTCCCATTGCCTACCCACAAAGTATGTTCTTAACCCACAACCATACTCTTTCTCCAAAGGTATCAATCATTTATTGTAAACTGAGGAAAACCACAAAAATAAACAAAATACAAATAACCAATCAAACAAAAACTTACCATCTTTGCAAAACATATTTTTGTGAAACAGCTTTGATAAGAAAATAATTGGTGGTAACAGAAAGTGAGAAATGCTATAAGAAATCTAGTTTAGGGGAAAAGGTGGATAAGTGCAGAGAGGGAATAACAATTTTAAATAGAAGGTGGTCATGTTGGACCTCATTAAGATGATATTTGAATAAAGATTGAAAGGACATGGGTAACGGGCAGATGGAATAATTAGGTAGTTTTTTAGATTTGGTACTATTGACAAAGAATTATATAATTGCTGGGTAGTGGGGGTTTGGGGAAGGGGATGCCCTGTATATTACAGAATATCTAACAGTATCTCTGACTTGTACCCACCAGATACAGTGATAAAGGATAGCAAATCATCCCTGGTGTAACTGCTGAGATAAGGCAAAAGTCCTAAACTGATGTTCACCTAAATATCACTTTTTTTTTCTTTCAGTTCAAGTGCATATGAGTTAAGGCTGATGGCCAGTGCACAGTAAGTAAAAAAGCACTTCTGTTACTTAGTAAATATTTGTTGACTGATTTTCTTTTTTGAGCCTCTTCCAATTTCTCTATCATACAAAAAAAGAAAAAGCAGAAACTGAGTATTGCAATGTCCTGTCTTTTTTTTTTCTTCATTAGTAGAATTATTACTTGCTGTTTCTCATGTATCATAATAATCTTATGTATCAGTCTCTGTAATTTTCTGGGAGAGCCAGGGTTTGGATTATTCTCTCTTCTTAACTAAATCTTTTTTTTTTTTTTTCAGTTTTTTTTTTAATTTATTAGTTATATTTGACATCATTTGTAGTCCCCAGGGAGT
>JAGFMF010011568.1:14584532-14623454 GCA_019455555.1 Galemys pyrenaicus | reverse complement strand
GCAGCTTTCATCTTGATTTTGATTTTGCTCTTTTCCTCCCAGATTTGTCTGACTCTTTCTGACCCTTTTCTATGGGTCTCTACTGAAAGGTCCTTCAGACTTGTGGCAGGCTTTTGGGCCAATCCTATTTGGCTGGACTTTTACCCTCAAGGAGATGGGTAACTTTGGATGCTTCACTTAGTAACTATGTTCTTTGTCCTTTCTGTATTGTACCCTAGTTGTATTCAAGTTCCTTTCCATTAAAGGTTTTATATGTTTGTCTTAATGTGGTGGATGGCAGAACCCATTCAGAGAGGGCAGGTTTAGGGATTGTGGGGTGCTCCTTTCCCTGCCCTATAATAATTTCTCTGTCAAAATATTCAAGTATTGATCACATCAACACTTGAGATAATGATGGCCTAGTGATGCCGCCAAGGTTTTAATAAAAACCTTTTTTTGTTGTTGTTAGAAAGTAGACTACTAGCATGTCCTAGGGGGAATAAACTTTATCTACCTACCTACCTACCTACCTACCTAACCTACCTACCTACCTACCTATCTATCTATCTATCTATCTATCTATCTATCTATCTATCTATCTATCTATCTATCTATCTATCTATCTATCTATCTATCTATCTATCTATCTATCTATCTATCTATCTATCTATCTATCTATCTATCTATCTATCTATCTGTCTGTCTGTCTGTGTATCTATCCATCCATCTGTCCATCTGTCTATCTGTCTGTCTGTCTTTCTGTCTGTCTACCTATCTGTCTACCTACCTACCTATCTACCTATCTATGTATCTATGCATGCCATCCACAAATATGTATCAAAATATATTAAGTATTTGTTATGTTTTTACAATATCAAACACTAACACTTATTTGTGTGACAAGATTAAAATTTCTTCAATAAAAATAGATATTATTAATTGTTTTGAAGAAAAACATCAACAATGAGAAAAAAGTCTTAGAATTGCTTAAATTTCCACTGTGGATAGAAGGGTGGTCATATAAAAGAATAAGAATCAAAAGCAGTTTTCACAGGGCTAAAAAATGGAAGTAAGGAAAAACTGAAAATAGAAATAGCTGAGAGATCTGGCAAGTCCTCAACTGAACATTTGGACCTGGCACTGCCGATGGGCTGATGCACAGGCACATGCCTTGCAAGGGGACCCTAACTGGGTTCTTTGCCTCTTAGGGGACATTGAGAAGGGAAACACAGGAAGAGCAGGTAAGTGATAAGAATTACATGAAGGAAATACTAAATATTGAGCTGGTTAAATAGAGCTCTATTTAAAAAGGTCAGATATAAAGTTTTATAACTGTTGGAAATGTACTGAAATGATGAAAATTGCTGCCACCTCCTGGGCATTGTTTTTGCAACTGCATGTTGCCATGGTCACTCTTAGACAATAAAATAGACATTTCCATTAAATAGAATAATGAAAAACTGGTTTGATTTTGCTGAACGTGCAGACAATGCTGATATTGAGGGAGAAGAAATTAATCTCTTCTAAGAGCAGATAACAGACATCTGCTCTTTTCAGTGGAGCCAGTCGAAAAGTAAGAGTAAATGTCTACTTAATTACAGAGAGCAACAGAACACACTTGTAGGGAGACTTAAAAAGCTGCCTAAGAATAGGCTAAAAAACTAACATTTAAAATAATATTGAAATATTGTTGATAAAAATATTTGACATGAAATTGAAAGTAGGTTAAGAAGTTAGCAACTAGGGGCCTCCCTGGTGGTGCAAGGGGTTAAGTCAGCACTATGAAGCTATCTGCAGTCACTGCAGCACAAGTTTGATTCCCAGCCAGGGAGCTGATCCACATGGCACAACAGACTTCTCCTGTCTCACCTGCTGCTCCCCTCAGCAGTGTATATCAGTAGATCTGTCTGTTCTGCTCTCCACTCTATCTCTGGTAAATTCTCTCATCCCTACACCTCTGACCCAGCTCTTACATGAATAAATAAATCTTAAAAAAAAAAAAGTTAACTAACAAAATTTTTGACTGAAATTTTGATCTGATTGTTTCTGGAAATATTTTGGAACAATTTAGTATAAAAAAGTAAGAACCACCACAATGAAAACAACACCCATATTTAAATATTCAGTCAATACTTACACTATTTTTCTCAAAACTGTATATTAAAAATCATCTTCTACATTGAGTTACACAACATATTTTATCAAAATTTAGAACACAGAATCTTTAGTTTCTTGGCAGAGATAATCGTGGCAGGGATTGCATTTTTTTGTTATGGATTGGATAACACACATTAAAAGGTGAATAGTTGAAATAGTAAGGAAAGATCTGCTCTAAAAGCACTTTGCTAACTATCTGAAAGGGGTGGAAGCTTGTTGATGGAAAACAAGGAAAACTTAGATTGTGTGCTAATACTAACCCAGAACTAATCCTGCTAATTTGCTGAATGTTAAATGTCAGGTGGTAGGAATCTAAACACACACACACACACACACAGACATGCACACACACATCAAGATATCTATTTTTCCCCAAATAATCTCATTTTATCTATATACTTCCTCATAGAGCAAATAAAATTTTCCCAGTTAAAGGAAACATGAGTCATGAACTAAAATGTTCTTCATTTTTCATCCCTCCCCTCCTATGTAGGCACACTATTGCACACAGACACACATACTTGACCAATTCTGTATCTCTTGAGGGGAAATGTACTTTCTGGAAAACAGGAAAAGGAATACAACTTTCTCTATAAATCCTCATTCTGCCATTTCTAGGCTTTCCCATAAAACTTATTTTTAACTTTTCTATTGATTATGATGATAAAAAATATCATGAAGGTAAACTTCTGTAGTCCACTCAAATGGTTTAGCTCCTGGTACTTGTATCATGCAAATAATTGTTATCAAGAATAACATACAATCTAATAATTTTCTTCACTTACATATTACTTAATATTGCAAGCTTTATAGTTTAAAGTATAGTATAATGTTGATATTAGAAGAGTAGAAAGATTTAAAATTAATGATCTTTGTACTTCCACCATAAGAAACCAGGGAGAAAAATATGTGGAAATCTCCGTACTTGTTGTTCACTTTTGCTGTGAACCTAAAAATGGCCTAAAAAATAAAGTCTGTTTAAAAAAAAAACACAACAAATTAAATTCAAAGTAGTCAGAGCAATAAGGTGGAGATGAAAAAAATAATAGAAAAAAAAACTGTTTCTTTTGTCATAAATACAATTGATCAAACTCTTAACAAGAGTGAGCAGGATAAGAAAAGTAAAGAGGGAACCTCCTTGGTGGTTCAATAGGTTAAGCAATGTACTATGAAGCAGAGCATAGCCACTGCAGCACCTATCCCTGCCGCTGACCAGGGAGGTGACCCACATGGCTCAGCAGATCTCTCTTGTCTGCCCCGCTGATCTCCTCAGCAGCGTATTTCAGTTAATCTGCCTGTTCTGTTCCCCACTCTGTCTCTGGTGGGTCCACTCACCCCCCACCCTTCTGGCTTATATCCCAGTTCTTATATGCATAAATAAATAAATCTTAAAAAGAAGAAAAGTGAAGAGAAAGGTACTATTATTTACAGATTATATTACTATAATTTACAGATTATCTTCTGACAAATTCAGCCCCACGTGGCTATACTGGTAAATCTGACCAAAATCTTCAGGAAGAAAAAAAAAGAGAGAGAGAGAATCACACCAATTCTACATACTTCTCCAGAAAATAGAAAACATACCAATTCCTTCTATGAGGTCAGCATCACTCTTATTCTAACATGAGACAAAGACATTAAGGAACAGAGCACCAAAACCACAGGCTAATATCCCTTATAAACACAAGTCTAAAAAAATTTAGTAAACTGAATAGAAACAAAAGGGTGAACACAAACTATATTCAGGATTTGTACCCATTCAGCATGAAGCTATGAGCAAGGCATAAAAGACACCATTGTCTGCACTATGATTCTCATGAAATTTGAGGAAGGGACCATAAAACAGAGATGTGATGTAACTGGGTAGTTTGCAACTGACGAAAGCAATGACCTTTAGCACTAGTATAGCTGATTTACTGAAGAGTTAAGTACCCTTTGCCTGGAGAACACTGGTCTTATTGCTGCTGTTGCATAAAGATAAACTATTGATGTATATACACACACACACATACTTTTTTCACTAATTTCAGCATGTATATATTAAGTAGGTAGAATGACAACACTTAAAAACAAAGCTGTGCCTTAGAAGAGGTTGGCACCACTGATGACAGATAATTTTGTAGCTTGAAGATAAAGGTCTTGACCATAAGGTTGGAGAAATGGAAAGTTATGAAGCTATTGCAATTGTAGAAGTAGAAGCCTCAACCGTGCAATGGCCATGAAAATAGAAAAGAAGAAATGAATGCAAATAAAAAGGGTACTTATAGTCTAATGTTTGAGACTTGGTTTAGTCTTCAGTTTTAAACTGTGGGTTGAATATCCTCTGGAAAAAAACAAAAACAAAAACAAAACAAAACTTGCATTTAGTAAATTGACCTAATGAATTCATTTAGAACATGTGGCTAAAGTCAGATGCTAGCATATTTCCCCCCCTCATAATCTATATATTAAGTCTCCCTCTGCTTCTTTTTCTTTAAAATGCTAATAATTTTCCATTACCAGTAAGATCTTTTGGGAGAGGAATACTAATCACAACAAATTGAAATGTACTTTGAATGAGGAGGTGAGGATAAGTTGAGTACTAGAAATTTATTTCCAATTTTAATTTAGGGAAGGACTTAATTTTTATGAATTAGAACTCAATAAACAGCTGCTGATGGAACCAAAGTGTTCTTAACAGATTTGAGGGTCTAATCAACAAGAGAGTTTTCATTCACCCTTTAATATGTATGGAATATAATTCTATACTTGGGAGTTACTCAATAAATGAAACCATTAATGACATAAATTCTGTTCCTGTAGCATGTCAAAAGCAAGAAAGGAATACATGTTACATATTGAAATCTACTTAGTAAAATTAGAGCACAGAAAGCCATTTAAGTGAAGAGTTGCCAGGAAGCTCAAGGAACAGACCTCATTTTGACTTTGCCAGAGCTGAGAAAAATACTCATTCACTTTTATTCTGCAAGCATGTAGCACACCATGGTAGAACAGAAGACCAGAGAATAAATAATTTTGAACAAGTATTTTTTCCCCAAGGTTTTCTCCCTTCCTCCCATGAGGCCGATGCCAAGCTATTACTTTTCTATAATAGAAATACATGGTAAGTACCACCAAGCTCCAGACACGTCGTATAAAGTAGTGGCGCAGCAAGAGATGTCATGATTGGAATCTGAGATGTAGAACCCAGTCTCATTTTTGCCTCTAAATCATTCAGTGATCTTCAGTTGATTTAGTTATCAGGAGAGATATCAAAGATAATTCACTGATTGGGCTCAGGCTAATCATAACTGACGCCAGCTGATAGGCTGTAATGATATGAAGAGTTTAATATCTAGACTGGAAACGGTTGACTTATCAGGGTTTCTCAATCTCAGTGTTTCAGACATATTGGGTAGGAGAATTCTCTGTTAGGAGGACTGTCTTGTTCATAGTAGGATGTTTAGGAGCATCCCATCTATATCTTTCATCTTTGGCCTCTACTTTCTACAATACATGTCTGAAGTTCCTCCAGCCCCATTCCAATGATGACTATCAAAAATGCCTCTAGGGTCCTACATGGTGGTGCAGTGGGTTAAGCACCTCACTATGAAGCAAACTGCAGCACGAGTTTGATCCCTGCTGCTGGCCGGGGAGGGGACCCACATGGCACAGCAGACCTCTCCTGCCTCACCTGCTGCTCCCCTCAGCAGTGTGTTTCAGTCAGTCTGCTTGTTCTGCTCCCCACTCTGTCTCTGGTGAATCTTCTCACCGCCCTGGACTCTGGCCTATAACCCAGTTCTTGTATGCATAAATAAATAAATCTTTAAAAAAAAACAAAAATGCCTCTAGACATTGTCAAATATCCCTGAGGAGGATGAGACCCTCAGTTGAAAATCACTGAATTAGATTAATTTGATTCAATGATTTGGTTCACTGAACTTTTCCTCCACTTCCTTAAAAATCTGTCTTTAATATAGATTATAACCTACATTAAAAAATAGAACTAACTGTTATCTCCATGCATAGTTCTATAAGGAAATTAATTTAGGTATTTCTGAAAATGCTTTATTTTAAAACATAGTTTTCAGTAAATGGATCTTGCATATTTGTTTATGAGTATAGGGAAGTTAGAACTACTTAGGGTTAATCCAAAAATTAAAATATTTCACACACATACTTGATTTCTTGGGTAGGATCTCACTTTTAAATTTAAAAAAAAACTATACTCTTATCTTGTTCAGGAAAAGATAATTATGAAGTCTTAGTGTGGTGTAATTGTATCTCTGTTACATATCTTTTTGATTAATTTACATATATAGGAGAAATTGAGTTGTTAAAAAGATAATTAAAAATCTCTGAGGAATTATTTAATAGCTAAGCAAAGAAGAATTCAAGAAAGGAAGCAGCTGCTATTGTGATAAAGTAATAACAACTACCGTTTACTTAACTGTTACATTGTTCTACAGCCTATGTAATTTATATGCTTTCATTTAATCTTGCAATAACAGATTCATAGGGTAAATATTTACTATGTGCAATAAACAAAGTAAATCCTTGCTCTGAATAGAGCTTACTTTCTGCTGATGGGGGTAGGGTGGAAGGTTAGCAGATAGGAAATGAAAAACCAAAATATATTGTTAGGTAGTGTTAAGAAATACAGAAGAGAATAAAGCAAAGCATAGTACTCATGGTGGTGGGTAGGGTATTGTTTTATAGAAGACAGACGAGATCTTTGAAACATTGACATGAAAATACAAATCTAAAGATCTGGAAGGAGCATCTTTTGGGGAGGAAGCATCCTGGTGAAGCAGTAGACAAGGCAAGTGTTTTAAAGCAAACATTTTCTTGGCATGTTCAATGGGCAGCTAATGTTGCAGAAGTGGGTGGGGCAGGGGGAAGAGTAAAAGAAATTGGGATAGGTGGGAAAGTCTGCAGACTCTATAGGACTTTAAGATTATTTTTAGGACTCACCCTCACAATGTGTGAAATGAGAAACCCTTTGAGAAGTGGAGGCATTTGGGCAGAGGAAGAACATTTGATTTCAGGTTCAGAAGGAATTATCTGTAGAGACAAGAGTAATGGAGCAAGACCAGAGATCAGCTGATGAAATATTAAACTTCTCTCAATTTTATTGTTAAGTAACCCAAAGCTTAGTGAGTTAACTTCCAGAAAGACAGTAAATAAGTGATTGAACTGAGATTGACCTTGGAGCTTTTCTCCTAGAAAATCAAAAGGGATAAAATCTCTAAGAACCATGATCTTCCGTTATCAAAGGAGAATTTAAAAATCCCCACCAACACTACAAAAAGAAAAGAACACAAGGACAATGACCCAAAAACAATTAAAGGTTAATTTGTAAGACTTTTGATGTATATAGGATTTTGCCTTTTTAAAATATATTTAAACTTTGTGTTCAAATTTGGAGTTTTTGTTATCCCTAGATGTATATATTTATATACTTCCATTCTTAAATGTACATATAATTGGACACTTTAATATAAAAGTGGTATTGTAAGGAAAATTATTGAATGAAAATCATGTTGATCTGTACATTTCTATTAAGTAGATCTACAGTGAGTTGGCTGTTTGAATGCTACTTTGTAATCCAGATATCAATATCCAGTTGGAATACCTTGGTCTAAATCTAATTATAAGTCAACAAAGAGTTTCATGAAGATTCAAACTTAGAAAGACTAGCAAATGAACAGAGAACCTATATATCTATTTCTCCAAAGAAGATAAATGGTTGACAAGCATGTGAAAAAATGTTCAACATCACTAATTATCAGGAAAATGCAAATTAAAACCACAACTTATTAGGATGACAATTTTCAAAATAAGATAAGAAATCCAACTTTTGGTGAGGATGTAGAGGAATAGGAACCCTTATATATTGTGGGTGGTAATGTAAATTGGTATAGTCACTATGGAAAACATTATGAGATTCCTTTAAAAAGTTAAGACTAAAGTTAGTACATAATCCAATTATTCCACTTCTGGGTATTTAGCCAAAGAAAATTAAAATACTAGCTTGTAAAGACATATGCATTCCAATGTTCATCACAGTAATATTCATATAGTCAACATATGCAAAAAACCTAAGTATCTATCAACAGATGGACGGATATAGAAGTTGTGGTATTTATATGCTCAACCACAAAACATGAAATCTGGCCATTTGTGACATGGATGGACCGTGAGGGTATTTTGCTAAGTCAAATGTCAGATGTAGAAAGACAAATACCATATAGCTTCACTTTTATGTGGAATCTGAAAACAAACAAAGAAGTGGAGCACAAGGGACTGAGGTGATGGTACACTAGTGAAATGGTGGTGGGAAACCCATGGGGACCACAATTGATGTCAAGCATATATAAATAAAGGAAAAAAACCACAAAACATAAAACAAAACTAAACAAAACCAAAATGAAGCAATATGCCTCTTAAAAGTAAAATAAAATAAAAAATAAAAATAGATTTATGCAGAACAGACTGGTGATAACCAGATTGGTGGTTTTACCAGAAGGGAAGGGGACTAGCAGGCGAGCAAAATGAGTAAAGGGAGTTAATTATTTGGTGATGAAAAAAAGCTAGACCTTTGCTGGTGTTTATCAGATTGTAGAGTATACAGATGTCAAACTATAAAGTTATAACTTGGAACTTATCAATCTTAAAAAAACAATGTAACCTCAATGGAAAAAAAAGGCACATCATAGTTAATTATTTGAAATTTTTTACCCTAATAAAATTTCAATTTTGCTTTATAGAGCTATTTCAACAAAGAATCAAATATTTTAGAAGAAGATATGTGTTTTTAGAAAAGTTGCTTTTCAAAAAAAATCCTGGTTAATGAATTATGGCATTTCACTGGGTTTCCTCCAGGCTTGGTTTTATTGGGAATTTGTTGGTTAGAACAAAAGATCAATGAGGTCAGTATCATAGATCTGATGTTTGTGTAAACAAATGAAATTCATTGGGTCTCATGATTACAGGCTCTGTATCTCTGCATTAGTTAAGTGCAGACAAAGCTGCTTTAATAATTACTTAGTGGTTTAAATAAGATAGAGCTTTATTTCTCTTTCATAGGCAGTCCAGAAGTGATTGGACTAGGGACATTAAAGCAGATCTTGCAATCTCAATATCTGCTTGCAAGTTTTCCTGTCATCGCAATTCCTTAGCTGGTGGGAAATGGAAGAAGAAGTCAGCTAAGCAAAAGTGGTACATATCACCACTCTCATCATTGGGCTTAACTTTTTTTCATATGTCCACAAAACTGCAAGGGTGGTTGGAAAGTGTGGCATCTAGCTTGGGTTACCATAGCCCAGCTAAAATCCAAAAATGTCTACTCTTGGAAGAAGGGGAGGAAAAATGGCTACTAGGTCATAGTTCATGGTTTTCCCCACAACTCAAATTTAGGAAGTCATATCACAACACCATAGAATTAATGCCATGAGCAATAAAATGTTAATGCATCAACAGATTAATGGAGTAACATCTTGCCATTGAGAGATATTTCCAAACTCATTCATTATTTGGCCAGTAGTTTTGGTCTTAAAAACAAAATACCACTTGCTAGCATGATTCTAATATTTTGAAGATTCCAATATTCCATTCCTTTCACTGTGTTTCCATGGTCTCAAAATATGTTCTTAGATTTTTGTTTGTTTGTTTGGTTTTGGTTTTTGTATACACTACACATTTGAATACTAGCATTTCAGTGGTGCTTAAGCAGGGATATTACACACATAATAACACTGAACGAATCAGCAATAATGGCAATGAAATCACTATCACAGAGTTACAGTCTTACTGTGCCTATAAAAGTTTGCACAATTATGATACCAATTCCTGGGTTGACCCTTCAGCACTATGTTATATTGAATCTAATTATTTCCTGCCTGGGCTCTTCTTCCTTATATGTTTCATTATACTCTGGAGTTTATTTTGGCCCTGACTTGACATTTTGCTGTATTTCTTACCTCTCTAGCAAGTTTTATCCCATCACTTGCAATATGCACTGGAGTCAACATTCCACTTGATAGAATGTTATGAAAACAGTATGGAAGCTATTTAACCACATGTTAAATGAAATTTTCTGTAAGTAGGTGAAGGTTCATGACACTCAGCATGTCAACATGGTTATAAAATACCCTCAGCTATTCAGAATGCTCTGAGTGGCCAACAGAAAGCATTTTTCATGGTGTTCCATTGAATGCTGGAATTCCTCTAGAAAAGAGATTTGTAACATTAACAAGTCGAATGGCTTGCTCTATCTGTTGACTTAGAGTTTCAGTATAAAAGGTCATGCAGAAAGACATTAGGGTGGACCTTTAAAGGTTGGTACTTCATGTATTCAGATTAAAGTTACTATTAGTCTTTTAATCCTTTCCAGAAGGAAGGGATTTGGGATCTAATAAAATCAAGAACGAGTTAAGGCAGAAGACAGAAAACTGGCAAGTGTTAAAGTGAAGGCAATACACTTGCACAAATTCTGTTACAGAGCAGATTGAAGGGTATCCTAGGATCCCTAAACCTGCTTGTTCTAAGCAGGTTCTGGCATCACCGCATCAAGACAGAACATAGTCTAGTGAGAAAGATCTTCAATAGAAAGGACCCTTAACACAATTAGTGTGCAACAGAGAGAAGGGAAATAAAATTTAAAATAGTTTCCCATGAAATACCCAAATTTACCCTTCCTCTGTGGGTAAATGTCTAGCCAAACAAGGTTGGTTGAAAGCAGGACCACTGAGGCCCAAAAGCTTGCCAAGAGTTTAAGGCACACTCTGGTGGGGACCCATAGAAAAGGGACAGAAGGACCAGGCAGGTCCAAAATGAGAGGAACAAAATCAAAACCCAAGTCAAGATAAAGGCTGTGGCATGGGTCCCTTGTCTCTTTCAAGTCTCCTTCCGTGTCCTCCAAGTTACTAGTACAAGTCCTGGTCGAGAAGCAAGCACAGCTTCTTCACATGCCTCTGCTCTATGTGCCTTCTCCAGTCCCCTATTTGATCTCATTCCTTTTTTCCAGTTTTCTCTAGCTTTTCCTCCCAGTTCAGCTCCACCCTTCCTTTAGGTGGGGCAAGGAATCTGGACCTTTCCCTTTTCCTGGGGATTACTCTGTTATAATACCTCTCAAAGTGGGAGTTTAGTTTTTTTCTATATAGAACTGAGTGCTTTTACTCTAACATAATGAATTTTAAAACTTATTTAGCATTTATAGTATTGTGAGATTAATTTTCATCATTCTTTTGAAAAGTTAAAATTCTTCATTGATTTGAAAAGGATCAAGTCTTAAGGCTAACCCTGTAAATAACTGCCTTATAGTACACAAGGCATTGATATCCTAAAGGTTCTACTTTCTCATTATGAATTATATTAAATATCAAAAGAGTTAGTTTACTTTGAAGTATTTTAGAAACTCAATAATAGGGGCCTACCTGGTGGCACAAGATGTTGAGTGCCACACTGTGGGGCTTCCGCAGACGCTGCTCCTTGAGTCTGATCCCTGGCCAGGGTGGGGACCCACATGGCACAGCAGACCTCTCCTGTCTCACCCGCTGCTCCCCTCAACAGTGTATTTCAGTCGATCTGCTCCCCACTCTGTCTCTGGTGAATCCTCTCACCCCCCTGCACCTCTGGCCTGTACCCCAGCTCTTGTATACATAAATAAAATCTTTAAAAATAAAAAGAAAAGAAACTCAAGTATATGTGAGTTAAAGTTCTAATGAAGGTGAAGGTACTTACTAAAAAGAAGTTTAAGTAAATAAAATATTCAGTTAAGCTCACATACGCAAATCTGTAGTGTTAAATTTGTCCTCAATATCATATTATTTTCCTCTGTCCAGAAGGAATCATGAGAAAAACAATGGCAGAAAAGTGCTACCCTTTTCTGCAATGCTCATTGCTTGCTTCCTCAGTCATTTCCTCCATGAAGGCTTTGCAAAATTCTTTTACTCTTTAAGTGCTTTATTCCAATGTGAATAAATATAAAATGCTCTGGGAACACCCTCTAATCCCCATCTAATAGGCAAGAGAGAAAAACCATTTACATGTAATTAAATGAAGGAGCTAGGCAACTATCTATTGCCTGCAAGCAAACCGGACTTTCAACTCCCCTAATGACCACAGAGTCAATAAGGGAGATTTAAACAGTGGGTGCCCAGTCTTTCATCTGCACAGTTCATTCTTTAGAAATCAGAGAAGTAATTAAATTGCACATTTGCCATCCTCTGCACAAAGCATCAGTATAACTTTAGGTCAAACAGAACAGGTTCAGAAACCCCCTGTCAAAAATAATGATATTTTTGACTTGTGATGTCAACTATTCACTGATCTTATCTATATAAACTAACTCAACCTTTGATTGTTGGAACAATTCTCAGAGAGAGAATCTGTCAGAATGTTTCCTGCATTTGAATCTTTACTTCAGTTATCTAATAAACTCTTTGTCTAACAATTATTGAGAGCTTTATTGCAGTTCACTCCACATGATATGGTCTTTCGCACATCTGGTTTCCATTCTATGTACATTTGTTAATTACTCTAAGTATCAGATGACACTGGTTATTTGTTTATTCTATTGGATATATTCATTTAAAGAAAGGACTCTGATTTATTCAATTGGATGAAATGCATGGACTAAAATTAAAATGACTGTGAGAAAGATCTTATATGTGAAAAATATGAATTTAAAATTTTTTATTACAGACAATAAATTCATTTTATTTTTCAAAATTGGAAATGGGTATCAAAGAACTTATACGACTCAGCATGAAAACAAATATTCCAATATAAAAAAGTGGGCAGGATAGTTTAAAAGACACCTTTCCTGGGTCCTCCTTGGTGGCACAGTGTGTTAAGCAACGCACTATGAAACAAACCGCAGCCACCGCAGCACGAGTTCGAACCATGCCGCCGGCCAGGGAGGGGACACACATGGTGCAGCAGACCTCTCCTGCCTCGCCTGCTGCTCCCCTGAGCACTGTATTTTGGTTGATCTGCCTGTTCTGCTCTCCACTCTGTCTGGTGGATTCTCTCACCCCCTGCACCTCTGGACTGTACTCCAGTGTTTGTATGCATAAATAAATTTAAAAAAAAAAGACACCTTTCCTAAGAGAACATACAGATGACCAACAGGTACATCAAAGATGTTCAATTTTTTCATCTTATCATCAGGAAATTCAATTCAATACAATAAGATACCACGTCATACTTGTGAGAATAACTCATCAAAATAATGACAACAATAATTGCTGGCAAGGTTATAGAGAAAAGGGAACTTTTGTACACTGTTAGAATGTTAATTGGTTCAACTCCAATGAAAGAAGATATGGAGGTTCTCCAAAATATTAGAGATAGATATGCCATATGATCCATGAATTCTACTCCTTGGTATTTATTGAAAGAATGAAAAATCACTAATTCAAAGGGATAGATGTGTTTGTATGGTCAATGCTGCACTATCTACAGTAGCCAAGTTATGGAAACAACCTAAGTGCCTGAAGATAGATGAGTGCTTAAGAAGATGTGGCATATACACACAATGGAATACTATACAGCTATGAAAAGAGATAAACTCTTGCCATTTGCAACAACATGAATGGAACTGGAGGAAATTATATGATATAGAGAAATGAAAGATATGGAGAAAGACAAATAGCAGATGATTTTACTTATATAGAGAATATTTAAAACAACAACAACAATAAAGGAACAGGTAATATGAAAGCAAAACAAAGCCTAGAACTATGACTGCAGAATTAAGGCTACTAAAGAGGGAGGGTAAGAGGTGCAAGGAAAGTGGGGGAAGAGGCCCAATAATCTGTGGTGGAAGATTATGCTTTGGTGGTAAGTGTGGTACAATAATATACTTTTGAAGAGGTGTGAGGTTATACTCCTAAGTCATATACAATGTTGTAAATCAATGTTACATTACAAGATAACTATATAATTTATAAATTTATTAATCTATTATCACCCTTCTTTGGTTACAATGTTTACATTAATGGTTTATTTTTCAAAAGTATGTGGCTTTAAAATGCGGTGCTTAACCCCTTGCACCACCAGGGAGTCTCCATCTTTCACTCACTCTTATGCAAGAAACAGACTTGGCTTCTTGGACTGGGTAGGAAAGAAGCACTCTCCATACTACCCAATAAACACTGACTACTTTCACCACTAATCACAAGTCAGGTATACACCCATATTCCAAACCTTGTCTCTCTTGCTTTAGTTTGCCTCTATCCCAAACAAAGACACAAGACATTATATACAAACATAATATTGGTCAGGGAGGTGAGCAAGGGACCTACAAGTGTCATATACCCAGTGTTTCCATTGGCTTAGTCAAGATACTCAGCTAAGGAAAATTAATCTGGCAACAGGGGCAGATCAAATATAGGGAGGAAAGAATATGCATTTGAAAGTTCGTAATGTAGGAAAAAAATAAAAAGATCCCAAACTACAGTGGTTGTTGTGATCATGTAAAGAAAAGATGGATCAGAAGAGTGAATGAGCTAGCAGGTGATTGCAAACATGAGTGAGAAAGGAGTTGAATTTGCTGCTGAAGTTAAGACCGTTCTTAGGAATCAGAGGACAAAGGGCAGAGAAATATTTTGATATGCAAGTCAACTGAAGTTTAGGCTTGTTGAGCTTGGGGTGCTGGCAACATTCCAAATGGAAATGCTCAGCAGGAAATTGGAAATAGAAGACTTGAGTATTGGAGAGAATGGTAAACTAATTGCTTGAATTTTTCAATAATTTCATAGATTTGTTCTGAAGTTCAAGAAAGGAATGGTATTCTCAAGAGAGCCTAGAAGAGCAGAGAACAACATCCTGGTTCTATTGTTTTTCTGAAAGTACCAACATTTCATCAACTCCACATCTTTACAATCCTTCCATCTTTACAACTCTTTATCTCTATATCCTTTACATTATTACTCTGTAAGCAGGTCACAGTGTTGCCCCTACCCACTCCCAAGACAAAGTACCATGTATGAAAATAATACTAGTTAATAGAGAAATGAAGTTGTTGGTTAAATTTTAGTTTGTAAATGAAAACTGTGATTACAACCAGTGTGGTTCCTATTCTATATGTACCACAGAGATAGGAAAATGATCCTATTTCTTCATTATGACTCTCAGTTAAATATTTCTGATTCCTGTGGATTCATGTCACAATGATAGCAAGTAAAAATGCTTCATGGATCTGTCTACATAGAACAATCTCTTTTTCATATTCATAGTCAGCAAGGAAAAATTACCACTGAATCCCTAATATTGAGCAAGGTGTCTGGCACATACCAAGTGTTCAATAAATATTTATTGACAATGTGAATGGATTAGCAACCTATGCAATTCCAAAATGGGAAAAAATATACAGCGTCCAAAAAAGCTACAAAAGGAAATTTAGCATATGGTGATATTTAGAAAATATGATAAAAGTTTTCACGTTGAAACTGTTTTTAAAAACACGGCACCTTTAAAATAGACCTTTAAAGCTTTTCAGAACCCAAATAGCATATTTATTTCCAAAAATGAAACTGCAAACATCTGGCAGCAAGATATAAACTCTTGCCCTTGGAGACTATTTCTTATTTTAAGATTTATCCTCTGGTGTTGCCATGACTACTGACCATGAGCTGAAATCGCTGTGTAATACATTTTATCTCCCATTGTGACTGAACCTGAAACTAGCAGTAAATTTCTAGTAATTAGAGTAGACAACTTCAAATGTAGATTTGACAGAGTCTTCAAATATATATCATAATATTCTCCAGAGGTTTAGGTTACTGGTTATTGATTCAAATGTTGCACTAGCATGAATAGAATAATTAAGTATGGAGCTGGAAATCTGACCATAGAGAAATCCTTTGGCCACATTCAAATATGTCAAGTCCCATCAACAAGGAAAGAGAGAAACCAAGCCATTAATGGGATGTGCCAGGGAGTAAGTGGCAGGTTTGATAGATAAGTGCTGGCCTCCCAGAATTCCTAAAATAGGGATTTCTAAACTATGGCATTTTACTCCGAGTTGGATAGAAAGGAATAACATTAATTACTGCAAAAAATAAAAAGGATTTTCTTGGGCATGTTTATGTATATATGTAAACTTCATAATTTACTCTCATTAGAGCTTGGATGATTTACATTATTTTTATGAAGAAAACAAAGCTTTTGAGTCTTGTAGAGGAAAGTTAACCTTGATTTAATGGCATGGTCTCACATAACTGCATTTTTCCTGAATGCAGATAGATGGCTACCTTTACCTAGTGTAATTCAGACTGACTAGGGAAAGGCAAAAGAGAGGCTGTTGAGATAACATTCATTCTGTTTTCATTTACAGGCAGAAGTCATGTATTTTTAAAACCACTGTTAAGTATCACACATTTTCCAAAATCAGTTGTGTCTCCTGCTTCCAGAAACACCAGAGTCTTGTCCCAGTGCTTTAACCTGAATGCCAATATGAATATTAGTCTCGCTAAGTTTCTGTACCTCGTTAGTTGATGGATACATCAGAAAACAGAAAGGAATAAGTCCCTGCCATTATTCTCACAGTGCTACCATGGTAGCAGTTGATGAGACAGATTCAGAAACAAACAAACAAATAAGAAGAGGAGAAAGAAAAGAGGGCGTGGGCACTAAGGGATGAGAGAGGAGGGGAAAGTAAACAAACAAACTGACACATGTTCATGTAGGGAAGAAAATACAGTTGAGGTTCAGAACCATGGGTAAGGGAGGAGTTGAGATTGGACAGTTACTATAGACAGGGAGGATAATTTCCACTCCTACTCCGCTTACTTTCCTATTCACTGATATGTTCTCTGATATGAATCTACTGTTGAGCTGCTCTATTTCATATATTTTACCCAATTATTCCATTTATTTCATAATATATTACCTCAGTTATTACTTTCTTTATCTCTGTGATATCTGTATTTCATATTTTCTGTCTTTATTATATTTTTCATTTTGTTAATCTATTGCTCCCCACATTTCAGTGAGACTTAGAAGTATTGTATTATATTATATTGTATTGTATCATTAAGACTTAGAAGTATTGTATTATAGTAATTTGAGTGGTTTTGTCACACTGGGGTTTTCCCCCCAAGCTTTGTCTTATTTCATTGATGGGGTTTATTCCTCTGTCTCCTCATTCTGTCTGATACTCAGTGTTTATTTCTGTGCATTAAGCGAGATACCTTTCCTTTCCACTCCTACTGTAATGGTTTTGTATTAAAATTGAATATTGCAAGGTATTGGCCTGGAGTGTTGGCCTTGGGTACTGTGCTTTCTGTTGTATTGGTTGGAGACTTTTCACCAGTCAGGATGACTGGAGCTTAATCAGGATGACCCTCACATTGGAGTCATCATGAGATCTTGGGCCAATGAACCACCTTAGGGGGTGAGTTGGGCTTCAGAGGCTGAGGGCATGGCTGCAGTAGAGTGCCAAGCACAGAAGCCTCTCTGGGTGCTGAAGCTAAATAAGCCAAGGGAGGAATTTGCAGTCACCATCCGATCAATGTGGGCTCTGCCAAAAACCACAATTCGGGGAAGCTTCAGTCTATTTAGTAGTTAAACTGTCCTACCAACCCCAGATGGCCTACTAAGCCCATATGAAGAATGGGTAGGGATCGTTTCTGTTAACTTCAGGTCCATAGGCTACAGTAGGCTGGGTGAAGGAAGGTTGGGTGCTTTTGGAATCACTTAATTTGGCTAGGAAGGTACTGGATGCTCTAGTTGTTGACGCCCTGTCAATCCCACAGAGTTTTCACAAGGATATGTGCAGTTACCTGGCTACTGTAGGCCAATGAACCACTGGGAGCCCCAGGAACCTGAGTGGGGGAATCATGGACACCTCTCCCAGGGCTCTGATATGTTTCCTGGTAGGACCGTGTCTTAGGACATCTGACCTTTTCTGACAGTCTCTGTCTCTTCATCCTGTAGAGATGTCGATCAAGTTCTCCCTTCTCTTCTAAATGCAGTTGTTCCCATGCCAATCCAATCTGCTATGCCTGTGGAAGAAAATGACTTCAGGATTCTGATAATCTGTTATCTTACCACCATCCTCTTGACTTTGAACTTTCCTTAAGGAATGAGTAAGTAAGGACATTCCCCTGGTGGTTAACAATGATGATTAAATTGTTTTACTAAGATTATTATTAAAAATAATATTTATTGTGTCTCCTCTCTGTATAATGGTCTCCAGAGCACTGAATTATCCCAACAGCATTATAGATCCTTCCAATCTCTTGTCTGTATGTTAGAAAAATAGTCTCAAAATCTCTGTTCAATAATGAAATAATAAGAGAAGAGTGAACTAAGAAAAAAATGTGCCAGTTAGTGATTTCTTTATCAATGCTTAATAAGAAAAGAAATACAGATACTTAAATATTTAACTCTTAGATTCTTTAAAGTGATATTTATCACAGTCAGTTTAACTCACTATTTTATGATAAAAAGAGATCATTATTTAGTTTGTAGAACCTAGGAGATTATGCTGCTTGGGTCACCAGTGGTCTGTCTGCCTCAGGGAAATTATGATTTAACAGTTTAATGATAAAACCTTGCTTGAGGTAGGGTTTTTGATCAGTAGGAATGAACTGGAGAAACACAAAAACATCACAAAATGTAACATCCACATTATCTTTCTCCAAGTTGCCTGAGAGTAGAAAGAAGTGATATGTATGGTGATATGTAGACAACTAAATGTAGTTAAAAACCAAAGCAAAGCTTTTACATTAATTTTTTAATTAATAAACACACATAGATAAGATATTGTCAGTTAATATGATTTATAATATTCAATATCTTTTACCCCAAAAGTCAAGAACAGTAACTGAAGCATAGAAACTCTATAATCAGAGGAGGGTCCTGTGAAGAATCATCAGCCTCCTTCCTCTGACCCTGAAGGAAAAGTGGCTTGAATAACCCAACATGATTACCATTGTATGAGTGCTTTGCCATTATTGTGTGGTTTTTTTATTTTTTAGTATTCTGTGCTTTTGTTAATATTTGTTGGAAAAATCAGTCAGTATTGAGTCGAAATGCCATTTCTTCTTTTTTTTTTTTTTTTTTGAAATGCCATTTCTACAAATGCAGGCCCTTACATTATAAAGGCAATCTTAAGTTTATAGTTCATAAACAAATAATTAAAGAACAAGCATGCAATTACAAATCACATAAAACCTTATGTAAAAAGATAAGCATTGTAAATTATTTATTAAGAGTTTCACCACATATGAAATAGTTTATAGAAAATCATTCAAAAGACACAGAAAACCTCAATTAGTCAAAGCTCTCCTGACTAAAAAAGAAGGGGAATGGAGGTATCACACTCCCTAACTTCAAACTTTATTTTAAAGCAATAGTAATTAAAACAGCATGGTACTGGAATAAAGACAGACACATGGAGCAATGGGATCACATAGAAAGCCTAGAGGTAAAACCACACATTCATGGGCACCTGATATTTGGCAAAGACGCAAAGACTATGCAATGGAACAAGGACAGCTTATTCAGTAAATGGTTCTGGCAAAACTGGTCTACCACATGCAAAAAAAAAAAGAAACTGACCACTATCTCACTACAAAAATCAACTCAAAATGGATAAAAGAACTGAACATAAGACCCGAAACCATAAAATATATAGAAGAAAACATAGGTAAAATGCTACAAGACATACATCTCAGTAACGCTCTTAAAGATGCATTCCCCAAAGCAAAAAAAAAAAGAATTGAAAGAGAAGATAAACACTTGGGATTACATTAAATTAAGAAGGAAGATGGGAGCACGAGGGACTGAGGTGATGGTGCACTGGTGAGATGGTGATGGGGAATACATGGGGATTACAATTAATGGCAAGTATATGTAAATTTTAAAATATTTTAATAAAAAAATAAAATAAAATAAAAAAAGAAGCTTCTGTACAGCAAGAGAAATATTAACCAAAACAAAGAGACACCCCAATGAGTGGGAAAAAATTTTGTTCTCCATACAACAGACAAGGGACTGATGACAAAGATATAAAAGAACTCACATGACTCAAGAAAAACAAAGTAAACAACCCAATCAAAAATGGGCAGAAGAAATAATAAGACACTTCTCCAAAGAGGACATGCAAATGGCCAACAGGCACATGAGAAAATGCTCAACATCCCTCACGATCAGGGAAATGCAAATTAAAACCACAATGAGATATCACCTTACACTGGCAAGAATAGCACATAACAGAATAACAACAACAAATGTTGGCTAGGATGTGGAGAAAAAGGAACTCGACTCTACTGCTGGTGGGAATGCAAGTTAATACATCCATTGTGAAAAGCTGTATGGAATTTCCTCAGTCTACTGAAAATAGAGCTACCATAAGACCCAGCAATCCCACTCCTAGGGATCTATCCACAGGACACAAAAACACCTATCCAAAAGAACACCTGTACCCCCATGTTTATTGCAGCACTATTTATAATTGGTAAAACCTGGAAACAACCCAAATGCCCAAAAGTAGATGACTGGATCAAGAAGATGTAGTACATATACACAATGGAATACTATTCAGCAATCAAAAAACATAAACTAGAGTCATTTATAGAAACATGGATGGAGCTAGAAAAAATTATGCTCAGTGAAATAAGTCAGAAGGCAAGAGAAAAATATCGGATGGTTTCACTTTTAGGAGGAATGTAAAGGAACAAAAAAAAGGGGGGGGGCTTAAGGAAAAGAGCAATCACAATAAAAAACAAACAAACAGACCAAAAAACACAACAAGAACAAAAGGACAAAGACGAACCAAAGGAATCTTGGGGGGGGGGGGGGGGGGGGGGGCCGGGAGAAGAAATCAAGGTGACTGTGCATGGGTGAAATGGTGGTAGGAATTCCCTGGGGACTGCAATTGATGGCAAACATATTTAATAATTTAAATTAAAAAAACCCACAACCTAAAATTAAAAAAGGATACTATACTCAGAATGTAAGCTGTAATAAATGCAATTTAAAGAGAAGGATTAAGACTCTAAGAAAAAACAAAAATTATTGCCGATAGTAAATAGTGGCTCTTATAAAATTATACAAGAGAAAAGTTTTTCATTTTTTGAAGGATCATAGGTGAAAACTATAAAAAATAATTTCCAATCAAAAATAAATATTTTATTTTTATAAAATTTACACCTATAGGGCCCTCCTCCCCTGGTGGCACAGTGGGTTAAGCAATGCACTACAAAGCAAAACGCAGCCACTACAGCACAAGTTCGATCCTTGCTGCCGGCCAGGTGGGGGACCCACATGGTGTGGCAGATCTCTCCTACCTTGCCCGCTGCTCCTCTTAGCAGTGTATTTCAGTCAATCTGCCTGTTCTGTTCCCCACTCTGTCTCTGATGGATCCTTTCTCCACCACCACCCCCCATCCCCGCACTTCTGGCTTGCACCCCAGTTCTTATATGAATAAAAAAAAAATTAAAAAAATTTACACCTATATATAAATAAAAGCATGTAGCATTTTCAGAGAGCCATGTGTTAAATAATGACATTAACATAATAAAATCAGGGCCTCCCTGATGGCACAGCAGTTGAGTGCTGCACTGTGAAGCAGCCACACATAGCAGCTCGAGTTAGATCCCTGGCCAGGGAGGGGACCCACATGGCACAGCAGACCACTCCTGCCTCGCCCACTGCTCCCCTCAGCAGTGTGTTTCAGTCAGTCTGCCTGTTCTGCTCCCCACTCTGTCTCTGGTGAATCCTCTCACCTCCCACGACTCTGACCTGTACCTCAGCTCTTGTGGGCATAAATAAATAAATCTTTTAAAAATAATAATAATAAAATAAAAGCAACTAGGGTAGCAGAGGAGTCACAAAGATAGTCTCAAGTCTGTGCCCTGAATTAACCACCACCATGTCCAGCAAAGGGCAAATGGCAAAACCACCAAAAGTTACCCACAGCATGCCACACCCAGCAAGTGTGAATGTTTGACCAGTCACAGATTCAGGACATCAAGGAGACTTTGAACATGATTGATCAGACCAAAGATGGTTTCCTCAAGGAAGATTTGAAAGACCTGCTTACCTCCCTACTGATGAATATCTGAATGCCCTGATGAATGAAGCTTCAGGTATAAATTTTTCAATGTTTCTCATGATATATGGTGAAAAACTAAATGGTAAAATTCCAAAAGATGTCGCCAGAGATACTTTTGCTTGCTTTGATGAAGAAGCAACTTGCACCATTTAGGAAGATTACTTGAGAGAACTGCTAACAGCCTTGGGAGATCCATTCACAGGGTCAGAAGTGAATGAACTTTTCAGAGAAGCACCTATTGACAAAAAAAGAAAATTTCAATTACCTTGAGTTCATGTATATCCTTAAACATGGAGCGAAAACCAAAAGCACTGAAGTATTTCAAATAGCTGCCAGACATTCCTTGTTGACACTGAATATTTCTCAGACTTTCTCTTGGAGCCTTTTTCATGCCCTTAACTTGACAGTTTTTGCTGTATTTATTCTCAGCCATTTTGGACTCGTGCATCTCTGTAATTAAACTGGAAATGAGACATTTTGTCATTTTAAGATTAGACAATATAGTAATTTACCTTACAATCGCTTCTCCCAAAATAACTGCAGTACAGAGTCAATATTTTTTTCCAAAGGATGTTACTCATTTTTTTCTGAACCATAATTAAATTTTATGATGATTTTTTTAAAGAAATAATAAAATTCGAGCAGTATATTTCTACTTCTTTTTACTAGACTCCAGACCTTCCTTTCTGCTAAAGCTGGACCTAATCTTTACTTCTAAACCTTTAAGTTCTTACTTTCATGGAGTAAGCAGTTATGTTGAATCAAAAGGCATACTCTCCTAACTCATGCCAAGCTTTAAAAATCCCTGTATGATAGTCACAATAACCAATATATGGAAGCAACCTATGTAACCATCAACAGACAACTGGATAAAGATGTGGTATATACTCAATGGAATACTACTCAGTAATAACAAAAGATGAAATCTTGCCTTTTGTGACAAAATAGAAGGAATCAGAAAATCAAGTGCTACAGAGGTTGTGGGGGGAAAAGGAACCTTATTACACTGATTTGGGGGGGTGTAAACTGGTGCCACTATTTTGGAAAGCAATATGGATTACCCTAAAAAGCTAAAAATGAAATATGACCCAGCAACCTCACTCCTGGGCATTTAGCCAAAGAATGCAAAACCATCAACTCAAAAAAGTATATGACATTACACTGTTCACTGTAGTACTATTTACAATAATAGCAAAGTCATGGAAGCAATTAGATCAAGATGACATTGCATATCCACACTGTGGAACATTATTCAGGTCTAAGGCAAGATGAAATGTTGCCATTTACAGCAAAATGGAAGAAGTTCAAGGGAATTGTGTTTAGTAAAGCAAGTCAGAATGACAAAAGCAAATACTGAACACTTACATATTAAATGATTGGACCACATAAAATACTTACAAAAACTAGCAGTTGTTAATGAATGAAGTAAAGTTCCTGAGCTAAAGGAGGGAGGAGAGAGAAAACATCCAAAGGGGTAAAAGGAACGGTTCTGAGAAAAGAAAAGAAGTGCTGGAATCTTCCAAAACATAAGATAGAAACTTTCAATGGATAATAATACAAAAATTTAAATAATACATTCAGAATTTCCAGATATATGTCTCAGGAAGATTACAAATTTAAGATACAAAGTTAATTGTAGAATTTAATTCTTTTTAACAGGAAAATAGATACTGCTCCTATAAATTTATCTAGCTCTGCACACAATTCATATTTAAGAGTATATCAAATTTTAATGTTAAAAGGATAAAAGAATATGGAACTAGGAATCATGGGACTATAATCTTTAGTGGGCTCTGTGATTTATTGCTTTGTAATATGTCACATAACCTCTCCATACTTCTGTATCCTCTCTATGTAATGAAAGTATTTATGCCTATGCTATATGTCTTATTTTGTTATTTTCAAGAGGTAAGATGTCATTTGAAACAATGTACAAATTGCTCTGAAAATAATTAACATTTTACAACATAAGGTGGTTACTTCTTATGAAAGGTATTGCTTTGTTTAGAGTATTGTTAAATATTTGAAGCAGGTTTTATGAACACAGAGTAGGGATGTGGTAACCTAATTAACATTTAAAAACTAGGCTATACTAAAATGAAAAATGATATCAAGTTGGAGTTTGTCTCTAAACCTTGAAATTTGACTAGGTTATTTTGAAAATAAACAAAAGCAAAAATCAGTCAGTTAAGGATTATCATGAAGGATCTGATTAAACTTACAAGCTTCTTCACAAGTCTCCTTACAAGTTTCTGTTTGCTGATCTGAAATTGGTTCAAGAGAAAGAAAGTGAATTATCCCTTTAAGGGATTCTGAAAGGAGGTCAGCGTCTCCCTGAGCATATTTCAGATTATTCTGGGGAAAGGTCATGCTAAACTGTCAGGAAGAAAGCATTTTGAGGTGTCACCTTATCAGGTACCTTCCTCATAACGCAGATACCCAGCAAGTTGTTCTAGGATTTCTCTGGATATCATAGGAAACTATGGCTCTGACTTTGGATGGGATAGACTTGAAAACTGATGAGCTCAATTTTCTCTGCTCCTAAAATCTACTCTGGAGTCTGGACCCCACTGAATCTCAGTTTGGGTCAGTATTTCCGGTCAGTGCTTATGAGTTATGCTCAGTGCTGTGTTTACAAGCACTCAAAAGGGGGACCTTTTATGTGTGACCTCACTCAGTTTTATGGCCATTGAAAATGCACATTGGGGTAAGCATTATGTTTGACTAGCTACTGACTACCTATTGCTCTTCTACATAAAAAAGAAGTTTGTGACATGGGTACTGGCAGCATTTCCTTTAGGATTTTAAGAAGAAAGTCTTATGATATCCTCTGATTATGAAACAACTTAATGTACTGACTAAATTACAGTAATAACTTGATTCTCTTATTCAGGAATATGAATTTAGCTTATACTTCTAAGTGGTTCCTCTTATGCCCTATATAAGAAATTTACTTTTATTTCTAAAATATTAGAATATAAATTGAAAGACAATAATGCTGAGAACACAGTGAAAGGGATCACTTCAAAATTTCAGATTACTTGATAAACTTCCAAGAAAATATAGAAGTACTAAAAAAATACTAAAGAGAATTTAATGAAAAATTTGCCTTACTTTCTGTGATGAGCAATCCTAGTAAAACTGATGTGAAAGCTCTCTCAGCATAGACTTGTAACTAACATATATTTCTCCATACTGGAACTCTTAAATTGATACTGGATGACTGATATGGTTTTAATATGGTTGAAATCCATATTAAAAACACTTTAATTATCATGAAGAAAATCAAAGTCTGTTCTTGTTAAAAATAGGATAATGAGACCAGAAATATTATTAAATTGGAGCAGATAACATAGAAAGAATGAACTTTCCCTAGATAATTTATTTTTTAATTGACCAACCTATTCAAAGTATCTACTTATGTTCCCTATTCCATCTATCTATTGATCTGCCTGTCTATCTATCTATAACCTACTATGAAACACATGAAAATCTGGGTCCGTAAATGACTTCAGAGTACAAGTTTCTTCAGGTCAATAGCTTTTATAGAACAAATTAAACACCAGTGATCCAGACTTAACTATAACAAATAATATTGTTATTTTTTATTGCAATTGGTATGGAAATAGAACTTAATTGGCTAAGTTATAGATAGAATGATATAAAAGAGACAAAACCCAGAAATTCAAAGTCAGATTCCTTCCACGTATGCTTGGTAAAAGATTGGGCAGTTAGGAAGACATTATATTTCTTTTAGCACATAGGTACTGGTATAAAAATAGATTATCACTATTTAAGGCACCTCTTTACAAATTACACTTACTCTAAGAGCATAGCCTTTTTCTTTTACATTACCTTCTTTTTTGCATTTTTTAAACTGGTAACTTGAAAATTTTATGGACTCCTGCTCTGAATGTAATAGTCATAACAGTTCTCCCTCTTTGCAGAGAGCAGCTTAGCATGAAGAACAAAATGTATAGTATTTGCTTTAAAAAGAGAAGGAGAGCTTTCTACCCTCAAGGAATAAGAATAAAGTGGTGGAAACTCATCAAGAACCCAGAACAAATAAACAAATACAAAGGAAAGGATGGATAAACCTATCTCAGCGTTGATATAATCCACTTTTCCCTGTACATAATTTTTTCCCATATTCAATTCTCAAAATTTAAATGTTTAATCATTGTTTTTAAATATTATAATGACTTATCTTTTTAGATTCACTTTTGAATTCACATTACAATATTTTTCAGACTGATTATATGAAAGACCTCTAGGGATGCTTCAACTTAAAGGAAGGTATTGTGTTTTCTATATAAAGTCTAGATATTTTGGATATTCATATCAACATTCACATATTATCACTAACCCATGTATGGGTCAAATTTGCAGTAAAACCAATTAATTTTAGAAAGGTTTTTAAAATCTTGTTAAAAATAATTGAATAGATTTGAATAGACATGTTTCAAAAAGAGACATACTGATGGGCAAATGAAAAGATGCTCATCATAAACCAAGGAAATTCAAATCAAAACCACAATGAAATATCAACTCACATTTGTTAGAATTAAATAAAAAAAATTACTAGTGTTGCTAAGGATGTAGAGAAAAGGGATCTTTGTGCCCTGGTGGTGAGGCTATAAATTGGTACAGCCAATTTAGAAAACAGTATGGAGACTCTACAGAAAGTAAAACTTAGAACTAGCCTATGATGTAGCATTTCTACTTTTGGGCATGTGTTCAAAGAAAACAAAAGTATTCATTCAAAAACTTATATGCACCCCCATGTTAACTGAACCATTTTTTATTATAATGAAGGCATGGAAACAATATCAGGGCCCATCACTGGATAAAAGTGGCATATATATGTATATACATATAAATGAATATTTATACATCTGTATACATATTTCTATCTATCTGGAATATTATTCAACCATAAAAAGAATGAAATCTGGCCATTTGCAAGAACATGGATGGAACTTGAAGGCATTATACTAAGTGAAATGTCAGACAGAGAAAGACAAATACCATATGACCTTATTTCTATGTAGAATTTAAAATGAAACAAATAAAATCATAGATACAAAGAATAGATTGATGGTTCCCAGAGGCAAGTTATTTTATAAATTCCACTTATCAAATAAATAAGTCATGGGGATGTAATGTAGAGCTTGAGAACTAAAGTTAACTAAAGTATTATATGCATATTTGAAAGTTGCAAGGGAGTGGATTTTAAGTCTTCACTATAAGAAAAAAATTATAACTGTGTGCAGGGGAGGATTGAAACAGATTTATTGTGGTGAACAATTGTCAACATATACAAATAACAAATAATTAGTTGTATAACTGAAATTAATACAAAATTATGTTAATTATAACTCACTAAAAAAGATAATTGAAAAAAATAATGGGAAATAAAGGCTTTTCTTGTGGATTGACCACTTCTTCACAGCCCACTTAAAAAGTAAATAGGACTTTTAGGATTTAATGTTCTCACCATTTTCCCCATTATTATTACAAAAATCTCCTAATATCATCCTATATCTCTTAACCATTTCCAACATATTCTCTCTACTATGAGGAGTATTTTCTAAATGAATCTCACAAAATGAATCTTACAGTCTCTTATTTTACAATGCAATGTTACTTCAGTAAAAATAATTTTAAAAAGAATCCATGGGGTGGCTAAACAATGATCCAGTATGAAATCAAAAAGATATGCTGTCCTCCTTTTGCTTGATTTCCAGATATGATGCCATTTGTCTTGACAGAATCCCCACTTAATGAAATGAACCATGGCGGTAATGTTGGTATCTGATACTATCCCACAATGATGGAACCTAGACTGTTCAATGTCTTTACTGGTTATTAGGGATTGGGTCATTCTCAATGCTCCCCCTTGAAATAGGGAGTAAATTCTAACATTTTGAGGCAGTCATGCTTGTCTATGGTGATGCACAGGAAGTAAAATGTGGTCTACAGAGAAAAAGAAGCATGAGTCATATATGGAGAAAGAAGCAAAGAGATCAGCTCCACCCAGGAGGACAAAAGTAAGGATGAAATAACCGAAGAGGATCTTGATGACTTTTCACCTACTTCCTGGTTCCAGAACTTCATGAAGTTCAGGCTGTAGTTTTGGCCTTGGGGTTTTTGAGCTACTCCATTATTCTGACAATAAATACCCCTTTGTGCTTAAAAAAATGAAAGAAGGGAAGAATAAAGAAAAATGAAAGACCTTTTGAATTGCTATAGAGGGAATGAATTTCTGCTATTTCTCTAGCCCTGTTTTAACTCAGAATGTTCCTTATTTCCAGGAAGGAACAACTCTGGGAGATAAAGAAAATAAAACTGAACTACAAGCTAAAAAAATAGATCTGATAGCATCACATGCTTGAATAAAATCCTCAAAGATTCATAGCAGCAGTCCACAAAATACCTAAACTCAGCATGATTTACAAAGTTCTCTGGGATCTGGAACCTGCTTAATTCTCCAGTCCCACCTCAGCACCGCCAGCCTCTTCTCTTTACTGAGGTTTTTCTGATTTCTTTTCTCCCTTAATTTTCTGGGCTTACTACTTCACTATCTTTGAACATTCTTCTTCCACACCTGTATACTAATCTTTCTCCTCTGTTTGTCTACTTAGTTTCTGTTCACCTTTCACCCTTTTTGCTGGGTCTGAAGCCCTCCTTATTACTTCTATAGCTACTCTGCTCACCACACTCAGTTCTTACTATGTTGTACTTTAAATATGCACTGGGTTCACCATATTTGCAATAAATATGATTTATTGCAAATTACAAAATTTCAACAAAATATAATTGAAATTATATTTCAATATAATTTAGTATTCAATAAAATATATTTTTCAATAAAATATAATTTCCTCAAGAGTAGAGATGATATCTTTTCCATTTTCATGACTGACTTATTAAGCTTCATTGGAGACAATACCGACTGGCTGCTGGACACTGCAGCCAAAGTGATTGGATTCAAATATCACTGCTGCCTCTTTTTAGCTAGAGTGGCCTAGAGGTAGTTACCTAACCTCTCTGTACTTCAGTGGCCTCACCTATAAAATAGGGTTAGTAAGATACTGTTTCACTGCTTTGTGAGGATTAAGTAAATTAATATACATAATGTGCTTAGAACATGTTATCTATATAAGCATTAGTGATTCATATAACTTTGCTTCAGAAATTAATGGACGATGGAATACCAAATGTGATTTTTAAATAATCCCCTTTTTATTGTTCTGCTTTCCACCCTTATTATTACTAATTGGCTCATTCATTCACAACAAATAGTATATTTATTATTAAATCTGCTAGAACTGATTATTATGCTGCAAATGTCCACTTCATTTTGTAAAGGGCTTTGAAAAGAATGCATCCATCAGAAAAATGATAGAATTGGGTAAAAAAATGTTTTCTCCTTCTAGAGTGCTCATAATAGCCTCCAGTTAAGTTCAAACGGGTGACTCTCTGGGGTCTCTCCCAAGAAGAAGAAAATGATTACAACTTGTTTTTTTTTTTTTTCTTCCACTTCCAATTTGTGTGAATGTTTTAACTTCTTTCAGTACCTCATCTGATCCTTACACAGTCAAGATCAAAGGTAATTTCTTTTTTTTTTAAGGCTGTACTTTTAAAAAATTATTATTTATTTATTTAATTATATTTGACATCATTTGTATGTACCCACCACCTTTCCACCTGTGCACCATCACCTCAGTCCCTTGTGCTCTTTCTGCCCTCTTCCCATCTTTGCCCTCCCCTCCCCCCACCCACGGTCCCTTTGGTTTATCTTTGACCTTTTGGTCTTGTTGAGTTTTTTTTTTCTTTCTTTTCTTTTTTTGTTTGTTTTGGTTGTAATTGCCCAGTTATTGAGCTTACTCTTCTTCATTTTGTTGTTGTTGTAGTTATTGTTCATTCACATTCCTCACAAAGGTGATTTCTTAAAGACAGAAAAAAAAAGAAGTAAATCTACAGTGAGACTGGTTATTTTATACAACTGTATCTTCTGAAAAGCAAATTACACAAAAGACACCTGACTTTTCTGTCTGTTCTCATGACAGAAAAGTCTATGAAATTAAAACTTATTTTTAAAACATTCACTTAAAACAACAATGGATATTAAAAAGTGTTTTGCTGTCCATAGTGCATGTTTTAGCCTTTCTCCAAAGGAATCACCCAACTCGCCTGAATCCTTCTACTCTTCTTTTTTTATTGCTTTCTATAACCCCTTTTCTTCTTGTTCCATGTGCTTCTCAGTCTTGTGCCCTCTCTTTGCAGAAGCAAGGTCCTGGCAATACTGGGGATGAATTGCCTGTATTTTTTATATGCCATGAGGCACAGTTCTAGAGTCTGAGAGCATAACAGAGGGCCAAGTGTATCCAGCTCTTTTTATCTTCTTTCTGTGCACCCCTCCTCTCTTCCTATACTTCCTGGACTCTTTTTTATTTCACAAATGCCTTATGTTTTATATTCATGGTGGCAATAAGCTTGGTCCCCAGTAATTATTTGGTTAATCAGCACAGGTAAGCAAGCCCATGATAGTCAGAGGCTAGGAGTGAGTACTTAATTTTCAGTTTTACTGTATCCCTGGCATTTGGTGAAGCCTTGGAGTCTGGTTCACACTGCAGCCCAGTTCATACCTGCTGCATGCCAGGTGTGTGCAGCCCACCCTTCCCTGTACAAGCTTAATGACCTCCAACTTGTCATTTCACTCTCCAGGTCTAATCTTGTTGTAGAAGGAAAATGATGCTCAATTTATAAGGTTGTTGTGAGGATGAAATGAAAAAATTCTAAGACAATCTCTTGTACACTCTAGGTGTTTAAAAACTGGTAGTCTGTATTTGATGAGAAGGAAGAGGAAGAGGAAGAAGAGGAAGGTTAGTCACCTTAGTGTTCAAAGAATTTAGTGTCTGGTGAGATTTGATGAGTGCATTCAGTGCCCCTCAAACCTAATCAATGTGCCCAAAATTTAAAAGACAGTGAAATCATGATCATTGTTTGGCTATTTTTTTCTTAATCTAATAAAATGGGTATAAGAATAAGCTATAGAAAATCAGAGATAAAATTTCTAGAGTAACAATGCAGATTTCTACAAACAAGTAATTCCTATTAACTAGCCTCTGCTGGTGAAGAAAAATCCCAGGAGAAAAGATGTGTCATTCTTAGAGAAGACACAAAGGTACCCTGTATGTCAGATACCCCTACATTAGAGATGGATAAAGTAAGAGCCTCAGAACTGAAAACAGCTAGCGTGAGAACAGGTACTTGTTTAGAGACACTTCTGTTTTGGAAAGAGAAGAAGTTCCAGAGACAGTGCTGAGGTTGTTACTTAAAATTACCATAAATTGACAAATTAGTAGGGAAGCCTAAAGCAAACATGTTTTTCATCCATGTTTTTCAGCAACTTTAATGTAAGCTAGGAAAAAAATCACCTCCTGTGTCAAGTGTATGCTGTGTGTAGCATGTTCTCATTGCCTCACAGCAGATTCCTTCCATACCCTCTGACCTGTGGCAGTAGTGAGGATAGTGCCCATGGCTGCTGATGACTTCCTGTCTTGGTGCCTACCTCAGGAGCTGGCTCTGTAGGAAGTGGATGGTGTTAAGAACCCAGAGGACTATCCCCAAACAAAGGGGGAACTAGTTAATAAATTCTTGCCCTAGTTTCCCTTTCATGGAAGGACAATTCAGGAATGAATTCCACAAGGTTCCCTGCAGTATGAAACCTACTTGCCACAGAGGTAATCATTACTGTCTTCCTGCTTCTCCCTATTCTTTCTGTTCCCTCATCACTACATCCTGGAACTGGTCCCAAATGACCTGACTACATCGAGTTCTCATCTCAGATGGCTTTCAGAGGAACTTAAACAAAGATTAAGTCTTTCCTGTGAGAGTGAATAGAATGTTGGGGGTGGGGGTGGAGCTATTAATCTCTCACACACACACACACACACACACACACAGAGTCCAAAAAATAACTAACTCATAAAACTATAGGGGAGATTACAAGTGATAACAAGATTACATGTATACGAAATTACATCTTAAACACTTAGCATTTCACCTACAGTATTAGCTCAGTAAACAATTTCAGCAACAAAAATAACAATGTGCATATAAATAATCTCTTAACTAGAAAAAATAATATATAAATAATCTCTTAAGAAGAAAAAAAAAACTTCCAAGATTCACTTAAGAAATTTTTCTGCTATATTCAAACAGAAAAGTTTTAAGTGTCCATTCAGGGTTATAGGAGACCTGTGGACCCCTCCTCTGCCCAAAGAGTTTGTACATTTCATGTAAGAGTATAATTTATTGATTTTTCTTAGCATATGACAGGTTCAAATACATAGTATAGAGTAGAACTGTCCTGTTTTCAGTGACTAACAGATAGTAAGATATAGCAAAGATTAAATAGCTGTATAAATCTGCCTGAAATCTCCATGGTAATATGCTGTCCAGTATCAGAGAGACAACTGTGTCAGGGCTGTAGAACCATTTCCTAGACAAGCACCTTCTTTCTGGAGAGGAATAACTAATAAAGACTGCCCACTGTGAGATCTTTAGTAAAGTATCTTGAATTCTGATTTTCCATCTTTCTAAAGCACTCTCTAGTTAATGTTGCTACATCCTGAACTGAATTGCAGTTACTGATCTTAAGTGCTAATTTTTTTTATGGTTATGATGCATCTAGTAGGATGAGGATAGCTCCTTAAAATAGAAATTATCCAAATGAGAAACTTTAAATGAGAATACGTGGATAAGTGATTCAGGTCTGCAAATTCATCTTAAAAAAAAAATCATTCTTTTGCTTGTCTCATTTTTAAAGCATCCTGGAAGGAAGCATGTGGGTGCTGGAGGAAGTTACTGTTGGAAAGGTTCAGTTTTCATGGTTCATATATGAGAAAATTTTGCAACATTACTAGAGAATATTCACCAAAAGCTGCTCTTTCAGAAAAGGATTCACAGCCATTGTTACAATTTGTGAATGAAATGGAACATTAAAATTAGAATTTAAATCCTTAGCATATTATTCACATTACCATAGTATACTCACAGTTTATTGCTAATACATATATTCAAAGTTATTGAATTTTAAATTTGTACAAGGGCTTTATAAGCACTCAGTGAATCATTCGTTTCCTTGGTAATATTTAGGTATCCTGACCTAAAGTTAGTCTGGAATGAGGAAATAATGGCACTTGTATGTTCAATAAATTGAAGTATTTGGTTCTGGTAGGCATTTCCAGATTTTTTTAACAGGTAAAATTTAAATTTCAATACTGGATAAAAATGGTAATTTGACAGCAGCTTGATGAAAGAATTCTCAGAGTCAGATCATTTACTGAGCAATAATCAGCTATTTAAAACTATGCCATGAGCTGCTACAAACCCAGTCCAGTCTGCATGAACTTTCTGTCTTCACTTTTCAACTTTCTGTTCTTGTTTTTATACTCAGTGAACATAACTATCTAGGCAGCAGATGACATAGTTTTGACCTTTTCTAAATGTGGTTCTTCTCAAAGGCATTAAGAAAATCATATGAACTTATACTTTACCTAAGTGAAGGCTAAAAACACTCAAATGAATAATCATGCTAATTCTTACAACATGCTAATATAACAATCTATTTTTAGCAGCTAAAGAAGGAAACTGAGGTGCAAAATGTTAAAGGGCCAGACCAGATATATAGAGCTGGGTAGGGCTGCCTCCTAAACCCACTGCTTTAAGCACTACACTCAATTTTTCCTGACCTCTTTCACTGCCCATAAAACCAATTCAACCCAGGAAAGAGCAGGCAGACTGGAACATTCTGCATAGTACTCACATTACTGCTCTATTATACCCCCGAGCACTGTCTGACATTCCATCAAATTTAATTCATATTGATGTGTGCACTTTCTTTATCTTATCAAAAGATTTTTCACATGATTATATCATGTTTATCCTTTTACTGATAGCAATACCTAGATGTTATTGATTTTAAGCTGTATCCTGACTTCACTGTGGTTAAAGAAAAGCTTTAAAATCAGTGATTTTAACTTAAATAATATGATTATAATAAATAGTGGTTAATGTTGAAAGTCCTTTAAAAATATTTTAGGGCTTTCCACAGCAATCTGACTTTACAATCAGCAGCATATTATCCAACAGAAATAGCATCTCATTCTATCATAGGCTAATTAGCTTTTCAAACCATGTGTCATGTTCATTGACTCAGGTGTGACTCAAATTCAAGCAGCCACAATTAGAGTCAGCCACATTCTTTCTATTTCCAGAATTAAAATAAAATTTATGGTGGCTGTGGAATTTAGTTATAGGTAAGAGGTTTCCTTTCAACTGTTGGAAAATTTGCTGGAAATATTTTGCATCTTTGAAATGTATAGAGTTACAGAATCCTGAGTCTGAAGATAACATAGCAACTGGTCACTCTCCCCCACCTGACCCCCAGTCCCATCTCCATATGCCTGGTGGTAGTTCATGATCCAACCAAGGCAACTGTGATTTGTGGTAGAACAAATCCTTTGTTGTTTAGATAGGTAAAATGCCATCTCTTTTATCTTGCAAAATAAATGATTGAAAATATTGTGCACAAGATTGTGTTGCAGAATCTCCATCAAATATCTTTATTGTTTGCTTCATGTGATATTGAGTATCTCAGGGTCTAGACTTCTCTCTGATGACTAGCCAGCCCCAGGAGGCTACCACTGACTCCTGATGCAGCAAATCAATTTGGTAAGACCTGTCGGAATACTTTGTATCCATGCATCAGTGGATCCTTCTTTACCTCTCACAGGTCCCAGAACAGCAGCCTCTTATTTTTTCTGACAACTTTTTTCTTTTCTGTAAATTGTATTCACTTTTATTGCAGTAATATTGGTTTACAATGCTTTATATGATTTACGACTATAGCCTTACATCTTTTCAAATACATGATTACTACCAAAGTACCCATAGACCATTGAGTTCCCTCCTCCATTTGTTCCCCCAAACTCTAGTCTCTCTTTCTGGTAATCTCAATGCTGCAGTCCTATTTTTAGAGTTTGTTTTGTGTTAGTTTTGTCTTTCCTTTGTTGCTGACAAGTTTTCTTAAGTTATTGCATTCTGTTCTTGCTATTAGTGATTTAGTCAATATGTTTCTGCTGCAGATGAACTTCATTGGCTAGTGAACGAATAAAATAATTGTAGTGTCTTGATTGCTATGAATAATTAAATAGATATGAAGAGGAATGACAGTCAATATTTTTGAGCACCATGTTAAATGTTTTATATATTATGTGTCACCAGTATTACTTATCAATGTTTTTAACTATGATCTATCTGATCTAAAGCCCAAGCTTTTTACTACTATCCTAATTAATTGGGAAGAAGAAGACATTAGGAGACAGACTCAGTTCAGAGAATTTAAAGACTGTACCTAAGTTCACACAACCAACAAGCTGTACCATTCAAACTGGATTACCAAGACTGGTTCAAAGTTTATAACTCTTTACAAAATAAATTGCTGGAACACATGCAAATTTGAAAATATACCTGACTTCTGGAGTCATTTATACTTAGTCTTTGATTTTGGATTTGCTTTCACCATGTTAAAATTTAATCATTGGTATCTAAGATTGAGCTTAAAACTCAGAATCAGAAATGATTGATCTGAAAAGCCTGAATTCTACTCCTCACAGGAACTTGCAAATTAAAATGGTAGCAAAAGGCATTTTCATATAAATCAAAACAGTCACTGAAACTTGCAACCTTGCAGCTCCAAAATGAGAGAGACAAAGCTAGCACATTTGTAAGCAGAAGAAATCCATTCCCAAATCATAGCTGTTCTTCGCCAAAAGTACAAACTAAATTTAAGAATTCATTAACTTAAAAAAAGTCAAGTTGTCCATCTAACTAACATCTCAGGAAAAGTCAAAGTATAGTTCCAGCTTACATTCTGATATCCTTTTTAATTTTAAGGAAAAGGTTGTGTATGTGTCAAATGGAAGTCAATTACAGAGTAAATATGAGAAAATAGAATGTCAGGAAAAGGAAAATTGGGAAATTTCCTCTCCATTTAATCAATGTTGGTCCAAAGAGAAACAGAAAACATAAAAAATATTTTGGCTGTGGGTCAAAGATTGACAGTCCGCCTAATCACCTTGAATTAGTTCTTGAGTCCCAAGATGACAGAAAATTGTTCTGTATGGCCCAGAAGTCATGGGCTTCAAAGTATTTTTATCCTTAACAGTATACGTTTTTCTAGTATAATTTCAGATACCTCATAGACAGACAAAAACAAAAACAGAAAAAACACTTGAAATTGACTGCAGACCAAGGCAGTTAGAAGGAAAAATGGGGCAGTGAAAGCACAGGGGCAAGGATACTCAGTGCACCATACTGGAGATTTTATTTGGGCTTTGGAGTTGGGCCAGGTGTGGTGACATGCATCTGAAAATGTGTAAATCTACACCGCTAAATGCTATACAGTGTTGTAAATCAATATTACCTCCATAAACATAGTTGAAAAGAAAACCTCATAGGGCACCTATATTTCATTGTGCTACCTTGTGTATAGTGTGCGTGTTGTGTGTGTGTCTTATCACCTATATTTCATTGTGTTACTTTAGGTGGGGTAAGTCTGTGTGTCTCCTTTTTTGAGGTATTTATATAAAATGAAATGTATTGATCTTAACAGTAAAGTTTAATGGGTTTTTACAATTATGTACACTCATGAAACTACTACCAAAACAAATACAATTATAGAAAAATTTTCATGCACTTCCCAAGCCAACTGAATTGCCTTTTCCAGAAGCAATCACTTACTGATTTCTATCATAACTGTCTGTTCTACAACTTCATATAAATGGGATCCGATGCTACATCTTCTTTTGCTTCCATTATTTAAAATAAGTTTTAACTCAACATAATTATTTTGAAGTTAATCTATGTTCCTGTGGATGTCAGCAGTTCATTTCCCACTTTGTTGCTGAATTGTATTCCATTGTATAAAAATACACTGTAATTTTCTTATGCATTTTCCTGTTGGTGGTTATTTGGATTTTTGCATCTGGTGGGGGGCATTACAGAGAAGATTGTTTTAAAGATTATTTACAAGTTTTTGTTTATTGGTTAGTTTGTCTGGGATAAGATATGCTTTCAGCTCTTTTGGGTAAGCCGCTAATATTTTCCCCTAATTACTGATTGCTTTTAATTAACCATTTCCACATTTAAAAAAGAAGTGCTCAGTTTAAAAAGACCTGGGATATCTCCTTTAAGAAATTGGAAATGTATGTGAATGAGAATAGTAGAATATAATGAGAAATAATTAACTTATAAGTGATAGTTCTTAAAATGCAAACTTAGCTAGTCTATCTGCTTATCCAAAGTTGCAATGAGAAATACTATGTTGTGTTTGTAACTGATCATCTGATTTTTACTTCCTGTGCCAGAAGATATTCACAATATTAAGTCAGAATATTTGCTTAAGACACAATTATCTAAAATAGGAACTTTAATTTATTAAGGAGAAAATAAAATTGAAATAGGAAAGTAACAAGAAACTTTTTATGTCTCTACATGACATATACTATAGAACATGACTGTTAGAAATGTTCATATATGTTTTGTATTAATTTCACTTATTTGCAAAAATGAAGTATTGTGCCAGGAAGCACTAAAAATTTATCTTATACTAGTCACTGTGCTCCATGACTTAAAGACATATCCTAATTAAATTCTTAGGATTCATGCAATTTATCCAAGATCACACACCTAACAGATAAGACAGCTAACACTCAAGCTCAAATCTAGTATTTTCTGCATCCAGAATCCAAATTCTTTACCTTATACAATCCTGACTCCCATTTTACATCTTATATTACTGTTAGAAATCCTGCAAAGCAACTTTTTTGAAACCCTTTTGTTGGTGAAATTACTGTAGCTTGAAGGGCTTACATGATTTGCTGACAAGTTACTGCATCTGTTTCTCAGTGACACACAATTCATAAAGCTAGTTCTTATAATTGCCTTTCTTATTTCTGATGATGAGAGAAAAATATGAGGGAATGTCTGTCTCATTATTATGCAGACTTTTATATGATAATTCATTTAAAAGATCTCTAATATGAAATGATAGAAAGTGGGTAAAAACAGCAATTGTCACCTTTGAATGGTCTCTGACAGCTTAGTTGTATCATTCACCCTGCAACATGCTTATTAAGCTGCTCTCCACCCCGAGGGCAGGCCTCAGTGTGGCTAGCAGACAGGAAGGCCATTCTGAGACTCCAGGAAATTATGACAAGAGAAACAGCACTGTATTTCCTAGATGCAATAGACCGTATTCATGTTAGTTATGTCAATCAGATTATGCAACAACAAAAGAACAACTCATCTCTTCCCAGAGAAAAGCAGTGCAAGGATTCTGATGGCTCAGAGGCATTTGACATGAGAGATTCCTGCTTACCAACAATGAAGTAAACTGAAGCAAGGCAGTGGGGGTGCCAATCACAAAAAGCAGCTCCATAAACTGAAATTGTAACAGGGTGGTCCCAGGAAAAGGGGAAGTTCCAAAATCCTGGTTCCACCCTAAGTGGGTGGAGCTGAGGAGAAAAAAAAGATTTCTGCAGAGAAGAGAGGAAGAAAGGAAGATGAAGAACAGCAAGGAGACCTGGATGAGGCACGTGGAGCAGAGGGACATGTGAAGAAACTGTGCTTGCTTTTTGGTCTTGGACTGGTTGGAACAGATG
>JAGFMF010011568.1:14556737-14574801 GCA_019455555.1 Galemys pyrenaicus | reverse complement strand
GCTCCCAGCTCTCTGTGGTGAATCCTCTCACCCCCCACACCTCTGGCCTGTACCCCAGTGCTTGTATGCATAAATAAATAAATCTTTAAAAAAAAATGAAAATGTCTTGTGAGCTAGTGGCTGATTTTTCTTCAAAGGCAGAAGCAATGAAGAGGAAGGAAGAGGAACAGGGAGGCTGAAGCTGCTGAGAGGAAGGGGAAAGGTGAAGGAAGAGCAAAGCCTAAGGTTGTCAGGGAGGACACTGCCTGGTAGTAACCGACTGCATGCCAAAGAATGAAACTAGACCATTGTCTCACATCAAAGACAAAATTCAACTCAAAACAGATAAAAGAATTGAATACAAGACTGGAAACCACAAAATACATGGGAAAAACACTCCGCAACATTGGTTTCAGTGATTTGTCTGTAGATTCATCTCTAACAGCAAGAGAAACTAAGAATAGAAACAAATGGAACTATATCAAACTAAAATGCTTCTTCACAATGAAAGAGATGATCAGCTCAACAAAAAGAAAATAAGAACCCAACCAAAAAATAGACAGAAGAGTTAAATAGATGCTTCTCCAAAGAAGATATACAGCTGACCAACAGGCACGTTAAAAAATGTTCATCATCATTTATCATCAGCAAAATGCAAGTCAAAACCACAATGGCATACCACCTCTCACCTCTGAGAATGGCCAGAAACAACCGGTGTTAGTGAGGCTGTGAAAAAAAAGGAACGCTAACACACTGTTGATGGGAATATAGACTTGTCTAGCTCCTATAGAAAACAGTATTGAGTTTTCTCAAAATATCAAAAATAGATCTACTAGATGTATTCCATGCATTGGCATTTATCCAAAGAATTAAAAAATACTTATTGGAAAGGATATATTCATTCCTATGTTTATTGCAGCCCTGTTTATAATAGCCAAGTATGGAAATAACCAAAGTGCCAAAGGACAGATGAGTGGATTAAGAAGAAGTGATATATATATGCATAATGAAATGCCATTCAGCTATAAAAAAAAAAAAGTAAACTGGGCCTCTCTGGTGGCGCAGTGGGTTAAGTAACACACTATGAAGCAAACCGCAGCCACTGCAGCACGAGTTCAATCCCTGCCTCCAGCCAGGGAGGGGGCCCACATGGCGCAGCAGACCTCTCCTGCCTCGCCTGCTGCTCCCCTCAGCAGTATATTTCAGTAGATCCACCTGTTCTGCTCCCCACTCTGTCTCTGGTGAGTCCTCTCACCTCCCTGGACTCTGGCCTGTATCCAGCTCTTGTATGCGTAAATAAATAAATCTTTAAAAAAAAAAGTAAACTGCTGCAATTTGTGACAACATGGATAGAACTAGAGGAAGTTATGCTAAACAAAATCAGTTTGAAGGAAAAGACAAATACTGGATTTGTGGAATATAGAGAAACAAAATAAAAAAAAAAGGGTTAGACAAAATAAAAGGTTACATGAAATCAAACCAATAACAAACTGTAGAAATCGGGCTACTAGAAGGAGAGAGAGAGTATGGAGAACAAAATGTGGAGGACAGACTTCGTAGTGGGTGTGGTGCAGTAACAAACATCTGAAGGGGCGTGATCCTATACTTTGAATCATATAGCAATTTTATCTCAAAAAATCTCCTATAAATATACTAGCATTTTAATGTTTCTTTGAACAAGTCATAATATCTTATTGGTTCCCCATTAATTAATGAGTTAAATAAAATATTTTACACATAAATTGGTGATATTCTGCTGAGAACGATGATCTTATTTTCTGATAATTTGCTTTGACACTTTGAAAATATATTTTGGTTGTTGGTTCCTCTTACCTATAATTCTAAAATAGAAAAAGGACAGCTGATGACTGCTGACATAGATTTGACATAGATAGAATTCATTAGTTTCTCTCCTTTTATCACTAAAATGTTCATTTTGTTCACTAAACTTGGCATAGCTGCATTAAATATTCTTACAATGTCCTGGAAGTGTTGCTCTATCTCTTTGCTTAAAAGGATCTTTATAACTGATGGAAAAACCAAGGTGTCTGTAGTGCATGAGAAGCAATGGTACTGTCTCGTGGCAGTGGCAGTGTGCCACTGGCTCCTATAGGAACATACTTTAAGGTATGGGCTTCTGAGTCTACACTTGTGTTTAGTAAATTTTCTCCTTAAAATGCAAGATGTCTGACTTGACCTATAAAAATGAAAACCTAGGAATTTATTTGGCAACATTTCCACACCCATAAAAATATTGCAGTCTTTATCTGCACCCTCTCTAAAAGATAGGAATGAGTTTTTGAATAACCAAGAACTTTCTTTTCCAGGACCTAATGTGAACAAGATAACTTTGGCTATCAGAAATATGACCTTTAACGCAAAGATTTTTAAAGTGTTTAACATTTGGCTAACAATGGGGTTCAAATTTAAAATGGTGAAAGTGGCCACAAATGAGTTATTTGGTTAAAAAAAAAGGCTTTACTTCAATAGACTTTAATATATGCAAAGATGTTTAAAACTCTTAGAAGGATGAATCCCAATGAGGCAAATTAGAATAAATTAAAATATTGCTCAACAATTCAATTAACCTTTCAAAATTTCAGAGGTAACCAAGTAATGTCACACTGCGCTTGTATTATCTTAAAATACTATATATGTAGAAATGTGACTCAAAATATATCATTGCTACCGCTGTCCAGAATAAACCGACATCAGTGTCACTGAGTACTGTTATTTATAATACTGAAATATGAAATATTCAGAATAACATCATTCCCTGATAATGTGGGGGCATTTTACTGTAGGTATCCCAGTTATAATTATATACTTATTTATTTTGAAATTATAGACAAACAAGCATAGGTAGGATTGGCCTCTTCAAAAAAAATGCAAACATGTCTTTTCCCATACTTATCAGTTTTGTAAGTGAAATTAAGGTCAAACTAGTCTCTGTGGGTCTTGGGAGAAACTGTTACCATCACCTTAAAGAACATAGATTTACTCACATGTCCACAAATCATCTTTTTATTGAAGAAAACTGTCTTAACACAGGGCAAAAATATAGAGGCAAACACTTGTTATATGTAGTCATATTACCTTCCTCCTCATCATGTGAAATCCCTTATTCTTTCTTGACACCCCAGCCTCTACCCCTATCCCATTTCCTAGCTCCAGATATAATCCCCCACCCTCAGTTTATCACAATAACTTTAGAATTGATAGCCATGGAACTTCTTCATGTGTATGTCATTAAATTTTTATTTTTCTCCTATTAGTCTGTCTGACAGTAATTTGTTTGCTATTCCAATCTAAGAAAAACCCACATAGGTGGGATTTTTTCCCCTGCATCTAGACACACATACTTTGAAAGCTTCCAATTAGGCAAAATTTAAGAAAAATGAAAATTATGATATGCAGTTAAGCAAGAATGTTCTGATTTATAGGTTAGGAGCATATCCACACCATCAGCATGAGAAATATGTTGAATTCTCTCTTTGAAAACATTTTCCCCAAATTCAAGCAATGGACCTTTCTGTTCTTACTCTGGATCTAGGGACATCATTAAAAAGAATTGTAAGTCAGTACTTTGAAAACTTGCCCATCAGGAATAACTAATTCCATCTCACATGTGTCATGACTAGATACCAGCATTCTGTAATATAACTCAAACTAAGGAGTAGAGAAACTAAGGAAACATCCAGCTGCATTCATTAAAATTTTGAGAAACTTGTGGGTATACTTAATTCTTAATGTAAACTTGGTCTGTTATTTTAAAGGAAGGGAAATACTAGACATTGATATGTTTTATGCTATTTGAAACTGCTGTTTTTTCTTATGTTGAGGTTAGTAAAGAGAGGTTTGGAGAAGTTATGTAACCTGTCCAAGGACATACTGTGAATAAACAGCAAAGCTTGTTTGTGACCCCAGAACTGTCTAAATGAAAACCTCAGATCCTTTCAACTGTACCATCCTGCACTCTATTCAAGGAGCAACATGTGCAACTCTGCTTACCCCTGACCTTGGTCGCACTAAGCTAAATCAGAAGAATATTGCAGTTTAGAAACTGTTGTCATCTCTCTTTTGTCATGATCCCTATTCATTCTTTCCTAGTAACGTGTTAAATGTGAGATGTCTAACTGCATTTTGACAGGGAGGCAAAAAGAAAGCACTTATTTCAAAACAGATGATTCTCTCGGCAAAAATCCTGGTAAAAATTGTCCCCAGAGTTGTATCCATTTACTATTATCACCCCACCTACTTCTGGTCTTTCCTTTTCTCTTTTGCCTCCTGAAAAGAATTGTGTACTTCCCTTAAATCAAATATTCCAATTTTATATAATCAATTAAGAAGAGAAGACTAATACAGTATAGGATCCCAACTTAAACAAAAATAGAAAAGAGAAAAAAACCGAGCAAATCAGGACATTCCTTTCTCCATTTGTTTCTTGAACCAGAATAGGAAGATGAATAAGAAATAGAGGTAATTCAGGGGGGAATTCATATAGGTAAACAGATAAGTAGTCATGTTTTAATTAATTCTCTAATAAAGGCATTATTATAAAAATATCTTTGTAAAGATATTATAAAAATTAATGCAAGTACTTAGAGGCTGGGAAATTATTGTTTCCTAAGAAAGGTCAAGAAATCTTCAGAAATACATTAAATGAATTGTATCTTGGAGAACAGAGTTTTACCAAAGAGAGCAGCAGATAAAGAAGTCATCTTTGGCAGGTGGAACAATGTGATACAAAGCACAAAGAAGGGTGAAAATGGCAATAAATACACAGAAAAATAAAAGGAAGGTATAGAAATACTGAACTGTATTTTATGTTTTAGGGTACAGAGAATAGGGTGGGGAATAATTATCAGAAGACTTGCCATCCTTACAGATTTGGAAGCATCCTGTAGCCAAAGAATAGCTAAGAATTAAAATATGGAAGGCCATCCCCTAATCCTGTGAAGGACCTGGGTGTATTTTATCTGTCCAGTCAGATTTCTTCTATCACATTTAGGCTTGTTTATATAGAAGCATTGATTCTCTTGGCACATATCTAAGATGTAGAAAAGAAAAAAACTTATATTTCTCTCATTATCAAGGGTAACCAACTAATATATTTGGATTTATTTATTTATGCATACAAGAGTCCAGGGTAGTGAGAGGATTCACCAGACAGGGCAGGGAGCAGAACAAGCAGACTGACTGAAACACACTGCTGAGGGCAGCTGCGGGCGAGGCAGGAGAGGTCTACTACACCATGTGGGTCCCCAACATGGCCGGCGGCAGGGATCGAACTCATGTTGTAGTGATTGCGGTTTGCTTCATAGTGTGTTGCTTAACCTGCTGCGCCACCAGGGAGGCCCCCAACTAATATATTTGGAGTCACTCCTAGACACTGTTCTATTACAGAAGCTAGAGTCCATCTGTAGAGTAGCATACTAAGTCCCATGGAGATTAATCAACAACATAGCCATTCTGACCAGCTGTACCCCCACAGCACCCTAAGTGCATGAGCTGGTCTCCTGTAGAATCTACAAAGCCCAATTAATCCTTGAGGAATTAAATAACTTTGCATTGTAGTAGGGAATATGACTTGGAGAGTAAGACATGAATTTCAATTCTTATTCAACTAGTTACTAGCTACCTTGGGTATGATTCTTAATTTCTTTGAGACTGGGTTTCTTTTTATAAAGGAGAAATAAAGAAATTTATCTTGCAAGGATCTTGTGAGAATTAAATAATAATTTGGAGAAATAATAGCTATTCAATAGATGGTACCTCTGCCACAGAGACACAATTTTCTCTCCTTCACTATATAAAACACTCCTCTAAGTTAGCAGGAGGATCAGGCAAAAGGGAGGAGAAAGCTTAGCACATTATACATGTTAATTACAATAGGGATAAAGCATCGTTTTTTACTTTCCTGAGACTTCCTGAAAACAGATGACATTAGTCCACATCTCTTGCCAATTAGTCATTCACTGTTGAGAAGAGTAGTGTTACTATGTAATAACATGAAATAGCCAATTGTCTAGTCGGAAGCTAAGAGATTTATGCCTTAGTGAAGTCGGCAGAAAGCACATCATTTTCAATTTCCTAGGAGAATTTTTTTCATTTTCTTTGATTATGAAGCAGAATATTTTCAACATTAGATCATTTTACGCATGTTGATTTACTTAAATACTGTTACCACTAAGGTAATTTGGTGGAAGCGGAAATTTGTTCCTCTGCTTTCAAGCAGCAATGGTGAGATTGACGTGAAGGTTGTTAACTGACAGTTGATCAGTATCTCTTGATTCCAATTTAAATTGGACACTATTCTAGTAGGGGTTATAATTGAGTGCTTTATTTATTTATCCCACATTTAGAGAAACTGTTACCAGGTAGGGTGAGGGGTACTCCAGTACGCCTAAACCTGCCTGCTCTAAATAGGTCTGTCACCCGCCCTGTCAAGACATAATATACTCTAATGTGTAAGAACTTTAATGGAAAGGAACATTAGTATGAATAACGTACAATAAAGAGAAGAGAAAGAATATAGTTTCAAAATCTAGCACCCAAATTTACTCCTACCCCTGTGGGTAAATGCCAGCTAAACAGGGTTGGCTCAAAACAGGACCACTCAGGTCCAAAAGCTTGCCACAAATTCCAGGTACCTTCTGGTGCAGACCCATAGAAAAGGAACAAAAAGGGGCAGACAATTCTGGAACAAAAAGAGCAAAATCAAAATCAAGATAAAGACTGCCATTATTAACATCCCATGGGCCGTTCATCCATGTCTGTTTCACATGTCTTCTTCCATGTTTCTCAAGTCCTGGTACAAGTCCAAGGCTGAGAAGCTTCTTCACATGTCTCTGTTCCATGTGCCTCTTCCAGGCCTCCTTCAGGCTATCCATCCTTCTTCCTTCCTTTGCTCATTTTCTTCTCCAGCTTCGTTTTCCTGCTCAGCTCCGCCTTTTCTTGAATGGGACAAAGAACCTGGTGTCTACCCTTTCCCTGGGGACCACCCTGTTACAGTATAATTCTGTGCACAAAATATGTGTTTAATTAACATTTGTTGAACAAATACAAAATGCAAGAAAATTCTGAAAACAGGCACCTGGATAATAAAGTGTATGTGCTTGAAGTTATGTGATTTTTGTCTATTTTCTTATTTATCTCTTTATTAGCATCTTGCTGGACCCTCTCTGCTGGGTGGAACTATCCAGGTACTAGTGCAATGCAGGAAGATAAAAAAATCAGTGAAATAAAATATGGTCTAGCTTCTACAGCATTGTACATCTGCATTGCCTTCTGGGAATGTACACCACTATAACGTACCTTAGTGGGCAGTATAGGTGTGCATGCTACTAGAGGAACCCACACTGAGTGAGTAATCAATGAATTGAGAAGGAGCCACCTTGGGATAATATCAATAAATACCAGGACCTTGAGGTAATGTCCTTTGTTTAGTTTCCTTGTTTCTCTGACAACACTGTGACTCTCATTCAGCTTCTCAGCTGAACTTTCCCAAGAAGACAAGAAGAAAATAGATTGGAATGAAAAACCACAGGCCTTTCCCTCCTGTTTCCCATTTGTTTTGTTCTTGCTCAGAATAATTAAAAAAAAAAATCCAGATAATGTGAGACCTAAATCTTATACAATTTGGGAGTGTACCCTTCAAGTGAAATAATACAAAATGATAAATACAAAACAGATGGGAAAGTGATTATATATTAATCACCTAAAAAAATCATTAAAATCCCAAACTTTAGAAAGTTGACAAAAGCAACAATTAGCTAATCCACAAAGAGTGATATTTTTTAATTAGTAACAACTTGCATAGAAATAACTGGAAACTAGACAAATAATATCATGCTATTCCCCTTACCCAGATTTCAAAAGTACCTACAGTTATTCTGACATTACCAGATAGAAGGAGAAATAATGACAGAGTGAAAAGAGACAATTATGGTTAAAGTATCTATTTTTTCAAAGATATAAGACCGTATGATCACAAATGGATAGCTGGGTCCCCTCTGGGCCTTTGGAAGAAAGAGCATGTGCAACCAAGAGACCCAACATTTCGGCTCCATTAGTTTCACAGTAAATCTGCCTGGCAGGGGAATCCAGGTGACAATTTTCTCTCCTCTTAATAACTAAAGTCACTACCTAGGACATCTCAGCATCTCAAATAACATTTTGTCAAATAAAAACTCAAAGGGTTTTTAGTCTGCTATAACTGTTGGTAACTTTAATTTCATTTAGCAATTCTACAGAATAGATGCTTTTATTTATTAAATTTTAAGTGCCATTAAGTAAATATAAAGAGTGTACATATTTTAAAAATACATACATACATGCAAATATACATAAAGCAACTAATATGAGGTTATGCTGAAAATAATAGAGAATCTTAGCATTCTAAGAACTTAGAGTTGGAGGTAGAAGATTACAAGAAAGTAAATAGTCAATTACAATATGACATGATTTAGTGATCGTACAGAAAAAGTATCACATATTATGGAAGCTCTTTGGATGCGTACAGTCCCCAAAAAGGGAAGAAATAAAGTTCAAACCATGCCTTGAAGGATAACCAAGAATTTTCCAAGTGAAAGTGAGAGGAAGTTGAGCTACAATGTCAAGTTCCTGGAATGAGGGGGAATTTGTGCAAAGAACTCAATGCAAGAGATTTTATGGCATGACTGAAAATTTGAGAAGAAAAAAAAATAGACCTCCCAATCTTCCCATGTGGTACATGAATGGTATGAGAGGGCAAAGATGGGTGTCAGGAGAAGACAATGGAAAGGTTTGTATATGTAAGATCAGGCAAGGACTTGCGGCCATATAAATAAATGACATTCTTCTTAAGAGAATCAGGGAAATCACTGCAGTTAAGCAGGAGAGCATCTTGATAAGGGTTGCTTTTTAAAAAAGGTGACTCTCACTATAATGGTTAGAAGGGATAAAATTAAAAGCAATGAGAACAATTAGGTGTCTGCTTTAGTAATCTAGAAAAGAACTAGCTAGTTGGTAAAGTCAAGAGATAAAAAGGAGATATCACAACAAAGGAGATATCACAACAGTATTTAAGGACTGATGTGATGAGAACAGTGAGGAAAACAAGAAAATAAAATGCAAATCTGTATCTTGGATAATAAAATAGCATTTATAAAATTAGTTAAAAAAAAGGTTTATTTTTCTTTTCTTTCTTTCTTTTTTTTGGACCTCTTGAGCTTATGATGCAAAACATATTCAAAAAAGATATCTAAGATCCAGGTGAACAAACACGTATACAGCTCCAGAAAGGTATCAAGCCTGATTTGGAGGTGTGCAGAGCATCACTATAGCACAAGTCATTGAATCTATATTTGCTGATAAAATTACATGAAGTGGGATGAGAGTACATGATTAAAATGTGACCGGGCATCATGTTGGATCTTTTTTACCCAGGCTCAGTTTCCCAGTTTCACTAGGCTCTATACTAGACAGTGGAAGAAGACAAATCTGTATTATTTTTCCATACTCAGGGCCTAGAATGGCTATACTAGGAAGATGGTGGGTGACTATCTACTTATTTGTTTAATAAGTGAATAAATAGTATCGATTAAAGAACAAACAGTAGAAAAAGCCACACAAAAAAAAGAAGGAGTAACCAAGAAGTTAGCAGAAATAACAAAAATTTTCAGTGTCTTAAACTCCAAGGAAAGAGATTCTAAAAGAAAAAGATGACAAACTAAATCACTTGTTACAGAGAGGTCAAGTAAGCAGATGTCCCATGTATATCATTTATATTTAGCAGGAATAAAAGTTGTTGCCTAACTTGTCATAAAACTTAGTCTGTATATTTAGCTATGTTATTTCAATTCCACACTTTATCAGGGAGGCACAAACATACTTTCAGTTCTTTTGGAGAACTTCCCTATCTTCAGGATCCAGTCAAATTTTACAGAGCCTTAGAATGTGAGAATGAAGGGTGGAAGATCTTATGAATGATACATACAGATGTTTTTTTAGATATCTCCTGTTCAAGGTTACAGGGACTCTTAATACATGGAGCTTCCACTCAGCTTCCATGCCACAATTTGAACATGAAATTCAACAGTTTCATTGGGTAGATACACCAGGATGACATTACCTTTCTGGGGCCTCCCTCAAAGTTCTTCCTACACCTAATCTCCATCGCCCCCACCCCAGATCTCCATGTCTTGCTGAGAAACTACCACATCTGTGCGTTTTGCTTTCATATCCATCCTTCTTACCTTTCTCCTCAACTAAAGGACATCTTCTAACTGAGGGAAGGAATGACAAGGGAAAAGCTTCTTTCTTTTCCCACTCATTTTTGTGTACAGTCCAGATATAATTGTTCCCAATAGAACTAAAGGGAAGAGTCAAAGATACACTATACTTTCTCTCCAGTCAATCTTGCTTTTGAGAAAATGGTCAGAGATGACTATCTGCTTGAACAGTGAGAAATAATATGGGCTATATATCAGGAACTCTTTGACATTAATAGCATAAAAATAGTTCCACCGTATTAGAGGGATTATTCTGTCTATATTAAAAATATGTATTGAGCCTCTAACAAATGGAGACAATTGTGAAAATAAAAGAAAATATTTGCCCTCAAAAACAACATTGGGGATGGAGTATTACAATCAGTAATTAGTCATTTATGATACGACAGGATTAAGTGATGCTACAGGAAGAGGGCCACATTCTATGGAAGCATGTTGGTAGGATAGGATACAACTTTCACAGAAGGAAGAAATTAAATTTAAACTAAGTCTGGAAGGATAATTAGAAGTTTTCAAATGTGGAACTTTCAGACTATTTTCATATATATGACTGTAAAAGGAAGGAGGTAGGAGGAAAATTTGAATATGGAAGCTGGAGTAAGGTGGTATGAGAGATGGTTTTATTTTTATGACAAAGAGAGACTTAAGCATATACGTATATCTAAATAATAGTGGGGAGAACCCAACAGAAAGAGAAAGTAGAAGTGGCAAGAAAGAGGGATTTAATCAACATTTTGAGGGGCTGTGAGTACAGTAGAGGCTGGAATGCAAAGTGCAATGGAATCTATAGTCTTGTATTTTTCCAGCTTTATTAAATGTAATTGACAGAACTGTATAAATTTAAAATATACAACATGATTTTGCTTTTAAAGATTAAATTTTTAGAGCAGTTTTATGTTTGTAAAAAACTGAGAGGAAGATACAGAGATTTCCCACAAGTCCTGCCCTCACACATGCACAACCTCCCCCATTATCAATATCATCCACCCAAATTGTACATCACCCCAGATAAAACTACACTGATACATTATCATTATAATCACCTAGAGTTTATAGCTCACCTAAGAGTTATTCTTTGTATACATTCTATAAGTTTGGACAAATATAGAATGACATATGATCATCATTATAGTATCATGCACAACTGTCTTCCAAAGTAGCTGGATTATTTTGCATTTCACTAGCAATATATGAGAGCTCCTATTGCTCCAGACCCTTGGCAACATCTGGTGATAACTGATACAGATTTTGGATTTCTAATAGATATGTAATAGATATGACACTGTTGTTTTCATTTGAATTACTCCAATGACATAATGTGGAGCATCTTATTATATATTTATATAAGATATTTATATTAGATATTTCTTTTACAAATCTTTCAGTCTCTGAAATATTCAAATTCCCCTGACATTGTATTTGTAGAGGGAGGGGTGGGGGATAAGAGCAAAGAAAAAATGAGTACAATGGTAAATAATGATGGACTATTGAATACATGGGGGCAGGTACCCTATAGTGGTTACACTTGTTGGGAGAATCTAATGTTACTTCAATTTAAAAATAAGTTAGTTTAAAAAATAAAAATGCAGGAGCAAAGCAAAAATTAGTGAATTCCAATTTATCAATATTTTTAAAGATTGTATCTTTAGTGTTGTATCTAAAAAGGTATTACTATACCCAAGACCATCTAAATTTCCTCCAATGTTATCATCTAGTGGTTTTACAGTTACATAAAATTGTATACAATTATGCCTATGATACATTTTGAGTTAATTTTGGGGAAACATGTAAGATCTATATTCACTTCTTTGCAATGTGAATATACATTGTTATAATAACATTTATTAGAAAAATAACTTATTTCTACCTTTGCTTTTTTGTCAAAAATAAACTGACTATAACTATATGAATGTTTCTGGACTTTCTATTCTGTTCTACTGCTCAATTTGTCTGTTCTTTCATCAATACCACACTGTCTGGAATATGATAGGTGCATAATAACTCCTGAAGTCAACTAGCATCAGTCCTTCAACTTTCATCTTCTCTTCCTATGCTGCATTGGTTATTTTGAGTTTTTTGCCTTCCCATATAAACTTAACATTCAATTTGTTGATACACATAAAATAATCTTGTATTTTGGTTAAGACTGTATTGGGTCTATAGATAAAATTGGGAGAGCTGAAATATAGAAAACATTGATTTTTCTATCTATGAACATGGAATATCTCTCTATTTTATTTCATTCATAGAGTGTTGAAATTTTCCTCATATAGAACTTACATATTTTTGTTAGATTTATATGTAAGTAGTTCAGTTTAGGGGGTGTCAATATAAGTGGATTGTTTCAAATTTCACTTATGCTTTGCTGATAAATAGGAAAGTAATTAACTCATGTTATTAACCTTATATCTGCAATATTATCAATTTTCATCTATTAGTTCAGGATTTTTAAAAATAAATTCTGTCTTATTTTCTACATAGATAATCATATCATTTACAGAGACAGTCTTATGTCTCCTTTGCCAATTTGTGTACCTTTTATTTCTTTAACATGATAACTCAATATAGGTATACATTATGAATAATTGGCACAATCAAATTATTCAATACAACAATCACCTCACATAGTTATGGTATGTGTGTCTTTGTGTATTTTGAGAATGCTGATGATCTACTTAGTAAGTTTCAATACAATAAATATCATTAACTATCGTCATTCTGCTATATGTTAGATCCTCAGAACTTATTTGTCTTAGTACTGAAAGTATGTAACTTTTGACTAATGTCTCTGCATTTCTTCCACCCCCTACCCTCTGGGAATCACCACTACACTCTGTTTCTACCAGTCTGAATTTTTTAAATGGTCCATTTAGAAGTGATAAATACAGTATTTGTCTTTCTCTGTCTGGCTTATTCAGCTCGATGTCCTCAAGAGCCATCAAAATTGTTGAATATGACAAAATTTCCTTTTTAAAAAATATAAAATATAAGTGTTAGAGTGGAATAGGAACATTTCTTATAATTCAAAAGGGGGAAAGGAGTTTTATAGGTGCTTCAGGGAAAAATCCAGAGATATCAATTGTAATGGTACCTAGTTTGTAACTGAAGTAGAAGGCAAAGATGTCTATGGGGATTTAGGACAGAGGAGAATAAAGTTTTGAAAGAATAAAAGAAATTTGTGGGGGGAGAAGAAATTTGGAGTTTTAAGTGCCTACATGGGGTTACTAACTGTAATTTTAGTGGTACTCATCATATGGTTTAATAATTTGCATTAGCACAATTTAGCAAGTACAGAGGTGGATAAAGAGGAGGCAAATATTAAGATTGAGCCCTATTTAAAGTTTGGTCAAGAAAGTTTAATGGATACACAGCAGAGTTTTCTTAATTTGCTTATTAAAAGCAGGAATAATGGATAGACAGTGGCTTTCTTAATTTGCTTAGAAATAGTTCATTATCTTGCATAAGTCTAATTTCTCCCCATTTTCTTCCTGCATTTGACATCATAATAAAATGTATTTAATAAATCCCCTTAAGCTAATGGTCCTAAAGAACCACAGCAGCTGTAAAACAAACTAAATTAACTGAAGTCTGATTTAGTGAGGCATATGCAGTGGAAATAGCCAAGAAGTCTCTGGACTCAACAGAGAAGTTGAATTTGTGTTCATTAAAAAGGAAGAAAAAGCGGCAGAGATTGTGAATAAGTCAAGTTCTCTGTCAACTTCTGACAAATGAGAGAGTGCATTTTGATTATTTGGAATCTAAGCAATACATGCTGGAAGAATGTGTCCTCATTTGACATGAAAAAGAACTCTAAGGAGTGCAGGGATATGATTTCTGTTTCTGTAGCCAGTTCTAACTCAAATTATTTTTTAAAATAAATATATTAGTAATACATCAATATAGTTTCACTATAAAACATTCAATATGATAGAAATGTATTAAACAAAAAGTGAAAATCTTTATCTTTCTTTCTCCAGTTTGATTTTTATTCCATCTTCCAGAAGTAATATTGATGTGGGACCTATTTATATTTGTATATAAATATCCTTTAAACACAATTTTTGCAATTTGTCCTCCAAAAATGTCATACCTATTTATATTAGCACAAAATGGTACCAATAGTGAAATATTTAGCTGTGCCTATTTTGAATTCATTAAACTTAATTTCAATTTTATTTTTAAAATTTAATTTAACTTTAATAAAATATTCATGTTAAAATCTAAGTTTTACTACTCTTAAATTTTTTTAATCTGATGAGAAAAAATAGTATGCATATTAATTTGCCTTTTTTCCTGAATACTAATGAAACTGATGATCATTTCATTTTATTTTTGGGCATTTGCAATTTTTTGCATATAATCTTTGATCATAACTTTGTTTTTATAAGTTATGTCACCAGTCTTTTTTTTATAAAGACTTATAAATGATTATACATTGAGGGTATGGATGTCCGGCTTCAAAACAGGTAATAATAAATACAAATAACATCACTTTTCCCTCATGGTGCCATTTTTCTTTTTTAATGGTATCATTTATAGTTCAGCAGCTTTAAATTCAAAGCTTCAGGTTTTTTTCCTTTATGTCGTTTAGTTGTAAATATCAGGACTTTCCCTAAATTAGAAAGCCATTTCCTATTATTTCCTTGGGACACTTAGCCTTTTAATGCATCTGAAATTTAGTTTTCCACATGTTATGATTTAAAAGCTTTACTCATATATATATATGGCAATATATAGAAACAAAATAAAGGGTCAGAGAAAACCAAATCAGAACATCCTAGAAGTCTGACAGTAAGCTTGAGAATCTCAGCGGGGGAGAGGAAAGGTAAAGATCAGGATTTGGAGGGGGCCAGTAGACTTGGTGGAGGACTACAGGTACCTTGGTGGTAGGGGTGGCTGGGTACATTTGAAGAGGTGTGTTTAAACCAATACAGTATTTAAATCAATGTTACCTCAATATAAATAAATTAATTAATTACATAAAGACCCCTTTTTCCTTCTTTGGGTCACCAATTATCTTTTTGCTATTTGCTGAAGTCTTTATCTCTTACCCAATTTAGTAGCCATTTCTTTAACCATAAACTTAATACCAAAATATAAATAAATATTATTATTTTAGGATTGTCTTCTGCTCTAATCATCTGTTTCTAAAATGATATCAAAATAATTCAGTCTTTCTAACTTTGTAGTATATTTGCATATTTGATAGAAATAATTTCTTTTTTAAATTTTTTTTCAAAGAGTCATCTATAAGCAGAAAAGTGAGGTCCAAGGCTGAGGAAACACCAGAAATGATTGCAGGCCTGCCTTCTCTCCCTTACACAGTGGAGTGTGGGGCAGACATGTGATCTTGGGGAGGTCACAAGGCCTCTGGTCAGAAATTAAGTTTAAGGTCTTGATTTCAATTTTCAGGTACTTAAACATCATACTCTCAGCTACTCTTGAGATTATTTTATTCCTAATTTATTAGGGGTCTCAATTGTTGCTAAGAATAGAGTTGAGAGCTCTGTAATTTGCCCTACTAACAATGTCATCCTAGGACCACTGTATCATTTTGCTATAACTTTAGAATGATAGATCAGATTGTATATGCAGTTCTTGTTCAACATACTGCCATAGTGAATTTCTATAGGGAGGGAAACTTGGTCTTACTACATTTATGAGTGTCCTGTCCTTCGATATCATGAGTTGGTTATATTAAGTAAACAGTTCTATATACAGTAACATTGTGATTTATAAAAAGTATATGTTTGGTCTTCATTCCCATTTCTAGCACACAGTTCCTAAAACCCCTAGGATTTTCTAAGGGGTGAGAGAAATAAGAAATTGCATTGTTAATGGAAGATTTTAGAACATACCTAAGGATGGGACTATACCAGAGGAATCAACCAATGACTGGAGGATGGAACTCTCAGTCCCACTGCTCCTATCAGGGAAGAGAGAGGTTGGAACAATAAGAATGGCCAGTGATTTAATTATCATGCTTCTGTAATGAAATTGCTCCATAAACCCCAAAAGGATGGGACTTGTAGGGCTCTCATTTGTAAACATGTGAAGATGGGAGTAGAATAATGTGTTCGGAGAGGATATGGAAGCTCCATCCCCATACTTCACACATTGCCCTATGCATCTTGTCTGTCTGCTACTCCTGAGTTATATCCTTTCATAGTAAACCAGTAATCTAGGAAGAAAATGCTTCTCTGAGTTCTATGAAACAATCTAACAAACTCATTAAACCTGAGGAAGGATACTTTGAAAACTCTAACCTATAGCTGGTCCAGATTGGATAATCAATTGACAACTTGAACTTGCAATTGACATCTGAAGAGTACGTGTGGGGACAGTGTTATGGGACTGAAACCTCCACCTGTAGAATCTGACTAATCTGGAGAAATAGTGTGTAAATTGAGCCCAATTCTAGACAGCAATCAATCATGAATTAAAAATTTAAAGATGAAGCAAATATAAGCTTAAGTACCTAAGAACTTGAAACAATAGAATGACAATCATAAAGAAAATATAAAACAAGTTATAATCATTGAAGAATTAAGATGAAAATATAAAAACCTTAGGAATGATAACAACTAGTATTTTAAAAGGAAAGAATGTGGTTGTAATATAAGACTAAATGATCGTTTAAATAGTATATTGTCAATACTTACAGGTCTGAAAGATGGATATGAGAATGTGACCCATGATACAGGACAGAGAAAGTAACAGACCAAAAATAATAATAATAATTAAGAAACATGAAGATAGAAAAAAAAAAACCAAGCTAATATTTATATAATGTTTGTTTTAGAGACTATTATCTCAAGATATAAGAACTAATAACTTTCTAGATTTGATGAAACTCACAAATCTTAAGGTTAAAAAAGCATTAAGGTTCCTAAGCAAGAGAAATTGAAAACAAAATCCAAATCAAGTGAGTCCATAGGGAAACTTTAGAACATCAAAGGAAAAAGGAAACCTTAAAGGCAAACTTAGATAAGAGATAGATTACACAGAAAGGTTTATAAATAGAGAGAATTTTTCAACAGCAATAAAAGTAGCCAGGAGACAATACAGTAATATGCTGTAAGAATTCAGAGAGAATAAATTTCAATTTAGGATACTAAATCACAACTCAAAAGCAAGGGAAAAAAATAAAGGCATTTTTCAAACAAATACTGAATTTACCACTGACAAAACTACTGAAAGTTGTAACTGAGACAGAAGGAAATTGAACTTGGAAGGAAGGAGGGTAGTGTGAGAGGCAATTTTGAAAAATAACAGCACAATAGTACTTACATGGACCATCTAGATAGGAAGTGACTCAATGAAAGAAAAAAATTCTCATATGATAAAGTAGGTGAATAAGATGGAATCAAAATATTGAAAATTATTTGGAATATGGAAGAGAATGGTGATCACATGTAAAGAACGCTAAGGTCCTAGTACAATTTGTGAGGAGGGTAGAGTTTTTGATTAATTTCACACATTGTTAAGTATTTAAAGACAGAAAGAAAAAAAAAGAAGGGAGGGAAGGAGAAAGGGATAGGAAAGAAGGGAGGGAAGGAGAAAGGGAAAGAGTGAGGGAGGGAGTATAACTTCCAAAAGAAAAGAAAAAAGAGGAGTAGTAGAAGTGTAACAGGGTGGTCCCAGGAAAAGGGGAAGTTCCAAAAATCCTGGTTCTGCCCTAAGTGGGTGGAGCTGAGGAGGAAAAGAAGATTTTTCTGCAGAGAAGAGAAAGAGGAAGAAAGGAAGATGGAGAGCAGCAAGGAGACCTGGATGGGGCACGTGGAGCAGAGGGACATGTGAAGAAACTGTGC
>JAGFMF010011568.1:14534206-14547969 GCA_019455555.1 Galemys pyrenaicus | reverse complement strand
CTTCACTTAGTAACTATAGTCTTTGTTCTTTCTTTATTGTACCCTAGTTGTATTAAAGTTCCTTTCCATTAAAGGTTTTGTATGTTTGTCTTAATGTGGTGGATGGCAGAACCATTCAGAGAAGGCAGGTTTGGGGGTTCTGGGTGCTCCTCTCCCTGCCCTGTAACATGTCTACATTTGTTTAGATCTATTTTAATTTCTTTCCATAATGTTTTGTGGTTTTCAGTGCACAGATTTTATACTCTTTCTATTAAATTTGTGCCATCATAATATTTACACTCTTACAAATATAATTTTTTTAATTTCATTTTTTGTTCATCAGTGATATATGAAATGTAATTGAATTGTATAGGTTGCTCTCATATACCATAATTCTTCAGAATTCATTTATTAGTTCTAATAGGTTTTGAGTCAATTCTTTAAGATTTTCTATACTCAAAATAATGTGATCTATGAACAGTGTGGCTTTATTACATTATTTCTAAACTTAATGAATTTTATTTCTTTAACCTGCTTAAGTGTCCTGGCTAGAAATTCCATAGAATGATGAACATAAGTGATGGGGAAAAATCCCTTTGTGTTTTTACTGGTCTTGTGGGGAAAACGTTATTCACAATTAAATATGTTATTAATGCTGGAATTTTTTCTAGATGTCCTTCACAGGTTGAGGAGGTTTGTTTCTTTCCCTAGAGCTTGTTTGTTGTTGCTGTTTTCATGAAAGGGTATGCTTTGGTTTCTTAACTTCCTTAAAATATTTTTTATCCAACTTAATATTTTATTTAGTGGACCACTACTAAAATGGTAGGGGAAAGACCTCCAAAAATCTAGGCCTCTTGAAAAAGTAATGAGAATACTGGGAATAAGTATCAAAATAAACTTTTTCATTGGAAGTTAATTAACGTCTCATAACAACCTCAGGATAATTTATACAAGAAAAAAGCTTAATCTTACTAAGAACAGTGAGCATGAAGGTACTGTCACTTCACTTATTCTCATGTCCTCCCAGCTCTCTTATAAATGAACACCAACAGCCTTGCAGTCACAAAAGTTGTGAAACCAAAAGCCTTGAAGACCCAGGGTCAGCGATCCCTCAAAACCCCATCCCCACTTTTTGACTTGCCTGGCAGTTCCCTAAGAAAGCACAATTCTCAGAGCTTTTCTTTCTTTATCCTGGCTCTATGTAAACAGGCCTATTCCCAGTGCACTTACAGAAAGCAATCAGCAGTAACAGCTTAATATCACAACTGCCTGAGGCAATGGTACCAGTGGGGACTAACAAAGGTGAGCCAGGAAAAGCAAAAGGAAAATTGGGAACAAGATGCCCAGATGCTTTAAAAGAGCTCTGAATGTAGAAATATAAGAGTGAGGACAGCATGTGTGCCCAGATGTGGGAGGATGGAGGGAGAAGGTGGGGCCCGTGAAGGTGCTTCCTGGGATAGCTGCTTGTGGCAGGATTCCTTTTGCCAGGATGCCCAGCACCTCAGGCATCTCCAGGCAAGGAAGAGGAGTTTCAGCAACAAAGGGACAGAGTCAGGTTGCTTGTTGTGACAGGGTCCCTCTTGCTAGCCTCTTACTGTGGGTGCAATGATGGATTCTTATCTCTGGCGTTGGGCTGTATGGGATTGTCAGAGGGACTGGAATCCTATTCAGATGCAGGATGCACCCACAGGCTGCTGTCTGTTGATTAGTTGGAGATGGGAAACAGCAAGCATGGGTCACTTTCCTCAGTTGGGTGGGGTGCAGGTGAAGTTCATCCAGAATCTGTGTTGTCCCACCAGCTCAGAGTTTTTATCCAGTTTGCCACTTTTTTCACCAATTTCTGAATTCCTTCAGAATTCAGCCTTAGTTGCCTCATAAGAAAGTCAAGATTTATAGTTATACATGTCAAGGAAAAGCAAGGAGTAGTGGATCTATATCTTACTACTTATTGAAGGGTATAGCTTCATAAACGTATCATCTATACCATAGGAATATACTAAAAACCACTAAACTGTATACATAAATGGGTGATGGGTATGGTATATGAACTATATTTCAATAATAGAAAGTAGCTTTGTACTCGACACACCATATTTAACAGGCAGAAAGTTATTGTTCTAGGCAGGCCAAAAGAAAACTTTTCCCATTTCCAGGCCCTCCCTGGTAGTGCAGTGGGTTAAGCAACGCACTATGAAGCAAACCACAGCCACTGCAGCATGAGTTCAATCCATACCCTCCGCTGGGGAGGTGACCCACATGGCACAGGCAGACCTTTCCTGCCTCACCTGCTGCTCCCCTCAGCAGTGTATTTCAGTAAATCTGCCTGTTCTGTTCCCCACTCTGCCTGGTGGATTCTCTCACCACTATACCTCTGGCCTGTACCCCAGTGCTTATATGCATAAATAAATCTTTAAAAAAAAAAAAAAAAGGAAAACTTTTACCATTTCCAGTAATGGGACTTTCTAAGGAGGGAGTAGAGGTGACGTGTGAAGTATAATCCAAAGTGTGACTGATACCCTCGGCATATCTCTGAGACATGTAGGGGAATGTAGTGAGATGCACCAAACCTGCTGTCCTGTCTTGGTGGTTCTAGATTGCATTTCCCACCTTCTTTGCAATTTTGTACAGATCTAGGAATGTGTTATATTAAGAAAATGTAGGTAGAAGTCAAATAAACATCTTCCAGGCCCAGCACCTAAAAAATATATTTTTCTACAATTTTTCATGTTCTTTTTCTATCCTCTGGATGAAGCAAAGGAAAATAGATGCCTAGAATAGATCAGTTGATGATGAAAAGGAACTGGGAGCTGGATGTCTGTGGAACATAGTTCCTAGTGACCTACATTGAAAAAGCAAGTCAGTGATCAATAGATGCTTGTCCAATAAATGTTTATATACTCAAGTCACTGAAAGTTTGCTTTTGTTCACTAGAGGATCTATGTACCTGTCTACAGAGCTCTGTTTGGACATTTGGATGAATAACACAGCAAATTCTCACTTATACATTCAGTAAATAGGTTATTGGAAATTGCATCTTGAAGTGAAACAACAAATAACAAAACCAATTTTACTATAGGCTAATTGACATAAACATGAGTTCCGGTCCCCCTGTGGCATATTTCTGGTCACCGAACTTCTAAAAGACACAATTCACTTCTAATACTAAAACATAATTTGAATTCATTCCTTTGCCATTATGCTTATTCCAGTTCAGGATCACAGGTGTCCAAAGCCTTTCCCTGAAGCTCGGGGTAGACAGAACACCCTTCTATGGCAGAGTGCACTTACAGCCACACCCACACTCGCTTTGGATGGGCCGATTCAGACACACAAGTTAACCTAATGTGACATTTTTAGGATGTGGGAGGAAACCAAAGTGCCCAGGCAAAACCCACGTAGACTGATCAAAAGTTACAAACACCACACGGATGATGGTCCTGGATAAGAAAATCAGGTTTTTTTCCTCATAAATATTATAACAAATCAATGTCAACCAAAGCAATGTTATTCAAGGAACTGGGTAGCAGTACCTGTCCTTCCAAAGTTCATAATATGATGGGGAACATACACACACAGTAATTATAAATGCTGCAAGTACAAAGATAATGCACTTGATACTATGCCAAAGACAAATGACCCAGTACAGGGGAGTTAAGGAAAACTTTTCAGTAGAGGTCAGGCTTGACCTTGAGTCGAGAATGCATGTAGAAAAGAAGAGCACTAAAACAAAAAGTCAACAAAAACAAAGATTCAGGGGCACAAAAGAACAATGTGTCTGCACAGTAGACTCCAAGCAGAAAGCCCTTGATGGGCAGTGACTTTAAGGTGGGGAAATGCAAGAAAGCAGTATGTGTGTTTTGGGAAAGAGGAGGGTGGCAGCATAATTCACGTAGCTTGCAATTCCCTTGAACTTCTAGGATTCTTCTCACATTGGGCAGATGCTGCTGAATGCCTGGGAAGAAGTCACTTCACCCAAGATCCCTGCCTTGCCAACTATTGCTCAGATCGCAGCTCTCAGCTCTTCTCTTTCTCTCACCCCACTCTGGCAGCGTGTTGCCAACACCCTTTGTAGGTGTAAAAGGAGGGAAAATTTCAAAGTTCATCTCTAAGGTTCTGCTATTAGAGGTTCTTGAGATGAATTAAGTTCTGCCAACTCAATGCACTCATGATATTTGACTTGAACTTTTAGTTATGCGTGGAGAGAGGCAGGTGCAGGGCATCCAGTTAGCTCATGCACATCCTGGCAGAGCTGGCCTGGTTCTACAGCAGCAGCAGGAACTTGGTCTGTTTGGTCGTGATAGAGGCAGTAGCTCCTGCACTAGTCCAATTGGGTGGTGTGGCTTGGGGTATTCCTGGAAGCACCAGCTTGGCCTTTTTTTCCAGGCCACATGATTTTGTGTTATTTATGCCTCTTAGTAATTCCAATTCTGCTTAAACATGCTGAAATAGAGTTTGTTGTTTGCAACTAAAAACCAATATATTCACCAATGAAGTTTTTAAGATATCAGAAATTTGTGGTATATTTTAATGAAAAAAAGAACATACTTTCAACAAACAGTTATGAGGCTTTACCATGGGTGCTCTGCACCACCATTTGTACTTTCATATTTTCATTATCTATTTAGTAATAATGGTGACATGTTCATGCCCACCCAGCAATATACACAAGTGATAAAAATATTAATATTTATGCTATGTATGAAGTTCAACTGAAAAAACACCTTTAAATGTAAAGCACGATTACACTTATGATTGCTAAATGTCATGATACTAAAATGCAGTATATACAAATTAAAACTTTCTTAAATAGGACTGAGTTATCAAGTAAGTTTCCCATCCCTAAAGTTATTCAGAGAATGAGTAATAATCCAACACAGTTACTACATGAGATTCCTGTATAGCAATGCAGTTTGATGGGGCAATATTTTAGGGATTACATATCATAGGCCCTTCCTCATATCATCACAATAAAGCAGCAACAATTTTTACATGTACTCTCTCAGTCTACTTTATTCATGCATTTGGAATTAGTGTGTATTTCATTTTAGTAAACAGATATCTTTGGAAGGGTTCCTTTATCCCCTTGCTCCTAATTAGTGCTGCTCAAATATAATATTCTATTTCTTGCATGACCAGCATCTTTTCTCTATTGCCACCTCCACTTCCTCTGCACCAGGGAACTGTGGGAGAACAACAGAAGTCAATTTCTTGTACCACAAGTGGTCCTCACTTAGACACTCTGTTCTACATTTTCATCTTCTCCAGGTGGCTGAACCCATCTTCACTGGTAATTTTAATACCATAATGTAGTTGAAGAAAAATCCACAGCTTTGCAAAGCTCATCTCCCATCGGACTCCCTGGACGCTGTGTCATTAGTTACAGCTCATTTGATTTGTTGTGATGATAGGAATGGTTTTGTGTGTCTCCCACAGGAAGAAAAATGAGTTTCAGCAGAGAACTATGTTCATGTTCCTAATATATTTATAAATCAGTTTATCTGACCCTAGATAGTTATGTTGGAATATTTTGGTGTCCAGAGATCACAAAGAGAAAGAACAGTAAACTTAGATGAAGAAATATTGCTGGTGAACTATTCCTGGTCTATATATGAGCCATTCATATATTATCACTTTTAAAGATCTCTTTTTCTGACACTGCTGACTGAATGAGAGACTCAACTCTGGTCCCTTTATCTGGTGAATTATCAAATGTGCCCCTGAAAAACTGACTTAGCAGGAGAAGCATGGAAACACTATGTGGCTAGGATCTAGAAGAATCTAGTTTAGTCCTAATGAAAGCCAGGCACTGTGCCAACTCCTTTTATATTTGGTTTTCATGAGAATCTGTCTGTGGGGGAGCTTTGAATGTTTTTAGTACAATAACAAGCTTGTGTTCTTTGAGCCAATTAGTATGTAATTAGGTGCCTGCTAATGAGGAGGAGGATAAAAGGTGGAGCTGGCGAATAGAGATGGTGTGGGTGTGACTCTTGTATATGCAGGTGGCAAAGCAGCACATGTTGAGAACTAAATTGAATTTCTAAAACCCAATAATTTGCTACATGCTATTAGAAAGTGTGGCACTAGCCCTTCTGCAGCTTTTTCACATCTCCACTGGAATGTGCCTTTTTTCCTCTCTGCAAAATAAGATTGTGTTCACCATATTTGTTAACATTTTTTTGCTGATCATTTTCTAGAAGTTTATAGTGAGCTTGGTTATGATGGTTAGAAGTATGGAGTGACCTATAAGAAAGACAAAAGGAAATCATTTGTTTCTTCTTCCACACAAAGTACATGTATATTTCTTTAAGGTTTACTCTGTATCAGACGTGAGTGGGGTAAATAAAAATCATTGCCTTCATTGAGCTTATATTTTAACGGGGAGAGATGAATGATAAAATAAATCTAAATAAAGGAAGTATTTTCAAAGATTCTAAGAAAAGTTTGGGTGAGACAAGAGGAATCAAGAGGCACCTCCACACCTGGCACCCTTCTCCCCCCTAACCCGCACACATACGTTGAAAGAAGTGTAAGTTTCGAAAGAGTAGCTGAGGTAGACTTAATTGAGAAGTTAAGATTTGAGCATGGACAAAGGAACTGTATGGAAGAAGTTTGGGGGAATGAAGTAGGAATTGACACTCATCCTTTATCTAAGGATGACTGAAGTCACAAGCTAAGATGACTGAAGATTATATAAGAAGTCACGTGGGAAAAAAGAAAATCATCTTTTTTTCCTTTTCCTTTTAAATTTGATGTGTTTGAAAGTCTTTGTAGGTGGAGGCACTTTTGGTGGTTCTATGGCAGACAGGGTTAACTCTTCTCTATGCTCTTGGATGGGCTAAAAAAAAAAGTGGGGGGAGAATGGCTTTCATAGATAGGAAAAAATTCTGGCTAAAATTGTGTGGGTCAGTTGTTTAGTTTTCTTTCAGGCAGAAAATGTGTTTTCATGTTGCAAGTCCTTCCCAAGAATGTTGAACACTCTGACATGGGCTTCTGAATGAACTGACCCTTCACTGTTTCTCCTGTCAATTGTTTCTGGCCTCCTTACTCTTTCATAGAGGAAGACATTTTTCATTACTATGCTTTCTTATACTGTCCTTCAGAGAAATACTTTTATTGAAAAATATCCAATAGAGCATAGGATACCTAAAGATATAAGGTGCTACTTTACTGCTAATTTTTGGTATAAAAATAAATTCTAAATGGATGATGACTGTGTTCTTTTTCTCCAGGCAAGAAAGATAATAATTTGATTTTTTTTTAGTGAACTTGATGAGTTTTCGTAGTTGTAAAGAGCTCTACAATTAAGGTAAGCCCCCAAAGATGAATAAGTTCTGATATTTTGGGTCTGTTTTCAACCAGACTAATTCACTGAAGCATCATCCCACTTCCATCAAGGGACCTCTCACACTTGCCTTTGCCAAATGATATGCCAACGGCAGGAACCAGAACAAAATTAAAACCTTTTATTCATAGGTTCTCTGCATATTACTGCCTTTCTATTATATTCATGCATCATCAAGAAAACATTAGCAGGCGATGCTTGTTTTTGTTGTGTGTGCCCCTGGCAAGCTGATAATCTGAAACTAATATCCTTTTATCATTTATACTGTATTTGACAGGCATGGGGAAGGCACTAGAAAAGAGTGTTTATGTTTTGGTTTTAATTTCTGCTCAAGATTGCTTCTTTATTGGAAAGGGAACCAATTTACACATCTCCAATTAGGTGAGGGATTATATATGAAAACATGGTTTAATTGACATCATAGACCCAAATTATTCCTGTCATGTTTAATCCTTTTTATAAACTAGCTCTGTGGCAGTAACCTCCTGAGCTGTTTCTAAAATTTACTCACTGTGAATACCCTTTCCAATCTAACTTTGCTCTTTTATAAGTTTCTATTAGTTCATTGACTTCTAATCATACACAGTTAACTACAAGCACATATTTAATTTTTGAGCAGATAGTCTTACTTTTAATATTGTACCATATGTATGAAGGTGATACTACTGATTGGTCAGCCTTGGGACAGATACTTTGGTTTTTTTCTCCAGTAATAGGTGTACATTTGTTCTGGCGTACTTAGTCCCTTGCCAGTATAGCTGAGACCATGGATCAGAGTCAGGCTGCTGACTGGCCTCCATGGGGCATTGGCTGCAAGCTGTAAAATCATGCTATTCTTCGCACTGTAGTCTTATCTACTGTATTAGTGGTTACTGTTATGTTTAATGCCAAAGTCAAAACTCACCTCTGCAAGTATAACAGACACTGTTAAGCATCAGACACAGACCATTTTCTGAACACTTAACAGCCTGATGAGATAGACAGCCTCTATCTCTATTTGGAATGAGAAAATAAAGGCTTAAGGTAATTAATTTGTTCAAAGGAAAATAAGAGTTGTGTAGGGGATGAATTCCATATTACTAGAGAGTCCTCATTTTTATTTTCTGCACTAAACTATTTATTTTACTGATAGTACATGTAAATGTTAGACCATACTCTCTGCTCTAGTCCTATACTATTGGAAATAAACTAGGGCATTTATACATAGTAGGACTGAAATGTAAGATCCCCTTTGTCAAGTCAAGGAACTTATTCTTGATTAGGAGAAATCTCAACGCCTCCATCAAATATCTCTTAAAAGACAGCCATAGAGAATCTAGGCCACCATGTAGTGGATTGTCCTGATATTTAAGACACTTTCTGTAAAAGAAAAGATTAATTAGTAAATTGAGTTAAAGACCATCAGTGTGTGCCATTATAGTGACTATTGCTTCTGTGAGCTGACCAAATGACTCCTTACTCTTCAGAAGGAGGTTGCTTGCTCAAATATGATTTACTGAGTAACCACTCCTGGTTTAGAGTGTATACCCAACAAAAGTAAAATTATCTCAATTTCAAAGATAAGCTTACCAGAACTTGGACAATTTAAGGGATAGATTGCTCTGTTGATAATCATTAAATGAAAGCATGTCAGATTTCAAGATGGTCTATATTTTTGCTGCAATTTTGAGAATAAATAATTTTTTCCAATTAAAAAGAAATAGATGTTGTATATAAAACATAATACATTTTAAATAAGAAAACAGAAATCAAACTGCATTCAGAAAAAGGGATAAAAACAATTTTAATCATGAGGGATCTTAACAATTGAAAAACTGATATACTTTTATATAAACATAATCTTGACTTTTTATAAGTTTTAAGAAAAGGAAGTTAATCTATAATAATGTATCACTAAAATCCCACAAGCATTTCCAAAAATGAGTAATAAAAGTATTTTGATTTAGATAATGGAAACATTAGATCTCCTGGAACTTTCTTTTTTTCTTTCTTCCTTTATTTCCAACAGAGAAAACCCTAAATTTCCATTTAAAAGACCATAGCATCCAATTTTATGGAAATGCTTTTCTAATTTCATTGAGTATCATCCATGTAATGCATCCTTTTGAGATACCATTGTTAAATTATTTTAAGCTATGTTTTGTTTTCATAATTCTAGGAATAAAGTATCATCTTTTAGAATGTTCTTAACAGGCTATCATCATCACCTAAACATCTCTCTACTACTAAGAGTTAGTTTGATCTTGGCAAAAGTCACTTCATTTTTTTCCTGTGTTTTAGCTTTCTATCACCATACAGGGATTTAATAATACCTTTGGCTTTATAATTAGTTTTTTTTATGTGATCAAATAGCAATTTCCATTCTCAGAAAACTGAATAAGAATATCCTATGGGAAGGGGAATGGAATATGATGAAATATCTAAATGAGAAGGATTCACAACAATTGAGGTTCTCCCCCTATCTTCAGCTATCTCTCCCTGCTGTACACTGCTCATTTCATCAATAAGGACTGATGTGTTTCAGATAGCAAAGATGGAATATCTTCTATAAAATCAGAATATGTAAACATTTTTTTCCCTGAGGTTTGAACATCCAAACATTTACCTAGTTTTACTAGGGCAAGAAAAAGACCTTTGCTTAAAAGATATTTACAGCCCTTTCTACTTATTTAAAAATCATTTTTACCCCCACCATCCACTTTACACTTGGGATCTTACTTCCTCCCCTTACTTCTTAATATCAGAAACTCTACTTTCTTTATTGATCCCCCTTAATTTTACTAAGTATTTTTGCTTTGTCAATTGATCTACAGTCCTTGTTTTATTCCTGTATATGTACATATGTCTTTGTTCTTCTGACTTGCTTTACTACACATAATTCCCTCAAACTCCTTCTATTTTGCTATAAATGATAACATTCCAACGGTAGTGGAAACATCATATCTTCTTGATCTTATCCTCTTTTAATAGGCATTTAGGTTGCTTCCATGTCCTTGTTATTATAAACAATGTTATAATAAACACTGTAAGCATGTCATTTTTTTAGTTAATTATTTCATGTTCTTTGGGTAGATGCCAAAAATGGAATTGTTAGGTCATACAATTATTTCCATTTTTGTTTCTTATGGGAAGTTCCTATTGACTTCTAAAATGACCATTAATTTACATTCCCACCAATAGTGTAATGGGGTTCATCTTTCTCCACATTCTCTCCAGCACTTGTTTTTGGTGGTCTTTTTAATATATGCCATTCCCATGTGCATGAAATGATAGTTCATTGTGGTTTTGTTCTGCATCTTCTTTATTAAAGAGATGTTGAACATCTTTCCATATATCTATTGCTCTTCTAGATACACTCATTAGTGAATTGTTTTTCAGATATGCTGTGCATTTACCACATTGGTTTCTTTTCTTGTTTTTGCTGTCCACTTGAATAGGATTTTTGTATATCTTGGATATTAACCTCTAGTCACTTGTGTAATGTGTAAATATTTTCTACCATCCAGCAGGATTACTTTTTAATATACTTGTGTTTTTTATTTGCTTTTAAAATCTTTTAAATATGAGATAATTCCAATTGTTTATTTTGCTTTTAGTTCCCTTGCTATAGGGGTTGGGTCTCCGAAAACCCCTTTATTTTTCATCTCAGGATACTTATCACCAGTGTTTTCTTCTATGTATTTTATTGGTGTAGGTCTTATGGCTAACTTGATCCAGGTTTATGGCTAATAAACAACTTGATCCAAGTTTAGTCTTTTCCATGTATCCATCTGGTTTTCCTAGTACCATTTGTTAAAGAGAGTCTCTTCTCAATTGAATTATCAATTCTTGCATCATTTTGATCCCAAATACATCTTTTTTTCCATGTATGTTAGTGCAAATAGAAATACTATAAACATCTGAAACTTTGCCTTCTCTCTCTTAACTGGGCTAGATCTGATGCATAGTAGTTATGATCACAGTAACCCAGTACTTTTTTCTGGGTGTTTTTTCTTACTATGAAGAAAGTGGTGGCCAGGGTTTCTGGGCTGTGGAGTGACCTATATGCATAAATGACAAATGATTACTCCAAATGAGACATTTATAGGCTAGTGTATTACTTCTACTTTTGTCAGAAAACTTATCTTGCCCTATATCATGATTTTTACAGTGGAAAAATAGCAACTAAATAATTTGAGCTAGAGGAAGCAAATGTTTAGTTTGGGTAGGTGTGTGCATGCTCATTCATTGATTTTAGGGTTTTTTTTTCTTACATTCTTTGACTATCATGTAGTAAGTTCCTTATTATAATGGCTTTATTGGGTCATATTCAAAATCCTATAAGAGAGACATCTAAAATATCAAATTGAGAGGCAGAGTATCAGGTGGAGACATGACAGTCAGTGTGGTACTCAACTGGAGATTTGAAGAGGACTTAATGCTCTGTGTGCACAGCTATGAGTGGTCTAAGGACACCAACAGGTTAAGGACAGGAACAGACAGTGGAGTCCCCAGAGACTCAGAGCTTATTATCACCCTCTTACCTAAGGGACAAAAGCCCAATGAGATCTGGAGCCCAGAAAAGGAGACTCAATTGATGAGAGTGGCCACTCACACCCAAAGTCAAGGAAAAGAGAACAGGAAAGAAGCCCCTTGAGCCTTCTCAGCTCCCCTTCCTATATTTCCCATTTGCTACTTAGTTCATACGGTTTTTAAGAGTCAAATTCCTGGGGCCAGGAGCAAGGCAGAAGAAAGCAGATCGTTCAAGGAAGAGGAGGAACAAAATGTGGAATGACCACACAACCTCTAGGTGCTCGTAAGTCACAGTGTTTGCTCTTGGCCCTGTACAAGATTGTTAACCATTCAGATAAAGAAATAGTGCCCAAGTATGTATCTGAGAGTAACAAAAAGCAGAAATTTGTGATGAGTCAAAACTAAATACAAATTATCGTGACAGAAACCAACAAAATTTAATTAAAAAGGAAAACTGGATAACTTCCCCAATTAGGATGTTTTCAAGAAAATGGGGAAAGCTGGGAAGAGTGCTTGATGCCAGTTCATGTCATAAAAGATGTCAGTATCAATCAACAACAGGCGATGATTGTTTACAAAATTAATAATCAGAGATCACACTTTCAGCTGCTGTTAGACATAACTGTTTATCCCACCAAGTTGTCAAAAACTGATACCTTCAGTACAGATTGGACTCTTCTGTTTTCCCTTTAGCAATCATATATTTTCTACAGAGTATCTCAAGCTAGGAGCCTTGGATTCCTTTACATCCCACATTTAATGCAGCAATAAATTACATTTATTCTATTTTAAAACATCACTTGAATACCCTACTTCCTCCCTCATTTCATTGTGCCTGCCTTTTCTGGTCCCACTTGCCAGTCTCTAAGCTGCTCCAAAGCCTTTTCTTGCTGATGGCAGTCCATTCTCCCTGAAGCTGCCAAGTTACCTTCAAATAATGAATGGCTATTTCTTAATCCTTACTCAGAATACCTCTATGTCTTCATTGTGGTATATAGGGCTAGTGGTATAACTTATTTAGTTATACAAGACATAGTCCAGTCTCATTTCCCTCTAACACTTCTCTCCCACACACACTCCTTTGCTCCAGCCACAAAGAACTCTGTTCTACAAATAACCTCACATCCTTAAATGTTTGTACTTACTTATCCCCTTCATCTGAAGTGTTTTCTTCCTCTGCCATTCTTACCCCAACAAATTTCTATTCATCTTTCAAGACATCTTCCAAATATCTACCCTTGAAAGAGTACACCCACAAATCTTTGCTCTAACTCTACAATAACACTTGCCAAGCTGTTTTCTATTTGTATACTTTCTTCCACACTACTTCTAATTCATCTTTAGTGCCCTGGCACTCAATAGAATATCACATAAAAGATATTTGACTATATCTTTGTCAAATTATAAATTATTTAAGATATAGTGTCTGGAGTACAGCAGACAATGGTATTGCTGTACTTTTCAATAGTCAGACTACATGTAGAATACTTTGCTTGATTGGGTCCACAAGCATACTAGATTAAAATCAGAAGAGAACAGATGATATATAAGCTATTATATGGTCCTCAATTGTTATTTCTCTAAAATAGTAAGAAGATCATTTATTATTTGGCCACCTCATATTCCTAAACATACAACAGTATCAGGTCAAAAATAGTTCATTTCAAAATGAAATTGAAATAGCAGAGAAAATTAATGCAAAGCATTTACATGATTGACATAGTAAATATTTAATATATCTTGATATCTTTATTATTGTTGATATTTCATTAATATGATATAATACATATTAAAATACTCCATATTTCACTTATATATTTATTTTTTTAAAAATATTTATTTATTTATGCATACCAGCACTGGGGTACAGGCCAGAGGTGTGGGGGTGGTGAGAGGATTCACCACAGAGAGCGGGGAGCAGAACAGGCAG
>JAGFMF010011568.1:14501506-14534156 GCA_019455555.1 Galemys pyrenaicus | reverse complement strand
CTCCCTGGCCGGCAGCAGGGATCGAACTCGTGCTGCAGTGGCTGCGGTTTGCTTCATAGTGCGTTGCTTAACCCACTGCGCCACCAGGGAGGCCCTCACTTATATATTTAAAAGATGAAAATTCTTTATAAGATGCATGTGTCTACACATATTACTCTTGACTAACTACTTCTGGCTCATAGATGAGGAGCAAAATAGTTCTGGTGTTATTTATTCCCTCTGCTTTCATATTGGATTGCTCCTAAACCACCCCAGATATTACTGTTTGGCTTTATCTTTATCAAAATTATTTTAAATGCAAGCTACATAAACACACTCTGATAGCTAATACCATAAGTGGAATGAATCGAGAGGACACCAGGGCTTTGCCTGAAATGCAGATTCAGGAAGGACAGCCAGGTTTCACAGGAATTGTAACTCTCTGTTCTCTATAGCCCTGAGGTTCTTTGTTCTTCTACTTTCAATTATATTGTGATTTTTTTCAGACTCCAGGATGACTTTAGCTACTACCATAGCACATGATGGAAAATGGCACCCACCCCATAGAGCTGGATGGCTTCCCAGTCCACTGTCCCAGGTAACAGGACTCTCTGAATTGCAAAGGCACATTCCTGGGGGTGAAACTGGTTGAGACAGTTGTCTCCATGATCAATGTACTATACCCAGTGACAGAGAGAACAATACACCCTATAGGACCCACCCCTTCCAGAACGAATCTAATTTTCATAGAAGGATATAAGGAATTCCAGACATCTCAAATCTGTCTGTCTCACAATGTGATTGCCTATGATTCCCAAGCCTAGAAACGAAATGAGGTTTAATCCAATTCTTTTTTAAAAATTCAAGCATAAAGCATCCTCTATTAGGTGTAAATTAAACAGTTCCTGTTATTGTTTAATGACTGAAATTCTTTTTCTGTTTGTAATGCACATAAAATTGCTTGGTCACGTTAATTCTGCATAATAACATTTCAAATAAGATTACCAGCTTCATTGCAGCAAGTGACTCTGGTAAATTATTCCTGCTTCAATTTCCAAATGTTTAAAGATAATTAATTGTAAAAGTGCACTAATTTGACTATCCTAAGTATCTCTCTGGAGATCCTTGGGCCAGGAAGGTCATTTGCTGATGTGAGGGAAGAGAATGGCACTCGAGAAAATCACCTCTCCATGTAGAAGAGGCTGTAAGCATATGCACTCCATGTGGGGTCTAGTTCAGCTGCCAAGAAAGGAGGGAAGATTAAACATAATAGGAATTTAAGCAAGAATCCTTTTTCTGGTGATAACTGGAGTTGATGTTGTGTGAGGTATAGAAATACTGACAGGATAGGACAGAGGCTATAATGATATATTTGAGCCAAAATAAACTAGAGTAACATAGACTTAGGGATCCTGGTAGGGTTAATATATGAGAGATCATATTCCCCCAAAGACAGAATTTGTTGAAATGTTCTATTAATAACTTGCTTAAGACAATTCCATCAGAAAAGAAAAGTCACTTTATGCTGAGAAAAAAGGCAAGCTTATAGAAGTAAAAACAAAGAATGACACAGTAATAGACACTCCTGGTGCCAGGAACAGTGGGAGAGCCAGTTTGAGGTAAAGGAGGCATCTGCAAGGTCAGAACAGGGAGCTATGAAAGATACATGGGGGAAATAGAGGACAATCCCAGACACCCTGACTTGATGTAGACTAGGCAAAGCTGGACATACTAGGAGTGAAGTTGAAATTCTAATCAGACCAAGTTCTGTCCTGGCAAAGGCAGATTCAGAGATTCCCATGAGTCAGTCAAGGATGCGGAGGGGGCAGGGGGGACTAACTCCAGACTTTGCTGTGGTAAATCTAGATGGGATGGGGACTTCCCTGGTGTCCTAGGAGTTAAAGTCTCAGCTCTATCAAGCTACATAGTCAGTCAAGTCACTGGGGCATGAGTTCAAGCCCCAGCCAGGGAGGTGACCCACATGGCGCAGCAGAACTCTCCTACCTCTCCCACTGCTCACTCTCTGCAGTGAATTTCAATGTATTTTTCCTGTTCTGCTTCCCACTCTGTCTAGTGAATCCTCTCTCACACATATCTCAACCCCCACACCTCTGACCTACACCCCACTTCTTGTATGCATAAATAAATCTTTTTTTTTTAAAGATCTATCCATTTATGCATACAAGAGCTGGGGTACAGGCCAGAGGTATGGGAGGTGAGAGGATTCGCCAGAGACAGGTTGGGAAGCAGAACAGGCAGATCCACTGAAATACACTGCTAAGGGGAGTAGCGGGTGAGGCAGGAGAGGTCTGCTGCACCATGTGGGTCCTCTTCCTGCCAGGGTTCTGAACTCACGCTGCTGTGCAGCGAATGCTTCACAGTGCAGTGCTCAACCCACTGTGCCACCAGGGAAGCCCAATAAATAAATCTTTTTTAAAAATCTAAATGGGATGAAAATGAGTAAAATTTTATCATGTTTACATATACATTTGCTTTATATGTTTAAAATAAATTTAAGAATTTAGTTTCTAAATATATGTATGTATTTAAAATTAGCCAAAGGCTGGATATATTTCCATCGTATCATTTTCCTACAATAACAAATTCAAATTTCCTCCCAAATATCAATCATTTCAAAATTAGATCAATAAGTTGTAGCAATTGGTAAAAATAAAATCTTTTATTCAAAATTATGCTTTTTGAGGTTATATTACTTTACAACACTGTATATGTTTTAGGGACATAGGTTTACACCTCTGAAAATGTGTATTATCTCACTGCACCCACCACGAAAGCCCCAATAACTCTCCCAGAGTCTACTGGGTCCCTTTCCCCTTTCTTCCAGTCCCAGAACCATTCAGTTCTGTAGTCATGTTATAAAGGTTTGTTTTGATTTTGTTTCTTTGCTGTTTTGTTTTTCTTTTTTATATTGCACATATGGATGAAAGCATCTGGTATTTGTCTTTCACCTTTTGACAAAATATATACAAAAGAAACTTTAGAAGTCAACAATAGGAAATAAGCAACCCAATTGTAAAGTGGGCTAAATCTGAGCAAACACTTTATCATAAAAGATATACAGATGGCAAATAAACATGTGACAATATGCTGATCATCACATGACACTAAGGAATTATAAATGAACATGACAAAGAGATACTAGTGAACACTTACTAGAAAGGCTTTTAAAAAAAGATATTGGTGAGGATATGGTGCAAAAGGAATAGTTACTCCTTGTTAGGAATGCAAACGTTACATTTACTTTCTTTTACAATTTCTTATAAAAGTAAATCCAGTCCTACCACACAATCTAGCAATTATGCTGCTAGATATTTTCCCAAAAGAGTTCAAAACTTTGTCCACACATGTTATGCATATGAATGAGCTTAGCATTTTTATTCACCTTTATGAAAAACAAAACAAAACAAAACAAAAAAACAAAATGTTTTTAACAGATGAATTGACATACAAACCATGTAATATTATTCAATGATAAAGGAAATGAGTTTTCAAGCCACAAAATAATTTTAGAGGAAACTTAGATAATGCTAAGTAAAAGAAGCTAATCTGAAAAGACTATATACTATATATGATAGGTAGATATATACCAACTTTAAGGCATGTTGGAGGCAGAATTATAGAAATAGGAGAAGGTAATTAGTTGTCATGGGTTTGTTTTTCATCAGGTTTGGGATCTCTAGAGTGTTGTCGTTGCTGAAGGTTTCACTTGCAACTCGAGCCCAATGCATGTAACCATAATATGAATTTATTGGGGAATCCACATTACAATGATATAAACATACAATTAAATTGGGAACAAAAACTTCTTGGCAAAATTCAGGCAAGTGGTAAGGCTCAGTGAATGGAATCCTATTGGGAGATCTCCTGGAATTGATCTGTCTTCAAGAAGGTACCGGTGTCACCTCTTTGGCTGCTCTTGCCAGATTCTGGAGAGAGCTTTAGGATCATGGACATGGAATCCATAAGCATCTCAGAATGCCTCAGCTTTGGTGCTTATATTTATGTCACATTCCAGGGGTGTCTTATCAGGACCACCTGTTAATTTTGATTTAGGTGGGTCCTCTCCACAACCAGGTTCTCATCATCCTTGCCTTCAACCTCTCTGGTTATCAGTCTTCATAAACAAATGATTAACAACTTAAACTACTTTATTCTATCACAATGGATCCATCTTTCTGTCCATCAGAGTCACTGAAATATCAGCACATATGACAGAAAGTTGGGATGGGGAGAAGGAAATCAGAGATGAATGGTGAAACAAAGTTTTTAGGACAGTGAAACTATTCTGTATAAAAAACTATAATGGTGGATACATGTCATTAAGCATTTGTCAAAAATGCTGTGAAACAGGTGAACCTTAATAACATAAACTATAGAGCTCATAATAATGTGTCAGTATTAATTCATTAGTTTTAACAATTGTACTACACCAATTCAAGATATTAATAGGGAAAATTATGTATGAGGAAAATTATGTACTATTGGGGAAAATATATATGAAACTCTATGCTCTCAATTATTCTGTAAATGTAAGAATATAGTTGAAATAAAACATTAGTTATTTTTAAGAAGAGACAGGTGAGGAGATATATATATATTTATTTATTTGTTTGTTGGATTATTTCTAGGTACAAGAATATGAACACAGTAATTATTCCTGGAGAGGGATGAAATAGAAGAGTGAGTTAAGAGAGCTAGGAAAAGTACTTGTCACTGAAAGCTCCTTCTTGCCATTTGTATTTTTAAATAAAATGTTTAAATCACTTTATACATATATGTATACATAATTATGTGTATACATGCACATATACATATCTAAATAAAGTAATCTGTCAGAATCCTCTTCACTGACAATGGATTGACCAAAAATAGTTTTGGAGTTTGGAGGTTTGAAACTCAGGGAAATTTGAAGATGAGAAAAGTCTGTGGTGCCGACCATGTAAGAGAGTAGTGGCCAGTGCTTCCCTTCACTGCCCAGGGATGGGTGGGTACAGCGCTACTCAGTTGCTTTTATTCACCTGCAAGAGCCCCAGTAGTGGGGCCAGGCTGTTCTTTTCTCCTCCCTCCTGACAGCTATGTAACCAGCAGCCACTCAGGGCCTCCTGGAGTCAGTATACTCTTAGCATGCTGGTACTCAAGAAAAACTTGTTGACTGTTTTTGAAAAACGTTTTCAACTCTGTTACCAGTTCTAAACCTGCAGAGCTTTTAAGATAGAGAACAAAAGAACAAATGAATCAAAAATGATGAATGCCTGTAAAGCTTCCTGGCTTAAGAGAAGTCCAAGAAGCTGAGTTGATTGAACCTGAAGAAAAAGGATGACTCAATGCTTATTTTAGAATAGCAGAGTTAATAGGTGTTCTGTATTTGGATCCATTTGGTAAGGGTGAAAGGGCCAGAACAAGATGAAAAATGGACCTCTTTGGTTTTATAAAGCACTTGTTCCATGAAAGAACATGGTGTTTCTTGACAGTCCACCTGCTCTGTCTCAGTACCATGAGTATTGTCCTTTATATACATCTTCCTCATCAAAGTTTCAGTTGTAACTAGGGGGCTTTTATCAGTAATATTTTGTTTCTAAGTTTTCTCTTTCACTTACATTCTTCTAAAACCTATCTCTGGTCTCTGTGACTTTTCAAATTTTATATATTTAATGCTATTGACATCCTAATAAGAATATTTCCCACTTGAAAAATGACACATTATTTCTTCCTATCAAAAAAGGCAGGAAAAACTTTATGCTGCTTAAATGGCCTTTTATTACTCTTTTAATAAAATGGAAAGACTGTAAACATCTTAAGATGCATAATCATAAGGTATGAATTGCTAAACACCAAAGTTGTTATGTACAGGTTACTATTATATAAAACACAGCATAGTGTTAAGACATCTCATAGATTTGGATGTTAATTAGTAAATATAAAAAATGCAAAAGGTTACTTGGCTTTAATAGAACTAAATGCCTCCCTTTGCTTATATATGTCTGATTTCTTAGAAATTTTTTCAGAAGTAATGACATCTTTCTACTTGTAGGCACAAATAACATTACTGTTCCCAAGCTTTCTTACAATTTTCTTGAAAGTGTGCTAGCTCCCCTTCATGCCTCTTATTTTGTACTTTAAATATCATTCTGCCTTTCTGATTGCTGATTGTTCAAAGGCTTATGGCCCAGATTTCTCCCTGGCTAGTTCTCTCCCTCAATGTGATTTTATTTCATGTGTTTCCACTAGCCATTTCCTATCAAGCAAATAATGTGCTCCCAAGGAAACACAAAGCAACTCCAGGGAGATGCAAAACCACAAAGCTCCACTCCAAAGTGCCCAGGGTAACAGGTACCGACCCTCTCCACCTTGCATAAACCTATAGACATCAGACTTAGAGATGCTGTCTTTGTCCCTTTCTTCTTTCATATAAACCTCCCTATTCCCATTTTGATCTGCTGGTAACCTAGTTTAAATGACCCATTTATTTTTATATTATAAATGAGCACACCGTTGTCTAGTAGTTAATAGTCCACTTGGAACAAACTTGACTTTATGAATGTTTTCAATATGTATTGGAGCTTGCGCACAGGATCAAAACCTCCCTTCTGAGATTTGCACGCCTATAAAGATATATTAAGGATTCTCACTGCCACCTTTTTCAGATGCCACTAGAGTGAAGCATGTGACCCACAAGCATAAAATTCAATTCACTGAGATTTAAATCTAATCTCCTTTACCAAGTTCTACCCACCTCTAAAACCTGTGGATTTGTGAAGATCTGTATTCCTATTCCAATGTAGTTGAATAATCTTAAGAGTTTTTCACTGGCTTTTTCATCATACATTATAATGTAAATTTTATGTAAATTAAATTCCTACAATGTATTAATAACTGATTTATTTGATTATAAATCCTAAAAGTAGACTTTAATAGGTCAACTCAAAATAAAAATCCATCTGGTGCTAAAAAACCCCTAAAGTGTTGTACCTCCTATACAGATGCCTAAAGCTTTTCCAGGCATAACTATAGTGGAAGAAAACATCATAGTTAACTCATAAACATATAATTTTTGTTTGCAGTTTCAACTAAGAATTTAGTAGGGTTATAGTTCATGAAGGCCACGTTAAAATCTGAAAAACATCCCAGGGTTTAATATCATTCTCTACAATCTGTAAAATAGCCCAAGTGGATGGGATTTAAATGCAATCCTTATTTTAAAAATTCCATTTCAATTAATGTTATTAACAGAGGAACTTGTTACCAGGATACTCATTAATAAAAATTAGAAGTTATTGCTATTCACCTTGATGCTAATCAGGTGAGATCCATATAGGACCTCTGAAAAACAGAACTGGAATACTATAAATCAGTGTTCTTTAAGCTGTTAAGTCTGTAATAATTTGTCATGGGCATGCTGCCAGACTTTATGGGAATTTCTGTAGGCACAAATCTTTTACTAGCATAATATTATTCCATAATCCTCATTGCCTTCACACAACCCCTATTCTCCAACCACATGTTCAGCTCTTTGAGTCCTCTTTACTAGACCCCTCCCTTCTCCAAATATTTTCTTATATCTGTGTTGACTCCCAAAGTTCTCTATTCTGTCTAATACTAGAACTTTGACCAGCACCTTTTTTCTTTCCCTAACCTGGGAAAGATCATTTCCTGAAATGAAGTGAGCATGTGTATTTTAAAATAAAATTTTATAAAATTCTAAATTTGGAGACCTTGTGAGCAAAGCCCCAATTGCTCTTTCCTTACTAAGTCACAAATTGTACATCTGATACATTCATCATAACCAACTGAGTGAAATCAATCTGTCATCAATTTGCAAATCCATTAAAATCCTCAGAATGAACAGATAAAGTCTCATTTATTTCAAAAGAGTAGAGATTGTCTTTGAGTTAAGATCAGCCCCAATTTACTCTACTTTGTGTTTGAAAAGCTGTATTAAAATGTTTTTGTGGGTGATGATGCCACTTAAATGGAAAAAGAAAAATAACTTAAATGACTTAAGGTTTTCAAAAAACTGCTAAGTACTTAGAGCAGCTAAAAGAGGAGCATCTTTGAGTGGACCTGAATGAGAATTCTCAATTTATTAGTGTGGCAAGGATGAGTTGTGAAGTGTCAGTTGAGTGGATTCCTTTCTGTTACTGTTGGTTCTTCCTCATTTTAGAGGCTAAGCCTAATAATGTTCATTGCGATGAAGAGGGCTCACCCCAATAGTTAAGATCTTGACCCTAAATTACTAAGCCCAGAAAAGCACTATTCTTGATATGAAACAAAAAGATTAGAGATGGTTGGCACTATACCCCATGTTCTCAAAGAAAAGGGAAAAAACGTGTTTGGCTGTGGGGCAAGGAAGGGGTTGATGAAAAGTATAGACAGATACAGAGTGAGCAACTGAATGGTGTCTATAATACATGACCTCTTAGAGCAGAGTATCAAGGGTATAACATAAAAATCCAAGAAGGCCCCTTGATGAAATTGCAGGGGTGGTGGAGATTAAAGAAGAGGAATTAGACCTGTTTTCTGTGTATAGTTTGAGAGAAACATCCTTGCAAGTGGGCCCCACATAACTGGGTTTTGGATAAGCAAGATAGATTGCAGAATGACACAGTCACGTGACAAACTTCAGACTTTCTATTTCTTTAGTGGGGTAAACAGTAGTCTTCCAAATATATGTTCTCATCTTAATCTCTAGATCCTAACTCAATGCATGGAAAATTGTCAAAGTCAACCAAAATCATTTGATTATTGTTTCAGTGAAACCTATATTAGGATTCACTAGTCCTAAAAAATGAAATGTAAGAGAAAGTCCCCATGGAGGTTTATGGGAAATTGTCCTTGGTAATAAATAGATATATGAACGTCCCTCTTCTTTTATTGTATTTTTTTCTATTTTTAAATTTATTTAATTATATATATTTTACCTTACTGTTAATTTTTGCTTTCTCCTTTCAGGTGTAGTCCCCATAAAATTCCCACCACCAATTCACCTATGTATGATCACCACTATCCCTTGTGCTCTTCCATCCCATTTTGATCTTTTTCCTCCCCCTCCCTTGCAGATGTCTCTTATTTTTAGTTGCCTGTTAATTTTGGTTTTTATCAATATTATTTTTTCCTGATCCCTTATTTTGTTTCCCTATATTCTTCCTATAAGTGAAACCATATGATATTTTTCTTTTTCCTCCTGACTTATTTCACTGAGCATTATCCCTTCCAGCTGCATCCAAGTTGCTGTGACTGGCATGAGTTTATCCTTTTTAATTGCTGAATAGTATTCCATTGGTACATATACCACATCTTCTTGATCCAGTCATCTATTTTGGGCCTTTGGGTTGTTTCCATATATTATCTATTGTAATGGTGCTGTAATAAACATAGGGGTGGAGGTATACTTCTGAACTAATGTTTTTGTGTTGGTTGGATAGATTCCTAGGAGTGGAATTGCTGGGTCCTATGGTAGCTCCATTTTCAGTAGTACGTGGCATCTCCACACAGCTTCCCATAGTGGCCGAACCATTATGCATTCCCACCAGCAGTGTAGGAGAGTTCCTTTTACTCCACATCCCTAATATTTGATGTTGCCCATTTTTTTTATTGTGAGCCATTCTCACTGGTGTTAGGCAGTATCTCATTATGGTTTTGTTTTGTTTTGTTTTTCATTATGGTTTTGATTTGCATTTTCTTTTATTGTATGTAGTCATGACCACATGATAGTAGGAACTGTGTCACTTGCCTTTTAACCATGACAGATTAGAATGAAAGCAGATCATAGCAAAGAATAAAGGTGAGGAAAACATAGGTCCTACAAACTGCAATTGAATTTCTGAAGTACTACCCCCGGACAACTCTTTTCCTTGCAGCTATCAACTTAATTAAAAGTAAAAAATTAAAATTCTGACATAAATTTTTTGATAAAGATGTTAATTGGATAAAAGTAAAGGGAGTTTCTAAAATTAGTCAAATTTCATGTTACAGTAAATCAGTGAATGTTAGCAGCTAAAAGCAAGTCATAGTATGAAATGGATTTGAATGAATTCTTATCTAATAATACAGCAAAGCAAATATATTAATAAAAATTATGCAAGGCATAAAACGTAGTGAATTTGAATAAATTCCTACATAATTATTTTAAACATACATAAATATTTCCTTTAAAACTACAAAGAATACTAAAGACATCCTTGAGCATACAATGAAAGCAAATATTTCCCTGAATATGAGTACACAGAAGACAACAGGGAAAAAAAATAGAATGAATTTTAGTAGAAATTATCCTGAGCCAATAGAATAATGCCTATGGCTTTTGAGCCATGGATGATTGTAGAATAGAAATATATTTAAATATAAAATATCGAACTATGTTAATGATTAGATCATATTTTTAATTATGGAAATGATGCAGGCTAAGAAACTTCATGTTCTTTTGATTTTCCATGCTCTACTCGTTGGAAATCAAGTCTTTTTACTGTATTAGTCCATGCTACCTTTCACCTTTGGTATGTGACAGGTATAGGAATATTTTTCAATATTTGGGGTTAGGATTTCATCATAAATTCTCAAAAAAAAAAATTAAACCTCTCAGGGGTTGTGGGAGTAAATGGATCTGTAAATGTTTCAGAAACATTTTAATGTGTAAGTATATTCAATTAATCTTTGTATTTCAAGAAAGGGCTAGGTTTTGAACCGTGGTAGCTCTTGAAACAATGTGTTAGTCAATTTTGCTTTGAGTACACAACTATTGAACAGTTACATAACAAAATGACAACAGCTTAATGTTTGGTGTTTTCAGTGGTTGCATAATAGATACAAAGTGTTAATGGAATGTTCATTGGTAGCTCTGGCCAGCACCTTAGAGAAAAGCTTCAGTGTTCCAAATGACCTACATGTTTTAATACGTGACCCAGAGGAAGCGCAAGAGACTCAGTGAGGGGATCTTCAAGAAGTTTCCCTAGAGGAGAAAATCCAGTGAATGACAGGGAAAGAACACAAACTCTAATAAAGCCATAGCTCCTTCAGGAAGCTTTATCAACTCTGAATGTCTTCTGCACTGTCAGCACCAAGTCATAATTGAATCCAGACAAACCTATGTACTTCATATATGATCCTGATGCTTTACATTGAGTTATATTTAGAATATGAATCATACCATACTAGGAATATGATTTTCTCAATCATTAAAATTCTTTCTATGCAGTATTTCTAGCTTACCAAATAGTTTATGAATCCATTGAGGGCAGGATCAAGTTCTATTATTTCTGCTTTTTTCTTTCCAGATAAATATATAAAACAAAAGGAAAAAAATACTTTATCATTGGTTTGTATAGTCTTCTAAAGCATAAGCTTAGGAACTTGCCAGATAAAATTTCAAATCTTGTTTTGCTACTTATTACCATGTGAACTTGGATAAGTCATTTACGTGGTCTGGTAATTACTTTCTGTACTAGAAATAATTTATGTAAAGCTCCTGGCAGGAGTCAGCACTCAAAGCACACAGATTTTTATGTTGCTATAGTATCAAAAGAAATGTGATGTGTGGGCAAAAAGTTCAAGAGAGAAACTTCATTTTATAGAAGGGCTAGAAAATGCAACCTCTGTGGGACAAGACAGAGATGTGGACTTAAAAGAATATGGAACACCAATGGCAATATGACTTTGACTACTTTGAAGATGGTAACTCAATCCTAGAAAAGGCATTATTGGGTGACATGAAAAATTCTGGTTAAATGTAAGAAGTGACTGTCAACATTGTCAATATTGTTGTAATATTATAACAGATTATAGATAAGTATTATAATATTCCTTCAGATAACCTGAAGATAGTTTGTAGAAAAGAGCAAGATAAAAAAAGTGCACAAACTTTTGAGACAAAAAAAAAAAGCCTAGAATGGAATAAAGAAATGGAATAAAGGAAAATTGTGATTCATTGTAACTATATGATGCTATAGTTAGCAATAATATTGCAACTGAGAAAAAGATATAAGATATTGTTAAAGTAATTTATAGTGTCAATTGAGATGAAGAAAATGTGACTACAGCATATACAGGAAGAATGATAGCTTAAGTTTAAAGCTCATTAAAACACAGCTAGCTCTCATATGATACCCACAACACTATTATTTAGCAAATTTCAATGGTATGCCCTGTAAAACCATCATTCACAGGTTGACTTATACTTCTTCATAGTAAATTGAATATAGTTTCAAGTTTGTCTTTTAAAACATGCCCTTAGCTTCCTTTTGTATGCCTTTCATTACACTACTCAATACTTCTTATCTAATTCTAATTTTACCTTGGTCAATTCATCCACTCTTTCAAACTCAGATCAAGGTCTGTCTTCTTTGGGAAACCTACCTCACTTTTTGGGAAAATTAGACAACAGCTACTGTTTCAAATATATGACTTATAAACAGATCTCCACAATATACCATTTGAAAATATAAAAAAATCTATAATTTAAGAATAAGCCACTCTTGCTCTTCTCACTTCCTTCCCCTCCTCCCCTCTTCTGGAGGCCTCAGCTCTATGGTCAGTTTTCAAGGATTGGTTTTAAAGTTTGTCTTTGTTTGGCCCTTTATTTTATTTCTCTACATTGCACATGTAAGTGACAACATCTGGCATTTGTCTTTCTCCTTTGACTCATTTCGCTTAGCATAATCCCTTTCAGCTCCATCCATGTGGCCCAAATGGCACAGGTGTATATTTTTTGATCACTGAGTAGTTTTCCATTGTGTATATAAACACATTTTCTTAAATCTGTTTATCTTTTGGAGGGCATTTAAGTTGTTTCCATAGTTTAGCTATTGTAAATAATGCTGTAATTAATGTGGGAATGCAAGTTTCCTTTGAATTAATGTATTTGTGATTTGTGGGCATATACCCAGGAGTGGAATTGCAGTGTTGATTGGTAGATCTATTTTTAACCTTTTGAGAAACTCCATACTGCTTCCCATAGGGGCTGGACCAGTTTACATTCTCACCATAAAGTAAAAGATTTCCTTTCTCTCCACATCATCACCAGCATTTTGGTATTTTTGATATGAGTTATTCTCACAGGCATGAGTTGGTTTCTTATTGTGTTTTGATTTCATTTTTCTGACAAGTGATGAACATTTTTTATGTGCCTGTTGGCCATATGTACATATTTTTTTTCATAACTGCGTATTTGACTGTTATGCCCATTTTTTGGTTGGGTTCTTTTTTTCTTTTTGTTAGGTCATTATCTTGGATCACTGGCTGTGGGGAAAAGGAGGCAAGCTATAATCATTTTACTATTTCTTTTTTTTCCTTTGTACTTGTACTGTTGATAATCAGGGTGTTTGAAAGAGCTTCCTAGTGATTTTGAGTTTGGCTTTTTATCTTGTGAATAATAGAAAGCCTAGAAATATTTCTAGGTAGATTTATATAGTGGTAAAATTTGTTTTTAGGAACTGCAATCTTAAAAATCAGAAGGAAGTCACTCGTGGAGGGAAAGATAGATAACAGAGAAGGCAAAGATGGTCTAACACATAGCTACAAAAAAGCAAACACCATGGAGGAGTAACAAGATGAAGGAGATTTCTGACTTCAAATCAGGAAGGTTTGAGTGAGTGAAGAGTAGCAAATGCTGGTGGTAGCTTACAAGTTAGGAAATAATGCCATTAACTGGAACTGAGAATACATGAAATCTGAGGGCAGAGCCTTTCTAGGAGACCATGGAGTCATTTTTTTAGCCATGTAAGTTTCAGTAATTTTAATCTGTGCATCTGTTTGGACTTTAAGATAGAGACATGTATTTAGAAAGTTTTTACTTATTGGTTACTAATCTTGGGATTGATGATACTAACTAGTAGAAGGAAATGGAGTGAGTCAAAAAAGACAAGTGTGGATTGATATTTAGAATGATGCAAAGGCACTGAGAAAGTTGGAGAATGCAGGAGAAATAGGACATGGTAGCAAGACATAGACTAGTCAGGAAGGCAAAAGAAAAGCTTACACCAGTAAATACAAGCAAATTCACCTCACACTTGGCTGCATTTCCACTTCATATGTCTTTCTCTCAAACTCCTAATATGGTGTGAGTGGTGGTCAATCCAATTGGGTACTCCAACAAGACAATAAAATCCAGTTCTAAGGCTTATAAGGCACATCACCTTGCATCACCTCTTCTTGCTTCAGGCTCCTCATTTACAAAATGAAAGCAACATTAGTGCCTGTGACATAGGGTTGTTCACAGAAAACAGGAGATACATGTACAACACTTAACACTGAATAAGTGTAAATTGTCATTAATATGAACCAAAGGTACCATGTTATAAGAGGATTTCAGTTTAAAATATGTCTGACAATGAGGCCCCAGAGAGCTCTGAATAAATACAATGAATAAATAAAATATACAATGAATAAATCCATCTCACTCCTTTTGCCTTAAGAAAGAAATCTGGCCCAGCAGTTTTACTCAGCATCACCTATCACATTGTTGCCACTCAATTAAGCCAGACTAGGAAAAATAACTAAATAAAAAACTTGAGTTAGATATTCCAACACACAAATCCCTACTTGTAGCCTTCTAATAATGAGGAGCTAAGGGGCGCTTGCAAGCATCTGGTTAAACAGCTTGAATGGCTTCATTTCTGAAGGAATACTTATGTTGGACAAACTTGGTTCTCTATTACTGTGAAATGTTCTCATCATTCAGTTACTGAATCCTGTGGTTTACTAGGTACAGGACTAGGCACAGGACTATTTCTTTTACATAGACTTTCCATTCTTATATACTAGGTAAGAAATCCACAGAGAAGAGTGGTGTCAGCACCTCAGGGGCCCATCCTCCTTCCACACTGACTCATTCAGAGTTTACACCAGGCTCGTTTTATCTGATTTACTTTTCAGTATTTCCTCAGAGATATTTCAGAGAAAACAAAGAGCTCGCCTGTTACTTACCCGTTCACATCTATGACACAAGAGCACCCAGGGCTAGAAATGATTGGAATCTGGGTACAGCAGGGTGAGAGCAGCCCAAGGTTGGCTTTGGCTCTCTCATTCTTCCCACCTGAGCATTTCAACCCAGCATGTGCTTGTGGCTGTGATAATTCAGTTTTCTATTGGCAATTTATTTCCTCATACTCTGCAACAGGAATGCACTGTTCTACCCTCTGATAGTGTCTGCCCCTTCTGTTCTTTGCTTGTGTTCTTGGCCCCCTCTCTTATTCTCTCCACTCCAGCAATTAGAATTTTAGGGAAGACTATTCTAGGCCCTTTGTTTTTTACTTCATCAAACATTGATATCAACAGAGCCTTCAAACTTTAAATGAATTCCTTAGGACATTCAACTTTCCCCAGAATCATGGAGAATGGTATGAGGCAGACAAAGCTGAATATGGATCGGCTGGCCAGCCGGCCTCCATCTGAGTCAGATTCCACGTGGGGATAATGATGCTCTCTGATCAGAGTAAGATGAAAGCAGCACAGATATATGAGTCTGTGGTAAATACCAGACAGGGAGTGAGTCATAATGTTCTCTCAGAAACCATTGTGTTAACTCTGCAGGAGGTCAGGTAGAAAGTTTTTCTGGTAAACAGATGTTCCTATTTACCTCAACTCTACTTTTCCAATCATTTTGAACATCTTTTGGAGAGGATTAAAATTCATGGACTGAATCTAAGGGATCAAAATGCTCATAACATATGCATTAAATCCAGAGGTCATCACTTGCTCTAGATTGAGGACATCACTTGAACTTGGATATAGAGCTATTACAAGTTCTCCATGGTCTATAGTTTAATCACAATCTTTAATTCATGAGCTGAACTAATTAAAAAATCACATTTTCTCAATTAAAATAGCTAAAGCATTAATTTAACCCAGGTCATAATTTTCATTTTACCTAGTAGTTTTTGAAAGATCTAATTAAAAAAAATACTTATATTACTTAGCTTAACAGTTTGTTCTTTACATCCAGTGGATGAGAAAAAACAATCAAAATGCAACAAAATATTTCTGGGTGCTTCTTACGCTATTGTTATTTTGTTATAAATAGTTTTATTAAAAAAATTTCAGTGTTAATTAAGAGACCCTGCAATTACAATCCTCCCTCCCCATCCCATAAACAGCAACACCCTTAACACTAACCTTAGCAAGTACTTTAACATAGCAAACAATTACTGTTTGCTAGGATGGGGTAAAAGATACAAAAGTAGTGAAGAAAATGTAATTAATATTTTAGGTGGAAGCCAGGAGATAGGGAAGACTCCTGGAGAAGAAAGGAATGGACCAAAGAATTAACAAATCCTTTCCTTGCTGCATGAAAATCCCACCCCCAGCTCTGTTACCTGAAATCTAGAAAAGATGGTATGTAGTAACTGTACAGCTATTGTGAGGTCAATAGAAGACTTTGTGTTATCTTGGTATGGAAACTAGAGGTCAATCAAGGCCCTGTGAGTCTTACTGCATGAGAGGGGGGAGGTTAGGAGGATTTCTATTGCCATTATTAGCCCTTCCCTGATGAAGGAAGGGATAATCAGGTCTTAATTTCTGCTCCTTTCCTAGTCTATGAAGCTATTACTCTCTCCCTTTTATGACCTAGGAAAATGTCATAGGGAGAGTCTCACCTAGTTCTAGTTTATCGCTAAACATGTTCTTTGTAAAAAACTCATCTTTATTCTCAGAGTAAATGAGGCTACCCCCTCCTTGCCTATCAAGTAAAGTCTCCCCTTCTCTATTCTTGAAGTCTCAGGTCTGAAAATATAGGCTAATTATTCCTGTTCGTCTACATTATTCTTTAGAATTTACAACCATGTAAATTCTCCATATGTATGTTATTAGATTGATTAGCTTGACTTTGCCAACCCATCTGGTGCTGTTTTGATTATTCATCCAGTCTGAGAACCCAGAGGGAATGGAATGATTTCTTTTGCACCCCAAAACTAGGCAAACTTACTTATGATAAAAATTATGCATAACTGGTAAACTGTATTTAAACTGGGAGAATAATAACCAAGTTACAAGTAACAAATAGTTGAACAACATCTTTAAGCTCTCCTTTATGCAGAGAATCATGGAAGTGGTGTAAATGAAATTTCTATAGGCGATACTGATCCTATTAGGCCTATGGGTTCTGTGCCTCAGCAGCACCTGCAAGTGTCCCATGTAGATCTTGTCTCCTTGGCCCTGGGTCACCCCTTGGGGAGGGGATGACTCCCAAAGTGTTGCATGGTTGGCTGCATCAGCTGCTGACTGGTCTCTTTCAGAGATACCACCTAGTTTTCCACTCCTGGCAAACTGTGGCTCCTACCTGGCACATTCCAAGCAATTTGGCACCAGCTGTGGCTTAGCCTATTTAATAGAGCCTTAGAAGACCTGCTTAATGGGTATAAAAGAGAGGGTATCAAAGATATTGGCAAATCAGATAAGGCATAGAAATGATATTCCAAGAATATAAGTATTCACAATGAAAGGAAAAGAAGCATAAAACTGCCTAAGGGAATTAATCAGTATTGCTGGAACTGGAAGAATGGTGGAAGATTAAGTAGCAGAGGTGAAAAGACACATAGAAAAAAGTGTCCAAAAACGAGTGACATAATGTGCATTTTAGAGAGATTACCCTGTCCATAAGAAAGATGAACATGTACAGGACATGGCTGGAAGCAGGGAGACTACAGAAGAAGATATTGCCATAGCCCAGGTAAGACTTGAACTAGAGAATAGAAATAGATTGGAAAAGAAGGAAATAATTTGAAAGTTGCTTTCAAGAGACAATTTAGTGACTGATTAAATGGAAAACAAAGGCAAGCAAGGGCCTAGATGATTCCCAGGACATGGGTGACATCTTGAATGACAGTAATGAGCCCTTTATCCTGGCCCTTGGCAGAAACTTGTTTTACATTACAATATTAAATACTATTCTCTACATTAAGTGTAAAGCATTTTCTTTCAGAGAACTGGGCAAAAGCTGCCGCTTTGCCATTTCTTAATTAACAAAAGGCTATTTTGTCTCCTTCCATTTTATAAGTAACAGTTTATTGAACACTCAGTTATTCCAATCAGAAAAATATTTTATTTTTCAAACATACTTGAGCAGCTCTCCCTTCTAATCTCTTATCCCTGCTTCTAACAATATTCTTGAAGATCGCAATATCAGGTAATTGGACAATGCCATTTTCAGATGTTAGCAAATCAAATCTGACCTAAATCAGAACATCAACTTCCATTCATGTAAATATCTCCCCTGAAGTGGAAGTGGCAGGGAGGTGATTTATTGATTCCTGCCCCTTTTTCTACCCCATTTCTACTGGCTATGCAGCCCCTGGCCCTGTTGCAGAGCTGGAGATGGGGAGAAAGAGAAAACCTCACTTGGTTGGGCTGCTGTTCTCTGGCCTCCTTGTCTAGGTAGAAGACAGGGGCCTTTTTGTGACTCATAAAAATCCCAAAATCTGCCAGGTTCCCTGCCCTAAGCCAATGTCTCCTCCTCTGGCTTTATGGCAATTGCTCAGCAATTGTTCCAAGGACACACCTACTGAGGCTTGCGCTTCTGAGGTCACTTTTTCTGTACACAGTTCTCTAAAAACAGCACACTCTCAAGGCACTCATATCCAGCTACTTGTCCACTCTGGCCATTGGTAGAAAAGCATCTCTCTTCTTTTCCCAAATCTGACTCCCTGTGTCCCTTATAGTCATCTTCACCCAGCCCTGTAAATTTAGGTCTCCCAACTTCAAGTCAAACATCAGTCTCCAGAACAAATGACTGTACACTGCAGTTGACGTAGAATGAATACTCTCAAGAATTGCAAGGCAGCACCAATTCCCTTCCATATATCCTACATATGAGTTTCAAAGTGTTATTTCTCATATAGGATGAAGGATGCATCACAGAGGCAGCCAGTCTCACTAACTCTAGCATCTTTCCTTATAACTTGTTGGTCTTTAACATCTATTATTCTTAAATTTGGGGCTTCAGCTAAATTCTCAGAGAACAGAAAAGGTTCATTTATCATACAGGTATGTGTATTAATTATACATCAGTGGAGGTAAGTCAAACACTTTTACATTTGCTACCAGAAGCACAACAGGTAATTAGGATGACCAGCCTGATGAAAATGAGGGTTCACCTTAGGAAAAGGAGTTCAGTGTGCTCTTGGTTTTTTTGTTTGTTTTATTTTATAGGACCAACAAATAACTAGCAAAAACAACAAGGAAAGCTATTCAGTTCATGTGGGGTAGAGTAATTATGCTTACTAATGTGGAATTTTGTTTGGTTGTATTCGGAAAATCATAAATTATTACTGACAGGCGATCAATATCTACAATAGTCTCTCTTCGAAAACATTTAATTCTATTATCTAGGCTTTCTACTTACTATTATAAAATTTTCTTGCATTGTTTATTCAGTCTGGATACCAGATCAAAAGGCTAAACAAAGGCCTGTACAGTTGAGATAACTGGAATGGAGGTGGGTGGTATAAATAGATAGCTTTTAGACCAACAATTGGTCCCATGCTTGTTAAAGCTTATTGAATTGAGTCCTGTAACAGCTTTCATATAATAGATTTGTTCCTGTAAAGTTGTCTATAAATCAATTTTCAAAAATTGATTCATACTTATATTGTATTGAAAGCTAGCTATTTAAAGCAACACTACTCCAAATTCTCTTGCAACCCAAGTATTCATACTGTGTGTGTGTGTGAGAGAGAGAGAGAGAGAGAGATAGAGAGAGATAGAGATAAAATCCATGTCCCTCCCTGCCTTGAACAGAGACATTTTCTTCCACTTCCAAGTTTTAACAAACCTTGATTTATACGTTTAACTAACATCTTGCTCTTTCCTTTTTTTCTGAGAGTGAAGGGTCTTCTGCAAAGAATTTCAAAACAAAGCCAAGAACAAAATCTTGCAAAGACAATGTGAAATTGCTGACCACCAGACAGTGATGGAAACAAGCTGATGTCAACTGAGTTACCAGACACTTAGGTCATGAGAATGGGTAAGTTGACTCTAGTCTACTCCCCTCTTTCTCACCCTGTAACTTCAGCTAAATACCCCTGTGTTCTAATAGTGAGAAGGACTGTAGTCTTCTGGCTCTAGTCTGTCACCTTCCTCATTTTTCAACAAATAAATGGAACTGCTTTGCCTCTTATTAAAACTCTGTTCTTATTGGTAAAGGTGAACCAAGACTAACAATTCTGGTCTCACACACAACCAACTGATAATCTACCATCCTGTAAAATAAATCTGTATGAGCTATATTGATGTAGGGGTTATATTTAATGTATCTTAGCACTGAGGGCACAGAAACACTAATGGCTAAAAATATATATGACCAAATTATCTGCTTCAAGTGCTGTAAAGTTTTTATACTATAGTACATGTCCAGAGGACACTTATTTTCATTTCTGCATTTATCTGAATATCTCATTCTGGTGGGGAGAAAGGTAATCAATAAGGTCAGAAAGTTCAGTATATTCCTAGAGATGTAGAGCAAAACTAATCTCACTTCTCAGAACAACTTTACACTCTAGTTACAGAAGGCATCTCTGTGAAAGTAATAAGAGTATCACAATGCAATGGTCCTGAAAATGGGAGCTACTTTTCCCACCCCCATTTACATGTAGTCACTTTGGACTACAACTCCCAGCAGGCATGAACTGCACTTCCTGAATGGGGGTCAGCTGGGAAGGAGGAAGGAATGAAGCAGATATATATTGGAGGTGGAATGAAGGAGGAAGAAAAAAAGAGAAATGTGGAATGTGGAAAAGAGACATGTGGGTAAGAGACAGGTAGGTATGCTCCTGGTCCTTGGTCCTGGTAACTTTGGCACTTGGGCAGAGAAATTGGCAGTTATTATCTTGACTTTGTGGTAGATTATGTTGTACATTTTGAGTTTTGGGTCTCTTCTATCCTAATTTTCTGGGACCTACCTAACCCTTTTCTTGTGGATCCCAGTCAGGAGGAGTCTTAGACTTAGTCCTAGCTCTCAGACCTCAGCTGCCCTACTTTGGGCCACAACTGTAGACATTCGGAATGGGAAACTTAGTTTGATCAGGAATCTGTTATCTGAAATCCTTTCCTCTCTCTATCTCTCTCCATACAAATTAAAGATCTTAGAGAACACTGAGATTTACTTTCTTTATCTTTATATGCATGGATATCCTTAGAGAGGGCATAATGTTTTTTCCCCTTAACAGTTGGGGTCTCAGTGTACCCATCATTTTCATCCAGTTTAAATGACTATTCTTATCCACATTTTACAGATGAGGCACTGAGAGGTTAAGTGAATTTCCCAGCACACTCCATTAATAGTTGGTAGAGTTGGGACTGGTCCTCTGTAGTTTGGATTCCAGAGCTCAGACTTGAACAATTACACCTCATACTTGTATGAGTATTGACAGATCAATGGATAGATAGATGGATGGATTGAGCTATGTTGAAAAAAGTACTTAAATGTTTATTAATTGTATAAAATTATCTGAATCATTTATAACTCACACTTTTTAGTGTAAAATGAAATAGCTGTTGTCAAATGGAATTGGGTTTGATTCTTCAGAAAAATTTAGTTGGTTTTCATCCCTCAGGTGATGAAACATTTGCTATCTTTATGATTACAAAAAAGTTTACAAGAGAGTCCCTCACAGTCATGTTTTGTAGCATAGTTATTTTTGAATAAGGAAATTTTGTATCCATCTCCACTATTCTACTTTCTTTTATAAATTGAATATTTGGCAATATCAACCTACATTTTTATAAGGGAAACATCAGTTTGGAGCTAGCTGTGTTTAATTTACTACAGTTGCCATAGTGCCTTCTCCATGGCCTTTCTCACACAGTCTTGGCTTTTTAGGGAAAGGATTTTTTGAATCTTTGACGAAAAATTCCTCTCTGATAGATGACTTATGTGTGCAAAGAAAAAAAAAGTTTCTGCTCATCAGAAAGAATTTTCAAAAAGAAAATCTGAAAAATAAATAGCTGAGTGTACACTTTTTAAATAATTATTCATTAATATTAAAAAATTTAAATTGGCAAGACAGTATTTGATGTTCTAGTCCTATCAGATCTGTGTAAGGGCTCCTGGTTCTGAAGCTGATATTCATGAAGGGATGCAGATGCTGGGCCTCTAGGAGCCCTTGAACTCAGGAAGGAAGGCTAGGGAGTAAAAATCGTGTCTGTATTACCCAATATGAACAGGAGAGATATCTGTGCATACATGGACAGTCCACAAACCAGTAGAATAACATGAAGGGGAAAGAAAAAAACAAACTTACTTCCAAAACATTCCAAACTAAACAGAAATTATCACTTGAAAGTAACTAGGGTTGCACTAATTACATAATTTAAAACCCTATGATAGTTAGAAATATTAGCTGGCTTAAGCCTTTCATTTTCTTTCACTTACATTCTATTGTGTCTGATATTAGGTTCTGATTGTCTCTGTAGGAGACTAAGGCAATATTTGCAGTAATTATACTACTTTGAAGGAAGTCTATGAAAATAACTATGTGCTGTTATATTTCTTTTCACAACTCTCCAAGCACATTAATGAGGAATAAAAAGCACCTTGCAATCAGCACAGTAATATAAATACCACTCATCTCCTGTGTAACCAGCACAAACAATGAATGCAAGTTGCCTGACTAAACAAATATGCTTCCTATTTCCTGTTCTGTTGGTAGGAAGATGCCAAATGTGGGAAGCTGCCATGCATTGGGTCTCGTTCAGTGGCTGTTAGTCGTGTTTCAGAGAACATTTTGTGATCATCCTTGACAACTGCCATCCAGAAGGGAAACACTGAAACATTTAAAAACACAAGTGTTTGGAGCAAATGAAACAGCATGACACTTGTAAAGAGGCTTATGATCCCTGGATATCTCCCACCAAGTGAACAGGGGAAACAACTCTGTTGAGGACCAAATATTTTATAAACTTCTTCAGAAAATCCAGGGCTTGTTTCTGTGAGCATGGATAGAACCGTGTGTCTAACAAGTCTGGATAGCTTTATGAAATGCTTGACTATTTCATTTTCTTTCATCCAAGGTGAAGGTCTTTATCTTTAATATTCCTTTCTTTGAATGCCTTGACTAAGCTGGCAAACTCATATTTATTAAACTTCATTTTACATTTGTTCAAACTGCTTAACCCACTTGAAATGCCCTCCCTTCTTTGTTTAGCTACATATCACCAGGTCCTGAAGCCTCCATGGATTATATAAGCACTGATGACCTTGTCTCTGCCATACATACATCAAAGTAATGCTTCAATATCTAGCACACTTTTTACATGTTGCTTTGCATTGCATTTCAACTTTAAATATGTCTTCTTTGCCCAGACTGGGGAGAGAAACTACATATTATACTCTTTCATATTCACCACAGAATCCAGTAGAATATTTCTAAACTTCATTGAGGAAGTCATTTACATGAGTATCTCAAAATATCTATTTTCCACACACAGTATGTTATAGAAGTCTTTTTGCTATACATGCAGTTTGAAAGGATTTGTAATATTGGAAGTTTATATGTATGTATATATGTACATATTTAGGAAGAACTTGTCCTATGCTCAAGTTTTAACGCTTTACCCAGAGCTTTCTCCATCATACCATTTTTACTCCTTTTTAATACTCTAAATATATAACCTAGGAAAAGCAAAGGGACTATCATCATTTAGGAACTTAGAAATGAATAACCGGTATCTTCTGATGTATTATATTCTATGACATACCAAATCTAGAATCTTAGCATCACAATTACCTAACTTTTCCAGGTTCATCCTTCCTCTTCCTGAGAATCCCACAAAGTCTCTGAAATCTCTACATTTCCCCCAGTTAGCACTCATGGTATTGTAGTAGGTAGGTGAGCTTAGTAAAGCTATTTTACACTTGTTAGTTTATTCACTTCAGACAATTATAAGACAATGTTACCTGGGCCACTTAAACGCGCATGTTTTTGAATATTTCATTTCCATTACTGTCTAAATATATATCCTTGAACAGGTAACTTAATCTCTTGATGCTTCAATTTCTTATATATGAAAAAAAAAAGGATAATTAATAGCCACCTCATAGGATTCCCTGTAGAATTAAGTGGAAAATTCACGCAATGTATGTTGCAGATACATCGTGAGGACTCAGTTCATGTTAATTAAGATGATGAGGATGTCGACTGTCAATGGCACACCAGAGTTAGCTTCCCATCCCTGATAGTACATGTACACTGTAACTGATGATGCAAATTCTAGACATTTGTAATAACCTTCATATCCAAGAAATTAGAACTAAACTAGCAGAAATCAGTTTTAAGTCTTTAATTTCTTATGTTCTATTTCTTTCTATTCTCATTTATTCTATTTTATGTAGACATTTGTATTTTGGTGAGGACCTTAAGGCCTTTCCTAAAAAAGCACACAAAAATAAAACAAAATCCTAGTTAAAACTATAGTTTGGCATTATATGGAAAAATATCCCTAACATTAGGTGCTTTTTGCAAGCATGCATGTTTTTTATTCCCTGATTATAAAGTATTAACATTAGGGAATAGTTTTAAAATCTCAACAAGAGGAAGAAGCAACATTTGTGAACCCTATATATCAGTTAGGATTTAGGCAGGCAAACAGGACCTTTTTCAAGTATTTTATTAAGTAGGAAGAAACATAATATAGGTAATTAGATTCCCACAAAGTTATTTGAAAGACTGTAAAAATAAGGAAACCACTGTTAGTTCAACAGTTTGATGTTAAATTTCATAACTTATAGGAGTTAAAAGAAATCATAGGCAATAATCACAGCTGCCTGAAAAATGTACCATGACATTCATGGGGAAATTCACCGAGGAGCTGCAAAACCTCACACCTGCCACTTAACTAGCTCTTGTCTGTGTGCTTTTGCTGAAGGTGCAACAATCTCACGTATGTCTCTGGCAGATTCTAAACCCAATTGAAAAGAGAGTCCTAAAAAGGTATTTGTAGTCTTAGAGGTATAAGAAAGAACATAAGAGATAATTCAGAAGAAGACAAATACAGCAAGACAAATACAACATCTGTAACTATATAACTCACTTGCTATGGTTATGCTTGGAACAAGTCAATTCCCAAAAATATTTTACTATTTTTCAAGCAATGTCCTATACACAGAAGATATAGGTAATGCTTATACATACTGTAGACAAATTCTACGATCTTTTCCAAAGCTGCCTTAATCGATGGGTCGTACAGAGATCCTAAAATAGAGTTCTGATCATGAGGCATCTACTTCAGACCTCTAATATCTCTATTGTCGATCTTACCATACCTTTTACAATCACTAGTTGTCTGAAAATAATCCCAGATACAGATATAATTTCACCAATCCAAGATCAAACTAAATGAAAAATTCATCCTACCTCCTAGATCATCCAAGATGAAAATAGAAATATGTGTGTTCTCAGCAGTGATCTTCTGTATTAGTACTCCCTTTTGGTGTGACTGGGTGTACATATTGCTGTTTCTTTACCTTCCCACCTTCTTTTCCAGATTTAGCCAAAGTCTTCTATCTTGGCCTTTTGTTTAGCATCCCTCATACCTAAGCACTATCCTAAAATAAACCTTGACCAAAAATCAGTGCACCTATAGGTTTATATCAGAAATTGTCTTTTTTATTTATGTGTGTGTGCGCGCACATGCACACACATGCTACAGACAAGATCCAGAGGCCCTGTAAGGATACCAAATATGGATGGAGCCAGAGGGATTATGCTCAGCAAAAGAAGCCAGAAGGCAAAAGAAAAATACTGGATGGTTTCACTCCTAGGGGGAATTTAAGGGAACCAAATAAGTGACCAAGCAAAAGAATAATAACAATAAAAAAACAAACAAAAAGACAAAGACAAATGGGGGATGCTTTGTGGGGTAGGGGGAGGGAATGGGTTGAGGGTAGAAAGAGTACAAGGGACTGAGGTGATGGTGCACTGGTAAAATGGTGGTGGGAAATCCATAGGGGCAATAATTGATGTCAAATATATATAAATAAAGAAAAAGAGGAAAGAAAAAAAAAAGAATACCAAATATGTGAGGAAAAGCAGATTGAGGGACAAGGAAGTTTCATTTGCTTGGTATTTACACAGTATTACTAAAAGCTATTGCTAATAGTATTAAAAGATTGTCCAAGAGAATACTATGCCTCCTTTCATGCACTGCATCCTCATTAAGAGTAAAAGAGCATCCATTTTTTATATCTCCACGACTATCAGTATACTTTTAGTATTATTATAACACTACTACCAAAATAAGTAGAAACTCAATGTTTTGGATATTTTATATAGATATCTAAATCTGCTCTGTATAGCAACTACTATCTAGATATAATTAAATATTTCATTTGCTATTTAAATAAGATTTAGATACATTAGAGATTTTGTTTGTTCATTGAAGTAATAGGAAGCGAGAAAGTAAAATGGGTAAAAAATTTAAAAGGCATTAACATTAATGGCATTAGTCAATAGGATTATTCCCCATGACCAAATGGCTACATAAAATAAATAAAAACAACCTTAAAACCAATTAAATGTACAAATTACATTGACAGCAATTCATATTCTTGTGCAGATGAGAGCCTAGCGGTACTCCAGTGATCACATCTAAAGTAAACACCGTTGTGTGAATGCATCTAGTTAGCACTGAATATATTCAATTATATGATTTCGTTGAAGCTTATTTTTGTAAAGAATACATTCTAATTCAAGAAATTTAGTTCACATTAACTTTCTATTCTCATCCATTTTCATTAGGTGTCTTGATAATTGCAAAAGTGTATTGAACACATGAGTCATCTTCTCTTCCAAGCCTCCATTTCTTCAGGCAAACTATCACTTTCAATATTCAAGTTCTTGATTTCAATCTGATTATTTGTATATTAAAAATAAATTATTTAAAGTTATTAATTGCATTTGGTAGCTCTGTAACATGGGCCTTTGGTGTAAATTAAATCAAATGGGTGTTCCTTTTGTATAAATGTCTTGAATTCCAAATACATACTAAATTACTAGAAGCTTCATAATGTGAAAGTGGTTCCGAAAACAAGTTACTCTAATTATTTTCCTTCCTCGAATCACAGGGACATTTTATTAAATTGGCTTATTATATAATCATAACCACTATGAATTTCAACATGATGGATGTTGCACAAAACATTTATTTTACAGTGTAAATAATTTTTTACTATATTAAATCAGGAATCTTTTTTTTTTTTTGAAGATTTATTTATTTATGCCTCCAAGAGCTGGGGGCACAGGCCAGAGTTGCTGGAGGTGAGAGAGTTCACCAGACAGAGTGGGGAGCAGAACAGGCAGACTGACCAAAACACACTGCTGAGGGGAGCAGCAGGTGAGGGAGGAGAGGTCTGCTACACTATGTGGGTCCCCTCCCTGGCCAGCGGCAGGGATTGAACTCATGCTGCAGTGGCTGCGATTTGCTTCATAGTGTGTCACTCAACCCACTGTGCCACCAGGGAGGCCCTAAATCAGGAATCTTTGAGGATAATGTAGATGCACTGAACTGGCATTGTGAGAATGAATAGTTTGTTTTTGCCATTTATAGCTATACATTCAAGAAGGATTGATGATCTGAACACCATTCTTTCTTCCACAGCCTTTAGGGTGTTCCATTAAATTAGCTTTAGCAAGCATCAATTAAGTAGTGTAAAGATCCAATAAAGGTATTTGTTGATATGTCAGACAATCTTAAATGTGAATACCTTAACAAAAAGTGAAGAACAGAATAAGTCTTGGATTTGAAGACTGGCTCTGCCATCTCTGCTAGGTGTGAAATATTGGGGAAATCATTGAATATCTCTGAGCTTCTGTTTCCTCATTGGCCCAACCTAACACTCATGGTTGTTCAGGGACCAAATGAGATACCAATCTGTAAGAGCTCTTTGGAAACAATTAACTGTCAAGTAAAAGTCAGGTAGATATGTTAGTTTCCTATTGCCGAAATAGCAAATTACTAAAACCTTAGTGGCTTACACAATATGCAAGTTCTGTAGGTTGGATATCTGACAGTGTCTCTTGGCTAAATTCAGCACAAAGTCCATGTTCCTTTATGGAAACTGTAGTGAATAATCAAATTCCTGGTGTTTTCCAGCTTCTTAAGGCTGCTAACATTTTTTGGTTCTCAGAACCCCTCTTTATCTTCAACTCCAACAATACTAAGATTTCCCTGACATCCCATCTCTAACTATACATAGTAAAAAGTCTGCTTTTAAGCAATCATATGATTGGTTTGGATCCACTAAGGTAACCCAGAATAATCTTCCCACCTCAGTTCTTTGCCCTTAATTATATCTGCATAGTCCCTTTTTCTATTTAAGGTTACAACATCTTTACAGTTCCTGGGGATTAAGACAGATATCACCTTTTGGGTGTAAGTAGGGAAGGAGGGGAAAAGGTGTAACATTGTTGAGTTAGCCACCCTACATATTACTTACTCTTAAAATCAACACTTATCTAAGCTTTTCCTAGTAATCCCTTTCTACTCCTCTGAGATATCTCTTACCAGTGATTATGCAATGGGTTTGATTCATATTATCATATATTTGTTTACAGGTTGCTTTATAATTGCACTAAACCTCTGGGTCATATACTCACTTCTTTCCCAAATTATAATCATGTTCTTCTAGCATATAAAGTTTACAGGTTGTAACAAGTATTAATTATTAAATGTATATTAATGAATAACGAGAGATCGTGGAGGGTTGAGGGTATATTAGCTCATAATGTGTTTCAAACATGTCAGAAGTATGTGGAACAGCATAACAAGTATAACCTGGATAAGTGAGTGATCTTTTGTAGCAGGATGTCTGGGATCAAGTTTAAGGCTTTTCTCTTAGTAGCTGTGATTGTAGTCTAGTTTATTTATGCTTTATGACCTAGTTTTCTTAATACAAGATAGGAATAATATTGTAATAATATATGAGTATTTATGAGGATATAGGAAATACAAGTAAAGCTCTTAAAGTCTTGGTAAGCATGTGTAGCATGTAGGAGGCATTAATAAATGTTGACCATAAGCTGCCCAGAAGACTTCTCCAAGCCTACTAAATGTGTCTATATTAACGCTAAATCTTTATCTTCTATTTATTTTTCCAGTGTTTCAATAAGAGCCCATCATAGAAAAAGGCACAGGATTTTCTATGTTATTAGGAAAATATTTGATTTTTTTCCCATTTATAATTATCCAGAGATTTGCCATTTCCATTTGTGAATTATCTGGCTCCCTTTCCATGCTTTCTTACTACCATTGTTGGGCTGTGGGGTAATGTGTGCGATTATCAACTGAAATAAGCACAAAAGGAAGAGGAAGCAAAATCAGTCCATTTCTATTTCTACTGAGCTATTTAGTTGGAAGTTTAAACCTGTTGGCCATCAGAAAGTTTGGCAACTATCGGTGGATTTAATATTTCTGTATTTTCTTGCCCTCAAAGTCTAAAAGAGAATTGAAATATAAGATTGCGTATTTTTTTATCAGTCAAAGGCATAAAAACCTAGACATTCATGACATCGTCATGTTCTTGAGACATTCTGAAACTTTTAATTGCATGAGTCTGAGAGAAAGCACTCCATCTTGTCTACCCATACAGCAGAATAAAACTTTGGGCTCTGGAGATTTTAAGTAGAATTTGTCCTCTTGAAAAGGAAGCTGTTATAATGCTTTTTCAGATCCATTTAAGTATAAGGGCTCTACAGACAAGCACACTATAGATTCTTGAGAAGTCCACGATTATTTCAGTGATTTCAGGCCCTTCTGAGCAGGCTCTCTTTTCCCTTTTTGTGGGAGCACTTTGTGAAAGAGAAGCTCCCTCTGTAATGTCTGTTTTTCTGTTCTGTTGATGCCTCCCAATGCAGAAATATTTCAGGCCCTGTCAGATTCTCCATTTTAAGTTCTAGTTTCCAGCAGTTTATAAATCATCTATAAATATTCACTTGTGGTAGGAAGAGAATTGACAGAATTTTCACAGTGATCATTTGAGGAATTATGAAAGAAATTATATCTTACAGTTGACATGTTACAGGAGGGAAGAAAAGAAGATCGCGTGGATGGAGCAAAATAAGCTATTTGGAATTCACAAATTTTTAAGACTTATTTTTACAATACAAATTAATTGTTCATGATTTTATCAGAATCAAAGCAAATTCAAAACATTTTGCTTTGATTTATCCTAATCATTTTCTATTTATATCCCATCAAAATAGATAATTGAGAGGGTATAAAATGTTCTCAGTGTGTAATTGGATCCAATCTCTTAAATTTAAGGAAGGTACATATTGTTTATCTTGGTGTTGAAATCCATCCATCCGTAAGTAAAGCGGGGTGGGGGGGTATTCTTTTGTTGCAAATTGGCTGCTACCCAGTTTCCTTGACATATTTTGGCAAGACTTGTGATAGGATACACACAACAAACCAAAATATGCATAAGGAGGAGAAATAAATAAGTAAAATTCAGAACTTGGCAAGAACTGGAAAAATAACAAGGTTCTCAGGGAATGTGTCTTATGTTTCCTCACTATACATTTTAATTTTACAATAACATTCTGGGCACAGTTATCAGTTTTCTTGTTTTTGAAGAAGGAACTAGGCTAAAATAACTTTTTAAATGAATATTGGTTGGAGAATAAAAAGAAAAGAAAAATAAGAGTGATGACAACACACACAAATCAGTCAGTTCATTGTAATTTCTGATTTGGGTGGGATGGAAGACTTTTCATGCAGGAAATATGTTTTCCTTATTTAAATGAAATGGAGGGGAAAGAGAAGAGCCAGCTATGCTCAGAGAAACTCAGATAAAGCACACAAAATTTTTAAGTGGGTATAAAAGATGCTCAGAGACATGAATTTCTGAATGGATTATAATTTAAATTGAATAAAATATTATTAAAACAAAGTAAATTTTTTGAAGATGAAAATACAATAGTATAATGTCTGTGCCCTAGAACTTTGCAATCTAAATCTCAGGAGACTGAAGACCCTACTCAAGCTCACAAAAATTAATTCAGAAGCTGGATCTGGAATTTGTTTTTCAAACTGTAAAATGTGGATACTAAGACTTTTTACTTACTTTTGACATTGTATATATGGAAAAAAATGATTCTATGGGAGGATCTCCTGATATATCAGTGACCTATATTTATCATTAGTGAATGCTTTCAATATTAGTAAGAGCTTTTAGGCTTCAACTGCCCTGTAGGTTGATGAGTGTCATATGAAAAATGTTTATTTTTTATTGAAATCTAATTGACATATAACATCATATATGTTTGAGGTGTGTAAGATATTAACTTGATACATTTACATATTGCAGTATGATTACCATCATAGTGTTAATACTTCTGTGACATCACCTAATTATTCTTTTTTGTGCGTGTTAAGAACTTTTAAGATCTAGTCTTTTAGCAGATTTGAGGTTTGTAATATAGTATTGTCAACTGTAATCACCTAGATCTCTAGGTTTATTCATATAACTGCAAATTTGTACCATTTGACCCACATTTCTCTTACCCCACCTTTCTATTCTCTCTTTATACAAGTTAAGCTTTTTAACTTCCACATATAAGGGATATCATGCAGTGTATATATTTCTCTGTCTGATTCACATTAATTCGAATAATGTCCTCAAGGATTGATTCAAGTAGTTGCAGATGAACAGAATGTTATTCTGTTGTTGCAGAACTTCGTTCTCATGGTTGAATAATATTCCATTGTGTACATGTATATATCAAACATAGAGAGATCTGGGTACATATGTACTATAGATATAGGTATAGATGTATATTATGATATCTTACATCAGAAAACGTTTCCTTTAAGGACACTCAAAATTTGTGTGATCCTTGTCCTGGCATATATATTTTCCATGTTTTGTTTTGTCTACAGGGAACATGTAAATCATCATAACGATCATTTGATCAGCATATCAATAGTTACACAGGAAAAGAGTTGCAAAGCCAGAAACACCTGTTATGACCAAACCCCTATATCAAGCAGTGTATGGTAATATGAAGAGTTAGTAGCAAGAAGATGGAAGCAGTTCCCTGACTCCCAGGGAACAGAATGAAAACTGATGGACTTGATAATCTCCAGCAAAGAGAACTGGTTCATTGGACATAAAGGACAATATTTCAGTGGCGAGAGTATCAAATGATTGAACTTCCTGTTCTGGAAATTTTTTGAAAAAGAACGTATCTAGATGCAGTAATGGAAATGACATTGAGACAGCATGGGAAAGGTGCTGAAGTGTAATGACATCTCACAGTCCTTACTACCTTTAATTTTCTAATTCAAATGTTTGTACTTTTATGGTACAACTAACAGGGAACAACATGGTCTTTCCATCTCTTTAAGAGCCATTGGAGTGTGCATCTTGACCAATGTCAGACAATATTAAGCGTTTCACTTGGTTCATAATGAACAAGAAGAAAGTTACTCAAATGTACTCCTTAGAATAAGTTACCTAATTTGATTTACCTAAGAATGCCTTCATCTGTACTACTTACTTTTGACAAGTTTCTTCTGAACTTATCTGTTAGCACACAAATTTAAAATAAGTGTGAGTTTAACTGACGATTTGATTTCTTTTTTTTTTTATTATTAGTTATATTTGACATCATTTGTAGTCCCCAGGGAGTACCCACCACCATTTCACCCGTGCACCATCACCTCAGTCCCT
>JAGFMF010011568.1:14460253-14500991 GCA_019455555.1 Galemys pyrenaicus | reverse complement strand
GCTCTTTCGGATCAGTGTTTTTGTGTCCTTTGGGTAGATCCCTAGGAGTGGGATTGCCAGATCATATGGTAGTTCCATTTCTAGTAGACTGAGGAACCTTCATACGGCCTTCCATAGTGGTTGGATTAGCTTGCATTCCCACCAGCAGTGTACCAGGGTTCCTTTTTCTCCACATGATGATTTGATTTCTTTACCATTATCTAAGATTCCCAAAAAATAGCAATGGGGTCCTGATCTTTAATCAATAATTCTAAAGTTTTCTCTGAAAACAGTCATGCCTGAGGAGGCAGAAAAGACTATTATCAAACATTGCATTTCTCAGAAGGAAGAGGAAAAATATCAGTGGTCTCCCTTATAGGAGGAATGTAGGGGATAATGTTAAAAAGAAACTAATAACGGGAAAAAAAAACAAGACAAAAGGAAAATAGACAGCTACAATGAGACATTCTGCAGGGAAGTAGGAGGGATTGAGATCAAGGCAGGGATGGAAAGAGCACAAGGGACTCTGTGTGTGTGTGTGTGTGTGTAGACACTTCTAAGAAAGGGATTTTCAAACAACCAGGAAACTTTACCTCTTACTATGGGAAACATTGTATTCAATTTTTAAAAAGTTACTGGTCGTAAAAAAAATAAATAAATTAAAAAGTTACTGGTTGATGAGTTCATAATAATAACTTCAGCAGCATCAATTCTTGCTTTCTCATAGGATAACAGAACAAACTGTTCAGAATCAAGGCTTTGATTAATCTTTTTAAGGTGTATGTTTATATACATACTTGTTTTCTCTCATTAAAGAAATTTCCTCCAGACTAGACATATTTAAAAAACAGAATTGCTTCATTCCAATCATTTTTATACATCAAACATTTATTATTTTTTTTGAGAGAAGTCAAGCATTTCCTGCTACTTCCTACAACCCAGCAAATGAGCTCATATTGAGAAATAAACCACATGGCTCAGTAAAGATCCAAAGAGTCTTCCTTTCCCAAGTGTTAATCTCCATTCCAAAAGTCCTCTGATAGAGACCAATACACCTCTTGTTTCTGAAAAGATTTTACTGGTTAGACCTCCCTGGTGACACAGGGTTTAAAGTACCAGCATTATCAGGCTACCTCCAGTCACTGGAGTAAGAGTTTGATCCCTGGCCAGGAAGTTAGCCCACATGGCACAGCAGACCTTTCCTGTCTCGCATGCATGCTTCCCTTAGCAGTGTATTTCAGTGGATCTGCCTGTTCTGCTCTCCACTGTGTCTCTGGTGAAATCTCTCACCACCCACTTCCCTTCTCTGCCCCCTACCCCACACCCAAGTTCTTATATGCATAAATAAATAAAAATAAACCCTTTTAAAAAAAATTACTGCTAAAGAGATTAATAAAAGTTCAAATTCTTTCTGAAGGCTGTATAAGGGTTTATGAAAAGACAAGTTCCCTAGAGGGTTATTCCAAAATTGTCTCCAGGTAATAGCATGAGAATGCCAGGGCACAAATATATTTGATAGTCAATGAATAAATGACAAAAGATCAATATGAGAGTTCTAATTAAACAACTTCATAAACTGGATACTTGTCAAATGAATATCTTTTTTACTTGTAATGTTGTATTTCATAATTGTTTTCTTCCCTATCTGATTGATGTTTGACCAGTAGAGCAAAAGCTAAAGACAATATGAACAAAAAAATTACATCTCTAAGATCTTTGTCTAGAATTAGTCTTATGACTACCAATTATATATATGCAATTATATATATTTATGTCTTTTGTGAGCAGTATTTATAAAATAAGAAAATGAATTGGTTATCACTAATTTGTGAGTGCATGTGTGAGTGCATATTAATGCTTGCCATACCCATGAAAGTGTTGTGTTCATATCCATCCTGTTCCAATAACTCAAGTCTAAAAATAATTACACATAATATGTAGTATTCAATGTTCCAATAGGTATGCATGGAGTTCTTTGAAAATTCACTGAGGCATGTGGGGCAGAGCATGGCTCTGACTAGAAATAGGAGTAGTAAGGCAGCGAAGTCTTGGGTTGGAAGTTTTTATGGGCATTGATTCAACTTAGGTAAAAAGAATTTAACTACAAAGACACAAAGTAAAAATAAGAATGAACTTGCCAGGAAACCACAAATGTAAGTCTTTACGTTACCAATGCCAGGGATAAGATGTATGAAAAGAGGTCTGTGCTGGTCATCCTGTAGATGTCTAGATTTTTTTTAAAGATGTCTAGATTTTGAATGGAATTGATACTCAGTTGAGTCTCTTATCACATTAGCTATACCTCAAGAATGCAAAAATCACATGTGGCTATTGGACAGTGTAGAATGTAAAACATTCCTATTGCAGGAAGAAGTTCTATTGGTCAGCGCTACTCTAGGTGCTATATAATAGTTTTGTTTATTTCATGCTAATTACCTAGTATCCAGAAGAAGATTTGGCACACCGTGCAACATCAATAAATACATATTGAGTAAATAAAAGGAAAAATACTAGATGATTATATGACCTATATAGTCTCTGCACTCAATAGAAACTCAATGGCCTTTTTCTTTAATGGATATCTCCCCAGTAATATTCCAAACAGGCATGATTTAGAACAGGTTCCTTTTTCAGACTTTTACTATGATTTCCTGAAATAGACTATACGCAAACCTGCATGCTGATAGCCTCATATTCTCATAGTAATTTTCCACATCTCTGTCTCCTCTTAATTCCTCATATAGACACTACATTTCAAACTGTCTGGCACTGCAGATTTTCATTTCATTACTTCCCTGTTCCAAGCCCTATAGTGCCTTCTATAAGTCAGTCACATCAAACTGAAACTCTTAGCTTAATCAGAGCCAACCTAACCCCTTCGCTCTTTTGTCACTACTCCCCCCACAGAGCAAGGCATTCCAGTTAGACATGCCAACTAGAAAACCACATCTATCTGAAAGGTTTTTAACTCTACAGTCTGCTCAAAATGCTTTCCCAGGACCCTGGGCAAAGTCTTCAGAAATTTACCATCTACTACTAGATAGAGAGAAATGAGAACAAAATTTACTCAACAAATATATTGGTCATACCTGAAATTATCTATGGCTCTGGATTTTGACCCATGCTTTCTTTACTGCACTGCTGCTTATTTGAAACTCAGCTTTATACAGATTTTCTAAAACATACCTGTGAATCTAAATTTAAGCATATGATACCTAGAATAGTCCAAGTTCTATAGCTCAGGTGATAACCTAATTCCAGATAAGGACAATATCCTCTTCCACACTGGTATTCGATCCTGCCCAGGACAGCAATGGACACACAGATATCTGTATTATTGAGATATAAGCACTGAGTTTATCTATAATCTTGAGGATGCAGAAAAAGAGCATTTATCACTTCATTAGTTACTGAGTGCCTACTACGTGGCAACTTCCAGAGCTGATGATAGAAGAGAACCCTAGTGGATGTGAATCCTGCTCCCTGGAGCACACATGAGAGAACATGAGAACTGGTATGACTGGAGGCTCCAGGGTGTCCTTGGAGCACAAGGCTGGAGAACTTAATCCAACTTGGATTAAGAGGAGGCCTCCATCCTTGAGACAGTGATGCTCAACAAGGTGCTAAAAGGTTCATGGCAATCCATTGAGAAAGGGAAGGATGGAGAAGGAATGAATGTTGCTGAAAGAAAGAGTGAGAGCCAAGAAGTGAGAAGGAAGTTCAGTGAGGAATAGAGTGTGAAGTAGGTCAAGAGGGTTAAACAAACTCAGGGTATAAAGAGCCTTGTGGACAATCTGAAGTGTTTATTCTCAGATACTTAGAAGTCAATATATTTCAAACAAGGTAATGACATCAAATTTATGTTTTAAAATAGTCATTCAAAGATTATGTGGTAATCCAGAGATTCCCCACCAGCTTCACCAGCTAGAACCTTCTTGTGGCCACTTTAGTGGCTCCAAGTATGTATGTATTATTCCAGAATTGACTGTTAGCCTTGCAGTACCCTTAACCTCCCCCGAAACAAATTTGCATGGATGTCAATTTAACTGCACAAGAGTCTTCGTACCACAGAAATTTTGACAGACTGTTTAAGCATTTGTGCAAATCACTCCTTTACAGTCTCAGTAGAACCCTAAATGGACTTTACAATCCAGCCCCATGCTGCTTCCCACACCCTTCAATTAATCTTCCAATTATGGCTCATTCAAATTATAACACCAAAATCAAGCTCTTTTTACATGGCTTTATGCTGACTCATATGTAAAAAATGTTATTTGAGCATAGTGCTAACATTATAGGTACCATCTGTACACTTCAACAGAGCCCTAAGACCTCACTGGGAGAGGCATGCCCTGATGTGTGCACTGGCCAATGAGTGTTTTTCATTTCAGGTTGTCCAGCTCTTAAGCTTTCACTAAGAAAGCTTCATTATCTATACAAGGGTCTTGAATAGCGATGAGGCTTAATCATTTTAATTTATTTTTAACTCTGAAAAATATTTCATTATAATGCCATGTGTCATCATAACGTACACTGTCTTGCAGCTACCATGGATAATTATGTTTCCTGTGTACTGGGGCCATTTACACCCCCCCCCCAGAGCTACACCCATGGATGGGCAATGAATGCAGCCACATGCCTCCAGAGCTGAGAAGAGCCCTGAGTTTGGCATTGCATGTTCTAGAGTCACTTTTGTGAAATTTTAGACTTGGATTTGTGTTTTGTAAGGTATTAGGAAAACGGAATATGCATAGTGTTCTTGGAGCCTCAGCTGTGTATGTGTAGCCCCTCCAGCCACCTCCCCTCCCTGAAAAGGGTTCTTAGTCAGATATTCACACACTCTTAGCAGTGGGGACCTAGCCAGTCTCACTTTTCTACCCTTGCCCTGCTACCCTCCACCGCCTGGCTAAGACACAGGAGACTACTCAGGTACGTGAAGTCCAATATATTTCAAACGTACATAAGAAGCGCTGAGAATGAACCCATGGTATTTCTGCGTTTGGCAGCAGCTTTGCCTGTCCCAGGCTGCCAGTGCCATGGTACATTCTGTGGTCATGGCTGATCTTCATTGTACCACAATCCAGGTACCAAACAAGCACATCTTGGTGCAAACATGAGGGTCTCCAGTTCACTGTAGGAGCAGGAGGCCAGAGGAAGGGATTTCCTGGAAGGGGTGGATCCCTGTGTAAGAGAGCACAGCTCACAGAGCAAGTAAAAAACACTGAGACCAGTGGAGCGAGAGATCAAGAAAGGAAAAAGGCTCATATATTACCTTCAGTAATATGCTTTTCTTGCTTCTTGAAGAAGGGACCCCATATTTTCATTTTTCTTTGGGGCCCACAAATTATGTATTCAGCTCTGTTTAACCACAACTCTTGAAAGTTGGTATTTGGATGCCCACTTTACCAACAAGGAGACTAAGGCTTAGGAAATGACCAGATAAGCCCAAAGTCACAGGGCCTGTGAATGCGAGGCTTAATGCCAAGGGCTGCAGGCTCATGCGCAGACTCACAGCCTTCCTGGGTTTCTTACTGAAGCCTGGGCTCCCCTGTCTAACATCATGCAGCCTTAACTATGAATTTTTTTATATGTAAGTAGGAGTTTCACACTCCTGTTGCCAGCTAGTATGGAGGTGTTTCTATAGGGAGTGCTCAAGTAAGTACAAAGAGGTCTTAAGTACGTCAGCTCCTTCTAGTTATTTACACATATTCAGATATTCTGTTCATTCTTCCCATAAAAAAGGAAAATTTGTCTAAAAGACATCAAAAGAACTTGATAAATATAAGCTATATTTTTGTCAGTAACCAGATAGTACTTTATAGATTTTTTTTTCTATTAAGGGTCACTGTGAGAAAAGAGCCCATTAAGCTTTTATTCCTAATGGTGAATGGTGAAACTTATTACTGGTATATATTAACTTTGCTCTGTTCAAGTTCTCCCTAAGATCCACCTATTGAAATCATCAACACACTTGATCATTTGTTTTTCTTTTGGTTTCCCTCACTAACTGTAAGTTTCATTTGGGCAAGAAGAGTGTTTATTTGGTTATCCCTGTAAGCTGCCTCAGAGCAGTCACTCATTAAAGTGTGCATATGTGTGTGTGTTGTACACATGCACACTCACACATGTATGCATGTTTGAGAAAGAGGCTAATTTTCTCAGTCCCTCTCTACTGTAGTATGGTGGTGTGATGGGCTTGAGACGACTCTTACCACAAACATCTCCAAGGAAATAAACATTTCCCAAAGTGGCTAGCTCTGAACCACACCTCACACACCCTTTACTTCCCTGAGGTATCTTGAGGATTAAGGAAACTTCTTCAGAATGGCAAAACTTAAGAGTTCCTGAAATTACCCTAAATAATTGCCTCTTCAGCCACAATAGAAAGTCCCTCTCCTAAACTTTCAGAAGAATCTTATAAATCCCTTGTAGTAGATTTAGACCTGTGACAGCTTTGAACTCTCTGGATGAACAAATATGAATCAAATATTCATAATGTGTCAATCATTTTATTTCTTTAATTCTTATAACATCCTATGAGGAAGGTAATATTAGCTAAAATTTTAGGTGAGAATTAAAGAACTTGCCCACACTTAACTACTAAGTAGGAAGTCTTGCTATCATATGATTCCCAAATATAAAGTTTTCTATTCAAACTGAGGCCTCCCTGGAAGGGAGCTCAGCCTTCAGACCCTGAAGCCTGAGAGAAGCAAACAATTTCCTCTTAGAAACCCCTGTTTATAGGTGAGGATGAAAGATCATAAAGAAATGCAGTATACCAGAATGCCCTCCTACAGTGCAATAACTGTGAGGAGCCTGTAGAGATGAGTTTAAACCATCATTCACCCTATCCAGAGAGACAGTGAATGCAGACAGATCCCAATGAGAAAAACAGCAAAATCTCTCACCCATTTCACTTTCGATCCATCTTTCTTTTCTCAGTTCATTTTTTTGAAAGGTTTTATACATTATTTTTTCATAGAAGAACTGGGGTGTGGACCAGAGGGATGGGGGATAAGAGGATTCATCAGAACAAGTGGATCTACTGAAATACACTGTTAAGTGGAGTAGCAGGAAAGACAAGAGAGATCTGCTGCACCATATATGGGATAGATCCTTGACCAAGGAGGGGAAGGGAGTATGGATAGGGAGAGGGTATGGCGGGGATGCGGGGGATGAGTATTGAATTTAGGCAATGGTAGTGATAATGCTGAGACTTAACCCCTAGGCCACCAGAAGGGCCCCTCAGTTCATTTCTTAAGGCCTCAGTCTGTTATAGTTCATGTATGTGTTCACTGGACAGACCCTCTTTCCTTCTTCCCTAGCCCTGACCACATTACTAAAACAGGTAGTGTAGGCCTAGAATAACAACCATAATCTTGCATGGGGGACAGTTCTTTCTATCAGGATTTTGTCTCTGATTTACAACCTGAGAGCTATGGTAATGTCAGACATTTCTGCTTTCACTAAACTAACTGAACGGACTCTTCTCTCAACACTGTAAATACTGTACCTATTGGCAGGTGTTCCTTCACATTTTTTAGTTTTGAGTTGGACTGTTAGTTTAATTTAAATGAAATACCACATTTGTAGAAACCTCTTACTAATTAGAATTTTTTTAAAAAGTCAGTGAATGTAGCTTTGTATGGATTTCACATCCCTGATCATGGGCTATTTTTAACTACAAGCTCTAGAGAATGCACTCACCTGGACCAGTCTTTAGAAAGGCTATGACATTTCTTCATTGTCTCCACAGAACCAGCTATTCAAAGAAATCAGGAAAATATTGAAATTTTCCTTCCCACCCATGTTAGCAGTTAATTGCAAAAAAGAGTTAACAGTGGGTAAAAGATGTATTTAGCTGGCTGACAGCTGACCCCGCCATTGCACACACTGAATGGAAGTCAGCCTCTTTTTTTGCAATTAAAAATAGGTCAATTTTTCATTTCAAAGGTATTTCTTAACTTCTTATTGAAATATTACAGGTAAAGTCCATTTCCTCATTGTTCTTCATACTTTTGTTTGTTTGTTTCTCGCTCTGCCACCAACTAAAACTGAATACAGGCCACCCACAAGGACAAATAGTTCTTGGTACCATTGAGAGATAAGCCATGACTAGAGTCACTTTACAACTCTTTTTTGAGGACAGAAATGAGAGATTTGCTGTATATACATACAAGAAAAAAGCAGGTTAAGTTTGCCCATTGGTGCTATAGGACTTTCTTCATCTTAGATATGAAAATTCTGAATTGAATCATTAATGACTTACTAGATGGCCTCATTCTACACCTACTGTGATCCTAAATGTCATTATCATCAATTTCAGCTTCAGAAAGATTAAAATCCCTATTTTTTATTTATATATATTTGATATCAATTGTAATCCCCATGTATTCCCCATCACCATAACACCAGTGCACCATCACCTCAGTCCCCTGTGCTCCCGTCTGCCCTCAACCCTCCCCACCAAGTGTCCCCAGTTTGTCCTTGTCTTTTCATTTTTGGCTTTTGTGTCTTTATTATTATTGTTCTTGTTGTTCTTATTCCTTTCCTTGATCCTTATTTGGTTCCCTTATATTCCTCCTAGGGGAGGAACCAACCATCTTTTGCCTTCTGACTTACTTCGCTGAGCATAATCCCTTCCAGTTCCATCCATGTTCCTATGAATGTGTCTAGTTTTCTTTTTTGACTGCTGAATAGTATTCCATCGTGTATATGTATCATAGTTTCCTGATCCACTCATTTGTTTTTGGGCATTTAGGTTGTTTCCAGGTCTTACCTATTGTAAAGAGTGCTGCTATAAACATAGGAGTGCAGGTATCCTTTTGAATCAGAGTTTTTGTGTCCCTTGGGTATATTCCTAGGAGTGGGATTGCTGGATCATATGGAAGTTCCATTCTTAGTAGATTCAGGAACTGCCATACTGCTTTCCATAGTGGTTGGGCCAGCCTGCATTTCCTCCAAGATCCCTATTTTGATCACTACATATATGTTTCTTTTATCTCAAATAATAAATCTAGAAATAAATTTTAATCAATATTCTGGGCTTTCCCTACCTTGCTATTTTAGTATCATTCTTCTGATCTTTTGAATTTTTACATTGTCTATTCCTCTTAATTAGAGGAAGGGAAGGAGAAGAATGTGGAAAGAAGGGGAGTGCCTTGCACAAAAGATGGAGCTAATGAGGAGTGTGAGTAACTCAACAGCCACCTTGACTCATCTATAATAACAACCCAATTCAATAACTAAAGTTCATCTCCATGTGATTTCCTAATGTAGACAGGTCAGAACATTTGATTATGACTAGGAAAGTTTAGGGATAAAAAACAATACAAGATATCAAAGAGACATATGCAGTCCCACACTTTGCAACATTATATACAATAGCCAAGATACGGAAACAGCCTAAATGTCTGTCATAATTTAGAAAAAATTTATGGTAAATATATACAATGGGATATTAATTTACCTTGTAAAAGAATGAAAGCAGTTATTTGGGACAAAATGGATGGACCTTGAGGACATTCTGTTAATATAAGTCAGACAGAAAGCCAAACTTGAACTTATAAAAACAGAAAGTAGAATAGTGGTTACTACACACCAGGGAGGGGAAGTTGGAGACATGTCTTTTAAGAGTGCAAATTTGAAGCTGTAAATAAATATCACCTGGAGAACGAATACATAGCACAGTGGTTATAGGCAACAATACTTTACTATAAACTTCAAAGTGTTAAGATTAGATTTTAATTGTTCCTACCACAAAAAAAGAAATATAATTATGTGATTTATAGAAATTGCAATGAAGGCTAAAATGATAATAATACTACAATAAATAATGTATCAAATCAACATGTTGATTACCTTAAATTTACACAATTATATGTCAAATATACCTCAATAAAAATAAATTTTTAAAAATTCTCATGATGTTTTCCTAAAATTTGACACTAGAAAAGTTATGATTGTCAGAATTGTAAGTTCAAAAATAAGGTTTTAGTGGATGTTACAGAAACACTTCTGAAGCTTTTAAAGAAAGAGTTCACTTTCTAAAACACATTTAAAGTACAGTTCTGAATGGAAGCTGGGAGATAGACTGGTGACTTTATATAAACTGCACAGTATATTTTTGACTATATGTGCTTCCTGACTTTTGGGGATTTATTTGAACATTTCTTTGGCCACTTATCAATTGAGTATATTTTCTGCTGTATAATCCTCTTATGTGCTTGATAAAAAAAAAAAATCCAAGATATCTTGGCTAAAACAAGAGCCTTCACTTCTATAACAAATCACTTTGGGGGTAGAAGGAGTTTTCTAATTGTTGAAATACTACAATAATCTTTGGTAGTTTTAATATTTACTTATTAAAATGAAATTTGGGATGATGAGGAAAAGGTACTATAGTCTCATAACTGAGCACAGCAGTGACACTGTAAGGTAAGGGATCTTCAGTGCCTGACAACGCACAGATTTATCTGGGGCCAAGATACTTTCAATTAAAACACAACTTGACCCCTAGGTGGCACCATCTGGTAGCACAGTGCAATCAACATGTCCGTTGGGGTCTTTTCCCTGTAAATTCTGATTGTGCTAAACACATGACATTATAAACTGTCCACATACTAATATAGAACTAGTATTGCTTTCCAACATTAGTTTTCACAATTTTCAAAGTCTATATCCACGTGCAGAATATCTCTCTGCTTCAAAATATCTTTCCTATAAAAGGAACTAGAAAATGAGGTCACATAGTCCAATTTTTGCTAGTCACCATGCTTTATAAAGCAGAACCTTCAGTCTTCCTGTCTGAGTACTGTTCTCTGATTCTGAAGGCAGAGTTGGAGTTGTCATGGGGCACAGTAGTTTTTTGTACATGTAAAAGAGATTCAATCACACTGAGGCCAAGTTAGGTGGAGACAAAACCTAGTTATGAAAATCCATCTGAAACCACAACACAGGGAATAAGTTAGCAAGTTTTCTCTTATTTTATGTATAAACCAGGATAATTTTAAATGTGCTATCCACATTCCTCATCTTTTCTCACTTAGGGAAAACTGAGGTCAGATTGAGAACACTTTTGGTATCATTTTCACACCCTTAAAATGCAATACTTTTCATTCATTCACTTATTCAAAAAGTATTAGGTATTTCTGCTGTACCAGACATGACCATGGAGGAAGATAACTTTCTCACTTAACAAGCAGTCTTACCTAATTTGTGGCAAACACTGTTCAGAGTCTCAGGATAATCATTCATGAAAATCCCTGCTCCCCTACTATACTTCTTTCAGTCAGAAGAAACAAATAATAAAATAACTTACAAATAAAGATGATGGACAAAACAAATAAAGAAAAGGTGGTAGTGGGTTCTGGGTATAGAGGCTAAAAATGTGATAGGACAGTCAGGAAAATATTAATGAAAAGATGATTGGTGGAGGAAGAGGTTAAGGCACAGCACTATGAAGCTATCTACAGCCACTACAGCACAAGTTTTATTCCCAGTCAGGAAGGTAACCCACACCTGGCACAGCAGACCTCTCCTGTCCCACCTGCCCCACCTGCTGCTCCCCCTTAGCAGTGTATTTCAGTTGATATGCCTTTTCTACTCCCCACTCTGTCTCTGGTGACTCCTTTCACCCTCCATATCTCTGGCCTTTACCCCAGTTCTTGTATGCATAAATAAATCTTTAAAAAAAATTCAAAAGATGATATTTGAGCAAAGATCAGAAAGAGATGAAGATGTGACCCATGTGACTTATGAAGGGAAAATTTTGCTGGAGAAGTGAAGAACTAATGAAATCCTTCGTTTTCAAGAAATAGTAGGGAGACTGAAATGGCTGTACTGGGTGAGTAAGACAAGTAGCAGTGAAGCATGATGTTGGAGAGGTAACTAAGAAAGGGCTAAAGAGGTAAGTTTGTCTAGGATGAAAGAATAACTGGCATTTACTTTAAGGACTTGATCACAAGCAGGACATAATTTGACCTGCACTTTAAGGGACCCAATCTGGCTTCTGTGTTAAGAACAGATTAAAAACAAGCAAAGGTAGGTGAGAAATCAGGCAAAAGATGATGGTGGCTTGACCAAGTGGTAGGAATAGAAGTGGTATGAAGTTGTCTACTTTTGGCTATAGTTCTTGAAGAGTTGGCTGAGATGATGTGCCATTGAATTGTTTGTAGGACAGGAATAAAGACTGACTTCAGGTGTCTAGCATAAGGAATTGGAAGGCTTCACTATTTTATTCAGTTAGCAATACTCTGAACTTTTGCTATCCACTAAGCACTGTCTGGACATTTGAAACACATCAGTGAATAAAACAGACAGGTTTCCATCCACCAGGAAATTATATTATAAACCGTAGAAACAGAATAAATTATGGTTATACAAAATATGTAAATTACCCAATGTGTCAAAAGGGGAAAAAATAAAAGATCTGCCTCTGAGTTAGAGTGCTTAGGTTCAAATCCAGTCTTCATCTCTTCCTACCTGTAAAACATTGGGCAAGTTTTTAACCTCACTGGTCACAATGAGATAGTATCTATCTTACTGGGGGTTTGGGAGAATTGAATAAGATAATCCAGGTAAATCACTTAGTATATTACATAGCAAAGAGTGAACTATTAATATTTAAAGTATGAGTATAACAAGATATGAACAGTATTCAAGGACATATAAAAGGAGACCATTGTTTTCTAAGTTAGGGGAAAGTTTCCAACAAATGAGATACTATTTGAGGTACACCTTGGAGAATGACCAGGACTTTCCCCAAAGGGCAAGACAGAAGAGATGGGCAGGGTTGAGTCAGAAAGAACATTTGAAAAAGATAACAACTGCCAACTTTAGAGTAGGCTATGGAAAGTTCTGATGGTAATAGCGCAGATAGAGATTATTCTTTGTCTTGTTCACATGAACAAATTTTCAAGGAAACAAAAATATTTTTAAATCCTTCCTCTCTTTTCAAACAGGTAATTGCCTTGTAAAACACAGGATACTTCGGGAAGATAGGTTTTCGTCATCTAATAATAAGTTTACACTTAGCTCTATTAATGAAAATGTAAATCAGATATTTTCTTCAAATTATGATGTTGCTTTTGTTACTTTTTAAATCTTAAAGTATATATACATATGTATATATGCTGTGTGGATATGATAATTAACAATACAACCTCCCTAGTATGGAAAAAATTTTAATAGCAGAAAGTGGAATTCTGTGCCACTTATGCACCAAAAACCAGAAATAACAAAATGACCTATTTTTCACATCTAAGCCCATTAATGGGAGATGTTTTGCATGAATATCACACACACCTGTCTCTTTGGTACTTATTGACATTTAATGAATAAAGGAAATTGAACTTTTTAATTGTGAGACTCTCCTGAGGCTACTGGGCATGAAAGTGTATCTAAAGTATTCATTTACTATATTTCTCCATGAGCCAGAGACTCGTGCTAAAAATAAAACCTTTGGGAAGGGGAAAAAATGTTACCTTTGTAAAATGCCTCTCCAAGTCACATTAGAAACCTCTGTCATAAATTGCTTCAAGGAGGCTTTCAGCAACTCAACTCCCTGGCTGATGGTGAATGCTACACATTTATAGTGACATGTATATTCAATAAATGAGTAACGTGATAAACACTGAAGTGGTGTCATCCAAGGGTTAAAATATCAGTCAAAGAAGGAATCATTTGGATCTGAACTTAGGTTGAGACTCCACGAGGCAAGGGCTCTTAAATGTCCTCCTGCCTATCTTTCTTCAATGACCTTGAGCTTATTGCACCAAATGTGTCACATGGCAGAATCAAACATGAAACTTAACAACCTCTGGCAACATAGACTGAGGGTGAGAAAGGCCGGGAAGGCCCAGGCAATGAGCAGACTTCTGATGTGGGTTTCAGGATGAGAGAACAAAGTGGGGAGAAGAGATGACACTGGGAAGGCAGTGTCTAGGAGGGCATTCACCTGGGTGAAGAGTCCCACACACGGTCCTGGTGATGTGACAGCACAGGAAACCTGTCATTGGATCATATCCTTGCTCTGCTGAATTTACTAGGGCAACAGGGACACCTAATCAACTCTGGGCATCTTATCTGATCTTATCATACTGTTTTTCCATCCATAAAATAGAAGTGGTAAAATCTGTCTGGCCTCTGTTCTGAGGGACTTATAGCGATAAATGCGTTAATATAAACTTTTAAACTTGTAGCCTTTCTCAGGAAGTATGCTACATGAATTCAAGGAATGAATAGTTAATTATTATTGTAAAGTGAATTACACTTACCAAAAAGATTGTAATCATTTAGAAGTTAATCTTTATCTTGTATAAAGCACCAAGAAACTCTTATTTCTAGGGCTAAAAAATTGCCTCATGTATTAAATGAAGCTTAAGAGGAATATTTAAATGTGAGTTGAGTAATCAAATAAGTTATACAAAAATGTTTTCTAAGTTCAAAAAACATCATGCACAAATAAAATATTACTGTTTGGTGCTCTTTAAATTACCTACCCTGCCTCTAGAGTGACTTTTTTTCAAGTATACAAAAGTATACTTTTTTTTCAAGTATACTTTTTTTAGTATACAAAAGCAAACCTTCAAAATTTAAAGAAGTAAATCACATATCTATCAGTAAAAAACAGATAAAAGTGTTTTAAAAATCTCTTGTATGAGAATTTATTTTCACAACATTCATTTAAATGAATGTAACACAAATCTATCTTTGTATTTTAAATTAAATTTAAAGATATTCCACATCTTAATTATAAACACATTTTACTTGCCAGAAGAGTTCATTCATATCCTGAGGTCATAGGCAAGAAATGGCCAGCTGAGAGCTCCCATTTTCTATCCACATAAGATAAAGAAAAGCTCTGTTTCCTTCAGTCCATTTAACACTGGCAAAGTTGAAAACTCAAAAGCAAGCCTAGAAGATAGCAACAGAATAAACTTTCAGCCATCTCAGAAACCACTTGACTTTAATAGACTGTGAAAGTCATTCTGAGTCCTTGAAAAAGTTACCCTGACTAGTTCTGGAAGCATGCTCACGAGCCAGCAATTCAGAAATTGTGTGCCCTTGTTGACAAGTTGCTCTACCTCAAATTGGCCAAAGTTATTTTCCTGAGGTAAAGCTCCCTGTAGTCTAAAAACCTTCCCTAAGTGCAAAGATCTTGGCAGTGCAGCAAGGTGAACCTTCCAAAGTCAGAGAAGCAGAAAACAAGCAAAAGATGAGTCCATTGTTGAGAAAATATGTGACTGATCTCTTTGTGTAGAATTGAATGTAGCAAATGGACAACAAAGCCTCAGGGATCTTGGAAGCCTCCAGGGGACAAGACTGCTACTGTAGTCACCCTCCTATGAGAACTATTCAAGATATGGAAAGGATAGTCTGTGGGGGTCCCTGACAAAACACTGATGACCTTTCAGGGTTGGGCTGATGACCTCTTGAAAGAGTGAAGACAAAGCCCAGTCAGGTCCTGTTAACATTGCTGGGACCACCACTGATTCAAATTCACTTAGGTTTTTCCTCCAGTGCACCCCCAGAAGGATCAAGAGGCACCCAGAAATTCCGAACAGGGATGAGGTCATTGTAATTCCAGAATGGCATAGCACCCTGCTTTTAATAAAGTGAATGCCCAAAACTTGAAAGGTCCTGGAAGAACTCTAGGGATTTAAACTCCATAATTTTTATTGTCTCACAGTGGTATTTTCCCTTCTGATGGTCAGGAAGAACTCATTTATTTTTAAGAGGAAATTACCTACTTGTTAAAGGTGTATTTCCTTATTTTATTTCTCACTGACAAGAAAAACTGTTTAAGATTTTTATAATTGAAAGTCTTCATTTGTTAAAAAGTCACCTCTCACTTCTTTCTTCCCTTTGAAGAACAAAATAAAACAGGGAACAAAGTGAAAAACTAATTACTTTGACCTTTCTTCATGGGGTCTAGTTTTCATGCCTCTAATTCTTGTCAGAAAAAGAAAGGAATTTTAAAGTCAACTATGTTTGTGAATCAGTTTGACACTATAGTGTTTTCTTGGGAAACATTGGTACATATCAGAAAATTAAAGAATCTAAGGAAGCCAGGGTGACATATGTTAATTTCTATGCAAACTTAACACCACCAATGGAAAAATAATAACCAACCCTCAAAATAATACATTTTAATAATGACTGTTTAACAATGTCAAGTAGTGTATTAAAGTTGTGAGATGTATATAGAAATGTATTTGCTAAGTAAAGCAATATGCCAGGACATAATAGCTGCTCAAAATCAGGTCACTAAAAGATAAAACTGATGGGAGATTTCAAAATTAATCTCCTTAGAATCTTGATAATGTTTTAAATATCGGGTAGTTTACTTTCAGGCAGTGAGCAAACGTGATAGTGTACAGATCCTGCTAGGAGCAGAAAACTTCACTTTTTTACTTTTTTTTTCAGAATTTGCTTTTACATAGCTCTTTCAGGCTAATCTCCATCACTTCTCACACATAACTTTGTGCACACATGGAATTTGGACACTGTTTTGCTGTTTTGAAACTATTAAACCAGTGTGATATCTTTTCCCAATAGGGTTCTCCTGAGCTATTTTGCCCACTGAAATGAGGAAGGTAGATGCCATCTTATGAAAGAGGATGCTATGTCATATGGGAAGGTCTAGAATAGTAAGAGAAGAAAGTAAATATCTCACTTCTGTCACACACACTAGAGCCTGATTCTACAGATGGAAAAGGAGGGTCCGCCTGCTCCAGCCTTAGGAGAGCAATGGGAGGGTGGGCTAGAGGGAACCGAAATCAGATAGGCTTTGGAAGTTCTCTGGATGAAAACCAACCGTAGGGTGATGCTGCAAATAATCTGGGGTGGGACCAGCAGAACAGCAGCAGATAGCTGTCACATAGTGGGTTTAGGCAGAGGAAGCATTGCCAGCAGCTTTCACAAGTTGCCTTTTGCTTCCTTGTAATTAGAAACATCCTTGGATTTCCAAAGTAGCACTAGTATGAGCACACAGAAATCTCTGGGGTCTAAAAGGGAAGCTTGACCAGGGAATGCTGTGGTGGGTACAGAGATGCTACAGCCAAGGGTCTCAACTCTAACCAGGTACCAGAGGAAAATCACAACAGATCTAAGTCATTCTTCTGTGAAGGAAAGGAACAAAGTAAGCAGAATGTGTAAGGGTGCCCTGATGGAGCCAGGAAAACTGTGAGAATGCAGCAGCCATGGGCCAGATGAGTACAAGAAGAGCCCAAGAGCAGAAGGAAACCAATGAGACAGAAAAGCACAGAGCTGCAAATGTGTTTCTGATCACTCCCAACCCCCAGCCCTATCTTTCTCACAACTATGAAGGCACACATTGAGTTCAAGTAATCTTAGGGAACAAGAGAAGACAGAAGCAAACCTGAAAACTGAAAAATTTTGGGAAAAAAAAAAAAAACTATAAGAAAAAAGACTAATCCCCAAAAGAAAATGCTCACATTATTTAAACCTGGAATTAGCAAACTGGATTTAGCATCACTCTCCATGTCTTTTGACCCACCCCCTCTTCTCCCACCTCCACTATCTCGTGGAGAATAGTTTATTAAGAGGTTCAATGAGCTATGGAAAATAATGAAGCTATCTTGTCTTTGCTCATTTATATGTAGAGTTTGCAGATTTACCAGTCCACTACACACAGAGATGCCCAAATGTGCTAAAGTAGAAAGTGAAACCATTGGCCTAAAAATATACTTCGAATGATGAGGTTTAAAGACCCATCCAGCTGTGAAACTTTCCCATTGAAGTTCTTGGGGGAAGAAATCAGGGTTTTAGAACCAGATAGACATGTCTGTTAATTCTTACCTCTCCAGCCTTTCTGAGAGTCTCTTTACTCTTCTCAGGCTACTATATGACATCTAGCTTACTATCAAATGCGGATAGTAATTTGGTTTCATAATTAAGTGACTTTGAAAAATCTTAAAAAATATAAACTAAACACAGAACTCACAGGTTGGACTTCTAACACCAGGTGTTTTAGGACATACCCAGAGCACCTTATTCTGGTTGAAATTGATTAATTACCTCTCCCTTTTGGTGTGCAAGAGTTACTGTCTTAGACAATGATTTTTTAAAAATTTCATGTATATATGGTTTCCCTTAAAATCACTTTTAACTTGTCAGATCAATGTAGGTTTGTCTTTGAGTATTAAATAATTTATTTGGTTGATTTTTCAAAGGACAAGGGTCTTAACATTCCAGAAAAATTAAGGGGAAATAAATGTCACAGTATTTATGAGTCATAGATATATAGATATATGTTTTAATATATCATTTATCTCAGTTTGGACTTTAACCAGTTTTTTTTTTTTAACTGGCAAATAAAATTTCGGGATATTTGGAGCTTCAAAAATGCTCAAATGCATTTAGGATTTATTTCGCATTTATCTTTCATGGGAAGCAACACATTGATGTTCTCCAGGAGCCCTGATGCTGATGGGAGATTGAGGTCAGAGAATAGACTGTTAAGATAGAGGGAGGAGAACTTAACCTTCAGGGTTCTCAAGAAAAACACAAAATGCCGAAAGTCAAATCTTTGAGCTAAAAAAATATTCTCAAAGCTTGGCCCGTAGGGAAAGTAGATGTATCCTCCTTTTCCCTGCACTTTCTCACTTAGACTTCTTTGAGGGCATCCTCATACATTTTGCTTATTTTTCCCCCTTAACAAGAGCTATTTCTTTTTCCCAACCAACAATATCTAATTGGCTATCATTCATGCACGGTTGCCAGGGAAAAGAGATGTACATGCGTATTGAAAACTTCTATGGGCGTTCATACACTTTTTTAGAAAACATTTCCAATCACTTTTCTTTTGGAAAAAAGCAAGCACAGATTGTTAAAACCATGAATTAAAGAAACATCTTTTACATCACATTCATTGGTTAGCACAAAACACATGATTTCTAATGGAGACTGTACAGGAAATTTTTTGTTACAAATTATCACTCAGGGAAACAAGAAACAAGACACATTTTCTTGTTTTCAAGACAGAGTTCCAGAGATTACATCTTAAGTGCAGACCGTTATAAGTCCATATGGTCTGTTTGTTAGTATTGACATCCTTACTGAATCTTGATATTTTGTTATCACATGTTAGGTGTTATTTTAATGTTGCTAATTATTCTATTTTTATTACTCTCAACATAGATTATTTCTCTTATATAGGTTATTTCAATAAACATGTTTTGTTTATCATATTTTAATAAACTCGTAGACCAGAAAGAAAATTTAATTACTTCATTTTTGCCACAATAAATTTTTTCATTGTATCATAAAACTGATGGGTCAAATCAAGCCATAGTGGCTTATTTGATTTGGAGTTTAATCACATAGCCCCTGGAATCTCATACAATTTTCTGGAATCTTGGGTGCAAAAACTCTTAGGGATAATCAAATATAGCTCCAAGTCAAATACTATACTAATTTTCATGCACTTCTTAATAGAGTGCAAACTCACAGTTGTTTGAAATAACATAACAGCAGGATATTTCACTAATTATAATCAAGTAATGATATTCAACTCAGGGAGTTAACTACGGAGTATTCAGAACACGTTGCAGATTACAGGACCCTTCTAGACCCATCTTTTTGCTCTTCCTAACTTATTGAGTCTATCTTACATACAAAGATTTCCATAGACACCCTGAAGTAGCAATTCCATGACAGAGCGTCTGTCCATTTCTTTCTCAAAGGACATATTTTTCTTAGTAACATGGTCAAAGCTCAAGCAGTCAGAAAACTTGGTGCTTAGAAATCACTTCAGAATGCCTAGAACACTACTACTACTTCAAAAACAGCTTTATTGGCTATTCTTGTATTTTATTACAGATGTTTCTTATGCATCATTTTGAAAATGGCCATTTATATTTTTAAATAAAGTACCAAAAAATCAAAATAGAAAGAACTGTTAAGAGTCTTTATATAATTTTGAAACAAAGAGTTTTATAATGTTTCTCCTAGCCAAGGTGTTCAATTTGGTGTTACTGAAATAACTTTGCTTATAATATTACTATAGGTTTCAGGTATATAGAATTATAATTTGATGCCTGTATTAACTCATTTTTCTGTATGGTTTTATATTGTTTTTATATCTGTTAATAAATTTATTTGTGCTGAGAAATTCTAGCTTTCAATGTTTTACAAGTTATTTAATTTCATCATTACTTTTGAATTGGGATGTGACACTTTTGAATTGATATGTGATACAATTGATAAATGAACCTAAGATATGGAGGTTAGCTGTTCATTCCCTACTGATGGTCTAATAATTTAATTTGACGGTCTGCTGAAGATGCCAAATTAAGTTCTCTATATTTATTTTTTTAGTTTAGACTTTAATAGACAGAAATCACAAGAAGTCAATTTATAAATGTATCAGAATATTTAGTTGGCGTCTACTTCAAATGAAACCACTGCTACATGTTGATTATCACAAAGAGATATGACTTTGCCAAGACCTCATTATTCAGTGGGAGGTCATAGAGTGTGACCTATAAGAGCTAAAATTTGGAAATAGAGCCTGGTTGAAATAAAAATTCTAACACTTGACAGCTAGCTGAGTTGTCCCCAAAGTGTCACTCCTCATCTATAAAATGGGAATAATATTAGTGCTTGTACTCAAAGAGTTATGATGAGGATTAAACAGGGTACTGTGTGTAAAGAAGCACTTCAGTAAGGATAAAGCAAATAACAAGTCCTCAATAAATACACATTTTATATTACTATTAGCATTCCTTTTCACCCTATAATAGTACACATCCATTGATTCAGAGTGTTTTATCTTCTTTGAATTCTTTGAATCAGTAAAGGCTGAGAACTACAATTTCTTCTCAACTGAGGGGACCAGAAAGGATGTTCTGTAGGTAGCATTTGACCCAAATCTAAAAATGGTATAACTTGAACATCTGTGTATATGTATAGGGTAGAGAAAATAATTTTTACTAGGAATTCAAATGGGTTACTTTGGCATAGGTTATATGCCAAACATAGGTTATGAAGAGAAAAAAGAGTAAATAGAGCACATTTGGACCTCCCAGGTGGTGCAATGGGTTGAATGCCACACTGTGGGACTCTCATAGCCACTGCAGAGCAAGTTCTATCCCTGGCCAGGGAGGGGATCCACATGGTGCAGCAGACCTCTCCTGCCTAGCCCGCTGCTCCCCTCAGCAGTGTATTTCAGTTGTTCTGCCTCTTCTGCTTCCCACTTTGTCTCTGGTGAACCCTCTCACCTCTCGGCATCTCTGGCCTGTACCCCAGCTCTTGTATGTATAAATAAATGAAATCTTTTATAAATAAATAAATAGAGTACATTCTATTTTTTTTTGTCATAGTCTTCTACAAGGAAGGAGAAGGATTTTAACTAATGGAATCTCATAAACATACTGATTCTGCAACAATATGTAGATGAGAGAAAGTCAAAGTCTGTTTGAAGCTGGTTGCAATGGTTTTAGGAGTTCTACAAAAACATTTATTCAAGTACATCCCTACTCAGGCTTTTGGAATACTTAAAATCTCATACTTGAATTATTTCAAGAGTTCTTACTTTAGAATAATATTATTGAACACTAGTGGGAATCAGCAAATGTCAAATACTCTCCCTGCTTCACTTTGTTTAATTCACACAACCACCCAGTATCACCAGGAAGGTCAGTACTATCATCCTTGTATTATAAAGTTTGCTTGACAGTTTGTGCAAATAGCTATTATGTGGTGGAGTCTGAACTTGAATTTAGTTGTCCTAACTCGAGAAACCACACTCATAATTAATGTAAAATGCTAAAAATAATGGCACCTTACAGAGAGTATGACATAATATTTTAAAATATATACAAATTTTCTTGAAGAGCAAAAATATTAATAGATTTTAAGATTTATGGAAAATTATGTGATTACATTTGAGGAAAAATATCCTATATTGTGAAAAATAAATAAGGCTGTTTAAAAACAAAAATTAAAAAAATTATGGACCAACATCTATGATGAAAATAGATGCAAAAATCCTTAATAAGGGGTTAACAAACTGAAATCTACACAATATATTTAAAAGTTCTTATGCAATGGCAAAATGGGATTTATTTATGGGACACAAGGATGCATCAACATCTACAAATCAATTAATATATTCACCATGTCAACAAAAGGAAAGATAAAAATCATATGATCACATCAATGAATGCAGAGAAAACATCTGATAAGTTCCAACAGCCATATAATAAAAATTCTCAGGAAAAAAAAATGGGAATAGAAGAACCATACCTCAATGATGTCATATTTATTGTAGAGGATTATCTGTGCTTTGGTGGTGGTGTTGTATGGCAACATACCTCTGAGGAAAAGTGAACCTATACCCCCAAATTATACACTGTATAGTAAGCCAATGTGACCTAAATAAAAAATATATATATAATTAAAAATAACTATATACAAGCTTAATATTTTTGTGCTGGTGTTGATACATTAATACTCCCTACCCCTCTGTGACCACTTCCTACCCTAACTTACACTGGTGTCAAAATCTCTACTGTACTTTGGGTATGTCCCTCATAGTGTAAAGAGTGCTATGGTCACTTACTGTGGTTATAATTTATACTCTCCTGATAAATACTACTATTAAGTATATTTTCATGTTATTTGCTTGCTTTTTGTGTTCTCGTTGTTTGTATGGTTTTTTGCCATCTACATATTAATTTGAAGAGTCTATTCAAATATTTTGCCTATTTAAAAAATCAATTTTTTTCTTCTTAATACTGAGTTGTGAAAGTTATGAATACTGGTTCTTTGTCAGCTAGATGTTTAACAAACGCTTTCTTTGATTGTGTGACTTGCTTTTTATGTCTTAAAAAAGGTCCTTTCATAAAGCTGCGTGAAGATTCCTCAGACTACTAAAAACGGAGCTAACATATTACCTAGCAATTCCACTCCTATGAAGCTATCTATCCAAAGGACACAAAAACATTAATTCAAAAGGATAGCTGAACCTCTATGCTTATTGTAGTGTTATTTATAATAGGTAAGATATGGAAACAACACAAATACCCAAAAACTGATGACTGGATCAAGAAGAAAGAAGATTAGTATATACACACAATGGAATACTACTCAGCAATCAAAAAGGATAAACTCATAAATGGAGCTGGAAGGGATTATTCTCAGTGAAATAAGTCAGAAGGAAAAAGAAAAACATCAGACGGTTTCCCTTATAGAAGGAATATAGAAGAAATCAAATAAGTGATCAGGGGGAAAATAATAAATAAATAAATGAAATTATGAATCATACATCCTACAAGGGAGGGAGAAAGATCAAAATGGGGTAGGCGGGGAAGAGCAAAAGGGACTATGGTGGTGATGCACAGGTGAATTGGTGGTGGGAATTTTACAGGAACTACTCTCCTGAGAGGAGAAAGCAAATATTGTACAAAAATGAACAGTGATATCAAATATATATAAATATTTTTTTAAAACTGTCCTTTCACAAAGTAAATGATATAAACTTATTCTTGAAGTCCATATGGTCTCTGTTCTTTGCAATCTTTTTACTAATAAATTTTTATTGCTAGACTTAAAGATCAAGTTTAAGACAAGTGAGGGCCTCTAATGCACACAAAGCAAGCTAAGCTACCATGTAATTTTTCATGCAGGTTTTTTGCTTACAGAAAGTAAAATCCTTTACATCTTCTCCCACCCCCTCCCAAAGAAAAGCTATTCCAGTGTATCCTCTTTCTACTTGAAATTTGGCTGCTGATGTTATATTTTGACTTTCTTTAGAAACTGAAATTCTATGTCAGTTTTTCATTTAGATAAGCAAGGGATGAGTTTTGAACCATACAGGCTTATCTCTGGGATCTCTCCATCATTTTACAGAAGACTGGGTTCCTGGGAAAGAAATGCTCATCCCATTAACCAACATGAAAGTTTTCCTTCCTGTCATTATACGTTCACATGGTATGAGAGACCATTGACAGTATTTTCTAACTAGAAACTTCCTTGCTTTTCATCAGCTTGCTCACATCTGCAGAGAATTTTTATTTCAGTTCTTAAGCGGGCTCCCAAGTAGTAGGCTGTGATACATGCTGCTTCAATGAGTCAAATTGCTGAACAAGTCAAGCAGGATGCACAACCAGATGGGTGGCACCTGGCCAGATTGAATTATGGCCAAATACCCTTTGTGGGAGTATCAAGGGTAAATAAAGCCCTGTCTTATATTTTGGGTGGAATGCACACTTCTTAAGAAAATTTAACTTCTTTCTGTAATGTGAATGGCCTGGAAAACCTTCCAAATGTATCACTTTACACAAGAAATAAAGTCACTATTAAGACTGATGAAGTTATATGATCATACCATGAAGACTAAATAGTGAGAAAACATAGCATGGCATTCAAACAAGAAGTCTCTGAAGTCAGAAGATCCAAGTTCAAATTCCAGTTTACCTCTTACCAGCTCTGTGAGCTGGCCTTAGGCTTTGCTTTCCTGGTCTGTAAAGTATGGATAAGAAGGAAATCTAGTCTATAGATGGGTGTGAGGATTAAATGAGATACTAGACTACCAGCACTGTGCCCAGAGAGGAAGTACTCATCAGCCACTAGCAATTATTTCTATTGCCATTGTTATAGATCACCATTTACATATGTGCTTTAAAACTATGGCCCATGTTTTCCCAGGGTTCCTTGATGATCCTTTACTTCCAAGGGCTGCTTCAAATGCTACTATTTTATGTAAACTGGTGGGAGAAATGTACCTGACTTCCTTTTCTGCAGGTTTCAGGGGGTGATAGCACTGTTTTTCCTGCGCCACCCTTTGCTATGGCCAAGCCTTTCTTAGCTTGAGCCTCTAATGTCTCTACCACTTTCATCTTCAGAAGCACCGCATGCTGCTGAGACTGCAGCCTGGCTCTGCCCCACAGCAGCTGCCCCTGCTCTAGCAGGCTGTCCTCTTCTCTGCAGCTCAGCTCTTTCAGGCAACTCCATAGGGCTCCAGCTCCGAGCAGGCTGCCCCAGCTCAAGGGTTCTGATAACCAAGCTTCCTCCTCGGCCCCCTAGACCAAAAAGCAGTGACATCCTGCAGTTGGTAATATCTGGGTTACCTCACTTTCCTTGTTTGCTTTTTAGCTTTGCTAATGCCTTTATAGCTAGCGCCTCACATTAAACTGCTTTTTGAGCCACCTGACTGGATGCTGACTGACAGGCATCCCTCTTTACTGATGTGAATCCTACATACTGTTACAGTACAAGGAGCCTTTAAAAAACTCTACCTCCAGTAAAGGCCTTGTCTTCCTAGAAATGCTCACCTTAGGCAGAAGAGACTTTGGATCTCTCCATGTTTAAAAAGAAAATTGATCCCAACACCTGAGGACTATCAGTCCCCAAGTTATCCCTGTGACTCGAAGAAACCTAGACTCTGCAAGTAGAACCCAGGTCAGAGGTGGCAATAGAGAGATCTTAAACTGATCCCAGCAGTAACAGTAGCAAAGATACTTGAGCCTATCACTGAAAATTACAGTAATTGGGAGAAGTCACCTCCAGACCTAGGGAGTGTTTCAACAACAAATTCCCAGTGTTACTTCTGGGAAATGATATCATATCATTAGAAGATGTGAACTGTGGTATTTTAAAAATCTGTTTAAATACATCAGGTCTTCATATACATTGGTCCTGAAAATATTGACTAAGAATTTGGAGAAAGAGAGATGACTTTGTCTTCTCTATTGTTCAGCTTGACTAAAACATAATCACTAAAAAAGCGAAGAGGTGAAGCTGTGGATCCCACGTGGCTTCTATGTGACAGATGTTCCTATCTGCAACAAAACTGGGATTTATTTAAGAGATGCATTTGTTTTCAAACTTAATATACAATTTTTGCTCTAGACTCTTCTTAATACTGTCATTTCTATGTCTATTTTGACCCTGCAACTTCTTTTAAACATTCATTAATAGAAATGTTTATTTTATTGTGGTTGCTGACCTTCACGGGAGCATGTAAGACCTGTCTGTTTGGTCTCCCATTTTATTACAAGGTGACGCAATTGACTTTTTCTTTTTTGAAGGTCATGAAATGACTCATTGTATAGGCAAGGCTCTTTTCTCAAAGGCAAAGGTAAATGCTGCTTTAATTTCAGAGTAAGACGGAATTCTTTCAGTAGTGTGAAGAAAATTCTATCCTTAATACATCTTTACTCATATGCGTTAACTTAAAAGTTATAGTGTTCCTAATTAAATCTTTAGCGTTCACAATAAAAGAGTAAAAATGTATTTCTTTGTACCTATGCTCATGTCTCTTTATTTAGAGACTCTACCTTTTGTGAATGTGTAGTTAATATCTTTATAGAATATTTTAAATTATCCTACAGAGTAGTTCTAAATCTTTAGAGCAACTCCTATAGATAAGAGGTAGGTAAAACAAGAGAATCAGATTCCAGGAAATAGAAAGACAAATTGGAGTGGGGGAGGGGTAAAGAAAGCGAGCAAGAAAGCTTTGTTAAAAAATAATTAAATTGAATAAGGAATGAAAACACTATATCCAAGAACTTTAATTCAGATAGAAAGTATTCTACTTATGTATGGTACTAGTCACTTTTATGGCAGGAAGGCCACTAAAATTAATGCAGTCATATTTCTAATCATAGATATTAAAACTAAAGGGTGAGAAGGATTACAGAAGAGCTCAGTAAATGTGGGAAAATTAGAAATATGGGAAAACAAAATAATGAAAATGCACATGTTCTTACCAAGAACTGTTTTCTACTTCATTGACTATTTCTAGTAAGTAAAATGTGTGATAAGAAGAGATTTTCAACTTCCAAATATCTTGAGAAGGAAAGTAAACAGTGATATAACACTTGCATTTTTATTTTACAAGTACTAGAGAGGCAATGCAAATAGGAAACAGTTTTAAATACATATGTTAGTAGTTATGCCTAGAAGGAATACTTGAAAGGAAATAACTGTGTTAATAGTTGCTTCTTCCAAGTAATAAGAATGTGAGAGATAGATAGGTAAACTAGATAGACAGATAGATGATAGACATACCGTAAATATTAAAAAATATTTAAGATTTTAAAAATACATTTGTAACAGAAAAGACAGCTATAAAATATTCTATGAATCGATCTTTGATTAAAGGTATCATTTTAAAATATTGCTACTGTCTCAATAAACTCTATTTAAAAGTGCTGTGAGATACAGAAAATTAGCTTAAGCTATGACTGACCCACACGTATTGCATAAATTTCAATCTAGGTCTAATGAGATTTTTTTATTTGCACTTTAGTATGTGTATATATTTGAATAAGAAGGCATATTTCACACAGATTGTGTACATTATGGGTGAAGACATATTCTGTACAAGTATGAAATAGGCACCACTTTCAACACAGAAGGCTTAAGGAACCATTTCTGTTGAAAAGCTGTTGTGTGACCAACATCTGTTAGTGCCTTAGAAAGCAGCGTAAATTAGAGGTGACTGGAAGAAAGTGTGGGGGGGCAGTGGGAGGCTTTAGAAAGTCAGATATCTTCAAATAGCAATCTTAAGTTAATACGAAGCATTGCTGTATTTTAAAAAGTTTTGTAATTATAAAAATAATTCAACAATAAGTTGGAAAATATAAAAATGTATACAGAAGAAAATTTTCCAGTTCTATAATCTCATCTCCAGAGATAACAACCATTACTAACATTTTTTTTTAAATGTTTCCTTCCAGTGAAGTGATCTTTAACAGTCATCAAATAGAAGTTAGGAAAAATGAAGAAACTCAAAGAAGATAATTACATTTAGTCTGTTTTTCTGTAATAAGTGTAATAAACCGAAGTTATACCTACTGGCACATCAACAGCTTAATTTTAGAAGTAACAGATTTTCAATCTTAAGAATAGAACTGAGGCTACTAGAGGCAGAAGGAAGGAGGAGGGAGAGGGGCAAGAACAAAGTGGAGAGGGAGCATAGTGGAGTAGGGTGGTGGGTTACGGGTGTTTTGGTGGGTGGCACATTGTGGTACAACACCTGAAAGGGGAGATCCTATACTAATAAAACAGAAACAGTATTGTAAACCAGCGTTACCTCAGTTCAATGAAGAAACGAATGAATGAGTAAATAAATATAAAACACAAATCCTACTGTGAATTTTTTAAGAAAGGCTTTGGCAATTAGAAAATCAATCTTGAAAATTTTCTTTTTAAAAATAATAAAAAATAATTACTGTCTTCCATTCTATGTTTCCTTTACTTTGGGTTTTTTTTAGTCAAAATTGTTGAGTTTCATATACATATAAAATGTAAAATTGACATTTTTAGGCATGTAATCCTATGCATTCTGACAAGGACATGCCATTATGTTTATAATACCACAGATAGAACTTTGCATCATTCCAAAATGCATCTTTTTGCTGCTTTGTAAATCAATGTCTTTCCTTCTGCCAGAGCTTAGAAACCACCATCCCATGTTCCATCTTAGTAATTTTACCTTTGCCAAAAGGACTTCTGAATGAGTCATACAGTATGTACCATTTATAATAAGCTTTGTCCTCTTAATACATGTGAGATTCAACATTGTTGCATGCAGCAGTATTTCATTCTCTTTATTGTTAAATAGTATATTCCAATGAAAAGATTTAACCACAGTTGATTTAGTCATTCACCGCTTATAGAGACTTCAGTGCTTTCAGGCTTTGGTTATTATGAATAAAACCAATATATACATTTACATACAAGTATTTCTGTGAACTTGCATTTTCATTTCTTTGGCATAAATTCCTAATAGTGAGATTGTTGGGTCATACAGTAAGTATATAACTTTCAAAGAAACTGCAACTGTTTTTCAAAGTAGCAGTAAAATTCTGCATTCCAAGTTCCACTTGTACCACATTATTATAAGCACTTAAAATTATTAGGTTGTTTTATTTTAAGTCATTTGGAGAGATAGGTTGTGGTAAAAATTTACATTTTCCTAATGGCTATTGATATTGAGCCTTTCTTCTTGATTTGTGTGTGTGTGTTTATATTCTTTGATGAAGTGTAGGTTCAAAATCTTTTGTCCATTTTTTAAATTGGATTTATTTTCTTACTGCATTTTGAGAGCTATTTTTATACTCTGTATCAGTCCTTTATCAGATGTGTTTGACAAATGTTTTCTTCCAATTTGTGCCTTGCTTTTCATTTTCTTAGCATGTTTGATAATGAACAAAAGACATAATTATGAGGAAGTTCAAACAACCCATTTTTTTTTCCCCACAATTCATGTTTTTACTGCCTTAGCTAATTTAAGTCCAGAGCTAATCTAAGGTCCCACAGGTATTTTCTTTGTTTTTGATAGAAACTTTATATAAGCTGTTTGGCTTTACATTGTGTTTTATGGTCTAGTTTACATTCTTTTCTCTTTTTTTAATATCACAAGAGATAGGAATTTAAGCTATTATTTTCTTTTTTCTTTTATATATGGATGTCCAATTATTCCAGCATCACTTGTTGGAAAGATTATTTTTCTACATTGACCTGACCTGACTTTGTTGTGAATCAGTTATGTGGATCTACTTCTACTTCAAAACTCCTATCCTATTCCACTTATATTTTTTTGCCAATATCATATTTGCTTGTTAGTGTAGATTTATAGGGAGTTTTGAAGCCCAGTAATTTGAAATCTCCAACTTATTCTCTTTTTCAAATTTGTGTTGGCTAGTCTAATTTATTTTTGTAAACTGTTTTTAGAATTGACTTGTAAATTTCTATACAAAGTCTGAATATAGATGAATTTAGGGAGAACTGACATTTTTTTTTTAAGATTTATTTATTTATGCATACAAGGACTAGGGTATAGGCCAGAGATAAGGGGAGGTGGGTGGGAAGATTCACCAGAGGCAGAGTGGGGAACAGAACAGGCAGATCAACCGAAACACACTGCTGAGGAGAGCAGGGGGCAAGACAGGAGAGGTCTGCCATGCCATGTGGGTCACCTCCCTGGCTGGCAGCAGGGATCGAACTCGTGCTGCAGTGACTGCGTTTTGCTTCACAGTACATGGCTTAACCCATTGAACCACCAGGGAGGCCCCAGAATTGACATCTTAAGATTGAATATTCCAAACTATAATCATAGTAAATCTCTGTGTTTAAATATTCTTTCATTTGTCTGCTCAGTATTTTAAAGTTTTCAGCATACAAATCTTGTATTTTGTTTTGTTATATTTATATATAAATACTGTGTTTTGTTGCTATTATAAGTGGCAGCATGGTTGTAATATAATTTCATATTTTCATTGCTGGAACATAATATAGTTGATTTATTTTGCATCCTTATAATCACCAAATTTGCTTACTAGTTCTAGTGGGTAATTTTTGTACACATTTTGCCACCAGCTGAGGAGCATCCCCTGGCTTATATTGTCGCATTTCTTCCCACATCCATAGTCTCCAGGTATCTCACTCTACCCACCTTTTGTTCAGTGAAGTGAGTCTCCACTGTGTCCCTTCTGTGCTGTGTGCACGAATCTCTGATGTCCAAATGTTGCTCCACTTTCACCCCAAGCCACTGGATTCTCTGGATTCAGTGTTAGTCTGATTAACCTAGATTATCCCCTGGGAAGCAAAGCAAGGAACTGCCTTTGATGCCATCCTGATCTGCCTCCCATTCACTGTTATTTTATAATTTAGGAAGTATGGTTATACCTGCTACCTTGAAGTTCTTGTAGGCATAGTCCACAGTTCTGCTGGATTGAGACTTCTCGGGATGGTTTTTGTTTTTTTTTTTTTTTGCTATAGCACTTGTTATATATTCTTCTATCTCTTCCTTTTTTAGTTTTTATGTGTTGTAATAGTGAGTTTCCTTTTCTTCACTTGATAAACTGGCTTTATACCCCTCCTACAAAAACTGGTATAATTCTGTATTTTTATCCAGGATATTTAGGTATCTATTATTTCATAGATCCATGCCTTTTCACCTATTCAGATGGCCAAGGCCCTGGTACTGGTAAGGGGTAATAGACAGGAAGGAACCAAGGCAGTCAGGCACCGAAAAGTCACCTTCAATGAGTATCAAGGTTTTAAGCTTCTAATAGCGCTGCAAGTACTCAAGGTGTGTGGTGGAAATCCACTGTGATTCTATTCCTTGTGCCAGCTCTCCTGCCAAAATATTTTGTACAGCTTCATGCCAGACTCAACCTCTAGACTAAGACTGAGCAGTAGATGTAGCATTGAGTGTGGACAACAATTGAAATAATGTCTTGAGCCAGGAATGGTTCTGTTTGATTTTTTTAATACAGTAATAATACTCGCATTATTAAAATCCAGGTGCTTTAAACTCTGGATAGTAAGAGCTTTTAGTTAGTGTCTCAGTTTTGGCCCTGGTGTTTAACAGTTTGGCAGGTGTTTTACATAGGACTGCCACAGTCTGCAAATAACAGTGTCCTTCCTTCCTCTCTCTCTCTCTCTCTCTCTCTCTCTCTCTCTCTCTCTCTCTCTCTCTCTCTCTCTCTCTCTCTCTCTTTCTGACATCAATTGTAGTCCCTGTGGAATTCCCACCACCATTTTACCACTGCACTGTCACCTTGTGCTCTTTCTGTCTTCATACCAGTCCCTCTCCCTCTTCCTCACCCCACAAGGTGCCTTTGATTTGGCTTTGTCTTTTTGTTCTTGTTCTGTTGTTGTGGGGTTTTTTGTTGTTGTTATCATTGTTCTTTTCCTTTAGCCTTTTTTTCCCTTTTTTGGTTCCTTTATATTCTTCCTAAAAGTGAAACTCCGATATTTTTCTCTTGCCTTCTGGCAAATAACAGTGTCTCCTTTGAGGAAACACGTGTAATCTAGTCTGACTGTCCCTGCCAGTTAGTGCTCCAGCTGTTCTGGTCTGGAAATCTCAGGCTCAATTCAGTAATGAGGACTTTGTACCCTTACTCCAATACTCTCCAATGATGCACCCTTTGTCCTGCATGCTGGACTCAGCAACCCTTCACCAGTGTAGTTCCCAGGTTTTTAATGTTTCTGATGAGGACATATGTACTTCAATTGGTGAAATAGAAAGGCTCCCCCTAACAGCTACCCCTTCCTTTCATGGGTTATATTGTGCCAGTAGTGCTCTGGTTAGTCATACTTTTCCCACCCCTTTCTGCCATGCCATAACTCCTGATGTATGCAATAGTTATCCACTTATCATTCAGGGGTTGCTGTCTTTGTTTTGTTGTAATTTGGATTGAGACTATGCGGAGAAGTCTCATAAGTCCACGTCTTCCTTCTGCCAGACTCACTTTTCAAAAATTTAGATCTCTGCACAGAGATTAGCAGAAAAGCTTTTAGAGAATATCATGTCTATTTATATTTTCCCTTCATTCTAAAGCTAGAGAGTGGTCAATCTTTTCCTAGATTTTCTAGTTCAAGTCCTGATTCCATGCTTTTCCCCTGAGCAATTATTTGCAATACAAAAGAATTCTTTGCCTTAAAAATGGTCATGATGTAATTAACTTAAAAATCAAACTCCTTAGTACCTAAAAATATGAATATACTCAATTTACTAAAATTCAGTATAGAAGCAATCCATCAAGAACAATGCTATCAAATAAAGAAGGGAGCTGTGCTTCGAACACCAACAGAATTGACGATACTTACATGGTATTTCTATCCCCATAGGCATTCTCTGCACCGCAGACACCCACTGATACTATAATGGATAGCAAAGGAAAGAGAACAGCTAGGAACTGTCACTGGCCAATTAAATGTGTGGTTTCATCACTGACACAATAAAGCAGGACCGTCACAGAGGAGCCTAGCTGATTTTTTTTATCATATGAAATGGGAACAATTAATTTGAAATATGCTCCCCTTTGGCTTACCAAGCTGCTGAAGCCTCACGGGAATTTGTAAAACACATTTCTGATGGAGGCTGTCTCATCAGCATACAGTTGCTACAGTTACCGTATCACTGCAACAGCAATCCAAATGGTGATGCCTTGACATTCTTTCCTTTAGAAAGACCAGAGAAGGATCATTTTTAAGTGTCCAGTCACCTTTCCAAATGTGAGGGAGTTATTAAAATGGCCCAAAATTTTCTTAAGTCTCACTGTGATGCTGACAATGTCTCATATGAATTACTTTCTTTCTAAAGGTAGTCTTAACTGATTTCTTTTCAGCTACAATTAGCTGAAATAATGTTTATTTATGTTTATAAATAATTTACACTATATAATATTCAAGGGGTATTTTTCATTGACTTTTAAAATATTTATGATTAAAATTATGAAGTCAATTCTTTGCATTTTCTAAAAATAGATCAATATGATAAATCTTAATTCAATATTAGAAACTTCATTAATTTTTCTTATTAAAAAACAAATATTTTGATATTCTTCATAACTATTAAAATGATCATTTGAAGAACACTGATTAAAGTGAAGGAGCTCTTGTTTGGTTTTGGTTTTCATATTTTATTTGTTTTTCTAATTGGCTACTCCCTATTGACACCATTCTCAAATTAATACACATTTCTAGTCAAGCTGCTGCTCGATTATCAGAATGAGCATCTGACAAAGAAAATGGATTTTGGTAAAACACAAACATTTTTCATTGGATGAATCAAGACAAGTCTTTCCTATATTTCCACAGAATTTCAACAAAATCTAAAGCTTAACTATGAGAATTAAAGCAGAGGAACATACTAATCAGGCAGCATTTGGGGTGGGATTTACTACTATAAAAGTCACTGCCAATGCAGAAAAATGAAAGATCATAGAGAATTACATTGCTATGGTTTCCCAGTGAAACCATAGTGGAATCATTTTTGAAGAATTTGTCTTTTGAGATGAAGTGTGTGTGTGTGTGTGTGTGTACATATATATATCAGCAAAAAAAATTCTAGCCAAACTACCTGCGTCACCATTTCCAATTCTTTCCAAGATATAGTTCTCAAACAATTGTAATAAACAAATATGAATAACTTGTTTTCCCTACTAAGAAATATTGGAAAAACAGAATAAAATACTGATATTTTCCCTGGCATTTAAAAATTTCTAATCTGAATAAAGCAGAGAAGACTAAATATAAGCCAATTTTTAAAAATAGTTTATATAATCAAATAACAACTTGTAGAGTAAAAGAACAGGAAAAAATGCTGAACATAATCTACGAAGTTTTCTCTAGGTAGGTTGCATTTAAACTAAGTCTCAAAAGGTAGACATCATTAATCCATTAACTTTTTCAACATTCATTTACTAAGAACCACATACAACTGTTCTGGAAATAAATAAATATATAAATGTTATTAGTATATATCAAGGTAAAAATAGAAATAGGTTTGTTGAAATACGTGGGGCAGGAAAAGCTTTCAGAATCTGATAATGCAGTGAGCTAATCTTAAAGAAAAGATGGCATTTGCCAGATGTATGCTTGTTGGGTCATGGAGCTTTACCAGTCCAAAAGGACAGAATTAAGAGGTAAGACCTAGATAGAAGGTGGAGATAATGGAACTGCATTGCAAATAAATGCAACATTATTAGGTAAGGTATGGAATGCAGAATGAATATGGCATTTCTGGGACAAACCATTCTGAGTAACTGCAGGATTTATATTAGTAAAAGGAGAAATTAGATTGGATATATAAAATATAAATATCTATCTTTTCTAAATAATAAAAGTCAGGAAGAGGATCTTTGTTGTTGTTTTTTAACTGCCAGAGAAACATTTCTAGAGGGTTATATTTTTTAGCAGGAATATTATATGTTTACTCAGGAATATTAATCTACCAAGGAAAGATTTAAATCCCTAGGTCTCAGTGTTGATGAGGTGAACCAAGAAGCTGCAGCTATAATCCACGTATAGGTGGTATCTGTGTAGGTATATATTTGTTCACAAGAAATAAAATCTTGATCCAGTTAGCTAAAGTAAAGGGAGACATGCTATGTGTTAAGCTGCAAATTTGCAAACATCTCAGGACAAGAAAAAAAGTAGAGCAAACCACATAAGGCTGGACTAGGAGGTCAGTAAGGATGCTTCACTCTCCATCTGAGTCATGAAGATTTGCCCAGAACCTCCCTGCTTAACAGCTGAATATTCCTGTTTCTCTTAGTGTTTTAACCTTGCCTGTTGCCTACATCCTTATGGATAAAATGTAGCTATTCCACAACGTTTTGTTGATTTAACATGTCACTTGAGGTTTTAACTCCAAATTCCTGGCTTGTGTAAATTTTCCAATCACACTCCAGTTAGCTGTGTGCAGGATGAGATGAGGTATTGCTAGAGTTTTGGGGGATGGGGTAGTTGCACTCAAGGGGAACAGTAAGGGAACAGCTGAGATACCCTGCAAGTCAGCGCAGACTTAAGCAAAAGCATTAGGAAATGAAAAGAGGCAGTTTTTAAAAGAGGTTCTGATAGGATTTAGTTACTACTTACATATGAGGGATGAAAAAGAGAATATTTCAAAACTTATGTAAAGTAGTTACATTTGAGTCGTTAACAGAATGATTATGCTTTGACATATAGGCAGAGAATTTAGGAGGGAGAGATGTCTGGAGCAAGAGACAATGTATTCCATCTGAGGAAAAAACAGTAAGTTTAAAGAGTTTGATTCATATGAAATCAAGTAGACAGCTAAAACATGGGAGTGAATCTGAGGTGATACATAAAATTGAGTATTCTGTATTAGAATTAGCTATATATTAGTGAGAGTTAAAAATCATAATGAGGTACAAATAGGATGGGGTATTTTTCCTTTTTCCTTTTCTTACAATTTTGTACAATATTTGATTTCTCCCTTCAGATGCAGACCCCATAATTCTCCCACCACCTCATCACCCATGAACTGTCACCATAGTTCCTTGTGCTCTTCCCTCTCGTTTTGACGCCTCTCATTCCTCTTCCCCTGCTGTATGCCTCAGATCTATAGTTTGACTGCAAGTTTTGCTCAAATAGGAAAGGATTCTTCATTTTTTAATTTAAGATTTATTTATTTATGCATATAAGACCTGGGGTACAGGCCAGAGATGCTGGGAGGTAAGAGGGTTCACCAGAGAAAAAGTAGGGAGCAGAACAGGCAGACTGACCGAAACACACTGTTGAGGGGTACAGTGGGAGAGGCAGAAGTCTGCTGTGCCATGTGGGTCAGCTCCCTGGCCAGGGATCAAACTCATGCTGCAGTGGCTGTGGACAGCCTCATACTGTTGAGACCCAACCCCTTGTACCACCAGGGAGGCCCCAAAAAGGATTCTTCTTGAAGGAGCATATAGACAAAGAATAAGTGAAACCCAATAGCTAAGACTTTGGGATTAAGTATAAAGAGGAAAGTCCTATGACTCATAAATAAATTTCCAACAGAAAAACTAGCAAATGAGTGGTCAAAAAAAAAAGGAGTAGAATATGTCATAAAAGAGAAATGACTGTCAGCTAACTTTTGGCATTTGTTTTCATCATCCCAATTCAAAGTCAGAAGAATGGTCAAGTAGCTAGAATTTTTCCACTTCTAGTTTTTATAGTTTCCTGAAACTAAAAACTTTATTTTTCCATTTAAGATTGTGAGTTACTTTTAAATCAAATATTTCCTAAAATATTTATCAGGTTTATTTCCAATGGGAAATTAGCTAGAAAAAAAGTATTGGTTTTCATTTTAACCATTACTTCCTTCAATAATCCCTTTACCTGAACGAATACTAAATTTATGAACTTTAAGTTCAAAAGAGATCCATTTCAAAACACTAAGAGTTGGTAAAAAGAGGCATGAACAATGGAAGTCTATTTTCAATAGTGAACACTATAATAAGAAATTGGCTACAACTTTCTTCCAAGCCAGAATAAAAAATGAGAACCCACAGTTTAAACTTTGCAGCTTTTCAATTTAAAAAAAAAAATCAATGAAATCTTCCTGAAACAAAATTAAAATAGGACCAGATGAAAGAATATGTACTTTACAGATAACCTTGCTTAGGAATAATAAGTAACAGGAACGTTAACCTGTTCTCCTACTTGGGCTCTTTTCTTTCAAACATTGCTATTGCCTTTAAATTTTAAAAGAAAAACAACAATAATATTATGTATTATATATAAATACTATAAAGAATACATGGTTTATTAAGTGTTCTCCCAGCCACTCATATTACTGATTCTTATTAAACTGAGTTAACTAAAACTCTGACTTTTTCACATTAATCTCAACAGACTATTTTACTCTATTCTGTATTTAATCAGAATTACCAAATGCCTTTTGAATCCAAATTTGAAAATTTTCATTTTCTTTATGTTTTATCTCCTTCAACCCACACCATTCAAAACTTTTTTGAATATTTCTGTTGTCAAAGACATTCCAGCTATTTTTCTAACTCTCATACCTACAAATGTAAGTAGTTTGCCATAATTTATTCCCTCATTCAAAAATTAATTGAGTTTCTATTGAATGAAAGACATTTTCTAGAAGACAAGGATACAGAGGGAAATAAAGTAGCCTCTACCCTATGAAGACCACAACCTAGTAGGAAGAAAGGGCAAAAAAACATACTGTTACATGCATTGTGATAAATACCGCTATAGAGATCCACTCTGAATTTATGGGATTACAAGGGTAGTGTCTTATAGGGGCGGGAAAGAAGGGAAGTTGATGGGTACCATATAGAACAGAAGGAACAATTACTACATCTAGATAGGCTTTCTGAAGACAATGCTTTCTTTCTATTGTCTTCCTGTTAACCAGAATACCACTCTGACTATAGGGTTCTCCAAATATGCACTGGGTAACCGTCTAAATCAGTGGTTATCAGACTGATTATTTAGTCAGGAGCATCAGCATCATCTGGGGACTCATTAGAAGTGAAAATTTTTAGATCTTATACTAGATATACTGAATCTGAAGCTCTGGGGTAAGATTTAAAACTCAATGTATTAAAATGGTGTCTAGATAATTCTGATGCCCAATAAGTGTTGAGCACAACTGATCTAGATGGCACTTTTCTTTTATCAGTCTATGATGAATGGTTTTTCGTGCTCACAGTCTCTACAGAGAAGTGGAAACACCTGAAAATGAAGGCAAAGGCTCTGCTTGGGAATACCAGTTCCACCACTCATTACACTACGATTTTTCCACAAAGTACTTAACCTTGCCCTTCATATTGCTAGTGCACAACATCAACCTCAGAAGATTACTATAAAAAATGTGCATATGTAATTACCTAGCACAGGACCTAAAATAAGCACTTTGTTGTACCCACAGAGTATCTATCAGTCTGGCACCACTTAATATGAAGAAGCAATACAAGGGTCTAAAATAGATCATATGAGAGTGGTTTCAAAATATAGAAAGGTTTTCCTCTGAATAAGAAGACATGAAACTTGTCTCCAATTTTTGGAAAAGCTGGCAGTTTCTTAAGGAACTCACACGGTAAGACAAACAACATTGCCATAATTTTAAAGTTGTGACTTAACTCTGGGGCAGGTGGGATGCTGGCACAGTATTTACCTCATGGAAAAACTGTCTCTGAAGGAAGTCATGTTACAATATTTCCTATCATGATGTTAAGATGGTTTTCCACTTTCCTAAAAGAAGTAACTGACATAAAGAAGATTTGTACTCAGAGAGCAATGAACCAGTGATAGAAAGGGTTAGAAGTAGGGTGGGATAGTGTTTTGCGTTGTAATAAAATGTGAAGTGTCTTACTACAATTTCCAAAGCAGATTAGAAAACAGTTTTACTTTAGTTGGGGAAACCACCACACACTTTGCCAGGTAAGCTCCAATATCTCACTCTGTATGACAATTCCCTTTATCAGATTATTCTGCATAGTCTGTAGACACCCAAACACACCACAGAAAATAACAATACTACCTCTTCCTTCTGAAGTTGCTCCTGCACAGTGCAATAGGTTTTCTATGAATAGTCGATTGTATCCATATTGTATATATCATGAACATAAACACAGAAATATAAACGCTATCTTATAAAACTTTATGACCTACTTCATTTGGACACCAAGTAGCAACTACTCTAAGTTTACACAAATGTAGTTTGTGTCCTATCTCATATAGGTTTATAAGAGAGAAACTAAATATGCAAATACACTAACCTTATTTATACTTATTCACTTAACTATTTTGTGTACAAAATGTTGCTGAAACATGCGTCATTTAAAATATTTTCCAGATGGCAAAGCAGTTTTCAAGAATGGGGAGATCTGTCTATATGCCAAAGGGATGAAGTAAATGATGCAACTTTGGATTCCTTCAGTGAACATAACCAACATAAACAAAACAGCTGAAGACAAATGAAACATTGCCTCTGATTATTATTTGGATTTCCATGAAATTTTTAATAATATTGTTTGATTTTAAAAGTCATGTATATTCACATGAAAAATCTGAATATGTTCAAGTGTAAAGAAGATTCTTAATAATTATTATACATGAAGATGGTCACTCACTATTACGTGGGTAAATTAAAATCTATTTAGTTGTTTCTCTTTGGTTGAAAAAATACAGGATTAAAATAAATGGATAAATAAGAGTTCTCACTGCTAATATTATTTTGCATGTTTGAGCATTTATTCTTTGCTAAAATGAGGTAAATGCATTTTAAAAAACCCAAGAAACGTCTGGGATCTATAAAAAGGGAAAGTTTCCAATGAAATTAAATTTCAATGCTCATAGAACTACATCAAAGCAATTAAAAAGGAGTGAGTTAAATATAGCTTTCCCCTGATGGGAGAAGCTGCCCTTAGTAGGACACATTGCTCTATTCTGTAACCAACTACACTGCCCCAGTTTACTTTAGTTCCAGCTAAATCTGTATACCCTCCAGAGCAGTATCCTTGAGAAGCCAAGTGCCGCGGTTATTTAAATCAATTGTAATATGAATTGCAATAATGGGGCTTACCAAGAGCAAGTGATTGGCACACTAGGTTCAAAGGGACAGTGAGCATATGCTGATTACATAGACCACAAGAAAAGCAGGCAACAGTCACTGGGAATAACCCTGTAGGAAATATTGTAACATGCCTTTTTTCAGAGACAGCTTTTCTAAGAGTTAAATACTGTGCCGGCATCCTACCTGCCCCAGAGTTAAACCACAGCTTTAAAGTTATGGCAATGTTGTATGTCTTATCGTGCGAGTGCCTTAAATGAAAGGACCTTGCCTGACTTCTTTTATATGCCTCAGAATTTGACAAAAACCAAATGCTGTACGACCGCTTAACAAACAAATAAGAGTTAATTTGTGCAGCTATTTGCTCTCACGTCTCCTTTTGAAGTCTCATATCATATGGACTCTTTCTACTTTAAAATAACCACTGGGAATTGCTATTTTATTTATTTTTTAACTTTAAATGTTTTTAGCAAGATGCTTTTCAAAACTATAGCATGCTGCTGCAAGTTGTATTTTCCAAAGAGAGCACACTTTTATATTCTTTCTCACATGCTGTCCTTACAATAGGGAGATACTATTCCCTTTGAGTGCTGGGGTCTTCAACCAGGATAGGCTTTAGCAATTGTCCTCACCATTGGAGTATAGTAGAAGTGGTTTCAGGGCAGTATGTATATAAAATGGCATGCATATATCTTGTTCTATTAATCTTAGAACCCAGCCACCATGTTATAGAAAAGTCAAGCAGACACATGGAAAGGTCACTGCTATTTCATACAAAGTTTCCAGGTGAGGTCCAAACCAATAGCCAGCATTATCTGTTAGACATGCTAGTGAAATTCCCAAAATAATTCTAAGTCACCCTCACTCTTTTTTTTTTCTTTTTTTTTTTCTTTTTTTTTTCCATTTTTTTTTTATTAAAATATTTTAAAATTTACATATACTTGC
>JAGFMF010011568.1:14431447-14460101 GCA_019455555.1 Galemys pyrenaicus | reverse complement strand
TGTTTTTGGGCATTTAGGTTGTTTCCAGGTCTTACCTATTGTAAAGAGTGCTGCTATAAACATAGGGGTGCAGGTATTCTTTTGAATCAGTGTATTTGAAGTCACCCTCACTCTTTAAGTGATCCCATATTAAGGAACAGTTCTCAAGATTCTATTGTAAAATCTTGCCCAAATTGTGGATTCACAGAAAAAAACCAAGTGATTGTTCTTGTTTCAAGCCACTAAGTGTGATATGGTTTAACTGAACTGATAACTGAAATAGATATACAGAAAATTGGTAAGTGGTCATATCAATTATTACTAAATTAGCACACCTGTATAACCACCACCTAGCTCTAGAAATAACATTACTGGTGCTCCCTAAGTTCTTAAGACATCTCCAAGTTTCAAACTCCATCAAGAGTGATCACTATCCAGATTTCTAATACCAGAGGTTAGTCTGGAGAGTTTTGAATTCTACTATTAATGGAATCACACAATAGATACTTTTTTGTGGTTCATTTTTCTCTCAATTGTGTTTGTGCAATTAATCCATATTGTTACATATATTGTAGTTCATTCATTTTTATTGCTACCACCTATAGATATTTGTTCTACTTTCTATAGAGGTTTGGAGTTGTAACAATATTCATGTGTATATCCTTGGCATTCATATTTATCATTTATTTGGAATTTCATAGAGTAGAAACTCTAGTTCATAGAGTATGAAAATGTAAGTAATTTATAATACAAAGCTATCTGCTGACACAATTCTATCAATTTACACACCCATCAGCAGTATTCCTCACAACATGTTTTAACTTGAGTCATTCTGTCCAATGAAATGGAGTCCTTTTCATGTTAGTTATCTATTTGTATATTTTCTCATGTAAGTTAATTTTTCAAGATTTTGTCAATGATTTTTATTGGGTGGTCTTATATTCTTATATTTGTAGGGGCTCATTATATATTCAGTAAGAGACTTATCAACTGAAAACTCTTCTAAAAGACCTCTAGAATAATCTGATGATGAAGCAAAGCAAAGTTTAGTAATCTACTGCAATAATGGAGAGTTTCTCCTCAACATGCTTATGTTTCAGAAAGGGGAAGTCAGGAGGGGATAGCCATGGGGTTTTCATATTGGAGAACAACTGATTTAAGAAGACTATTTCAATACAGATATCTGAATGGGACTAAGAATAATTCATGATATGATCATTTATGATTGGTGGACAAGACATACCAAGGGTCTTAAAGTGGTCCTTCATATTAGCCACTAGTTTAAAGTCAGCTTTTTGATCAGGTGACCAGGTCCAGAGAAGGAAGCTGCTTTTCCAGATGAGCAATCTAGTGTTGGCATAAATTAGGTTTTTTTAAAAATTTTTTTTCATTTTTGTAATGTTGTTTTATGACATAGTAAATGATTTTGGAATATAAGGTCACACTTCTTTAGATATATGTTAACATACCAGAGGGTATTTTTCTAACTGAATTATTTTTTTATTGAAGTAACATTGGTTTACCACACTGTATATGATTTAGCGGTTTTGGATCACACCTCCTTAGAACATATGTTACCAAGCCACACCCATTGCCAAGGCACCCACATTCCACCACCACCATTGGGTCCCATCTTCACTTCACTACCCACCTCCAACCTCCTGTTCTAGTAGCCCCAATTCTACAATCAGATTATTAGGGTTTGTTTTGGTTTAGTTTTGCCTGTTACTTTGATTTGTTTCTTTATATTCCAAATGTGTGAAAATCATCCAGCATTTGGCTTTCTCTTGACTTATTTAATTTAGCATAATCCCTTTCAATTCTATCCTTGTCACAGATAGTAAGATTTCTTTTCTTTTTTTAAAGCTGGCCATTGTGTATATAGACCACAATTAATCCAGTCCTCTGTCACTGGCACTTAGTTTTTTTTCTGAAACCTGGCTGTTGTTAATAGCGCTGCAGTGAACATGGGAATGCATGTACCCTTTTGAATTAGTGTGTTTGCAATCTTCATATAGATACCTATAAGAAGAATTATGGTAGAGCTTTTTTTAATATTTTGAGAAACCTTCATACTATTTTCCTAAAAGAAAAAAGGAACTTTTTATACACTGTTGGTGGGAATGTAGATGTGTCCCACTAGAGTTTTAATGAATTTCCTAAAGCAAGCAGTGAAGTTAATTTGTTGGTTTATAGTCTTTCTTTTTTCCTTGGTCAAAGTTTTCAGGAAGAAATTGTAAGTGGTCTTTATTTAGTACTGAGAATTAAACTTCATGAATGTTGGTGGTCTCAGTGGTCAAGTCCTTTGTCAGAAGGACAGGTTGCAGATATTAAACCACCTATAGTTGCCTGTCTTTGGAATGGTCATTCTGATTTGCCTAGGATTCCAAGCATTTGCACTAAAAAATCTAATGTCCCAGGAAACCTCTTTGCCTTGGACAAACCAAAATGGTTGATTTTGCCTTATTTCTCTTAAAACTCTTTTCACAGACACAAGTCCTTAAATGTAATGTGGTCCAATTATCAAGCTTCTTGAAGAGTTAAGTGCTTTTTTGAGTTCTACTAAGAAATGTTTCTCTGTACAAGCTTTACACATACCTTTATCTTAATATAAATACAACAAAAACCTTTTCATGAGACTTTGATTGTTCAGGTGGATTTTCTGTATTTAAATTACATATGTATATGCAAAAGAATGAAACTAGAATACTGTCTTTCACCATGCACAAAAACCAACTCAAAATGTATTAAAGAATTAGACATAAGACCTGAAACCATAAAATACATAGAAGAAAAAGTAGGCAAAACTCTACATGACATACACCTCAATAATATCTTTAAAGACACAGCACCCAAAGCAAAGATAATGAAGGAAAAGATAAACAGCTGGGACTACATCAAACTTAAAAACTTCTGTACAGCAAAAGACACAGTAACCAAAACAAAGCGACACCCCAGTGAATGGGAGAAAATCTTTGGGCACAACACTACTGACAAGGGATTAGCACAAAGATCTACAAAGAGCTGACCAGACTAAACAAAAACAAAGTAAAAAATCCAGTAAAAAATGGGCAGAAGAGCTAAAAAGGCAATTCTCCAAAGAGGAAATGCAAATGGCCAACAGGCATATGAAAGAATGCTCAACATCTCTTGAAATCAGAGAAACACAAATCAAAATCACTATGAGATACCACCTCACACCAGTGAGAATGGCACATATCAAAAAAAAAAATTAGCAACAACAAATGTTGGTGAGGATGTGGAGAAAAGGGAACTCTACTACACTGCTGTTGGGAATGCAAACTAGTCCAACCACTATGGAAAGCAGTGTAGAGATTCATCAAACTACCAAGAATGTAACTCCCATATGATACAGCAATCCCACTCCTAGGAATATACCCAAAAGATAAAAAAACACTGATTCAAAAGAACACCCACACCCCTATGTTTATTGCAGCACTCTTTACAATAGGTAAGACCTGGAAACAACCTAAATGCCCAAAAACAGATGATTGGATCAAGAAGATGTGGTCCAGGGCCTCCCCTGGTGGCGCAGTGGGTTAAGCAGCGCACCATGAAGCAAACCGCAGCCACTTGCAGCATGAGTTCGATCCCTGCTGCCGGCCAGGGAGGGGGACCCACATGGCACAGCAGACCTCTCCTGCTGTACCCACTGCTCCCCTCAGCAGTGTACTTCTGTTATCTGCCTGTTCTGCTCCCCGCTCTCTGTGGTGAATCCTCTCACCGCCCCCCCCCCCGACACCTCTGGTCTGTGTCCCAGTGCTTGTATGCATAAATAAATAAATCTTTAAAAAAAAAAAAAAAGAAGATGTGGTCCATATACATGATGGGATACTATTCAGCAATTAAAAAAAGATAAATTAGAGTCATTTGTACGAACATGGATGGAGCTGGACGGGATTATGCTCAGCGAAATAAGTCAGAAGGCAAAAGAAAATACTGGATGGTTTCACCCCTAGGAGGAATATAAGGGAACAAAATAAGTGACCAAGGAAAAGAATAATAACAATAAAGACACAAAAAATACCAAAACAAAAAGACAAGGACAAATCAAAAACACTTTGTAGGGAGTGGGGAGGGCATGGGTTGAAGGCAGAAAGAGCACAAAGGACTGAGGTGAAGGTGCACAAGTGAAATGGTGGTGGAAAATCCGTGGGGACTTTTATTTATATATAAATAAAATATAAATAAAAAATATATTTGGAACAATGTAGTCCCCTTTGAATTTAAGAAGCGTGAAAAGTTATCTTGCCTAACATAAAAGGAGAAAAAATAAAGTACATATGTATATTAATTTAAATAACAATTATTCAGTACTGGAAGGTAACAAATTCATTATCATTTCTATATTGTTATTGATACAATGACTCAATGAAAAAATCTGATAAAGTGACCATTTATCAAATGATAAGACTACTAATGGTCAACCCTTATGATGCATAGCAATGGGGGAAAAGGTTTTCATATTTTTATCCATTTCTTTAAGTACTACAGAAGCCAGTACCTAATGCTGCCAATGTCACAAGCTGCCAGTAGCATTACTTCTTTTAACAAAATCGATTTTTGTTCAGTCTCTGTTCCTCTTTAGTGTCCTTCATTCTCTCTCTTTTTTCAAAGTCCTCAACAAAACTTGTCCATTTTGTTACCATCTATTCCAATCAATACCAACAGAATGCTTATCATCTAAAAAAATCATTTATGACAGGACTTGATTTTTTCAGACCAGATCAATCACTTCATCTCAGCCATCATCAGTTGAAACTTTAAGCATCTTTGGTATTTCTGCTATGCCTAAAACATTGGATTAAACTTTTGGAGACAAGGATACATAAACAGCAGGTTTTACCTAACAATTCTCCTAAATATTTTAAAGTCTAAGACTCATCAGCCTATACTTTCTGAGGCTTTTCAACCCCACTGACCTTTGCTATCTCCACCTTCATCCTAATGTTAAGGTTTATATATATGCTTATTCATATTCTTTTATATGAGATCTTTATCCCCTACTGTTACACCCATACATCAAACCCATATACTAACTGGGACATGAAATATTTGCTGACTCAATTACTTAACATTTCCACATATAATTGTATACCTTTTTCTCTATTTTCATATTTCTTACTAATCTGGACTTTTTGTCTTATACCTAAGCTATTTAAAAATTTTTAAAACATTGGTTAAATTTCCAGAGAGGACCAAGATAGAATAAATAAGCCTATGCTAACTTATCTGTCCCAGTGATTATACCTAAAAGTTCTGGTTGAAATATGAATAGCAATAACTGAGGGCTCTGAAAAAGTGAATTGGAGATTCTTGATGAAGGACCAGCCAAAATCATGCTTTTCTGTTTTATAGTTCCAACTGCCAGTTAAAGGAATTAGTTGATCTAGATATTACAACCCAGTTAAAAGTTCAATTAGGCCCCATCAACTATTCATGGAGCTGAACTGCACATTGGAGTTCAGTCAATCCACAGAATCAGAGAGATAATAAGCAAACACGAAGGTTATAAGCTATTATATAAATGAGTGTATTAACCAATACCTATTTAATATATCTAAATCATTTAGTGCTATTTATAAGTACCTGGGTTAACATATTAAACCTTGAATTGTCCATTTATTGAAAAAATCTTATTTCTAACATTCATATCTCCTAGTCATTTATTGTTCATCTAGAAATCATTTTCCCTCACTAATAAGCATTAGCAAGACATGTCTTACCTCCTTTCAAAACAATGTTTTGCTTATCTGGAAATAGATCTACCACAAGTGAAATGCTATTGGAAAAGTTTTCTTTTGAGGGGCAAAAATAGCTACTTTGCGTTTACTCTAATGTGTTTGTTGTATTAGAAATGTCTATTTCACTATCATCTTACTGAGAAACTTCACATTAAGCTATTTTCATCCTAATTATTTCGATTGATTTTTGAACACACATACTTAACTTAAATTTATATTCTCTGCAAAGAATATGTTTAGTTATATCAAAAAATGCTTAACATAATTTCTGGATTTATATTTCATGAGGATCAAGTATTTAAAGAGGAATGAGTAGCAAAAAGCACTTCTAAAAGCTAAGACGCAGGGGGAACACTTCACAAACTGAAGAATTACTGATGAACATTCATTCCTCACAGTTTGATATCTGGGAAGTCCATGATCAAGGCACCTGCCTATTTAGTTCTTGGTGAAGACACTTCCCGATATGTAGCCAGACACATGAATCCTCACACAGTGGAGTGAGAGATCATTTCTTTTCTGCCTCTTCTCATAGGGACACTGATCCCATTCATAAGGGCTCCACCTTCATTAACTATTTAAGCCCCAAGGCCATCATGCTGGAGATTCAACTTCCATATATGAATTTTGGGGGTGATACAAACCTTCTGATCATTGCAGAATTTATGGTCTCCATAAAAGAATAGGTAAAGAAGAATGAATATTCAGTTGTCTACTCTGTGACACGAGACTATCATTGAGTTAGGGTGATTTGTTTCCAGTTACAAGGCTGACTTGTGAGAATTTCTTTTTTTTTATGAAATTCAATTTATGACTTATTTTATAATTTATCATTAATGATAAATCAATCTACATTACTGAGAAATTAAATGCAAAGCTAGTTAAATTACACTGGTCAGCATATGACCAAGATCTCCAACTTCCTTAGCATTGGTGCCATAATCTGATCTAAGGCAAAACAATTGATTTTATTCCTAAGTTGAAATATTGATATGAATAGTTTGCTGTACTTAACTGTGGTTAAAACCGCAATTGCATTTTTGAATAATAGTTTATTGATGTGTACACCCATTTAAAGTGTACTGTTCTGTGATTTTTACATGTTCACAAAGTTGTAAAAATCACTACGCCAATTTGTATAGTCTCATCAAACCCTTTTCTGCCGGCAGTCATTTCCCTTCTCCTCTGAGCTCCTGGCAACCACTAATCCACTTCCTGTCACTGCACATTTACCTATTCAGGACAACTCATATAAATGGAATCCCAGAGCATATGGCCTTTTGTGTAAGACTTTTTTTTTTTTTTTAAGTTAGCATAATGTTTTCAAGGTCCATCCACACTCAGGTCTATGGATACACAATAATGCATTACATGCTTATACCACAATTTGTTGGTACTTACTTTAGTGATGGGCATTTTGGTTGTATGCACTTTAGGACTGTCATGAATAAGGTGGTTATGAACATTTAGAGACAAAGATTTGTTTGGATATATGTTTCCATTTCTATTGGGTATATAAGAGTGGAATTGCTGGGCATGGTAGGCTGAATAATGCCTCTGCAAATACATATCTTCATTTCCATGTGAATTTTAAAATTAATTTCTGCAAAAAGTCATTGGCATTTTGATAGAGATTGCATTTTATCTGTAGAAAAATTTAGAAAATATTATCATTTCAACTTTGTTAAGTCTTCTAATCCATTAATACAAGATGCTTTTCTATTTTGTGGGTCTTTTTAATCTCTTTCAATGACATTCTGTGGGTTTTAGTAGAAAATTCATGCATTTCTTTTGTTAAATGTACTCCTGATTTATTATTTTTGATACAATGGTAAATGGACCTTTCTAAGTTTTTTCAGACTTCTAGAAATCAATTTTAATTAACTTAATCTTTGAAAACCATTGTTGAGATATTTTTCCCTTTTTTCCATTTCCTTATTCCTCCCTTCATTATATAACTTTTATTATTTTTAAATGCCTTGCTCTAAAACCTAAAACTACTTTTATATTTTTATGTAAAAACATTTTATTCCACCACGTATGGCTCTAGAAATCTCTAAAATTTCTTTCCAAAAACTGAAAGGCACATGAGCAATGATATAGTTCAGTCTGTTCACAATTCAACTGGAGACTATACAGTCCAAAAGCCAGAATAATTATTTGGAATATGTGGAATGAATGTATAAAAGAGATGATTCTAACTCCTAATTTAGGACTCTTTTCTCTAAATAAGACCATAGCTTTAATTTTAAAATATGTCTTTGATTTAAAGTTTTTATACATGAGAAGTATGCCTGTTTAATTTGCTTTGTGAGGCACCTAACAACCCATAGAGCTTTAAATGGGCATATTTCATTATGACAATTACATATATAGGGCCCATGGTCCTGTGGGTGGATGGACTCTGCTTTATGAAACTTGTGTATTTTAAGACTTTCTAGCATTAATTTCTGCCTACAGACTTGTGATACATTTACTTTTTTTTTTTACATAATAATTATGTTGCACAGTATGACTGGGAAAGGAGACAATACCAGCTCCTATCCTCAAAGTTTTTCAGATAACAGTCAGACATACGGGTGTTTTTCATTCCTTTTGATTGCATAGTTCACAAAGTTTTATATACCTTGCTTTGGTTATAGGAACCATAAATTATCTTTGATTTAATAACTGCCTACAGTTGCAATGACAGTACCTTATGCTAGCAATTGACTGTGTTTACCTCCATTATTCAAATGCAGGATTATATCTGTGGATTAAATTGGATAAGATGTGCTGCCAGCTGGACTAGTTAGTACAAATGTAATTTTACCCTGGGGAAGGGGTTGATTCAGACTTCCAAGAAAAAAGTCAAAGGGGACAGTTGTTTTTTTCTATGTATACAGTTAAGTCTTTCATGAAAGCAAACCCTCACCACAATCTCTTAATGTGTGAAGTATAAAGGTTTTCCTTAATTCGATATGCAAAATGCAAATGAGAAAATAGTAACATGAGAGATTGGTTTAGTGTGTTTATGTAACATTATAGAGTTCCAGAGATGCATACATAAATGACCTCTATAAATGCAAATATATTGTTATTAAATAACCCAGACAAATATGTAAAAGCTCTTTGCCTATAGAGACAAATCCTTCTAGCACAGCAATAACATTTTCCACCCACTGATGAATCACTAGGAGACTTTAACATCCATTTTCTGGGTTTACTTAAAAAGCTAAGCAGGTGCCAACAATTCTGCCATTGGGAGAACAAACATAGGCAAACTGAGTCATCCGTTAAAGTCCTTCAGAATCATTTACAAGAATTAACAGTTTTCTGAACCAGTTAGTGACCTCAACACACACACACAGATAGATTTTAGGGTACCTAGATGGAAGCTCCCATTCCTGTGCTTCTCGAGTCACCCAGAGAGCAGAGTAATTTTAGAACCTTCTCCCCTTGCATTTCTACCAGAAAACATGCTTGTAAGGAACTGAAGAACTGTAAAGTGCCCTTGTAAAGAATTCAGTTGGAAATGTGTGCACTTTTCTCATTTTATTCAGTTCGCATTACTTACATATATGTGTGTATAGGTTAAGGTGGGAAGGATGAGTACAAGAGGTGTGAAAATGAATGAATGTTGAACCACTGCTTCTTTATCCCTGACCCAGCTATGTAAAAATTACTGTAAGATGTTTCTTAAAAGGAGAATTTTTTAGTCCCAACCAGTATTTCCAAAACTGGAGATGATGCTATCTGTGGACCAGTTTAAAGGAGTAACATGAATAAATTCCTCTACAGGAGAGGGAAAGAACTTTGTCTCAGGAATCTTGGTTTACATTCAAGCCTTAAACTGACCCAGCAGCTCTCTTTAAACCCTTCCAATGACAAGAATCACTATTTAATTTCTCTGACAGTTAATTAACATCCAAACAAGTATAGCAGTAAACTAAGGCATACTATTTACTGAAAACCTATAAATAGAAAAATAATTATATGATTAGGCATCGCTGTTTTTGACATTTGATAATGACAGAACTAAGGTTATTAGTCTATTTAAAACTGCCATAGGCAGATGGTTCTTTCCTTTTGCAAGTTTAATATGCCTGGATTATGGACAACTTACAATGCTCAAAGCTGAAAGTTCACTCATAATGGCACTTGTGAAGGGGAGGGGAAGGAGTGGGTTTTGCATAGCCTGTAATCACTTCTTGTCATTTAAATACATTTTAAAATTGTTGACCTATAGTTCCTGTCTTGGTTCACACTCTTCTAAAGAAAGATTTTATTTCCATAAGCAAAATTTTGTGAAAGTAGGTTTTTCAACCACAGAGTTCTAAGAAAGTTACTATTTTCATTGCTTCAGAATTTCCGACAGATTGGTCACAAGATTGGAAGATGATCTTTTCATGCCCCTAATGTCTACTACAAGGTAACCGTGAGCACTCAGCATCTTAGAGAGAAACAAAAGCTTAAAAAACAGTAATTTCTAGCTTTTTCTCCTATTTCTCATTCAAACTGAAAGCCTATTGATTTCAGTTGTGGTTTTGACTAAAATACTTGAGTAGCTGATGGTCATACCAGTATCTGAGAGTGAGTTTGCTATAAGTCTTATGGAAATAAGATAGGCATTCTTCTAAGGTATTGATTAGAGTATTTTGAGAAGTAGGGTGAATAGTTAACCATTACTCTCAAAATACATGATTATTTTATCTTTTCTGGACTAGTTTTTAGATATCTTATTTGAGTATAAAGGGCATATAACTTTTTGTTTATTCATTTGTGGGAAGCCATTACCAGATGCAAATGTGATATTTCTTTACTCACAATTCAATGCAATGCCTTTTCACAATTTTAATAACTCCATTTTCTTTAAGATTTCACATTTTTTCCTTTCAAAACTTCGGGGACACACTGTACAGGTACATAGCTCCTGACTATGAGACGAGTTCTATGCCCTGAAGAGATGGCAATAGGGTCTTTTTTCAATGGAAATGTTCCTTCAATGTGCTAACCATTTTCCACTTCAGTAATATTTGTAGAGTGCCAGCAAGGTAGATAATATCACCATCACCTCTTTACAGATGAGAAAACCAGCAAAGCATGACTAGATGACTCAACCAAGGTCAGGTACGATGTTGGATCTGAGTGCCTGGTAACACCACTGTATATCCTGGGAGTTTTACCTTATATGGTATTGCACTCTTGTTACTGGTTTACTGGAGTTTCTATAACCTGTGCTAATGCCATCTAATATTCTAGGAAGTAATTTCTTGTTTACAGATATGAAACTTACAGAGATAGAGAGTAAAAAGAAAGGAAAAGGTTGAGATAAGGTTTGTCTCTGAAATCTGACCTTATACATTCTACATAAAGTGGTATTTCTAAAGCAACTTGCTTTGCTAAAATATTTAATTGGGTTGTGGTATTTGCCAAAATGCCATACTCTCTTTACTCCTCAAGAGAAGTAAAAGAAATAATTACCTTTGGGTTCTTATTCTCAAAACATAATGTTTCTTCCATAATCACATGAGCAAGTGCCTCATTTTTCTCCTCTCCCTTGGAGCCATTAATGTTCCTGAAAGAAATGACTATGTTCAAAATAGCCAAAACAAATGCCCTTATATTTTTTTTCATTAAAATTAATTTTAAATAAAAAGTTTAAAAAGCTTCTAGCCATATGGATCAATTTTCAAAAAAAGTAATGAGGTTTTGCACACTATGTCTAATTCTTTAGGAATTCAATTCTACTTTCTACTGCTACACAAAAACAAGAACTTCAGGTTACACTGGAGAAGTAATGGCAGTCTCTCACAGTGTGACTTAACAGTGAATTCAAGTTACTTGCAAGTGTGACAGCCAACAATATCTACTCTAATGGAAAATCATTGGATTAAAATCATCTCACAGACATGAATCATAGCATCTTTCCATTATTTCTAAGATGTATCCATGACGAACAGATAAATACTATTTTGCAAATGGATAATTGGCCAGTGGTAACTCTCCTAAGTGATGAAAAGAATGAGTCTTCAGGTAACTGTATCTAGGTTACCTCATCCCACCTCTTCCCCGGTTTAATGTCAACCCTATGATTCAAACAAGAGAAAACCTGAAATTGATTGAAGTTTCTCCTCCATCCTTCATTGGGATCACATTATCAAACATGTTTTATTTTTATTCTGTGAGCACATTTCCTGTTATGACTTCTTTAACCACCTATTATTCTGAAGCTATCATTCTGAGGAGTTTTAATTTAACCATAAAAAAGTGATGATTTCAAAGTGAAATTTAAAAACAATTGTCTCTGTGAAGATTCTTATTTAGGGTAGAGGTTATTCAACTATAAAAAGAGCAGCTACTCAAAACATCTACATAAATCCGACTCAAAGAGACATCTTCAGTTTATCATTGCTAACATTTATAAAATCACATTGTTGTTACAGTTTTCGCCATTTATCACTTTTCCTTTATTTCACCATAAAGTGTTTTCCCTATCTCCCTTACCTGGGCAATTGCTAACTTCCACTAAAGTGCCTGTGCTGTCCTGGGCAGAATGTGCCTGAGTTGAACACATTGTTCCCCCTTCCCCAGAGACCAGCTTTTTCCATTATATAGAATGTGTGCATGCAGCTCGCGTGAGCATCAGCATACATGTTCCTGCCTGACCTTTGCTGCTCCAGTTCTTTCAACATAGTCTTGAGTTACTTCCAAAGTGCAGATGCTTCCATTGTTATCAGTTCACCAACAATACATATCTACAGATGTCCAAAAGGTTTCACTGCAGCCAAAGTGGCAAGAAGGGGAAACCTTTCTTTGCTAAGTGTAAGGCTAGCCATCAATGGTACAAATTGCACCACAGAAAGTTAAAACTTCAAAGCTCAATCAGCATTGGGAGGAGAGAGAAAATGGTAGATTTCCTCTTCTTCAAAATAATGTAAGGTTCTAAAATGGCAGAAGAAAATTATGTCATGCTCCAGTTTCTCTCACTCGTTGACATTTAAGTTCTGATAATGATCTTAATGTCACAGAACAATTGAACTTTAAAATTCAGGGGAAAAGTGTACACAATGTTAATGTAACCCATAATGCCCCCAGGATAATAGTGCATACCTGGAGTAAAGGAAGGTTTGTGTGAGAGAGTGGAAAGTGATAGGAAATTTAGAAATCATGAAAACAAAGAACCTTTCATCAATAGCTAACCTGTCTTTTTTTTCTTTATAAAAAGTAAAAGCTATCCACAAATGGTTTTCAGTTTTTATTCTTTGAAAATGAGACAATGATATTTTACACATTAAATTCTCACAATATGAACATTACTGTCCACTGCCTCACTTTAAAAAATTCAAACTCTTGAGAAGATAAGCAGTTTACTAAAATTTATAAAACAAATCTGAACTTAACAGATATGAACTCAGTTTGCAAAAAATCACTTTTTCTCAATTCACTTTACTGTCTCATTAGATCAGTACATGCAAAAGATCACTCAGTGAAAGTAAGTCAAAGCATCTCAAGTTCATGTGGCTATGGTATGGATTGAATTTAAATAAAGTATTGTTTAAGAGCCCCCAAAATTTCTGTATTTCATCAGAGCAATTTACACACTCTCTAGGTAACTTTACTTTTCAGACCAATGAATGGGCTATTGTATTCTAAAATAAATAAACTCACAGATTCTTTCACCTGGCCCTCTCTGGCCCGTCTAGAAAAAGTTGCCATCAATGAGTGTAAATCAAAAATAACATGTATTACTGTGGCAAGATTTCCAGTGAAGAGTAGAATCTATTTGACATTAATCAGTATTTGTTGAATCTTTGACACAGAAAGTGAGACAAGAGGACAAATGAACACACAAGGGTTGTGACTCATTAATGCTTACTTATTTTAAGCTGAAGCAGTTCAGAGGAGATAAATTTCTGATCAAATAGCTTCAGTGATTATGGAAGACTTAGACTCTATTTCAGCACTTTACTTATTGTCTTTTCTATAGATAACTATCATTTTGAATCTCCTCAATAGATTTTCTCCATGTTAAAATAAAAAATAAGCTATAAGCTAAAAAATTCTTACTTTAATGCCAAATATAATAAATCTAGTCATCCCATTAGTCAAATCTTTGAACTTTATTCCTTTTGCAGATTGAAGACTCCTGGCTCTGAGAAAACCAAAATAGCTATAGAAGGAAAATCAAAGGATGCAAATTAAGAAGAGGGTAATGAGGGCTTCCCTGGTGGCACAGTGGGTTCAGCAACACACTATGAAGCAAAGCGCAGCCACTGCAGCATGAGTTCAATCCCTGCCTCTGGCCAGGGAGGGGACCCACATGGCGTAGGAAACCTCTCCTGCCTCGCCTGCTGCTCCCCTCAGCAATGTGTTTCAGTCAATCTATCTGCCTGTTCTGCTCCCCACTCTGTCTCTGGTGAATCATCTCACGTCCCTGGGCTCTGGCCTGTCCCCCAGCTCTTGTATGCATAAATAAATAAATCTTAAAAAAAAAAAAGAGGGGAATGAGTTAATCCCAACTGATAAAGGTGAACCAAGAGGTTTCACCTCCTAAAGTCAGTGATTATTTTAAGCAACCCGAAATCTTTATAATGATGTCGATAACAGATGATATAGCATGAGGTTTTTGAATGTATTTCAGGGACTGAAACAAAGTCTAAAAAACATGACATTTTACACACAGTCATCTTCCAGACAATGGTAATATTGAGATTTTAAGTGAGACAGTTGATAATACCTTCATGTTTCTTTCACGTTTAACCGCTGAATTTTTTTAAGCTCAGAAGGTTGAAAATACGAGCTTTTATTTATTTGATTTAAAAATACAGTCTACCTATCTTACCCAGGAGAAATGGTAGGCAACACTTTGATACAAGAGAATTCCTATTATATAAGCTCTGGCAATAATCACAAATAAAATATGATTATCAAATATTAATACATTTATTAATTAGGGACTATTTGGTAGAAAGTAAGATGATTAGTTAAAATATTTCCCCATGCTTTCAGAAGTATTATTATTCTATTTTTAAAAATGAATGACAACAGGCATCAGCCTGGGTATTCAAGATCTATGCAATATACAAGTCCATGTTAAATTTGAACACATCAGTACTTACTAATAGGTAACAATGGTGCTAATAGAAGAGATGGACTTCAATTGAAATAGATTATTTTAATACACTAAAGAAAAAAGAATGGTAGAGACACAAAACTTTATCTCTCACATAACTACTTGCAGAATGCCTTAAACATAGCAGATGTCAAATAAGATTTTGATGAATCCAATATACTAAAGGTAATACCTTAAATATAGAACCTGTATTTAGGCTATAGAATTCCTGCTGGTCTCTCTACCTTCTGTCTCATTCATCTTTTCTTCTGCCTCCAAAAAATCTTTTAAAATGAAACTTCTATCATGATATTAATAATGTGTGATGGTCCACAAATGAATCTCAGCTTTTATATGCCTTCTTCACAAGACCCTTTATAATTTGGCTCCTATGTATCTAAAGAGCCTTGAATGTCAATAAATACAGGTTATCTTCCTGTGCTTCCAGAATGATAAATCACCAGTAATTGCTTGGGAATATTCTGGGATGCCACTTCATGCTTTCATCCCTAGAGCAGTCACCTTTGGTACTGAACTATATTCTCATATCTGTGAATGAAAACTGCCAACTTGTACCCACAATTCTTTGTCTAAAAATCCCATATGCCCACATATATAGAAAATCTAAACTTCTGGAGAATTATTAGCATTGCTCTTACCCAGAGTAACTGAAATTGTTGAATAACTCCAGTCCATACGCCACACTAGATCCTAAGTTTCTCCTTCGAAAATGAGTCCCAGTGGCTCATACATAGATGTAATCTGGTAGAAAAATACTCCAATTGTTTTTACTTGTTTAATTTCCTGCTCTCCTACCAGTGCTTCCTCCAAATAAACTGATATACATAAATCCTTGTTTCAGAGTCAACTGGAAGGAGTCCCATGCAAGGTAGTTCCTTTATAACCATTGTTCCCACTTCCAATACAAATTAATCCAGCCACTATGGAAGGCCTTATGGAGGTTCCTCAGTTTACTAAAAATAAAGCTACCTTATGACCCAGCAATTCCACTCCTAGGGATCTACCTACCCAAAGGGCAAAAAAACACCAATCCAAAAGAATACCTGTACCCACATGTTTATTGCAGCACTATTTATAATTGGTAAGGCCTGGAAACAACACAAATGTCCAAAAGTAGATGGTTGGATCAAGAAAATGTGATACATATACACAATGGGATACTATTCAGCAATCAAAAGAGATAAACTAGACTCATTTATAGAAACATGGATGGAGCTAGAAGGAATTATACTCAGTGAAAAAAGTAAGAAGGCAAGAGAAAAATATCAGCTAGCTTTACTTTTAGGAGGAATGTAAAGGAAAATCAACACAAAAAAAGAGAGAGAGCGTGCTCAAGGAAATGAGCAATTACAGCTAAAAACAAACAAGCAAGCAAGCAAACAAACAAACAAAAACAAGAACAAAAGGTCAAAGATAAACCAAAGGGGTCATTGGGGGGAGAGTTGGGTAGAGACTGAGATGAGGGCAGAAAGAGCACAAGGGACTGAGATGATGGTGCACAGGTGGAATAGTGGTGGGAACTCCCTGGGGACTACAAATGCTGTCATATATAATTTAAAAAATCTAATTTAAAAAATGATAGAAATACATATATAACCATTGTTCCCACTTCCAGCAAACATTTTTCCCTTCCCATATATCCACCAGCAAATTAATTAGTAAGTCTTCATTTAGGCAAAACTTCTCAAGCTTTAATGCCATAAAATTTCCAGAAGATCCTATAAAAATACAGATTCTATTTGATGAGTCCTGAGTAGAACCTGATATTCTGTGAATTCTAACAGGTTTCTAGATCATGCAAAAATCCCTGGTCTGCAAACCCCACTTTGAGCAGAAAATATTTAAGACATAACTCAAGGATCTTTAACTTTAGAAGTCTTCCCTAAAGCTACCTAATTCCTGTCTTGCTGAATATCTTTTCTATCTTTATTATACTGTGTAATAATTCTTTGTAGATTTTTTTTCCCATGAGTCTGGCCCTTCAAGATTAGGATCATCTTTTTCTTACCTGTGTAGCAACAGTAACCAGCATATTGTCTGATATATTACCTATCTCTAGTAAGTGCTTGTATGTTGACAGAATGAACAAACTATAATTTTATGGCATGCTTCACTAAAATTTTTGTTTGTGCATCTATTGTCCTTGGGAACATTCAACTAATTCAGTCAAGTGTGTTTCAATGAGTTATATAAATTCTTCAGCATTCCAGCTTATTTTCCACATAGACTTCAGGACTTCTGAACAATGAATCAGGTTACAGAATTTCTTCCCTAGGGATATTTAATATGATATGTCAACATACCAGAAATAATTTGATCAACTCCTGTTAGCAGGGAAACAATCACAGATTCTCTTCTTTTTATTCTTATTTAAAAGTTATGGGTGAATGTTATGCAAGCTAGTCATTCATTGGGTTGTGTCAGGTAGTGGTGGTTGGGGGGTGGGATACAAAAAGGCAGAAGTCACGTAATCATAGGAGGAAGTATTTTGCTCTCCTTTACCTACTATATGCTTACAGATGTGATTGCCCTCAGAATCTCAGAATTCAACTCCCTATTTATACCAGCTGCTTACTCCTACAGAAAAATGCAGTGTACAATAGTGAAACTAAATCTATCCAGGGAATAGACTATATGGTATCCCTAGGTGGACAACTAATGGAAATAGTATCTGATCTTTCTACTTTAAGATGCAAGAACAGAAACTAGGGTGTTTTCAACATATCAAGTTCTGAAGTAGATAATAGCCCTGATAATGGACTAAAGTAAAGTGAAATGTGAAGCCCACAGTAACATTTGCTGGAAGTCAGCTCCAGTCTCATTTCAAGCTAATTCTTTTACCACTAGAAATCAACCTTGAACATATGAGAAAGATATTCTCATGACAATGAAATGGCAATGAAAGGCCTTGATAAATTAAAATTAAGCTGAATTGTGACTAATGTTTTGTACTTTATTTGCACCTTTCTAACTTGCATTTTAATTCTTACTGTCTACGTCTGTGTTTCCAAATAGGTTAGTCAAATAGTTAGTCCTTGAGGGCAGGAATCATGTTAATTAATCTTTTTATCCCTGAACATTGCCTGACTTATTGTAGGTATTCAATTAGTCATTGCTGAATTAATGAATCAATCAATCAGTGAACTGTGGCCATGCGATAATTTTTAAAATAACACTGAGCACTAAACATTGACATGAATCCCCCATCTTGTTGAGAATATAACTAGACTTAGACAATGGTTTAGGGTGCAGACAAGCTTTCTACCCTGAAATATCTTTTCCAGGCATCTTTTGTTTTGTTTCAATAGCAGCAACTGATTCATTTTACTTTTATAAATTCCAACTGTGATGCAGATACTAGAGATCATAATAAACTACTCAAGTCATCAGCACATTAATGTATATTAACATGTCAGTTTACAAGAGCTAAAGAAATAGGTAAGTTGGGAATAAGGGAAAAGACTTTGAAGGTGAAACTTCTTTAGAGGACTCCATTACCAGAATATCCCAGTGGAGGAGCTCAGGCAATAGAAGTATTGGTACTAGTAATGCCAGTGTATGCTCTTAATTTAGCTCTTGAACAACCAGTTTCTTGTCCTACGAAGCTGTAAAAAGGAATTTTCAGATTTTAGATAAGTTGGCAGAGAGAAACAAACTTTAAGAAAGAAAAGTTTATTTAAAGGAAGAAAGCAAAGACTCCCAAGTACTCTGTTCTTGGGAGTGCCAAGGAAGACTTTGTGGGCCATTTTTTCAGCTCTTATATCAGAGCTTCTCTTTTTACCTCCCCTGTCCAAGGTTTCCTAAAATATACTGCCTCAATTAATCTCAAAGTTTAACTTTAAAATTACTGTCCTCATTAGTCCTCCTGATTTTTTCTGCCCATTGCTCAGTGGCCTCCCTTAGTTCCCCTAAAGTCCCTGCTTGCATGTCCCTAAAGCTGCCTATATAACCATAACTTACCCTGGGACTCACTAGGGCAAGGGAACAGCTGGGGCAGAAGCTGGGCCAGATGACACTGAGGACAAACCTGAACTACTTGCATAATAATAATAAAAAACAAGTCTTCCTTAAAGTCAGGGTCGTAATTCAGGTAGGAGTTATTTATATATTGAGCAGTCACAAAACTTACTGGTGGCCCTTATTGGCAATAGTCCAGAAATCAGACTTTGAGTAAACCTGGAACTCTTATTTTACCTATCTGATATATGCTGGGGGAAAAAACAGGAAAATATCATTTTCCTACCACTCATAACTTCCATTATTATATTTAATATAATGCTGATTGCTATTATCAAAATCATGAAAATAGGAATTTCTCTGTGTTTTAAGTTATCCCTATATCCAGTTCTAACCTCAGGAAGAGAAAGAAGATTTCCCGTGTATACACGGGAGTTCAAAAGTACCAAACCCATACTGACTTTAAAATCTGAGGAATTTTCCTAAAGTGCTTAAAATAATCCTCATATTTGTTCAGGTAGTCTTCTGGATATCCCTGAACATAAGTGACATTTTCCTCTGAACTTTCAAACAAAAGAAATTGGAAAAGTTAAATGTCTTTTGTTTTTTGTTTGTTTGATCTTTAATTGGAAAGGTAGGCCTAGAATCTATGACAGCCATTGTGTATTTTTTCATGTGTTTGTCTTATCTCGCTCACTTCACTGTAAATTCCTGAAGGACAAGAGTTGTTTCCTTTTATAGCTCCCTAGAGTACACAGTGGACATTCATTAAATGCTGCTGACTGACTTGCTACCTGACACCATACAAATGTAGAACACAAATAATTGATACCATCGCTACAGATAAAGATTAAGGAGACATAGAATTGACATTTTACATTGCTAATACCAACCCTGTATTGTTCACAAATGATGTCAGATAATGTCTTTTTTTTCTAGAATTATTAATTTTTTAAGCAGTTTATACTGATTAACAAGCACTATATTGGTCTGGATAAGATGTGACCAAATTTAGAACTCATAGATGAATGTGAATTCTGTTAAATATTTGATGTTTGATCTCCAAATTTCAAAGGCAGACACTTTTTACAGAGTCCTTCACAGATACCATCCTCTGCTTTTCCATGTGAGTTACAGAAATCTTTCTGTGGGTTTATCTTTGAGCATTTTAGCATTACTGAAGAGTAATATGCATGCGTTGCTATGGTCAAAAATAATTCTTTTGTATATTTAATAATCAGGTCACTCAAATCCATTTCTATTCTATTTTTGTATCTTTCACTCTGTGGGTGTTTCATGATTATAAATAACAATGATAAAGTCTTATTTGATCATATTTACATCAATTTATATTTTTAAATGATGGTGCTGACTTCAGTGCTCATTTGTCTTTTTGATTCAGTGATGATAGAAGAGTTGATTGAAAGCAAGTATGTGAGGATGCTTGATTTGCATATTATCTGAATGAATATTTCAGTTCCCTCTCCAAGGAACCTCCCTCATTGACAGGAAAGAGTTTGAGAGAAGTTCCTGCTGAGCAGCATTTCTGAATGAGAAGCCAATAATATCTACAAATAATCAGGTCATTTGAATCCTAAGAGGAAATCACTGTGGGACTATACCTAACAAGCATCTGAAATTCTGATTTAATATCATTGTTCTGAAGGAATTCCAGTTCTTCAGAGGACATTTTACCAGAAAGCAGAAGTCTGATTCAGATGTGGGAGCTGGTTGCCAGGGGTAACCTCAACTGAAAAGAGGAGAGATTGATTTAAACTACCTAAAAATCTCAAAGAAGGTACAGCAGCTGTAACTTTTCTGTTGCAAAAAAGAATCTTTTCTCTTTCTAGAATTAAAAAAAAAAAACCCAATTTGTAAGAAACCCAATGAACTTCATGATGCTGACTTCTAAGGGGATTGGAATCTTTTTTTTTTTTTAAGATTTATTTATTTATGCATACAAGAACTGGGGTATAGGCCAGAGTCACAAGAGGTGAGAAGATTCACCAGAGACAGTGGGGAACAGAACAGGCAGATGGACTGAAATACACTGCTGAAAGGGAGCGGTGGGCAAGGCAAGAGAGGTCTGTTGTACCATGTGAGTTCCCTGCCTGGCCAGGGATCAAACTTGCACGCTGCCGTGCTGCAGATGCTTCACAGTGCTGCGCTCAACCCACTGCACCACCAGGGAGGCCTAGGATTGGAATCTTTTGCTTGTCATTATCAAGAAGACAGAAGGGATTCAGAGGGAATTTCAGGTCTTCCTGAAAAATGAGAAGGCTAGAAAATAAATCCCTAGCTCTCTTTGTTTACACCTACCAGTCTCCCAGTGAATATAGCCCATGTTACTGAGTAAGAGTTGTCTAAGGAACTGAAGAGGGTTTGCGTTCTCCAAAAGACATTGCCAGGGACACTACCATGAGCTTAAATTTCTAAGCATTTCAAAGCCAAGGCATAGAGAGGCTAAACAACGTGTGTAAGGTCTAAGATCTGTATTGTAGAAACAGACATTCAAATCTATGCAATCTACTCCAAAATGTGTCTTCTTAATGACAATTGTAAACTATGCACTGACAAGCTAATAACATACAATAAGTTCGAACCTAAACAGAAAAACTACCCATGAGTAGTGAATGAACATGGGTAAGAATTATGAATAAATTACCTAACTACATTTATTTTCAGAGAAAGTTCTGCCAGTGAACTCATTTTCAGATGTTCTAAAAGTATAAATAGGTCCAAAAGTCTAATAATATGTATATTGTACATACCAGCTTACTGAATTCTTAAGAAAAGTAACACAATAACCTACACATTATCCTACCCTTATAAATTTTAAAAATTGATGTCCAGAGAGGGTAACAATTCTACCAAAAATATTACCTTCTATTTTAATTTTTATTTTAGCTATTTTTATTATTAACTTTGGTGTTTGTTCACCTGTCTACATAACTTTGGGTTTACATTTTTACTCCTCCATAAGTGTACATGCTTCACTCTGCAAGTAGTGGAATCTGAAATCAAATCATGGTCTTCTGGATATTAAAATCTATATTTATTTTTGTATTACTGTCAGTAATAAACCAACCAAAATAATGCAGTGACCACTGCTTTTCATAGATCCTGAAAAATACAGATAATTTAAAACTCTATTAACTATCAACAATAGCTCATATTTTGAAGTTATAGGATGGATGCAAGCATGAAGAAACAGTAGCAGGATAAATTTTGCTATAACTCTCACTTCAACCCATGTAAGAGTTCAGGCTTCTGCAATTCAGACTGCAGCATTGCCAAGAGAATAAGAACCTGCATGAGTAAGGGTTAAAGTTATCTAAGGAATTAAGAAAAGTAAATAGAAAGACTTCAGAAGACTCTGCAAAAGAATGTAAGAACTGGAGGTAGTGCTGGGGAGAAAATAAATCCAGAGTGTCAGGAACTCTGAAGGATAAATCAATATCCCTATATCAATCAGAAGTAAATAAGTATATTTAAAACCCTTAGAAATTAGAAAAAGCAGAATCTACATAATCCTTCTATAAAAGTTTCAGAAGATTGTGTTATATAGGCTCTATAGGAAATAGTAAAATTAAAACCTTGAGAACAAATTATTTGAATATTTCTTTTTATTTCTGGAAATTTAAAAATATGTTAACTTTAATCTTAAAGGTGACAAAAGGCCTACCCAAATTTCAAGACTTGTGAACACTACCCGAGATGAGAAAGTGTTTATAGTTATCAAGTCTTCTAAAATAAGGAACAAAAGAAACAGGAGATGGAAAAATCTCCAACTTTATTTTTCATCTGAGAGAATTTGGCCTCTTAATTTCAAATGTTATTTGCCCTCATAGCACACAACATTATGAGCAACAGTTGAAGAAGAACCCTCATTTTTCATGATACATGGGATAACTATTTTTCAGAAACCTAATCTTGTATCAGGCCATAAAGCAAACCTCACCAAATTTTTAAAGATTTTTGTCATGTACTAATCTCTGATAAAATTGCAATTAAGTTAGAAATCAAGAATCCATATATTACAGAATTTCAGTTTCAGTCTAAACAAGTAAGGGATCAAAAAGAAAATTATAATAAAGGTTTTAAAATACTACAGAGTGATGTCAGCAAAATGGCAAAATAAGATACTTTAGAATTCATCCCTTCACAAGCCCACATGGATTGACAAATCACTTTTGTGTGGCTACTTCACCCCAGCCAAATGTAGAGCCACACTTATCAAAGCAGAAAGAGAGATCTAGGAAACCCTCTCACCAAAATCCCCATCCCTGCCACAGTGCCATATGAACAAAAGATATTCCCTAGCTTCTAGCTTCTCCTGGGGCAGGAAAAATGTTGGTTTTTGTTCAGCACTTCAACTTTTTTTTAATGGTAGTAGTCAAACTTAATAAACTGTGCTGTATAGTACAGGTGCTAGGGCTTGCCCACGTGTTCAACTGTTTTAAAGGAACTTTCCAGGAGTCTGGCTTTTGTTAATCCAGTTTAGGATTTCTGACTGACCTCGCAAAGTCTAGGCCTGGAAATTGACTTGGATTGGTAAGTATCATAACTTCTCATCCTGCTACAAAAGAGTAAAAGGATAAAAATCTCGAGGAGGAAAAGTTAGTCTGTGCTTTCAAGGCCTCAACCTCTCTGGAGCATCTAAAAAAAGTGACATTTGGTTTGCCAATCTTAGAGTGTTGATGGTTCTGGTAGAGTCTGTCTGGGAGGAAAACAGAGACGATGATTTGAGCTAATAGACACCATAACTCCTCCTTATGATTCAGCACAGAAAACGCAGAGAATAGCCACAGTTGCCTGCCTCTCTCTGGGGTAAGAAAGAGATGGAGAAGACCTCTAATGCTATAACTTTTCTGTGTAATGTACAATGGATGGTTGTACAAATAGCAGCTGCTATTGCATGTCTCAGAGTACTAACAGGACCTGGATCATTTAGCCACCTGGTGGCCTGTGAGAACAGAGATGGATTTTAAGGCTGGCAATTTCCAATATGGAGCGAGATGAAAACCCCAGCTCCCATCTTCTGGAAAGAGAAAATATTCACAGCATCCTATACTCCATCTTTTGTGGGGATGGTGCAAGGAACTAGACACCATTTCTGTCTCACTTGTCCAGTGCACAGACAGGACCTAGTATATTCAAGGCAGCTGAAGGATGTAAAGAACAATGAAAACAAGTTAGACTAGCATGAAAGTTTGAGAATGTCCCCCAAACTATTGCTGGGCAAATTGGGGAGGGGAAGATCTTCTGTAAAAGGTTATTCCTTGTAGAATAGGAGAGGTGACCACTTTGTCAAATGTGTAAAAATCAACAGAGTCAAGTAAGATGAAGAATCAAAAAAGGTATAAATCTCTAGAAATTGACCTTAATAAAATGGAGTTATATGATCGAGCTGGTAAAGAAGCAAAATAAGGGTCATAAAAATGCTCACTCCAGAAAGCAATGTACGAACAAAGTAAGAATTTTAACTACACATTGAAAATTTCACTTGAGGGATTCAATGGTAGACTATACCAAGCAGAAAAAGAACTAATGAACTCAAAGACAAGTCATTAGAAATAATTAAATTAGAAGAGGAAATAGAATGAAGATAACATAAGGAACTTATGAATCACCATCAAATGTGCCTACATACACAATATAGGAGTTCCAGAAGATAAGGATAAAATGCACCAGAAAGCCTACCTAAGAAAAAATGGCAGAAAAGTTCCTAAGTCTAAGGAAGTAAATTACACACATATGCAGATTCAAGAAGTCCAAAAGATTGAAAATAAGATGAATTCAAATAAATCCTCACAGACACATTATAATTAGCCAAAGAAAATTAAAACTATGCTAAAAGAAAAATACTGGATGGTTTCACTACTAGGAGGAATACAAGGGAGCCAAATAAGGGACCAAGGGAAAAAAATAATAACAATGAAAAAAACAAAAACAAAAACACAATACAACAAAAACAAAAAGACAAAGACAAACCAGAAACACTTTTTGTGTGGGCGGGGAAGGGAATGGAGTTAGGGCAGAAAGAGTACAAGGGACTGAGGAGATAGTGAACTGGTGAAATGGTGCTGGGAAATGAGGACCACAACTGATGTCAAATATGTATAAGTAAAGGAAAGAAATAAATTACGACAGAAAAAAAACAAAATTAAAACTATGATAGATATCTTTTCTGACAAAAATGGAATGACATTAGATGACAACAGCAGAAGAAAAAATAGAAAATATAGAAAGGTGTGGAAACTAAGCAATACACACCTGATCAAAGAAAAAAATCCACAAGGAAATTAGAAAATGATTTGATCAAACAAAAAATAAAAACAAAGCATGTCAAAGTTATGGAAAGTTTATTATAATACCTCCATTAAAAAAGAATTACCCTCCCCCAAACCATCCTAATTTTACACACCAAATGAGGAAGAGAAATAAGAATGAATTAAGTTCAAATTTAACAGAAGAAAGTTTAGAGCAGAAATCTCAATGAGATAGAGGAGAGGACAACAACAGAAAAAAAACTAAGAGTTGAATTTTAAAAAAAGATAAACAAAATTGACCACCCTTTAGTTATATTAAATTTAAAAAAGAGAGAAAATTCAAATAAATAAAATCAAGGATGAATAAGAAGGTATTACATTGGAATAAACTGGAAGAAATGGATAAAGTCCTAGAAATATATAAACTACCAAGACTAAATCACAAAGAAATAGAAAATCTGAACAGATGTTTAACCACCATGGAGAAGGAATAAATAATCAAGATCATCCCAATAAATAAAAGCCCAGAGGGTTCTCCCTGAAGGTGCAAGGAGTTAAGTCGCAGCACTATGAAGCTATCCACAGTCACTGCAGCACGAGTTCGGTTCTGGCCACTTGGCACAGCAAACCACTCCAATCTCATCCTCTCAGCAGTGTCTTTCAGTCTATCCGCCTGTTCTGCTCTCCAATCTGTCTCTGGTGATTTCTCTCAACCCCAAACCTCTGGCCTGTACCATGGTTCTTGAATGCATAAATAAAATCACTAAAAAAAAAGAAAGAAATAACAACAACCAAATATTTAAAGAATTAATGAAAATCCCTCTCAAATTCTTCTAAAAAAATTGATGAGAACATTTCCAAACTCATTCTATGAAAGTAGCATTTTCCTGATACCAAAGGCACCACAAGAAAAGAGGTCAATATCCTTGATGGATATAGAAGCAAAGATCCTCAATGAACACTGGCAAGCTGAATCTAACCCACATCTAGCACACTGATAGGCTCATATATCCTGGTATTTATTCCTTGGATACAATGATGGTTCCAAATAAGAAAAATCAACTAATATGATTTATCACACTAACAGAACAAATAATCGAAATCACATGATTATCTCAATAGATGCAGAAAAAGTATTAGGCATAATTCAATACCATTTCTTAATAAAAACTGTCAGCAAAATAGGAATAAAAGGTAAGTATCTGAACACAATAAAGTCATATAGGAAAAGATTACAATAAACAGCATACTCAATGATGAAAAACTGAAAACTCTTTTTCTAAAATAAGGAATAAGACAAGGATGCCACTCTCACTACTTCTACTCAACATAATTTTGAAGTACCAACCAGGATAATTATATAAGAAAATCAAGTCACCCAAATCAGAAAGGAAGAGTAAAATTGGCCCTGTTTGCAGACAACATAATCTAAACCCTGAAATCCATTTTAAAAACCTGTCATAGCTAAATAACAAATTCAGAATTGTTGCAGGATAAATACCAATATTTAGAAACTTAGCTGTATTTTTATACATTAACAGAGAAGTGTCCAAAATGTAAATAAATTAGGAAAAAAATTCCATTTTCAATAGCATGAAAAAGAATAAAATACTTAACAAATTTAATTATTGGAAAATATTTTTTGATAACATAAATCAAACCCATCTAAAGATTCATCACCTGCTGGATAATTAACTAAATTGTGTATAGTCCTATGTGAAATACTTTATCATGGGATTACACAAAAGTGGTAGCAGTAAAATGATGAGTTATAGCCACATAAAGCAGAATAGATCAGTCTCAGGAACATAATGACATACAAAAAAGAGTAATCACAGAAGACTAAATACAGAGTGGTTTCATTTGTATGAACTTCAAAAGTATACAAAATCAAATAATAAATTATGTCTAAATTATTTAGAGATACAAGTATATTAATTGAAGATCTGTTATTGAAGAAAGGCATACAGAGAAAATCCAAGTTACTAACAATATTTTATTTCTTCAACTGGTTGGTATTACCTAGAACTTATTTAATTAGTATTTTTCTTATATTACTCAAATATTATTAATATATATTGTATCTATTTGATATTTAAGAATTCCATATCAAATGATAAAAGTAAGCATTGGATGTTTCCCTGTTCCTATGTGATATAATTTCTAGTCAATATCAAAAAGCTGATGCGAGGTTTTCTTTTTCATAACAAGTTGAAGAATTCAGTTCTGCACAACACAAAATTTGTTAGCAAAAAGATGAGATGGATGCAGAGTACGCACAATTTATCGTCCTTTGAAGATCAATGTGCTACTTAACCATTATGTTAAGTGACAAAGAGATGCACATGCAATGATTTGCAGATTTTCAAATGTCTTGCCTGCCTGATTCACTTTTGCTAATCTTTCTATTTTATGTAACTCATTCTGTATAAATGAATTTCTCATCTTTTTTTTCCCTTTACACTCAATGTTCAGTGATAGAATAGGTAAAATGGGGAAATTCATCTTCAAATCAATACATAATACCAAAAAAAAACCTGAAAAATGTTGCAGTAGTATCATATTTTCATGTTGATGGCAAATGCTCTGCCTCATTTTTGTATAGCAATATTTGTATTTTGGACATATGAACCATCAAATGATAAACTGGCCAAAAAAGTAAATTTATTTGATCATTCATATTAACTAAAAAAATTAACTGTTGTTAATTGTTGGAGTAATAAATATAGGTAACACAGACGAAGCTGTTACCTAATATCTTATATAATTTATGGTAATATACCTTTTTATCAAAATAAAGTTATATATTTAAACATAATATTGATAGAGTAATTGTTAGGATTTTAATAATAATTAATCCCTTTTAAATGTGTTCTATCATAGACATATATTTGTATTTTAATATAAATATAAGTATAAAATACAGTCTTTAGTACCAGTTTGGGGAAATCTCAAAGTTTAGAGACTCTTTATGCTTTTCCATACTTGTGAACTGAGGTTAATCAATTTCTAGATATCCATCGATTTTTTTTTAAATTCATGACATGAATTAAATACAAATGAAGAGCATGGTAAATTACAGTGGATAGTATATATTACAATGGGTGACATATACTAGCGCAATAGAGGCAAAGCATTATTTCTGTATTTAAATTATAACAAAGCAACAAAGCAAGATATCAAAATAATCAGAAAATTATTCTTCAGAGTTTAGCGGGGAAGAGTTTATTGTGGGTTTGACTGATCTGGATAGGTTTAATGGAAGATGAAAGATGAAGGCTAAATATGAAAGGATGAGAACAATGTGACTATGTAGGAGCGCTTTCATGTTAAAAAACAATAATTTGAGCAGATAAAGGAAAACAAAAAGCATAAAATATTTAAGAAAACAATAGAGAAGCATATTAGTAAAAAGTTAACATAGGAGGTAAAAGACCTAGACAATGAAAATTATAAAATACTGTCAAAAGCCCATAGCCAGCATCATTCTCAATGGAAAAAATTTAAAATCCTTTCCCCTAAGATCTGGAACAAGACAAGGATGTCCTCTTTCACCACTGCTCTTC
>JAGFMF010011568.1:14414841-14429358 GCA_019455555.1 Galemys pyrenaicus | reverse complement strand
GGTGCACTGGTGAGATGGTGATGGGGAATATATGGGGATTACAATTAATGGCAAGTATATGTAAATTTTAAAATATTTTAATAAAAAAAAGGAAAAAAAAATAAAATAAAATAAAATACTGTCAAAAAAAGAAAACCATAAGTAAATGGGAAAATGGTTTGTGTTTATGGGTTCAAAGAATTGGTATTATTTAAATGGCCATATTTCCTAAAGCATTTAATATATTTTATGAACACTTATCAAAATTCCAATGACATTCTTCAAGAAAATAGAACAAAAAATTCCAAAATTTGTGTGGAATCATGAACCATGGAAATGGTCATTGTAATTCTAAGAGAAAATAAGATAGAGGGAAGTGTCATGCTCCTGATTTCAAGCTGCAATATAAAGTAGTAATGATTGAAACAGTATGGTACTAGAACAAACACAGATCAATGGAATAAAACAGAACCCAGAAACCATACAATATGGCCAGTTATATATGACAAAGGAGTAAAGATATGTACTGGAGAAAGGAAACACTCTTCAACAAATGGTGCTGGGAACTGTGGAAAGCCATGTGAAAAAAAAATTTAATTAGACCATTATTTAACTCCACATACAAATACAAACTCAAAATGAATTAAATACTTGGCTATAAGGCCTGACACCATAAAATAAGTAACAGAAAGCATAGATGATGCACTCCTATATATATCAACCTCAGCGATATCTTTGAAGATTCAATTTTAGGGCCTCTCTCATGGCACATGGGTTAAATTCACAGCACTATCAAGCTATGGCCAGCCACTGCGACATGAGTTCAATTCCAGGCCAGGGAGCTGACCCACATGGTGCAGCAAACCTGTCCTGTCTCACCCCCTACTCCTCTTAGCAGGGTATTTCAGTATATCTGCCTGTTCTGCTCCCTACTCAGTTTCTGATGAATTTTCTCACTCCCCACACCTCTGGCCTACACCTTAGTTCTTGTTTGTATAAATAAATAAAAATAAATATTTTTTAAAAAATTGATCTCCAACAGTAAACAAAATGAAAGCAAAAATAAATAATTGGGACTACACTGAACTAAGTAATTGTATGTTGAAAGAAACTGCACAAAAACAAAAGGTAATCTGTAGACTAGGAGAAGATATTGCATATGTACAACATGGTGCTGTAATTAATAAAACTACCCAGCATATTTGAAATTTGCTGAGTCAATATTAAGAAAAAAGATACAAGAAAAGATACAAAAATATTTTATAACTATGAATGGGGATGGAGATTAACTGAAACGATCGCAGAGATCATTTTGCACTATATACAAATACTGAATAATTATGTTGTACACCTGCAACTAATATGTTATATGTAAATTATACAGCCATTAAAAAAATTAACAGAGCAACAACCATAAATGTCTGAATCAAAGAATGCGACAGTAATATGCTTTAAATCATGATTTTCTAAATTTGTGCAGATGTAGCATGCCCAAATGTTTGCAATACTGTAAATATTTTTGCTTTACTAAGGTGGTCCTGCATGCACGCGCGCGCACACACACACACACATGAATTAGTAATGGGGAAGTATATTTCTGAGTTTTTGAAGGACCATCCTTTCCATGTGGAAATATTTACTCTTATCTGATTTGAAATCTAATATGGGCATTTTAGAATTTCAAACATCTTTTCATTTACTCATTACCACTAGTAGCCCTAATTAAGTCAGAATCCCTGACTTTAGAAAACCAGATAATGTTGACAAGGCAAGTTTAAGTGAAAACATGATTGACAAAGGTCAATTTAGGTTTGAAATTCTGTGAGTATATTTGACTATGTATAGATCTCTTATTTTACTATATAAGTAATTTCATAAAATTTATGAACATGTTTTGATATGAATAAGAATCAAGTTGATATTTTCAAGCAATTGTTAAAGAAAGTATAGAGTTCAGCAGCCAACACACATGATGAAGATGCTTATCTACCTGTAACACTAGATAAAAGAATAGAGATTATTCTTCTGAACTTCATTGGCAGAACCTAAATGATATTCAGGATCATAACCATAAAGAGATTTTATGTGGGATTTAGACCAATAGCCTCTCTAATATCATATGAATGGGAAAAATATTAGAATATAAAAAGGGAATAAGACATGGATGCTGATTGCAGTGAGATATTCAATAATATCTAGCCCAAGGAGCAATGGTAAAAAGTTTAGGGTTTTTTTGTGCTGAATTTGAGCACCCTCTGAGACATCAGAATAAACAAATGTAATATAACTCATGTAGTTACAAACAATGTTGTGTGATCTTGGAGAGACATCTGTCCTGGGTCTCAACATTAGAAGGTAGTTGAAGTTACCAACTGAGACTATTTGGGAACATTGAGACTATTTGTAGTGTTAAATCTCCTTCTAAATGACCACCATGTTCAAACTGAAAACCAATCTATAAAAGGTAAAAGAGAGAAATCAAGGGTAATTTGCTCAACATCAAGTTTTATTTAGTAGCACAGTATTCCTGACAAAAGAAACTCCCAAGTATGGTCAGATAAATAAGATGTAATAAATGAAGAGAATAACATGTGAAGATTTAAGTGGTTTGAAACAGAAAGAACTGAGTAGAATTTATAAACAATTAAAATAGAGCAATATGTTAAATTTCCCAGTAAGAATGTATGTATGTCACACATATTAGTCCAACTGATGCACCTGAAAATTAATATTAGACTGATAGAAATTTTATTTCAAAACTTAACATTATATTACCTCCAAACCTAAGGTGAGGTATAAAAATAAATATTTTTTGTATTTTTTGATCAATTTTATAACACAATTTCTTTGAAGAAATAGGTCAATCTATGAGAATTTATTGTGCTCATCTACTATGAGACATTATATGAAGTCCAAAGATACATAAGAGATTGTCTCTGCCCTAAAACCATTCAAAATCTATTAAGATGTTTCTGAAAGTAGAACTTGAGGGTTTTCAGAACATTATAAAAAACAGGTTTACTCTATGAGGTGGTGGGTATGTTCATTATCGTGATCTTGGTGATCATTTTACAATGTACATGTATTTCATTTTTTAGCTTATTTTTGTTTTATCATTTTTCACAAAATTTATATTTTTCTTCATATTTGTGTCTAACAGAACTATAATTTTATTTTAAATTTTATAATTTTAGTAAGTATGAGTCACAAATATTCTCTAAGTCATAATTATATTTTCAGTGCATAGTTTATTTTCCCATACAAAACTTTCTGATATGGTATAGTCCCACTTGGCATTTTGTTACTGTTGTTTGAGCTTGGTGTCACATTCAAAAAATTACTGTCAAGAACAGTGTCAAATAGCTTTTTCCCAATGTTTCCTTCTAGGAATTTTATAGCTTCAGGTCTCCATTTATGTCTTAAATGCAGTTTGAGTTCGTTTTTGTGAGTGGTGTAAGATAAACATTCAGTTTTACTCTTCTGTGAGTGGACAGCCACTTTTCCCAACACCATTTATTGCAGAGACTATCATTTTTCCCTTTTATTTGGCTTCCTTAAAAATATTAGCTAACCATGTATGATTCAGTTTATTGTCACTGGCCTTTTGAGAAGCCAGGGTAGGACACAGTCATATCAAACCAAAAATACCATAATACTGTAATAAATAAGTACATATGTTACTACTGTAATATTAAAATATGAAAAATAGGTGTTTACAGAAATTATTCTGTATGAGTTACTTTTTATTGTAAATCCTACAATTTAAATAAATAATAGGAAATAAATATGCAATATACGATTAGTAGTTATTAAAATATAAATTAGACAAATAACACAGGTGCAAAAATATAACAATATTCTAATAATATTTCTGCTTTCTGAAAAGCAGTTTATTTTGCCTTTTTCAAAATTTTACTATTTTAATTGTTTAGCCCATATGATTGTGTACTTTTAAGAAATCAAATATTTTAAAGAAAGATATAAATATCATGGGAGTAATTAAATAAAACCTACCTATATTTAATAAAAAATGATATTGACATGTTTCTTTTTGTCTTAAGGTATATTTTTCTTTTTTTCCCTTCTCTGAGCTGTCTTCAAAATTCCTTTTTATAGCTTCCCTTTTGGTAGTGGCAAAACCGTCAAATTGAAAATTCTCTTTGACTTATGATTCTACACTTACTCTGATCCTTGCTGTCAAAGATGATAATATCATCTTCAACATCCTTGCAACATGAGGGTTTGATCAAGGAATACTTTGGATTTACTTACTATATTTGTAGGAATTTTTTTCCAGCTCGCCAAAAGTCCCTCAGTTGGTTTATAGATTTGTTTACATAAACCAGTTTTTAGTCAACTAGTTTTTGCATGAACAAATTTACTATTTATGATCCCTGTCTAAAATGTCCATCATTTTAAAAACCTTTCAAAACACACTATCTTTTACATGTATATATTTCAAAGAACCATTGTTTGACATCCTTGCTAGTGTTTTGACAATATAGGATTCCCCATTCAAGTATAGTGACCGTAGCTTTCATGCCACAAAAGCACACTTAGTCCTCCATCACAGTCCATTGTCAAAGAACATTAGACTATATCTAAGATCACAGAAACCAGATTTCGCTAATCTGTTTAAGATTTACACAAGTTTGTGAAAGTTTCTGGTAAAATAACTGGACCAACTCTTGTATACAATTCTGCATGAACCCAAAATACATATAAATCTACATACTTGCAGGTAGGATTTCCCCACAGCCTTACAGTTTCTATTTAAATCTTTTCAGAGATCTATAAACAAAAAGCTAATAAGCCAGAAAACTTGGCTCTTATTCATGCACTTTAAATTTTTAATGCTTACTGAGAGCTTTTCTTTTTGGGATCCTGCTGAACTAGGATAACTTCCGAGAACCAAGTAATGAATGCTCCATCTTCTTGTAATATATAGCTTGAATAAAGTGCTCCTTTACCAAGACCTGGATAAAGGACTATCATATACTCTGAAAGAGAGTTTGGTATCTAGTTTCCAACAGAAATTCAGACAATTTTACAGAATACAGAATCCCAAGCTTCTGGTATGAAATGAGCACATTCACTGCAGGTAAGTTCACTATTTCATTCCCTTTCTCCCGTGTACTATGAATAAAAGTGCAATAGTAAAAGCCATATATTTAAGGTATAACTTTAAAACTTTGAAGTAAGTTATTTGGGTGAAATGCTTCTTTTTCAAGTGTATGCTATAGAATTCTTTTCTTCTGTTTAAGAAATTGGAAATTCAGGAAAACCAAAAGTTCATCTCAACCCAGCTACTCTGTCTCTGCCTTGGGTTTCTCTTGATATGAAAAGTCAGCATTTACTCACCAGGCCAGTAGAACAAAGTCTAAAAGATCATTTTCCCTTCTGTGAATTTCCCCTTCCTACTGGGAGTAAGTGTTCAGTAATTTAATTTTTAAAGTGCCCTGGGATATTTTTTTCCATTTTTTTAAACAACATAAGTTCATTCTCTTACATTTCTAGAATTTGGAACTCAGAAATGGGTCAAATGGGTTAAAATCAAGGGGTCAGAAATTTGTATCCCTTCTGGGGATCTTAGAGGAGAAGCTGTTGCCTTGCTTTTCCCAGTTCTAAGGCTGTCTGCACTCCTTGGTCATAACCCCTTTCCTCAATCTTTAAAGATGGCAATCGCAAATTCCTCTCTCTCTCTGTCCCTCTCTCTGTTTTCTACTCGCCACTACCCTCTCTCGCCTTCCTTAAAGTCATTTTCTCTGACTCTCCTGCTTCCCTTTCCCTGAAAAGAACAATTGTGCTTACATTGTGCTCACCTAGATATTCCAGGATGATCTCCTCATGTCCAGATCCATAATTCAAACCACATCTGCAAAGTCCTTTTGCCACATAAGGTGGCATAACGACAGGTTCCAGAGGTTAGGATATGAACATCTTTAAGGGGTGGGTCCAGTATTCTTTCTAGCATAGATAATGATGCTATATGTGCACATAGTTTAGAAGTTTTCTTTGATTTTTTTTTTACACACTGGAATCATAAACCTTCAAGTAAAAGACATGTTTCCTTTCTGTATTTATAATGCTGAAGCTACTGCTATGAGATTTAGTATAAATTGTGTAAATGGACATAACAAAATTGTTATATAAAATGTATAAGTTAAAACTGAAGCTTGGATTAGAGAAGTACATTATATAATAATTTAACCTACTATTTATAATATTTGACCCTAATATACTATTACTTCAAATAAATCTACTAGTTACTTATAATAAATGATGATTAAAGACAGCTTTCAAATATTTTTAAAATATTTATAAAATAATGAAGAAAAATAATAGTATTTATTGAATTCTTCATATGGTTCAAGTACTATTCTCAGTTTATTATATGTATTATTTCATTCATTTATCTTGGCAATCCTTTTAAGTAACTACCATTATCATCTTCATGTATAGATAGAATACACATTCAAATATTTGACCCAAGCCATAAAAGTAGTAAGTAGGTGATTCAGAATTAAACTCTATTTCAAATTCTAAGACTATACAGTATGAACTCATTAATAACTGAAAATATTTATATTCCTTAAGAGAAAACTTCAGTGGCATTTCAGTTTAGTTTGCCAAATTACTGGTTGGCCATGACTGTCTTAGTCCATAGGGAAAAATTGCTGAAATTATATTATTAAGTCCCATGTTAAGTCCCATGGAATGTCTGGCTGGGCCCAGGAGTTGTTGTCTTAAGGTCCAGGCCTACCAGCCGGGTCCAGAAAACTGGAACTCCAGCCCTTATTTGGTAATGACGGGCTGAGCTGCCTCATATGACTCAGGCCCCAGTACCCCTCCCCCCCCCCCATGTATGATCGTAAAAAGCCCGCCGGGGTCCCAACCCTGACTAGGTGAGGCCGCTGTGGTGATTCCACTCCGGGGGTTCGGACCCTAGCTCAAGCTAGCAATAAATCCAGCCTTACTTTTGCATCGAATCTGAGTCTTGGTCGTTTCTGAACTCGTACCTTTCTAACAACATAAGGTCTAGAAATACAACAAAATAAACAGACTGCCCTTCAGTATAGTATGTACACTCCAGGAGATGCTTTTCCATTCAACTATCTTAGATTCAAGAACCTCTTTTACAAGGTGTCTGGCAAAGAAACTAGTTTTAGTGCCTAGTTATTTGACAGAGAGCTATTAGCCAGACAGTGCTTCTCTAGAATTTCTAGAAGCGCATGTTCTATGCAAAAGCACATGAGACAAGCTAGTACCAGAGAGATTTTTCAGTTAAGTGTGTAACTGTACTTTATTATTCTTGCAGCTCTCTAACAACATTCAGAATGCAAAGAATCTAACAATTCTTTGCTAAACTTCCTTGAAGTGATTATTTAGAACATCGTTTGAGTCTTTGTTTCATTGGTGAGGAAACAGAGGTAAAAAGTTACAGTTTCTCTAATCACAAGCTATCCAGTCATAAAAATTTTCACAGTTATGCTCATATATACTTTAGATTATGCATTGTATCAGTCCTTCTGGTTTAGATGTCTTAATCTTAGACACAAGGAGTCAAAACTTCAATGAAAATAGTGTATGGGTAATTGAATACCTCAGTCCTCAATTTTAGGGGACAGGACTTCCAGCTTTAGCTGCTCATTTCCTTAAGGGGAGGAAGGTACAAGAACAGAAAGCAAATATGCTTTCAAATGTATAAATGTAGCCAAGTCCTAAGCTGAATATTCTCATAAAAATTAAAATTTGTTATTGTTTTCACTTTTTATTTGGGTAAATTTACCAGTCACTTTGTGCCTGAATATTTTTGTATCACACAGGGGAAAACAACAGGAAAAAATACTGGTAAAGACTAGGACTCAGAATCATCTTTTCCTTTACTGTCCCCTGAAAACACTGATTTTAGGAATGGTGCATGCCTAGGGAAAGGATATTATCTCCAGGATACCAATGAGAAGGTCCCCTCATAAGTTCAGATCTGGCAGTTTTAGAGATTTATGTAAATACAGTTCTTGGAATTCGAATTGAGATAATTTCAGTCTTATTGTCACTTTGCTTAATGACTTCACCTCCTTTACCATCAAAGTAACATGAGTGTATGCTCTAAACCAAGTCTTTGAAAGGTTGTGCAGAAGAGTCTGTCTGTACCAGGTAGTGAAGTCCACAGTGCAATGCCTTGATTTCAAAATTTCAAATAGCCAATAACAGCCGATAGGACAGCCAAGGGTGAGATTCACGAGGCAAGGAGCAGCCTGTCCTCTATGCCTGGTGTGACTTGGAGGCACTGCAGTCCATCCCCACAGTGAAAGAGTGATCCAGCAAGATTGGTCAGAGCCCAGAGAAGAATCAAAAAATGATTACAGAGTTGAAAAAATAGAAATAAAGGGAGAGATGAAAGGATCCAGGACTATTAGTCCAGCAACTGGAAAACTCTTTTGTAACTTAGTAACTGTTCTCAAAATTTACTTTAAAGGTGCTCATGACCAGTATTTTTTCATGCATCTCCATAGAGACTGTAACTACAGTAAGTGAATTTAAAGTGCCTTAGAAATTTCAAATAAGCAAATGAAGGACCTTTTTAAGAAACAAGAGTAGCTGAAAGCAGTTATTATTACTAGTGTATTTCCTTCTGAAGGGCTTTTTAGAGCATCTTTTTAAAGTCATCTCTTTCAGATGGATATTTAATTTAGTTTTTTCCAAGTGCAGGTTTTAGACTAAATTCGTAATTCTTTATTTTTTTTATTTTTTGCAAAGGTCGTAGACTAGACCACTTGGAGAATCTTATAAAAGCTACAGATCATCTCAGAAAAAAAAAACAAAAACAGAAAAACAAAAAACCACATGTTCTCATAGATGCCAAGTTCTTCAAGAAGCCCTGAGTAGGATGACATGTAAGATTCCTTCCAGTTATATGATTCTTCAGAGTGCTCTGAGATGGTGTAGGGAAGGAATTCTGTGCTCTGAGTATCACACAATTATCTTGGCTTCTGGCATCAGCCTGCAATCCCTAAGCTGTCATTCTTCCTGCTCTACATCTCATCTGGACACCATAAGTCTACAGAGGAAACGGAGCAAGTTGCTTGGGCAGGAAAGGGGTAGGCAAAAATAAACTCTAGTTAAAGTAAATATAGATCTTTACTGTTCCAGCAAACACCTTCACTAGCTCTCTGATGTTCCAAGCCTTAAGGCCCACTCCTAGGAAAGCAGGGAGCCATGGCCACACCTACACTCCATATGCCCTTCATCAGAAATCAGTCAGAGCTGTCACACTGAACAAACACTTGAGCACCAGGGAGAAGCCATTAGACCCTTCCTGAATCAGCTTAGCCAAGCACATTAAAACTGACCTCGCTAAAGTGGTATTTCTGCTATGGTTTAACTTGAGACCAATTTGCCTTAATGATTGAGCATGGAACACTGAGTCTGAGAACAGGTGAAACCAGCTGGCTTTCTGTTTAAATCTTACGGCACCCCTAGTGCTACCTAAGTTCTTGTAGTTAGTATTCTCAAGCACCCACTGCAGTAATAACCTTAAAAATTTTTACAGTTTTAACTGCTCCATCTTCAAAGCATCTCCATCAAGTATTATTCATAAGCTAGTTCATGTTTGAATATTTTACATTACCTTTGGGGAAGCTTTATAAAATGGCTCCAAAGAACCTACATTTAGAACCATACCACAAAGTTTCAAGTCCCACTGTATTAGTAGCTGTGTCACTTTAAACAAAATGCTTGATTCCTCTATACCTCAGTTGGTCCTTCAGTTATACTACACATGATCTCTCCCATGTAAAACAGAAAACGTAATCTTTCACATTTCACAGATTTGTTATAAAGATTAAATGAGATTATGCACACACAGTTCTTTAAAATGTGTGTGGCATGTAGTAAATCCTCTGTTGTAGTGTTAACTATTAATATTTTCACATGTATCAACAGAATCTCATGTGATCCCCCTAACAGCCCTGGTAAGAAAAGCAAGACAGAGTTAATTTTTTTTTACAGACCCAAATTTTTGCCTGTAATGTCAAGGACTCAAGGACAACATGAAGCCCATCTGCACACCTTCCAAGGATCCTAATTTCAGAATTACCTGTTCTTTTCTAGGATAAAAAATCATTTTCATGATATCTCCTTCGAATTTCCAAGTTTCTTTCTGTTAATGATCCTTAAACAAAATGGTAGCTAGCATATTTGAAATGCAACTTGAATACAGATCCCCTGACTCTCCTGCTTCTGCATTTGTCATCAAGTTCATTCTGCCTGTGTTTGGGTCATTATCACCCATTGTCCCAGTCTCTCTATCATTTCCCATTTGTATTCCTATTGCTTTATTCAAATAAGCATACAGGTAACAATGCTCAATTGTATTTCCATCCAAACCCCTCTTAGCTACACCCAAATAAATAAAACTGTTTAACCAAAAATAGTAGGAATTCATACCACTGTCAATCTTTCTGAGGGCTGTCAGTCCATCTTTTTTTTTTTTTAACTAGAAAATTTGAGATGTATTACACACAAACTTAATTTTCCAAAAGTTTTAGAATTTTTTTATTCTCTTATAACTGCCATTTTGTTTTTCTAAAACAACTTTGGGGAATATCACCATTATTTTTATATTATTTATTTTTGCTACCTCTTCAGATCCCTATAGGAGTAGAGGATAGGGAGAAAAAAATGCATTCATCAGGAATTTGACAAGGTAATCTTACTTATCTTAGTTACTCATATTAATGAGTCATCCTCTTGGAAGACAGGCATTTATGTGCATTTGCAGCTGATGTCAGCTGAATTTTATGCAATCCGAGAGCACAGAAATAGCAAAAGTCTAATTCTAGAGTAATTGGCAATCACCCATAAATGACCTATAGTAACAATTCCTTAAAAACAGAAGCACAATTATACACTGAGCCAGAGCAGCATTATCTCTGCCTGGAAATCCAAACTCCCTAGGAAGGGAAAAGTGGATTGCCAAACTATAATTTAAAAACGAAAACAAAAAAAAGGTTAACCCAGTTAGTTAACCTTTTAATCTCAATGAAAAACATTTTCATTTTGATAACATTATCATAGAATCCTAAAAACTAGACAATACCTCCTGAAGTATTTATTCCAAAAAAGGTTATATTTCATAAACTAAAATAACACCAACCTTTCTATGAACTTGGGAGCCATGGAGTTCTAGCCCCATGAAGAATAAAAATAATTGTCCAAACTACCATAACATAAACGCACATCATTAACTTCAATGCCATCCCAAAGGGACAACATAAATCTTTTGAAAGATGCAAGTTGTTTTCAAGAAAGAATATAAAAAATTTAACAGTAGGGAAAATATAGCTTCAAGTTATACCAAATTACCCTTCTGCCTTGTTTCTTTTCTCCATGAATTGCTTTGGAGAAGAAAAAAGAGGTCTTCACTAGAGACACATACAGCATGAAGTACATCCAGGAGAACAAGGCATCCAAGTCACTTCTGGCAGTTCTACACTATGTGTCAATTCCCCCAAGAGTTACCATTATCATGTGGCCACACAATCACTGCATCAACAGCTACTGCGCACCTACCAGTGCTCAGACATTGTCCAAGGCAGAAGAGGATAATGAATTTTTCTACATCAACAGGGTGATGAACTTGATGACCACAAGACCTCCATGGAATAAGAATCCCCTGGAATAGCAGCCCTAGTGAGTCCTAGGGCAAGTAGGGATAATTAGGCAGTTTCAGGGACAGTGCAGGCAGGGACTACAGGAGAGTTAAAGGCTCCAGAGATAAGGGCAACAAATTCCAAAGCGGACTAATCAAACATCCCAGGACTAGAGGCAACAGGACAGAGGAGAATAAGAATAATAAAGAAAAGTATGCTTAGATAAGGGCTGGGACACAGAAACTTAATCTCTTAATGACAAAGACTTTAAGGTAGTGAGTGAGATCAACAAGAACTAACAAATCACAAAGAGACTGATGGAGCTTTAGAATAATTAGGTAAAGAAGATATAAATTCCCTGAGGCTTGACCCCACTTCTGCTCCCTTGCCCCTCAATGGCCTGGTTCCACCAGTCTGGGAGTACCATTTATTTCTGTTCCTTTTCTCTTCAATAAACTTTTTCTTTCTTTAAACAAATTTGCCTCTTCTTACTTGCTTGCCTGAGCATCTGTGAAGTTCCTGCTGTGGCTTCCTGAGACACTAACCTGTGGTGGTCTAGTAGCTGGGACTCAGTGCTGTCACTGCAGACTGAGATCCATTCCTGGCTGGCAGACTAGGCCTGAACACCTGAAATTACAGCCATCACTAGCGAGAGCACAAGAGGAAGAGAAACTCCTTCAGCAACAGAGGAGTCCTCCCCCCATTCATGTATACACTGAGAATCTCCTGACCTCAACAGAGTTTCCATCCAGATACCCTGGAAAAGGGCAGAGGCTTAGGAAGCCCTACCTTGTCATTTACCATCACTAAAGTGCATGGTGCCCTGCCAATGATATTAATAATTACAGGAAGCATAATAACCATAAAAATAGATATCCCAGTTGCTAGGGCAGTCATGGTCTAACACCATAAAGCATATTAAGCCAGCAAAGTACCTCAAGACCCACAGTGTTTATACCAACCAGAACTCCCAGACTAGGAGTGACTCTGTCCTACCAACTCAATTATATAGATAATCATAAAGATTTTTGGATAGTATGGTTCTAAACATGTAAGAAGTTAGCACTTGGGACCTAAAGTATTGCATACAAAGAACCTTAAATCAAATGCAGCACTCCCACTACAACCTGTGAATGAGTAAATGTGATTTGCATTTACAAAGCAAAATAATGTTTTTGAAATGATTTTATAAATGCTGATTCTTTTAGAAGACATTGCTATACTCATTATATATTCATGTTTATTATATGTATAATATTTAATATATCCCTGTCCCATTGAAATTAAACTCCCTGAGGGTTTGCCTATTTTACACATTGTTACATGCCCATGCTTAGTTGGCATTTGTTACACACAAATTGAATGATAACTGATGAATTTTACTTTTGAAGCAAAAAAGAGTTAAATGGTCTACTTACAGTTAACCAGTTAGTATATGGAAAACACAAGACAGAATAAAGGTCTCTGGGTTCCTTTAAACTTTAACAGGTCTTCTCTTCATACTAAGAACTTAATAAGGAAATAACAAAAAAGGTTGGTTCCTACCTACTGTCTGCCCATCCATACTGATGGATCCATCAACAACGAAGTGCCTATTTGGGGACATAGCACCAATCGAGGACTTAGCTCTCTGGTTCTCCAAGCTTATTGTCACAGGGTCGTTCCCAGGAAAGGAGGATGTTCCAAAATCCCAGTTCCGCCCTAAGTGGGTGGAGCTGAGCAGGGAAAGAAGATTCTGCAGAGAGAGAGGACAGAAGAAAGGGAGGAAAAGGAAGCAGGATGGAGAGCAGCAAGGAGACCTGGAGGAGGCATGGGAAACAGAGGAACATATGAAAAAACTGCCCTTGCTTTTTGGTCTTAAACTGGTTAAAACAGATGTGGGTGAGAGACCTGTGGGAAGCTTAATAATGGCAGCTTTCATCTTAATTTTAATTTTGCTCATTTCCTCCCAGATTTGTCTGACTCTTTCCTGACCCTTTTCTAGAGGTCTCTACTAAAAGTTTCTTTAGACGTGTGGCAGGCTTTTGGGCCTTGCTTTAGGCCAATCCTATTTGGCTAAACTTTTACCCTCAAGGAGATGGGTAACTTTATTTATTTTTTTTGTAATCTTATTTTTTATTTATTTTTTTTTAATTTATATATATTTGACATCAATTGTAATCCCCACGTATTCCCCATCACCATATCACCAGTGCACCATCACTTCAGTCCTGGAGAAGGGTAACTTTAAATGTTTAACTTAGTAACTATGTTCTTTGTCCTTTCTGTATTGTACCCTAATTGTACTAAAGTTCCTTTCCATTAAAAGCCTTATATGTTTGTCTTAATGCGGCAGATGGCAAAACCCATTCAGAGAGGGCAGGTTTGGGGGTTCTGGGGTGCTCCTCTCCCTTCCCTGTAATGTCATGATCTGGTAGGATACACACTTGGTTAAATCTTCTCCTTTTTTTAAGTAAGATGTTTTTAAAGCTTTCCACCTGACTTTGGAGTACTCTAATAAAAATTTCAAAAAGAAATAAGACAAAAATATTGAATACCCTTTGTAATAACATTGGTATTGTCTTAATAAGAGTTTACTTTTATTCTAACAACAAAGACAAGTTAGGTCACTAATGCTTTTTTAAAACATGGGCTATGGGATGGGAACAGGTGCCAATATCAACCATAATAAATATGAACAGACTTATTCAGGATTTGACTAGACCATAAGAAAATAGGAAAAATTCTCCTCTCCCAAGATACTGTTTCCATTGTCACTGCTTGAGATGTTCTTTTTTTTTTTTTATGTTTTTTTTTTAAAAGATTTATTTATTTATGCATACAAGCACTGGGGCACAGGCCAGAGGTGTGGGGGGGGTGAGAGGATTCACCACAGAGAGCGGGG
>JAGFMF010011568.1:14402454-14413536 GCA_019455555.1 Galemys pyrenaicus | reverse complement strand
TAAGGATCAAGGAAAGGAATAAGAACAACAATAATAATAATAATAACAATAAAGACACAAAAACCAAAAATGAAAAGACAAGGACAAATTGGGGACACTGGTAGGGAGGGAAGAAGGGAAGGGTTGAGGGCAGATGGGGACACAGGGGCTGAGGTGATGGTACACTGGTGATATGGTGATGGGGAATACACGGAGATTACAATTGAGGTCAAATATATATATAAATTAAAAAAAGTTAATAAAAAAATTTCTTACAGCCGAACTCCAAACTCCTTAGCATTTACATACAATGGTCTATTTCTTGCCTCCTTTACAACATCATCTAGATCCCATGAGAACTCACATAATTCATTAGCCATTTGGAAGTAAAGTTGAAATGATCTTCCACTAAAGTCCTTATTAGGTCTTTCAATTTTTTATAGTTCAGCTGACCATTTAAATAAAAGTTCCTAAATCCTTTATAAAATTCCAGGCTCTGCTATATACTATAAGTGGCTACATTACCTCAAATAACCATCTCTGACCCCTTCAAGCGTCCTTGTAACATATATACAAATACAGCATATAGTAGCGTGCCTGCTGAGTAGCATTAAGGGTTCAGTTGAATCTTACTAACCCTCAGTGTGAGGTGAGTTTCCCTCCAGTCATTTTCCACTGTGCAGGTCCAGATACAGACTAGATAAAGATTAGGATTCAACCTGACTTAGGAATTCACCAACAGACATTAGGGACAATGGAAAGGTGTTAGAATAAATATATTGAAGGATGTTATCATTTCAAAGTTGTTATGTTCCCTGCATCTGAGAGTTCTCTTAAATATTTTTTCGGAAGTGAACATAACATAGAAATTAATTAAACTAATATTCAGACTGGGGACACTTGGTGGGGAAGGGAGGGAGAGGGTTGAAGGAAGATGGGAGCACGAGGGACTGAGGTGATGGTGCACTGGTGAGATGGTGATGGGGAATACATGGGGATTACAATTGATGGCAAGTATATGTAAATTTTAAAAAATTTATATTAATAAAAAATAAATTAAAAAATATAAATAAGGGCCTCTCTGGTGGTGCAGCGGAGTGAGCGCCGCACTGTGAAACATCCACCACACAGCAGTGCGAGTTCGATCCCCAGCCAGGGAGGGGACCCACATGGCGCAGCAGACCTCTCCTGCCTCGCCCGCTGCTGCCCTCAGCAGTGTGTTTCAGTCAGTCTGCCTGTTCTGCTCCCCACTCTGTCTGGTGATTCCTCTCACCTCCCATGACTCTGGCCTGTACCCGAGCTCTTGTATGTATGAATGAATGAATAAATAAATAAATAATCTTTAAAAAAAAAAATATATATATAAATAAATAAATAAAAAGAAAGAAACTAAAAAAATAAATAAATAAACTAATATTCATTATACAGGACTCCTATATGCAGGAAGGAGTCCCTCATATCTTCTTTTACATATCTTCTTTTAATTGAAATTTGTCAAATTCTGTTTGTTGACATGTCTATTCCATTAGCTGTTGAAATGTTTGGGCATAGATCATTTTCAATTTTTCTTCATATTGCTATAGCTAGTACAATATAACAACATGAAATTTTTAACTTAGTTATTATACATATACATCCATGCTTATGGATTGATAAATAAGAATCTATCTTTGTATATAACACAATGGCAAAATGATGGCTCTCCTGGGTTCAATCTGGCCTTTACCATTTGTTAATCATGAGAGTTTGACAACTTAACCTCACCATACCCCAATGGATACATCATTAAAAGGCAATAATAGTACTACTAAAAATAGGGTTGTCATGGGATAAAATGGGTTTGGTATAGTCAAAACCTTTTAAAAAGCAGCCAACCCTCATTTATTGAGACAACGTACTGAATAAATGTTAACCCTTTATATATATAGCATATTCTCTTCCCCCACCTTTCAATCTGTGAAGATTTCTTACATTCCCACCCACCCCCACACCCCTGTGATCCATGTAGAATTTGGCTTATTTCAATAGAATAACATATACCTATTCCAAATGGCTAAGGAAGGGGGTGTAGTTGTGTGTACCCCACTAAATTAAGGAAGCTTCTTTAAAGCATGGGGTGTGCTCATTCAATTCCCTGGGCCTAAGAGAGTACATGTCATGCAAAATATAATCTATTTACCTACCTACCTGCATGTTGAATTGAATTAACAGGACCAGGGAAAGTGGAATATTTGCTAATGCACTAGGTTGTTCATGGGGAGTAATAAGGGTTTTGGATGTCCCAATATGGGGAAAATTACAAAAAAAAAAAAAAAAAAAAAAACAGGAAGAGATAGAAAGGCAAGAATTTTCAAATTTCTGCCCCACCATTTGGTTTGGTATGGAACTGGAGCTCTNAAGGGTTTTGGATGTCCCAATATGGGGAAAATTAAAAAAAAAAAAAAAAAAAAAAAACAGGAAGAGATAGAAAGGCAAGAATTTTCAAATTTCTGCCCCACCATTTGGTTTGGTATGGAACTGGAGCTCTTCCTATCATAGCTGTAGTAATGATGCTGCTTTTCTAAACCTCATCATTTAGAACAGCATGTTTGCTTGCTATCAAGCTGATTCAAAATAAATATCCACCTGAACTTAAGAAGAAACAGTAGAACTATTTACAACAACATGTCAAAATTCCATTTAAAGGGTGGTTGAGGGTAAATAAAAGTGATAGAAACATATTCTAAGTCCACATCTTTTTCTCTCTCTCTGCTTTCTTTCTTGTACACAAAAATACTATTTTCTTTTTCTGGCAAAGGTAGTTTAGTGCCTATACACTGAAGGCTCTTTTGATTACAAATCTGAGGAAGTACTTTTGAGCAAAGATGTTTAAGAAATCATTAAGTGTAGTAGATATATTAATGCAGGCAAGAATGTTATAGGAAAAGAACTACAACACTTAGAGCTAATTATTCAAAATGAGAGGGAAGATGTAGATGCCTAGAAAAGCTTCCAACAACCATGCAAATGAACCATACAGGGGGAAGCTTTGGTTTACGAGCCACTGGAAAGGCAGCTGCCACTGACAATTTCCCTACCCGAGATCTTTGCCCAGATCTCCTCTGAGTATTTTATAGCAACAAGAGCTGCTGTCACTTAGAGCAAATACTGCATTTGCTGCTAAATGCAGAAGCAAAATACTGAAAGTACATTAAAAAAAAATCCTCACTTTATCCATTTAGAAAAATGTCTCATGCACTCACATGGCAAAGTAAGATGAAAGCTACTCTCTATTGTGAATAGTGCAAGCCATCTGAGATACAGGCTAAAATTGTCCTGAAAACAAAAGAAAAGAAAGTCCTGGTTCATATCATTTGCTAATATCCTTGGCATAAATACTCCCACTGCAACCAAACCACCAAGTTGTCAGGAAATCTGAAGTTTCAGGACAGTATCATTTGACCTGAGCATACCAATAATTCTTATCTGTAAATTAACTAATTGCCTCCTACTCTAGAATTAGAGGTGAAAGGGATATTAGGTGTGATCTAATTTAATTCCTCCAGCAACCAATTGCAATAGAATGGATATGAATAACAAGGAACTCAAACTCATTCTCCAGAACAGGCTGCTGAAATAAGATGAATTTACAAGTATGAGAAAGGGTCAGGGATGTCCCAGCAGAAAAGAGAGCATTTTATTCTATCATTTTGTTGCTATCATTACATTGCACATTCAGCTGCATGCTGAGACTAGCTAGCAATGAAACAAGGTTTTGAGGAGTAGGAGCAGATTCTATCTTGGTTTGCCACCGCCTCTTATTCCCATTGACCATGCATACTGCCAAATCCAGTTCTGCCATTCTACTGGTCTGTCATTGGGAGAATGAGGGGGTGTTTAAAGAGATTAGTGAAAAAATTTCATTTTACCTATTCACAATTCTTCCTAGATTTGAGATCACGTAAGACTTACCAAAAGGATGAGGAGAATTTAATATCATCCCTACAGGCATATTTCAAGGAGGTCTATCTTATAACTTAATATGTTTTTCCTGCCATCACTAAGTATCACTCTACTTTTGAAGGCATGCTACCAATACTTGCCACTACATGGTTTCCTGGGCAAAGATTAACTAATATTATCTCAATTGTGACAAGCTTTCTATTTGTGGCGGCAGACAGATGGACCCAGTTCTGTGCATGCCTCCACTGTAACCAGTATGCTCTGAAATTATTTTAATTATAAAAAAACCCTGAACAGGGCTTATCTAAGGGTCTTTATTTCCAACCTGCTTTACACATACCCTGCAAGTATATTCTGTCATGTATGACCAGGTATGTCACTGGGAATTTAATAAATCATCTTCCCATTCTTTTATTCCCCTGAGTCTGCATAAGTCTATACAAATCTGCTTTTATTAAAATTGTATTCTTTAACAAAAAGCATGTGGCAAGCCCCAAGTTCAATTTGTAAATTTGCTCAGAAAATGAAGGGTATTTTTTAGTGTTCCACAGCAGAGTTGACAGTAGAGTATACCTTGTCTCACAAGGTAAATTTTAATGTTCATGGTCTTTTCTTTGAAGGTGATTCTAGTTCTAGTGAGAAATATTCAGAGAACTGAGGAGGTAACCATCTTTGCTCTGTTCTTAAGCTACACATGAACACATAAAAATAGCTTTTTTCTTTTTCAGTTCACTCATCTGTGAAAGTCCCTTGTTAGCTTTCTTCATGACACTTTATCAAGTTTCATAAACATTTCATATAATTGTCATTATACACGTGTCTTACTTTCCCTTCACTTAATGCATTTTCTATGAGGGCAGTGGCCATGCCAGTCAGTGTTCACAGTGCTCAGAAGTGGCCATGATTAAAATTTCATCTGGGGGGACAAGGGTGTCTGCTTAGTGCCTCCATGTCTCCTCTACTACTTGTTCTACATCACAGCATTATCTATGCAAGACAGGTGGTGAAGAATTAAGACTTAGATCTAGATGCCCCACATGGACAAGGGTATAGATCCTGCTGGAAGTATTTAGTGGAAAAGCTGACTTCCCACTGAAGCAGTCACTATCAGGGAGCTTTATTACGGGGCAGAAAAAGAAGATAGCTCAAAGAAGACAGCCAAAAGCTGATGCAGGCAAGAAGCATTAGGGAGGTCAAGGAACTGAGCAGTTGCTAAAATTCTGACTCAGACATAGGAAAGGGAGGGATCTGATCATTAAAACCATGGATAGTGACAGGGCTTGGGAATGAGAAAGAAACCAGTTACTGGGCCCTCCCTGGTGGCGCAGTGGGTCAAGCAGTGCACTATGAAACAAACCGCAACCACTGCAGCATGAGTTCGATCCCTGCTGCCGGCTGGGGAGGTGACCCACATGGCGCAGGCAGACCTCTCCTGCCTGGCCCGCTGCTCCCCTCAGCAGTGTGTTTCAGTCCATCTGCCTGTTCTGTTCCCCACTCTGTCTGGTGGATTCTCTCACCTTCCCACACCTCTGGCCTGTACCCCAGTGCTTGTATGCATAAATAAATAAATCTTTAAAAAAAAAGAAAAGAAAAGAAACCAGTTACTGTAATTGATGGGCAAAGTAAGAGCCAGACTGCAAACCAGGGAAATGATGCTGATCTCAAAACTATGTATCCACAATTTTTTGAATCATCTACTTGTAAAGGTCAAAGCAGAACCTGAGCCTGGAGTAGAGCATGTCTTGTACATGGAAGTGAAGCAGTCCTAAAAGCAAAATGTGAAGTACAATAAGTTAGTACACCATAAGACACTAGTGTTTTATGTGTCAAATGGCCAACTCTATTGAAGGATAAAAACATGTGTGGGCATACATGCATGCATGAGCACAAACACATACTTTTCTCCAAAACACAATCTGAACTGTTTTACTTCAGCCTGACTTGAGTTTTCTGAGAGAAACAGGTCTACTATAATCAGATCCAAGATTAGTGAGACCTTATAAAAACTCAATCTATAGAAGATATATGGATACAAAATCTTCGCTCACCTGATCATCCATCTTGGTGTTCTTTTCAAATGATGCTACTTGTCTCCTTTTTTAATGCGCCAATACTGTCCTAACAATTTCATATCACTAGACAGAAGCAGATACAACAGCATGGTTTTAAAGAGATGATCCCAAGGAAAGATTTCAAAAGGGTGCAGTGATAGATAACACTGACTGACTTCCATTGGATTTATTTATTTTGTTTTTCTTCAGAGGAAAGAATGAAGAATTAAAAAGTTTAGCAAGTAAACTAAGAACACATGAGACTGAGAATTATTGCAGTTTCTTCATAATTCACCTTCACTAGGTACACAATGTATTGCTGAAACCATATAAAACAAGGCACCCTGTTTATGTCTATCCCTGGTTCCTCAGATATGGAAACCCCAGGTGTCAGGCAATCATAAAGGCTGAAGATCAGCAACAAGAGCCCCTCTGATTAAGAGACTCCTCCTAGGCTCAATCTGTTCCTACACTCAGGAAAGCATCTCTGACTTGGCCTTACAGCAGTAGAGCTGCTAGAAGAGAAAAGAGAGAGATTTCGGCCCTTAGAAATATACTCCTTGTACACACCCCATCCCAACTCACTTTAGAAAAGGAATCTTTTTCCAAGTTCTCCTGAATTTTTCTGGGTTTCAGTGTCCCCATCTCTTCAGGCACATAACCACTTCTTACTCTCAGCAGTTAGGGAATAACTTTAAATCTAAGCATCTAAAATAAAGGCCATGCTGGGGGAAGGGGGTAAAATATAACTATGAATGATGGCTAATGAAATTTATGGGACTGCTAATAGAACAGAAAAATAATTCTTACATTTTGCCTAAAATTTAAACTTCTGGGTGTTAGATAAATCATGTTTTTGAAATTACACTGCATTCAGTCCTGCCAAAAATCACCACCAGAAACATACTGTTTCTATGTAACCAAATATGTCAGGGCAGTCACTACACACGACACTGACCAGAGGCTAATTGCCCAAAATGGAGCTCTGAAACCTGTGGAGATGTTTATAGCTCCAGGAGCTCATAAAGCAGAACTGTAAAAATATTCCTGTTGACTATGCAGCAGGGACCCTGGAAAATAATTAGCTCTAAGAGCCCTGTCAAGACATACTATCCTCCCCAGCTAAAAAGCAAATGCTCCGGCAAATAAAATATAAAGTACCAGGAGCTAGAAACATAAGACAGCAGAACACTGTTTTTTTCCAGGGATTTGATTTCACAATGCCTTGATTTGACAGAGGAATCTTTGATAAATATCCTGTTGTTTCAGAATAGTATATCTATTGGAGGGTGCCGGGAGTACTTATCTTACTTTTGCACTGAATTTTTTTTTTCTTTTTTTTTTTTGCTTCATTGAAGGGATGAACCTTTGCCTCTTATCAGCTAAAGAATTCGCAAGCATTATTCATGGTCACTGCTCTATTAGGATGTCCAGCTTCAAGCAGTAATATATTAAGAACTTTATACTTCACAAAGGGATTTCCTGTATACAGTATCATTTACCCTTCACAATAACCTCATAAAAGAGCTATCACCCACATTTCAGACATGAGATTTGCCATACTCCAGTCATTCTTCAAAGTATTGGGGTTACAGAGGAGTAAGAAATGAAAGTCCTTGAAAATGTACATTTTAATGGAGAGAAAAAGATGACAAATGCAAATAAGTAACTGATGGGTATTTGGGTGGTTATAAGAAATAACAGTACAGATTAGAGAGAGCGTTTTCTTAAAGTTGGTGACAATTAAATTGAGATTTAAATGATATGAAGAAGATAGCATACAAAGATCTCGTAAGATATAATCCAAGAAGAAACAGCAAAGGCAATGTTCTCAGATTAAAGTAATCTTAGCCCAACAATAGATCAGAGACCATTGTGGTTAGGCTATAGTAAATGAGGAAGAAAGGAAACAGGGAAAAAGATGGAAGTGAGCAATTAAATCAGAGGATGGCAGGATCCAGGTCAAGTGAAGCCTTGCAGTCCTAACAAGGAGTTGGATTTAGTCTAATTGCAGAGACGCCTTTAGAAACTTTTAACTACTATCGCTTCTCGGCCTTTTGGCTAAGATCAAGTGTAGAAACTTTTAACTAGGTGTGTGATATGAAAATACAGGATTTAAGAGCTTAAATAATAGAATTAGATCACCCATAGTCAAATCCTACTTATGTCAATGCAGATGGAGGGCTATTGCTCACCTAGGTAAATAGCAAACCTCCCAATTTCTCCGTAGCTTTTATTGAGCAGGAGAACAAGTAACAAGCTTATGTCATTTGCTACAAAAAGCACAGCCCAGAAGTACAAGGTCACGTAGATGTGCACCAAGCCCGCCTGCATGTAATTAGCCTCTACTATAATCTAACAACCTTTTGTTTTATTTATCTTATTCCGGACAGAAGGAATGTATGTTTCAATCCTAAGAGCTGGGACGCTCTAGTCAGCAGGTTTGTTTGCAAATCTACAAGGATCTCAGTCATAGCACCTTTTACTGTCCTTGACCATTGCTCACAACTTTTGCAGCCTCTGGCTTCCCCCAACACTAGGTATGTGATATGAAAATACAGGATTTAAGAGCTTAAACAATAGAATTAGATCACCCATAGTCAAATCCTACCCATGTCAATGCTTAGCAATATATCCTTCAACAAGTTTCTTAGCTTTCCTGTGTCTCGATTTCCTCACCGGTAAAGTAACAGGGATAAAACTACCATCTCAAAGGGTTTAAAGGAACCAATACACGTAGGAGCTCAAAAGGGCACTGATGAAGTTAGGCATCATGATTATTTTTAGAGAAACCATTGCAAGTGCTCTGTGGAGGATGGAATGTGGTGGGCAAGCCTGGGGAAGAGGAACAAGATAGGATCCTGACTATTGTGATAGTCTAGGTGACAACTGTACAGGCTTAGATTGAGGTCACAATAGAAATGGTGAGAAGTCATTGAATTCTGAGTCTATTTTGAATGTTTCGCCAACAGAGCTTACTAACGGAGACAAAGTGTAGAGTGAGGAAGATCCATGTACCTGCTTGTTCTGAGAACACCACAGGTGGTAGTGCACTGAAGCCTAACAGTTTAGCAAGACCAGGAAACCAGTGGTTCTCCTTGTTGGCAGTGTTTATTAAATATCCAAATAGAGAGGGACAGAGGACCACAAGCATCAAGCACAAGAGAAAGGCATGAATGAAAGAATTTTAGTTATGGAACTAGATGGAAACAACTATAAGTATATTGATAGAGGAAAGATGAGGACTTGGGACTGATGCCCTAGAATCTCCAAGCATTTAGGGGCATAATCAAGGGGAGGAGGAATTAGAGAGACTGAGAAAGAGGAGACAGTAAGATAAAAGCTCAGAAGCATGTCATGGAAGGCTAGAGAAAAAAATCACTTTAGGAACCTCCCTAGTGGCCTATGGGTTAAGTCTCAGCATTATCACCACTATGGCCTGAGTTCAATCCTTGGCCAGGGAACTAACCCATATATGGCACAGCAGACCTCTCCTGTTTCACCTGCTGCTCCTTAAGCAGTGTATTCCAGTAAATCCACCTGTTCTGCATCCCCAACCCCATACCTCTGGCCTATGCTCCAAGTTACTCTATGCAAAAAAGAAAAAAAAAAGTTATAAACAAAAGAATCATTTCAAAAAAAAAAAAACACTAGAAAACATCTAACCATGTCAAATACAGAGATGTGACCACTGTCACTGGCTAAATTAGATATTGGTGACCCCAACAGGAAGAAATTTGTCAGTCTCAATGAAGTTGGAAAAATGATAGAACAGGATTAATAGAATAAGAAAATTCAAGGAATAAGAGAGTTGACTGACAACATTTTTGGAAGTAATTACTGGTGTTGCTCTGGGATGGGACTGTGGACTGTGGAGGAGACTGTTGCTGGAGCTGAAAAAATCCACCTAGGAAATCAGCCACTGAGACTTAGTGACTTCTCTAAGGCAATAAGCTTAACAACAGCAACACTGACTAGGAATCCTGTGTTCTTTACTTGTAGGTGCCACAACCAAAGCATTAGCAAGAATGGAGGTGGCATATTATCAGAAAAACAAAAAACAAAAAACGCCGAGAGTATGACCTATTTTAATCATGTTTCAGCTATATAATACAATTTGGATTCTTGTTAAAAAGCATCCTTTTATCATGAGAAAATGGAAGGATACAATTCAAAAGAAGAAAAGGCTAACCAAAGCTAACAATGCATCACAGCCTGTAATAGAAAAACAGAAGATATGCAATGGAAAAGCATTCAGCACAGCAGTATACTAGAAGAGATGTTCAAAGAGCAGCTGATGCACCCACAAAATCTAGAAAGTCATCTCCCATTTGTTCAGAGTAGAAAATACACATTCTGTGCCTAAAGAATTCCAGGACAGAAAACATCTTACAAAAAAGAACAAAGACAGTGTGTTCAAATGTCTTTTTAATTTGAAAGAGGAAGTGATCTTTTCCAGTAAGTTTAATTTTGGTACTAGTGATATTCTTTTACTAATCAGTAACGTTGTAATTATAATCAAAGCAAGCTTATATTTCACTTTTGGAAAAAGAAAATTATTTTGTCCTTAGCTTTTAAAAAGGATTTAATGAGATACCCTGGTAATTAATTTTTTAATTGTCTTTATTTTCAGCTCTATCTTTAAATAGATAGAGCACATTGGTGAAATTGGTACTCTCAAAATCTTCTTGCCAGAATATTTTTGAAAAGTAAATTTTTAGGTAAATAGAATTTTATAATCTCTCTAAAACAAAAAAAAGAAGAAGAAGGATTTTAAAGCTGTGATATAAATTGTTTTTGCACTTATAAGAACTCGCTTAGAAGTGTTTTCCAAGGACATCCCCAAAGATAGCTAACTTTTATTTGGGTTCAAGAAAATTTCCCATAAATCAAAAATTGTCTTCCTTGGAATTAAGCAATTTAAAAGTGGAGGAGTCAATCTACTAAGAATGGAACTTCCATAGGATCCAGCAATCCCACTCCTAGGAATATACCCCAAAGACACAAATATACTGATTCAAAAGAATACCTGCACCCCTATGTTTACAGCAGCACTCTTTACAATAGGTAAGACCTGGAAACAACCTAAATGCCCAAAAACAGATGAGTG
>JAGFMF010011568.1:14378886-14402289 GCA_019455555.1 Galemys pyrenaicus | reverse complement strand
CTGGTGAGATGGTGATGGGGAATACATGGGGATTACAATTAATGGCAAGTATATGTAAATTTTAAAATATTTTAATAAAAAAAAGGAAAAAAAAAAGAAACAGAAAAAAAAAATAAAAAATAAAAGTGGAGGAGTGTTGAGGAAGAAGGGTTTCATGGCTGCATGACCAGGTGAAGACAGAAAGCAACTCACTGCTGGATTTTGTAGGGCTTCCAACCAGAAAATTTCAATGTGCCCTGGAGAGAGGAGGGCAGCACTGGCCTAACTGAAGCTAGCATTTCCTCTTCTTTTAGAACTCTTTTCTAGTGCTTTCATTTTCCAACTTTATCAACTTTGGTGCTATATCATGACATGGTCTCCAGATTATAAGTTCTACGAGGACAGATCTATTTTATTGTCACCCACAGAAACAAGTGTGTTTAGTTAAGAAGAAAATTAAATAGTCTATGAATATTGTTTTTTAATAAATGTTTAAATCCTTAAAGTTGTGGCAAATAATGTACCTGCCGTCTTTGACTTCTGTTAGGAGTTTCTGGTATTTATAAAATAAAAAATTCCATGGTCATAGCTGATAGGAGTATCCCAATATATCTCAATTAAAAATAAAATATTTCCAAGTTAAAAAAATAAAATATACAAAATAAATTTTAAAACATTTTGTGATCTGTATATGCTTACCTAAATTTAAGAATATTTTGACTCTAACTTGTTAAAGTATTAAGGTAAGGTTTTAAAATTAAAGGAAAAGTTTGTTATCTCAATGTATAAACATTGTTCCAGAAAGGATAATGTTAGTGACAATTGTTAGATATTTGCCCTCTCCAATATATTTGCATTTCCCAATATCCACTGCAGGTGAGGATACAACTAAGTTCTCTCTGATTGGATAAGAGAAGAAATCATTTGTTGCTTTCAGAACTGCCCATAAAAAACTTCTCACAAGAGTGCCTTCATGCTCCTTCCTGCACTCCATTCAGCTGGCAGGGATAGAGACACCCAGAGAAAGACACCAGGTTGACCTTGGGTCCCTGGATAATTGTGTAAAGCATTCTTCTTTGCTGACTTAGAATATCCACTTTGAGCTGTTATGTAAGGGAAAAATAAATTCTATTATGTTTGAGCCATTATATCTTGAGTTAATTTGTAACAGTACTTTAGTTTATCCTAATGAAGTATTTACTGACCTAGTAGCATTTACTGAGTGCCTACTGTCCGCTAGGCAGTGGGTTAGTGGGATATTCCCATGTACTTTCTAAGACATTATTAAAACCCGCATTTCCAATCTAGTATTTATTGAATCCTATGTAATTAAGTGCACTGGATACAGGAGGTGGGGAGCTATAGAAAAGTCTACTGTTAAGATCCTTACCTTGAAGGACGACAACACAAAATAGGTACTTAACAGGAAGCAAGTAGAAAGGGCAACTTGCTTTGACTTAAGGATTTTCAGAGGTAAGTGATTATAGAAACCAAATAACCTGGAACACAAGTCAGGACTTGACATTTCCAAATTTGGCCTCTAGTGTGGAAGGGATTTTTATAATACTAATTTGCTCAGCAACTATTATATTTTTGTACTTTTTAAAGAATGGTCTAAGTATAAATCCACTGACCACAAAAACCTTGAATGAGGCACTGTGATCTATATTCAAGTTCCTTACATAATACTCTTAGAATGCAGGTTATCAAGAATACTATTTGAATAAAAAAATTTAAAAAAAAATAAAAAGTTGATTTGGATTTGCTGGACTTGGTAAAATTAATGCCATCATCAGTGGATATGTCTATAAATAATTCCTTTAAATTACTCTTTAGTTACAACTGAAATTGAAATTTGTCTATTTTTAACTAAGGCGACTGCTTGTTTTGCTATAAATGAATTTTATTATCAGCATCAAAGCACATACTGTAACTATCTTTCAAATAACAGAGTGCCTTTGAAACTCAAATTCTCATATCTGCATTTATTTTGGCTTAACTTGAGATTTTTCCATTTGTAGCATCAGCAATTTGCTCAGATTTGCCCCTGGAATATGGCTTTCTACCGATTCTCCTGACCCTGAAAGAAACAGTGTTGTTAGATGGATGATTTTCTCAGGGAAAATTTCTTATCCAGTTATGCATCATCTTTAAATGGATGCTGGAGAATATTGTTAGAACCATCTTCACTTTTTCTTTTACTTTTATGTTTTTACATCCCTACGTGAGCCCACAACTGAACTCTATAAGATCACAGGCCCGGAGGAGACAGACAAGAAAAACAGAATTGTACCTTTTTGATTCCCCTGTTGGGTGCATCAGTCACAAGTTTATTCCTTCTTCCTGCCTATAGATTGAGTCTATCCTCAGACCTCAGGATCACAGACCACTGGATCACAGTTTTCAATGGGCTGTGTCACAGCTACGCTCCATTTCTTACATATCTGATGTTATTTCTATGTGGTTAAGTTGACAGAGGTAGGCTCTGTCTTCCTGGACAAAACCCAGCATATTTTTGGTAGGTGTGTGTGAGTTCAGTTTTCAGGGAAACAGACTGAGACAAAATTAAAATGACAAGAATTGTATCAAGGGTAATGCTTAAGAAAGAGAAAGGAATAGAGAAGGAAACAAAGAACAGCTTCAGACAGCAAATAGAAAGAGAGAGGGAGAGGGAAGATGAGTAGGTAGGGTAAGTCTTACATGTGGTACATCTCTAAAGAGCCTCAGACAGCCCAAAGGCACAGCAGCACAATGGACATCTATGGAAGCATCCTGGGCTGGCAGCTATCGTGCCAAGCTCGGCTGCTGGCCATGACCTCCCAAGAAGAACATGTCCTCAACGCATACACCAAGGCAAAACCTGGAAGACAGGCTGGAGACTTGCCAGCTGCCAGCCCTCCATAGTGGGTTCTGCCTTACAAGAAGAACAGGGTGTGCGCTTCCAGCACAGCATCTTTGGGATTCATGTTGGGATTTGAGTACAAATGTTTAATTTGTACTAGAACCAGGAGAGGAGTGGAAAAATCAAACTGACAAGTGCCTTACTATGTTTGTTTTAGTAACAGATTGCCACAAACTCTATGCTTCAATAGCATGAATATAATATCCCTACTTTCTTTGGGTCAGAGTTCTGGTAGTGTGGCTGAGCTGGGTCTCTGCTGAGGGTACCCCAGCACCAACACCAAGGTATTGGCATACCTGGGCTCTTATCTAGAAGTTCTAAGGAAGACTATCCTTCCAGGCTCCCTGGGTTATTGATAAATTGCAGCTCCATGTGGCTGCACTGCCATATCCTAATTGACTGTCCTTGTTCCTGAGATCTCTCTCTGGTTCTGAAGCATTGGCCCTTGTGCCTCAGAGTCAGCAAGACTTCATCAGTCTTTCTCATGCTTAAAATCTTCTATCTTGTTTGACTTTAGCTGGAGAAACTTCTCTGTTTAGGGTGCACGTGATTGAATCAGGCCCACCCAAGTAATCTAGGATAATATTCATGTCTGAATCACATCTGCAAAGTCTCTTTTCCCATGTTCCATGACAAGGGTTCCATTCAGAGTTACCACAAATTAGGGCAGCAGTATCTTATGGGCCATCATACTGCCCACTGCAGTTACTAAAGAGGAAACCACTGTAGGCAACTGAATCTCAACTCCTCATCTGAGAGTCCACTAACACTGATCTAGTGTTAATAGATGAGGGGGTGGGCACTACTTAATTTTGCCTCAGCACTGCTGCTTTGTACACTGGCCTTCCAGGGGCAGCTCTTTCTATTCTTCATAAAGGTGTGCTATTGTTTTTAGTTGTCAGGTGATTAAAAAAATAGAGGTAGAGTTTCTATGACATTATTATACCCAGATTTTGCAATGTGATATCTACTTATTAATCACACCCCTTCTTGTGAAAAAATATTCCAAATTTAGAACCTAGCAGCAAATGAAGCAAATTTCACCTCATTAATTAAGCACACAGATGCAGATTCTAATAATCAATATGTTTTGGAATAGTTTGAAGAGTAAATTTCTGCCCTTGTGACAAATTCACCACCACATTTGCCTAGTTAAAATTTCAACAGTGACAATATCACCACACCATTCTCAATATGTGACCTAGGATTGCTTCTGATGCTATGATTACCCATGCTTTCAAGCACATTCACAAACACCACAAGGTGCATGGAGCATGGTATCAGACACCTGAGTTAGTCCCAAATTCCCTACCTCCTTAACATAGGAGTTTGCTCACTTCATCTTACTAAATATAAGATGGTTGAAAGGGCTAAATGACATCATATATATAAAGCAAATTGCCACAATTCCTGAGATGTATGTAGTTAGAATTCAATTAATGAGTCACATTTCATCAAGTAATATTAGCCCAGTTACTTCCACAACTAAGGATTTTGTCTTATTTTGTCTGCAATGTTCCTTGGAATTAGAACCAACTCAGATGCATTTGAATTGGCTGGCAGCTAGTCCTCATCTTTCATCACCTTAACTCTGCACCCTGCTCCTGCTCAGATCCTGGAAGCTATTCTGGGTCTGAACTCTTTGGTTGCCAGCCAGTTCAGGATGGCTGCTCTCTCACCTCACAAGGACAAGAACATACTCTGAGGTCCAAGGTCCACAGACAGAAGATTTTTTACGAATATAGTGGAGGTTCTGATTTATCTTCTAAAGCTAACGTGGTCCAAGATCATGCCGTCAGGTTTAGAAATGTGAGCACATTTTAATAATATTTTACAGCCTAATGGGCAAAGAAATGCCATTATTATTCAACAGGAAATACGTTTGGGTTTTCTGTGCCCCTGCTCTCAGTATTAAGATGACTAACTGAAAAATGACTGTGCAGGTGCCATTTCCTACCAACAATAAGATGTATTTGCTTTGATCATCTCTTTTCATTTATAGGACCTTCTAATTTCCCACATCCAGCTTCTACAACAAATTCTCAGAGATTTAGGTTCCCAAGATGTAAATTAAAAATGCCATTTCTTGTGTAGGGAGACATTTTAGCAAAGGTTTGTGTCAGCTATTTTGAGTAGTGAGTACTCAAGTAACCCACCTCTGCATGTTTTTAGAGATTGGAGAACCCTGGCAGTTAATTACCCTCTACAGCACAATTTAGTTTTGTTAAACACAGATTTAGTGACAGTTTTGATAGCATATGAAAATATCTGCAGCTCCAAAAGATCTGAAATATTTGGAAAGTACAATGCTAATGTCAAGTTGTCAGGTATTGTTGAATCCAAGTTAATATAACATTTTAGATAAATAATAAACCTATATACTGAATTTTCATTTACAGGTCGGTAAGTGCTACAGACAATATTTATAAAGTACTATTAAATCATTAACCAGGTAGTTTACAAACTAACAGGGAAAAAATAAGATCATACTAAATACTAATGACTAAGTACCCCTAAGGATTCCTGATGAAATTTAAAGCAAGAATTTCAGGATTGCCAAGGAAGGGGGAATCTCCTTATGTCTCCCTAATTTTATCTTCCCTTTTCAAATGACCTCTTTGAATCAGGGAAGAAGATCTGAGTGGTGTTGAACCCCAATAAAAATCCAGTTTAAATCAGGAAAATCCTAATTTCCTTCCTAAAACATGGCAAATCTAAGATGCAGTGAGACATGAAGCCTGGGGGAGGGGAGAATGGCACAACAAAGGGAAATGACTTATCATGTGATTATCTGATCTATTAGCCATGCTTCATACATATATATATATATATATATATATATATATATATATATATAAAATTGGAGAGAATCTCTACAGGGGAACCTCTCAGCCTATATCTCTGCTGCTTGTTGAACTAGGTTTTCCTTCCTACCTGAAAGCTTATCCAAACATTTCTAAGTTCAAGTCTCCAAGTTATTTTTCCTACCCAAAAATCCAGCTTTCCTGAATTCTACTTTCCTATCTCAGGGTCTTGTCTCCTACCTAAGTGATTGATGTTCACCTCATTGAGGATGACCCCACTGAGGATGAAGGGAAGGATGTCACTCCTGTTACTTGTAGTGTTACTGTCTCACTACTACTAACAATAACAATAGCTACCACCATTTATAGACACTATAAATTACATATAAATATAAGCTATAAATAAAATATAAGTTATTTTATTTTATCCTCACTACAGCTCTAGTGTGATTTATAGATGTTAAGGGACCCACCTAAAGTCAAGACATGTAAGAGGCGGAACTTCCACCTAGGTCTGTCTGATTCAGTATTTCATGCTCCTAACATTATGTAAGACTATCCTCTTGAAGTCCATCCTATAACTTGGAGACAATTACATCAAATATTCACCTTTCAAGGGATATATATACAGATGGTAACCTGAGTTGGGTGCTGATTTATTACAGAGCAAAAGATAAGATGATAATTATGCTGTGTAGACAGTAATTGCTACCTAAATACCATGGTTTTCTTTATCCTGGATGATGGCATGCCACCCCTGATTAAGGTAACTAGTGATCTCTTGATGGGCTTAGACATTTTTTTAAAAATATACCTGAGCCAGGTGGGATTCAGGCATTGGGGAAGATGAGTCCTTTGTCAACCCCTCATTGCTCTTGATCTTTTGTAAAGAGGTATAATTATTCTCAAACTCAGCTTCTGACACCAAACTTTGGTTTTCAATGACTCTCATCAAAGTCCTCTGATTACAGGTTTGTTACTATCTCACACTTCTCAACTACACTTGGCTTGCTGCCACACAACCTGTCTTTACCACCAGGATTTAAACTGTACCACTGTAGACACACTGAACAATGAGAAATGTCCATATTTATAAATGAGCGATAATTATCAGTTCTCATACTAAGAGCCAGCTTTGTATTTTCATAAATAAAGATTGTCCCACCAAACCAAATAACAGTTTGGGTATTTTGACCTAGTTTGCAAATACTGGGTCTGTGAGGCCATGCACTATACTAGGTTCTAGAGATAGAAAAATAAATGTTTCATGCCCAGGATTCTTCTGGCTGATGAGAGACCATTGTACATCAAACTGGATCAGCAAACAGCTCGGTGATGAGGTAGAGGTTCAGAAGTGCTCTGCCAGCACAGGGAAGTGGCATTTACCATGACTTGCAGGCTCAGGGCTTCTTGCTGTGTGTGATTGCAGGGATCTATAGCACATAGTTAAACAGCAGCCACAACTTTGCTACAGTGCATACCCCAACAGCAGGGAAGATGACCCCTATAATCATAAATGTTCCTGAAATGAAAGATTGTCTTCACAGATGCTATGATTTTGTATTCCACACACATACATGATGATGATTCTCAATATCAGCTTAACGGCTGCCCCTACAAGCTAACAGTATGTTTTGGCAGAACAGAGGACTCTCCAAGAATCAATTCAAAGGGCTCTTATTTCCATTAAACCTCTCCAGTCTTGTTCACAACATGAAACCCTTGAGGTCTTTTAATATAATATTAGAGAGAGAAATTTTTAATGCCAGTCTTCCTGAGAATAGTAATGAATAAAATACATAAGTAAAACAATAACCACTCCACAACAGGCATTGTGCTAACATTTTTGTGTCATTGTCCACTTTGTCCCCACAGTAGTAAATAGAGGGCACTAACATTCCTTGATAGCTAAGGAAACAAAGGCCCACAGAGTTGGAAGAATATCCCAAATCTCACAGCCTGACCAGGATGCAGATCCAAGGTTTTTCAGCTTCCAAGGGGCAAGGTCCAACTGGATAGAAATGACTTATACCAGATAATTTCTGTAGGAAAATAGGAAAAAATAAATCAAAATGGAACATTGGAGAAAAGGATGGAAAGCAGGGGCTCAATTAATGTGTACTTTTGGGAGGATTTTGGCAAGAAAGTATCTTATCCACATCCTATTATAGCTTTCCTGACACTTCCTCCAACCCTAACACACACACACACACACACACACACACACACACACTTTGAAGAAGCTTTAAATTCAACTTAATCTTCTACCTGAGAAATTCCAGAGCACATTAGACTCATATTAGGCAAAGGCCCAATTCTCTCTTATGCAGCAGGCACATTTGGGGCACCAAATTGCAGGAAGTGATTATCTTTATCATTTCCATCAAAGGAATTATCTTTAAACGCTAGTCTTATTGTGAACAATTACCGAAGCAGCTGCCAAACATAGACCTTCTGCCAAGTACTTGCCCACAGAGCAAGTTTCTATGATGTGAGGGCAATAGGTCTGGGAAACTATGAGAATTATTCTATAGGCAGACTGATATATTGTACAAGGTCCCCATCACCTTGACCAGGAACTAATGAACATTTCATACAAAGCAAAGTCTTTTAACATACTGCAGAAATTGAATCAGACAACTTACATTCTAGTTTGTTCTCAGACTAATTAGCTAGCATGTGACCTTTAGAAATTCAGTATTTCTACAATTCTATTGTCCATGTGAAGGATTGGATGAAGAAAGGGTGGAAAAAGGAATGGAAAAGAGAATTGCATGATTGCCAACGTTTTTCTTCCTTTAAATGTACAGGTCTATAAGATGTCATTTTTAACTAACATAGAGGCATTAATCTGCAGGGTGTAGGCACAATACTATGAGATGAGGGACAGAAAAACTACACTCCATGTCCCCAGTGAGTTGGTTTATCTTAAGAACTCTTAGGAATACTAGTCTTATAAAATTATAAATTTACAGTTTTCATTTTAACATCTCCTCTATTGCTTCTTTCTAGCATCACAATCTTTATAAAAAGATATATATGGATTATGTGTGTGTACAATCATATCTACCATATAGTACGTTTGTTAGTTTGTCTATAAATATGTGCAAAGTACCTAATATATAATAATAAATATGGACTAATATTAATAACCTCCAATTAGTAAGACTTTTTTACGTGTCAGGGATTTTCAAGGTATTCCATTTTCATAGTTTACCAAATATTCATTACAGTCCTTAGAAATATGTATTTTTAAAAAATATTTATTTATTTATGCATACAAGAGCTGGCGTACAAGCCAGAGTCGCAGGAGGTGAGAGGAATCACCAGACAGAGTGGGGAGCAGAACAGGCAGACTGACTGAAACACACTGCTGAGGGGAGCAGTGGGCGAGGCAGGAGAGGTCTGCTTCACCATGTGGGTCCCTTCCCTGGCCGGCAGCAGGAATCGAACTCGTGCTGCAGTGGCTGCGGTTTGCTTCATAGTGTGTTGCTTAACCCACTGTGCCACCAGGGAGGCCCAGAAATATGTATTTTTATTCCCATTTTATGGATGAGAAATATAAGTACTTATAAAGATCACATCAAACAACAACTTGAAATCATCTTTTCTAACTCCCAGTTCATATTTAAACAGCTCATGATTTTTCCTCTCTGGTCACCCTTTCTCCATGCAACCAGATATGTTCTACATATCTAATACCATGGTCTCTACTTTTCAATTCAGTTTTGCATCAGATTTTCTACATATATGTAACTAGTGACTAGTTTTGGTAATGGTAGAGAGGCTCTCCTATTTAAATCTTTCCTATTCCCTTTCCAAAAAATTGTTTGCAAAACACCTCTCTTATAATGTCAATGTTGACTGCCTCCCAGTTTCCCTACATGCATTTACAATTCATTTGTATGTTCCAATCCACTAACACCCAGATTTGTCTTTGCTTGTCCTCAGCTCAGCAAGGTCTTCTCTTCCTGGTTGTCCCTCTTGACATGTTTTTTGTTTCTTGCTGTTCTAATAAGATTCTGTTACAGTCACTATCCTTTATTGCCATACCAAACTAGTAATAAAATGTTCATTTCAGCATTTACTACTTCAGGGTTAGAAGAGTGGCATTGTTTACTTTCCCCATATCAACCTCAATTCTGTATTTCCAATAGATATTCCAATGCTACTTGCCTTTAAAAACAAAAACAAAAAATAAACAAACAAGTCCCAGGCTGTTGACATGCTAATCAGTAAGTTTTAACCTAATACTTACAAATAGGTCCTCCCTGGCAGCACAGCAGTTTGAGCACTGCAAGGCACAGCAGCGTGAGCTAGACCCCGGGCCAGGGAGGGGACCCGCATGACACAGCAGGCCTCTCCTGCCTAGACCGCTGCTCCCCTCAGCAGTGTATTTCTGTTGATCTGCCTGTTCTGCTCCCTGCTCTGTCTCTGGTGAACCCTCTCACCCCCCATGACTCTGGCCTGTATCCCAGTTCTTGTATGCATAAATAAATAAATCTTTAAAAAAAACACAAAACTTACAAATGTTTCAAGGGCCCTAAAAAATACCCCGTACCTGGAATGCCACATGTGTGTGGGTATATGTAATTTTCTAATGAAAACACTTATAGCTGCCATGAGGTCATAAAAGAATCCTTAAACCAAAAAAAAATAAATTAATTTAAAAAACAAAACAAAACAAATCTCAAAGATGAAAACAGAACCAGAGAGTGTTGAACTTGGCAGAGATTTTAAAGAGCACCTAGATTAGTGTTCCACTTATGGAATACAAGGACACTTAAAATTTTGTGGGAATAATTAGCTATTTCAAATATTTCAAGGGCAGAGGGAATTATATCTTTATTGACAATAATACTGCATAATAGACATTTCCAGTTTGTTTTATGCTGAGTATTTCTGAAGTGTATTACATTTAATCTTTGAATAGTCAGTATTTTATTCTCGATTTTTGGATGGTAGAACTGAAGTCTTTTAAAAAGAATCTCTAACCACCCGTGGTCAAACATATTTGAGCTCAGGTGTTCTGACGCGTAAGTGCATATGGGGTGGATGGTTATGAGTGAAGGGCCTGCCTCATGCTCTAGATATCAATTACACATATTTAGACAAATACAATTAGGAAAATACCATACTGCTTAGTAAATGCAAGTTATTTGTGCTTTTCTTTCCTTTAAACCATTGGTCCTTAACCCAGGATGATGCTGCCTTTTAGGGTACATTTGGCATCGCCAGGAAACATTTTTGAGTGTCGCACTGGGGTTGCTACTTGCACTGATTTGGTGGAGTCCAACTATGCTGACAAAAACCCAAGACAGAGAAACCCCCACAACAAATAATTATCTGACCCAAAATGTCAGCAGTACCTCTGTTGAGAAATCCTGCTCTAAACAGGCTTATAGGCTACTGGGAAGGTAGGAATTGCAAGAAGGGTTCTTTATGATGAAAATCTTGGGAACCATCAATCTAGTTAAACCTTGGCACAATAGCATCCAATTTTTTTGCTGAATAGAAAAACCCCCAAAGATTAAATGTAATTTGGACACCATCAAATCAAGAAAGAAACTGACCTTTCAGATTCACTTTACTTTTCTAATATTATCCTACATGTTCTCTAACTCAGTGTTTCTCAGTCTTCAACATCAAATATAATCACCTGAAAGGCTTTAAAAACACAGATTCAGCATCAACTCCTGAGTTTCTGACTCCTGATGTCAGATTCCACTATTGTAACAGAGGCTCGGGTGATGCTGGTGCCGCCAGTCCACAGGCTGCATGCAAGGGAAGACATACCCTTCTGAGGCTTTCCCCATCCTCCTTCAGAGACCTGCATGCCAGGCCACAGTTCTTTGACCCAGTTACCTCCCATAACCTGGTTTGAAAGAAGAAGCCATGAACTCTTTCTTTATGCAGCCAGACATTCACAAGGCTGACAACCTCCCTTTAATCACTTTTAACACACTATAGAGAGAACTGAAAATTCCTACTCTCACTCTTATACAGAAAAATAGTGTGGGCAAGCAAGTACTTTTCCTTACTTTCCTTCACTCAACAATTTGTATTATGACGACTTACCTATAGGATTTGAAAGATTAAAAAATCAGTGCAACCACAGGTTGATATGACTACCACTGACACTGTAAGTGCTCAATAAGTGGCTGGTATCATTGTGGATATTGTCATCATCACTGTATTTGAGTAGAATCTACCAAAAGACTTCCAGTTAGGGGCCACCCTGGTGGCCTAAGGGTTAATTCTGAGCACTATCACCTATATTGCCTGAGTTCAATCCTGGTCAGGAAGCTAACCCACACATGGCACAGCAGACCTCTCCTATCTTGCCCGCTGCTCCCCTCAGCAGTGTATTTCAGTAAACCCAGCTGTTCTGTTCCCACTCTGTCTCTGGTGAATCCTATCACCCACCCCCATACCTTGCACCTATACTTCAGTTCTTCTATGCAAAATTATATATATATTTTTAAAGATACCCAGTTAGGCTTTAGCTTGTCTTCATCCACTAAGGAGTTAAGGCACTTGAAATTTTTAAATTTCAAGTGGTGATAGTAAGTGTAGCAGCAGGAAAGGTGGTGGCACAGGAGCAAGGTTCAGGATGGTTTTGGGCAGACGGGTCAAGGAAGGAGAATCTTGGGGCCCTCAGTGGCTTTTCATGCTTTTATTAGTAGGTGTGGCCAGGTACATGGCAGTCATGGGTGCCGGGGAGGCAGGAGGCTGGCAGGCCTCCCAGCCCCCAGCGCATCTCACCCTCTCAGCTGCTTCTCTCTCTCTCTCTCTGCTGCTCGTCAGTACTGTCAGTCCTGTTGGTCAGTCCTGTTGTTCCCGGCGTCCTCATGATGCCACCCATTTAAGCCTGTGTCCAACTCATATGTGCCTACTTGCGCATGCCCACCCTGGAATGCTCGCAGCACCGCAAGTGTCCATCATCAGTGGTGGGAGGGTGGAAAGACCTGATTTCTCTAACCCTACAGTAAACCTCCCCAAATCCTTTGTTTTAATTTCCCCCCACCCCTTCCTCTTTTTTTATATTGCTGGTTTTTTCTATTACCTTTTCAGGTTTGAAATAATGCAAATACATTTAAAAACTAAATTTCTTTCCTGTCACATACTTTCTAAAGAAAGCATTGCATAATATTTAGGGGTGTGTGTGTAAGTATAGTACCCATTCCAGAATGGCTGTTTTCTTGAGTCAGAGAAAAAAAAAGTCATGTCCTTCCTCCTATTTGTATTCAACAGATTTATTCATCTCTTTTTCCTTTTCTTGTCATCAGATTGTTCTAGAGTCTTGTCTTATCTCAGAGAGAGTCTCTGAAAGATCTTCTGGCTTTCTTTTGTCTTTCTACTGTCTTACTACTTAGTTTTACTTGAGATAAGATATTCTATACATGTATAGAATTTAATTATCCTTCACTTGCTTCCTTTGAACTTGTATTCTCCCCTCTCCTTTAGTTCCCCTCTGCCTGAATATTTTATTCACCTCAAATATACAAAGCCCACATCATCCATCTATCAATATATTCCCCATTCTTGAATCTTCTTCATTCTCTTAGATCTTCTGACCTTAACTTTTCCTTCTCTGTGATCTTAGACAACACACCATTTTGTAAGGGAAATTTTCCTTGTCTCCTTGATAATTGATTGCTATATGTATTTGCTATCCTGATAGTTTTATGTAATCATACTATTGTTAATGAGGTTTGAAAGAAAGCATAATGTCTTTAACTCTCAATAAATGTTAATTATTAATATATTCTCCCTAAATGATATATTTAATTCCCTAACTATACCTGAAATTCCTCTTCTGTTTCACTTTCCATCATGAAGCCCTCCCCAGGCCCTTCAAAGCCTTTCCTACTTGCATCTGATGAGATACTATTCCTGGCTAGGATATTCAACATCTTCTTTACAGGCCCCAGAACAGACCTAAGTTAATTGTTTCCCTTTATTAAATCATGCTTTCAAGAAGTTTGCACACAGAAGTGTCTCTTGCCACAAATATTCAGTAAAATTCACCTGAACATAGATTACTGGGTTCTTTCAGAAAAACATGTCCCTGAATATCATGGCAATTCTGTGAATACTTTTTCTGAGCTAGTTAGTTCATGTTGGCTTGTCCCTTCTACCCCTCTATAATTTAACTTCACTGCTATATAAAACACAACAATCCTTGCCTACCAGGGTTTCATTCCACAAGTATTCAAAAGAAATCTGTGACCAGAACTACAGATACACCACCAACACTCTGTGGTAAACAGAAGGATATACTGGCCCATTTTGTTTGTGCCTCCCTACCCCTACCATTTGGTAGCACATTCCCATACTGAAGTTGGCCTAAATCATGTCATTTTTGGTCATTGGTCTTGCAGAAATTGTGGAAAAAGCAGAGAGTTTGAAAGTCTTTGAACACTGGGAATTTGTTCCGCTTTCTTGGAAGACTGTGATTATAATGAGAACAAGCCCAGACAATGCTTCTCATGGATGAAAAGGTTACAAAGGTTACAAAACCTCTAAAGAAAAACACCACTAACATCATAGCCACCTCTACTGTTTCTATTAATAGTCAGTCAGGCCTGATCAACCCACCAACTAGCCACAGACTCTGAGTGAGTCTAGCCAGGGTGAACCAAAGCCAGTGCAGACTAGCAGTATCTAGCAGAGCTCAACTTTCCTACCCTCAGAATTGAAAGCTAAATAAATGGTTACTGTTTTCAGCCATTATTAAGTTTGGAGTGGTTCTGTAGGCAGCAAAAGCTAACTACTTTACATGCTTTAACCGCTTGACACTTTTCTTATTCATACTGCTTTATTCCAGGAATGGAACATAAAAACAACTTTCTTTGGCATACTCTGAAATCACTATAAATTCTCTAAATAATCATGGCCCATTTTCTTTTGACCAAGACTTATGAACATTCCTTTAAAAATCAAAATTTTCACTGAAATAGAATGCACTAATAATTTTTTAAAAAGTAGATGAAAGAATATTTGTAAAACATGATTAACTCAATAATAAATAGGAAACACAATAACTACTTTATCTATTGAACAGATTTATTAGAAATTTAAAAACCTTAGAGGAGAAAGCATATATAGTAAAAAAATGAGTAATGATGTAAAATATATTAATTAACTAAAAAGCTTCATCAAAACTTTAGGACCCAGTGGTTTTACAAATGAATAACTTCAAATATTTAAGAAAGGAATGAATATCAGTCTTACAAAACTGATTCCAAATAATAGAAAAAGAAGAGACACTCTTGACATGTTATGAAAGGCTAGAACAAATTTGATACCATAACATGAAGATATTCTAAGAAAGCACTATTACAGTTCAATATCTCTCAAATAAATAAACTGTCTATTAAATGTTAAGAAATTTAATTCATGATATATTTAACAGGTTACTATGCTATAACTAAGTTGGATTTATCCCAGGAATACAAAGTTGATTTAATATTCAAAATTAATTATATTCATAACATCAGCAGAATTAAGGGGAAAATTTTATAGTCAGTTCATATATGCAGATAAAATTTAAGAACTTTCAACACCCATTTATGTTTAAAACTCTGAGTATGGTAGAAACAGAAAGGAAACTCTGAAACACAAATATTAGTTTTAAGAAAACAGCAAAAATCATCCTGAATTATGCTTTTCTGAAGATAAAAAAAAAGGGATTACTATTAGCACCATGTCTTTACATTACACTAGAGGACACAGCCATGGCAATAAAAGAATAAAACGTAATGAAAATTTTTTAATTGAAAATTATTTTTGTGAATGACAGAACTATGTACCTAGATAAACACAAAATCTAACAATAAACTATTAAAACTGAGTGAATTTAGCAAAGTCTCTGGAAACAAAGCCAAACAGTATATTAAAATATGTTTCTATGCCAGCATGCCAGTAGTAACAAGTTGTTGGAAAAAATTTTAAACATCATTTATAATGACACCAAAAAATAAATAAATGAAAAGATGCATCAAATTCATGGGCTTAATTTACATATTCCTGAGCTCACTATTGTAAGAATGTCAATTCTGACCAGAATTGATCTCTAAATGCAATGAAATTCTAGTCAAAATCACAATGGCTATTTATGAAAATTGATAAGCTGATTCTAAAATATGTGTGACCCAAAAGTCCAAGAATAGCAAAGTCACCAAAGAACTAAGTTAAAGGATGTATACTACTAAAGATCAAGACAAATTTTGAAGCTACAGAAATCAAACAATGTGATTAAGGCAAAGACAGCAGTAAAACAGAAAAAAGGTATCTAGATAGTTTCACACATACACAATCTTTAATTTGTGGTACAATCACTATTGCAATGAAACAGAATCTGAAAAACAAATGATACACAGCTAAGCATATCCACTTAGATAAATGTTAAACATACCTCACATGATAACCATAGATGAGATGAAATCCATATGTATACATGAAACATTTAAATATTAAAGTTTCTCAGATAACATACAAAATTATCTTCTTGACCTTGGAATAGGCAAAGATTTCTTAAATAGTACACTAATCATAAAAATAACCCAAAAGGAAAAGCTCAATCAACTGAACTGCATCAATACTGAAAAGTTATTTTAATTAAAAATAACAAAATAAAAATGCAAGATACATAATGGAGAAAGGTTTTTGCAATATAGATACATGAGATAGGACTTGTATTAACTAAATAAAGAACAGTAAGAAGAGATAGACAACTCCATCAAAATGGACAAAAGACTTATAAAACCACTTCACAAAAGAGGATATGTGAATTACCTTTAAGGTAACTGACTTAATTTAATCTCAGGGAAGTACAAAGTAACACCAATGCAAAACCATTACAAGACACTAAGAATGACTGAAATGAAAAAGACTAGTAATACTGAGTGTTTCTAAGAATGTAGAGCAACTGGAATTTTCTTATAATGCTACTAAAACAATAAATTGGTACACTTTTGGAACTTACTGAAAGTATCTACCAAAACTGCATTTATTTCACAAAAGTACACTATCTGAATTTGGCACTTCCTGAATTTATACTTAAATATAAAAAAAGAAACAGAAACAAAACAAAAATGAGAAGAATTGTATTTATTCTTCTGTCATCAGCTATTCTCTTTCTTACCTACTTAGTTTTGCGTCTCATCTTCCCTCTTCCATTAGTCTGATTTTTTCCTTTAGAAATCCTTTAAATGAATAGATATCTTATGGAAATAACAAATACATCTACATTTCCTCCCATCTTCACTTTTTTTCCACTTTTTATTACATGTAACTCAGAATAAGAAGTCCCAAACTTGGTTCTCCCTGGGGGTGCAGGGGGTTGAGCACGGCACTGTGAAACATCCGTGGCAGAGCAGTGCAAATTTGATGCCCTGGCCAGGGAGGGACTCACATGGCACAGCAGACCTCTCCTGTCTCACCCATTGCTCCCCTCAGCAGTGTATGTCAGTCGATCTGCCTGTTGTGCTGACCATTCTGTCTCTTGTGAATCCTCTCACCTGCCGTGACTCTGGCCTGTACCCCAGCTTTGTATGCATAAATAAATAAATCTTTAAAAAAAGTCCCATTCTTAATAAGTAAATGATATTTTATTTTAAAATAATTACATACTTGACCAAGGTATTAATGTTATAGAACTGTACCTATTTGTCTAAGTGTTTGTCTTCATACTTGATTATACACTCCATCAGATAAAAATACAAATCTAATGAGTCTTTTTGACTCTGCTTGTGCTTTAGTCTTTGTCACATAGTAGGAATTCAATAAATTGTTGACCTGAAAAACTGTGTAATCAATTTCAAAGTACTTAAGAATAGTCAGAGAGCCAGAATACTAAGAAGCTGAGATACCCTATCTCTCTGTCAAAAAACTCCATTGTATGACTTTTTGAGAGCCCTTCTTTCTTCCCAAGTCTAAGATTGAATGATTTTCTTGCAACTACTATAGCCTTCCTTAGTCATTCATTGGACCAGTTCATACACTGTAAGATTTACTTTGCTCTTTTTTTTTTTTAGAATTTAAATGAAAGTGGACACACTTGATAACTTTCAAAGCTTCGACTTTACTAAAATTCAGGACATACACAAAAGTTAACTTTCTTAAGTGACTTTCTTAAAGTCACTAAACTTAATTTCCCAGTGATTTTTGTTTCTGTATATTAAGAAATAAGGGCAATCGCTGTACTAAAAGAACAATCATATTATGTTCAAAAGTCTAGTTATAGTTTATCAAAATTAGTACTAAAAATTACTAAGAACCACCCCTGTACTTTAATTCCTTTGTTTGCAACATGTCTATGAAAATAAATTTAAATGAACTCTTTTTTATCATCAAACAATGTCAAAGAGCAATACCTCTGACTTCAAGTTTATTTCAGTCCTTTCTCTTATAACACAAATATGTAATTTCCTTTTCCCACTTTCTTATTGAAAGGTATAGAATGCTGACTTTCTCCCTCTCTCATTTCTAAGTAAAGGGGACATATTTCCATCTTCTACTATTGATTAAGGAGTACCAGATAATCAAGTCTTTTTTCCCAAGCTCTAAGCAAAAGTAATTATGAGATCATAGGTAACCCAAATCTAACTCCGTAAGATCTGACATCTAGGTAGATGGGGATTAGTTCAACAAATGTAACAATGATTTATATTAAAACAACTAGAATTTTTCCTCCTTGTGATTCTTCCTAGGGTGTTTTAGCTAGGGTTACAGAGAAAGAATAGCTATTCTTGATTGCAGTCCATGTAGGTGAGGTACCACCAAGCTGTCCTTCCTGGCATAAACTGAGAGACAGTTGACTATGTGATTTGACAAGTTTGTTTCTTCCAAGGCACCTGTAATTCCTGTATTATTCACTTTTTTGAGTGAAAATGCAGATGTTATCTAAGAAATATTCCCACATAAAATGTTCTCTAGGGCCTCCCTGGTGGCACAGTGGGTTAAGCAGCACACTATGAGGCAAACCACAGCCACTGCAGCACGAGTTCGATCCCTGCTGCCAGCCAGGAAGGGGACCCATAGGCGCAGCAGACCTCTCCTGCTGTGCCCGCTGCTCCCCTCAGCAGTGTACTTCTGTTGATCTGCCTGTTCTGCTCCCTGCTCTCTGTGGTGAATCCTCTCACCACCCCCCACACACCTCTGGCCTGTACCCCAGTGCTTGTATACATAAATAAATAAATCTTTTTTTAAAAAAATGTCTCTAAACTAAATTACCCAAAGGTATAGGTTGGACAAAGAAACGTAATAATTTGGGGGGCAGGGAATAGGCGAGTAGGCATAGTAGGCAAAGACAGGGAGAGAGAAATCACAAAGTATAGTTAAGAAAAAGAGAGTAAATTGACTAAAGCAGATTTTAAAGAGTAGATAAAAATGGATTTAAAATGACACAAATTGGACTTTTTCACTGAGACAGCAAAATAGTAAGGAAATCTAAATCACAGTTTCCCAACAAAATGCAAATTTTCAAAGAAATCATAGAAAACTTGTTTCACGATTGTAAAGGTCCCTCCAAGAAGATACATCAGAGTGCCAGAGTTAAGATGAGAAGAGGATTGTGAGGAGGCTGTTTTTGCAAAAAGTGAGTTAGTGTTCTGCGAGAGGTGGTAAGTGGACTCCACACTGCAGAATGGGCTGCGGGGCAGAGCACAGTCTTCTGTCTAGAAGGCAAGTGTGCTTCACAGTTAACACCTACCTTGAAATTATAAGAGGCATTAATGGTCCACTGACTACTTGAGCAGCAGAGAGAGGTAGCATCACGTATAATCCCAGCTTTTCTCAAATATGAAGATGTATTAGTATTTCACACAAGAAAAATAGATAGGCTGGGCCTCCCTGGTGGTGCAGTGGTTTGTTAAGTAACGCACTATGAGGCAAACCGCAGTCACTGCAGCACGAGTTCGATCCACGGCCAGGGAGGGGACCCACATGGCATAGCAGGCCTCTTCTGCCTCGCCCCCTGCTCCCCTCAGCAGTGTACTTCAGTTGATCTGCCTGTTCTGTTCCCTGCTCTGTCTCTGGTGAATCCTCTCACCACCCCCCTGCACCTCTGATCTGGACCACAGTTCTTGTATGCATAAATAAATAAATCTTTTTTAAAAAAAGAAAAATAGATAGGCTGAAGTTATTTTACATTCTTCCTGAGAAGGCAGCCTACCAAAATAAATAAATGAATAAATAAAGCCATGTGAGAAGCAGCAGGGAAAATATATTGCCCTCTCTTCATTGAACATAAACTCATCTTTTCAGGGAAAGTCTTTGAAAAAACACATAAGGAAGAAAAGAACAGGTCTGTTTTCTTTGGGGTAGGCTGTATAAAGTCATCTTACAGTAATGTTAGTGTTCAAAACAAAATCATTAATTCAGATATTTAACTGGCTTTTTTGAACAACTCACAAATATGGGAAGCACCCCAACTATCAAGAAGAAATGCACTACAAGGGGTTTACAAAAATCCAAAATGAGAGAGTTTGACAATCAAACAGATGTTAGAGCAAGGTTATCAGGAAAAGCAACATTATCTAAGACAAAGCCACCTCCCCTCACAAGAGGCGGGGAGTTGCATCGATGATGCTCACTACTGTTGACCAGGAAACTCCAGATTGATTTGGTTTAGAGTTCTACTTTTGGATGAGACTGAAACTGCATTTATGCTGGTATGAAGTTTGGGTGGAACCCAGCATGAGAGATTCCATTTGGAGTGGGTTTTTTTTCTTCTTTTACTGACATTTAAGAACTTTCCTATTCTCTTTTCCTATTTTAAATGTAGAGGGACTAGAAAACTTGACGGCAAAGATGGAGGATAGGAAGAATAAACTCCTGGTTTTCTGTAACAGATTTTTCTTCGAGTTTAAATGTACACTGATTATCAATCAAAGGAGATTTTTCAGATGCCTATTTGTGAAGTAAAATATCAAAGAGAAGTGTTCTTCTATGTGTCCCTTATCAAATCAAAGCTTTATCTCCTGCAGGATATCCTAGCTGAGAGAAAGAGAATATTTCTTTTAAATCAAGTTCAATTCATGGGCATATGCATTTTTCATACTGAATTGATAATTGTGTTTTCTGAATATGATACCCTGTAAACTTAAAGGAAATATGATACTTTGTATTTATTAAGAATTAATGGCCAGAACTCCCTGGTGGCCCAAGGAGTTGAGTTGCAGCACTATGAAGCTATCCGCAGCCACTAGAGCACGAGTTCAATCCCCCGGCAAGGAGTTGACCCACATGATGCAGCAGACCTCTCCTGTCTCACCCACTGCTCCCCTTAGTTCTACCTGTTCTGCTCACCACTCTGTCTCTGGTGAATCCTCTCAAGCTCTGCAACTCTGATCTTTACTCCTGTTCTTGTATGCATAAATAAAGAAAATATATCTTTAAAAAATAAATAAATGAGTCATCAGACACACTTCAATAGGAGAACTCATTCCTATTATTCTGTTTGCAATGTATCTAAGACTCCTTTAGAAATTTTACATCATAAACAGTCACACACATAATAATATCCTTTTATTGATAATCAACCACATTTAGACACCAAAATAAGAAACTATTGCAAAAAGCCAAGAGCATATTTCAAGAAATTTGTCCATCTTTTATTGTTCTCCTTATTCTTATTATTTTCCTCAAGGACACTAGAGCTACAAGCTGAGGAAAATCCACAAGCAACTCTAGCTAGTCATTTGGAGTAAATAATTCAGCTGTTAAAGTCTGACCTGTGGGTTATTCAGAGTCAGATAACTGCCAAAAGTTTAGAAACAAAGGTATAAACCATAAAGAAGTCATTTAATGTTTCCTTTCTCAAATAGAATTAGAAGTTGGCACCAAATACATGAAAACTCCAAGTTATAATTTATGATCTTTTAAATATCCAGTGTTATAAGTGCTTCACAAAATCCTTTCAATAAATCTTCAATATTGCAGACTAAGAAAGTTTAAGTCGCTTAAATATTTCAATCAAAGTTTTTTATTTTCTATTTCATATTGCTTATTCACAATGTCCCAGGCAAAGATCCAGAATGCACCTCCTACATCAGTCAGACTTATCTTTGACCAGAAGCACTACTGCCTGTCTTTAGATTGTTGCAGTTCATTAGATAATTTGGGACTCCTTTTTGGGACTCCAAAAAGCACATTTCTTAAAGCCACTTAAATAAAGAAATATGTAGAAGTAGAGCTAGTCATTTTCCTCATTTAATTTGGAAAACAATTATAACCACCCCCATTTTTCTTTGCAACATACCTACCATAGACATTATTTCAGATATCTGAATTCATTACATAGGCTATTTGATCTTCTGGGTAAAGCTCCAGGAACTTTAAACCCAAGGTGAATTCTGAAACAACTGTGTCACATTGAAACTAAAGCTCCATTGATCGGTATCAGTCAACCACTAGGTATGCATTCCATTGAGTGCCTCCAGAAGGGAATGTGCCCCCAGGCTCATGTTCCCTATTGGCAGCAGCATGAGAGCATTGCACCTGGGAATGTTTTACTTTATTGGAAATCTGAGTAAACACAAAAATATAAAACAACTAAGAAATCTTATCATTTATCACAAAAGAAGCATAATAATTTCTGACACTGGCCCCCCATGGTCTGAGGATAAGGAATTACAAGGAAGTGATGCTTTACTTCTGGAAGTGGTGAATTCTGGATTCTGGAAGTGGTGGGTAATAAAACTCCATGGCTTAGAGTAAGAAAATGGAGAGAACAAAATAACCCCAAGAAGATAGTCACAGACTTGAGTTGAACATGGATACATAATGGGGTATACTAGTTTGCTATCAAAAATGAAGTAAAAACAGAGTGAATGGTTTGTATTCACTGAATATATTCATTGATTGCCCTCCAAGTATTTATTATATATTGCCTAAATGTTACATCTGAATTTAATGATGATCTGGGTTTGAATGAAAGAGTTAGCCAGCTCTTCCTGATTATGTAATTGTTGTATGATTATGAAAAGTGATGCTCCTTCCGTGCTATGATTTTCTTCACCTATACAATGAGAAGAGTAATAAACCCCCTCTATCTCAGATGGATGTAATGAAGAGGATTCCAGGTTAATAGTTTATAAGACTTTCTGGGTGAAAGATTCTATATAAATGCAAGCATGAGTAGAGACGCCAGTAATAAACCACAGGCTATTTGACACCAAGCTTCATGTCTGATCCACAATACCATTGTTTTTAAAGTGTATTTGAAAATAGCCTCTCAGAGTTTTCATTCCTGACTCTCCTCACCCACATCCTACATGGTTTTCTGATTATTTTCTTTGTTGAATGAAAGCTAGCGTTTCTACAAATCAGAGGTGAGCATTATCTGCTTCCTTTTTCCTCTTTAAAATTTTTGAGACTTGTTCATTCAATGATTGATAACTGGCCCAGTTACAGACTAGTATTTTAGGCTTTTAAGTAAAAGTTGTGTCTTCAATTTCTGATTGTATATGCCCACAGATGAAATCTTATCTAGGAGTTCATGCTATGTAAATAGCATCCTACCTAATTGACAATAGTGTGCATCTGTTGCCTAGACTATAATCTCTAGTTTGCTTAGTGTCTGCTGTAATTTAAAATTAGGTGGTACCTCATACCAGTGAGAATGGCACATATCCAAAAAAGTAGCAACAACAAATGTTGGCGAGGATGTGGAGAAAAAGGAACTCTCTTACACTGCTGGTGGGAATGCAA
>JAGFMF010011568.1:14269323-14378584 GCA_019455555.1 Galemys pyrenaicus | reverse complement strand
GGCAGACGGGAGCACAGGGGACTGAGGTGATGGTGCACTGGTGTTATGGTGATGGGGAATACATGGGGATTACAACTGATGTCAAATATATGTAAATTTTTAAAAAATTATATAAAAAAATAAACTGTTAATACCAAAAAAATAAATAAATAAATAAAAATAATAGTAGGTGGTAGAAATCATAAACTATGTAAGTCAAAACTTAATCTTGTTCCATGTTATCATTTATTACTTTTGTATTTAAACATACTAGGAATACTTGTTACTCATAGGAAAATTCATATTTTATCACATTTTCAAATTTTTAGAGCTAATAACTGGCCTAAACATTTTATCATAGTCACCAGTAACAACAATATACAGTGCCACTTTATTGGCATAAAAGAAATAATTCTACTCAAATGTCCAGAACACATCTGACACACAGGTATTAAAAGAATACTTAAGTACCTTTTATCTGATAAAAGCATTGAGAAGGCAGGGAGTAAGTGTAGGAAGCAGTTTTAAGAACATACAAAAGAAAAATGTCAAATAGGAAATATAATTATTGAAAGGTTCTCATGAACAACGTCAGCAAGCAGACAAATTTTATAATATAGGCTCCATATGACCAGAGAACTACTTATATCAATGAGGCATGGAATAAAGAAATCGAAACACATTCTTAAAATAGTACCCATAGTCACAAGTCAACAGCATTCAAGGGTACAGTTAGAAAAATATTAATACTTCCATTGGTATTTTCTGGCACAATCAAGCATAGCTATAAATATACTATTGATTAAAACTATATATACATAGAAATAAAATTATTAAAAAGAAAGGAATCTCTTTCTTCATGTTAAACCATAGAATTTGTTTTACACCTACCCAATAAAGTCTCTATAGTCTACAGTAAAGCAAGTTTCTAAGTTTTACAGCAAAACCATGGAAATTTTTTCAATCATTTTAACTGAAACAGCAAACTACTTCAACCCCAAAAGTTGAGTGCATTCTAATAAGCAATGAACATAATTAAATGTCATTTCAAAATTTTAAAATAACTCTTTATAATAATATAATTGGTAGTCTGTCATTTTGTAAAAGACAAAAAAAAAACTCATTGCCAGCAACAATCATTAGATATAAACAGCTTATTTCAATTATAGCAGTCATTACTGTAATTGTCTAGTTATCTATGCCTTCCAACAAATTACCCCTAAACTTAGCTTCAAACAACAAATGTTTGTACCTCATGGTTCCATGAGTTGAATGGTCTTAGAAGATTGTTCTTGCTGGTTTCACATGTAGTTGCTGTCAGATGGTGACTGAGGTTGAAAGCTCAAATGGGCCAGATGTCCAATATACTTTCTTCACTCATATATCTGGCACCCCTGATGATAAACCTGAAACATTTAGGAAAGTGTTAGGCTCAGACATCTCTTTTTCCTTCCATTGTCTCTGCCTCCTCCTATTCTTTCTAAAACATAGAAGCTTAAAATCTTATGACCCAGTCTCAAAACTCATGTAGTGTCACTTTCACTGAACTGTATTGGGTACATACAGCAAGATCATATTCACTGTGAGAAATAAGTACAGAAAGGTGTGAATATCAGGAGTTTGGTTCATTGGGGGGCCATTTTTAGGGTTAGTCACCACAGTGACCCAAAGGAGCGAGTAATTAGATCAATGAGTATTTTCTTTTTTTTTTTTTTAAGATTTATTTATTTATGCATACAAACACTGGGGTACAGGCCAGAGTCATGGGGGTGGTGGTTAGAGGATTTACCACAGAGAGCAGGGAGCAGAACAGGCAGATCAACGGAAGTACACTGCTGAGGGGAGCAGCGGGCACAGCAGGAGAGGTCTGCTGTGCCATGTGGGTCCCCTCCCTGGCTGGTGGCAGGGATCGAACTCGTGCTGCAGTGGTTGCAGTTTGCCTCATAGTGCATTGCTTAACCCACTGCGCCACCAGGGAGGCCCAGATCAATGAGTATTTTCTTGTACGATCTCCCTGTATTATCACTATTAGTTACAAAAATATTAATTTGTTCTTTTAAAAGGGATAATTACTGCATAAAGAACAGAACTAAAATCTCCAAATTAAAGATTACATTGTCATAATCAGCAGATGGAAAAAGGAGAAATGAAATGGTTAATTCTGAAGGCACTAAAAATCCAATTTTGCTATTTTATAATCTTAGAAAATTAAATATTCTTAAGTTGTATTAACACTATAATTGGTGTTATCACTAAACATAGTGTCTATCTTCGTGTACAAAAATATACTCTCAAGACAGTAAAGAAATAAATCTGTATTTAAATGATATTAAATTATTAAATTTTTAGTATAAGATTTTTTTATAAGTAGAGCACAAAGGCTCTCTCGTAATTCAATGGAGGAAAGATTGTCTTTTAAATAAATGATGAAAGGTTAATTGGATATTTATGGGGGGGGGGGGAATCTGTTATCTAAAAGCGTACCAAAAAAGTAACATGTTACAGGATTGAATTTAAAAGCTAAAACAATTCAGTGTGATGCTCATCTCAACGATGATTGCTTAAGTTATATAAAAATAATACAACCACTATAAGAAGTGCTGAAATGAACAAATAAATGAGTTGATACTTTCAATCATTGAACAGTTAGTGCAATGATCCCTGAGAAAAAAGGAAATACATGAAATAAACCTTAAAATAAATTCAATTCTCCTCCAAGAGCACTTTCTGGACAACAGCGTGTAGAGTTAGAGTCCAAGCAGCAAAATAAATCCCAATTAAAAGAACAGTTTGGTGTTGCTGAGGTTAGAGAAGGGACTCCAGAAATCTACATGGGACTTTGATTGTGGCTCTGGTAAGACTCTGAAGGCATGTTGCTCAGCTATGAGTTGAACGGGAATTCTGGTGGTCTTCCAGTGTAAGGATGCATAAAATACCAAATTAACATATATTTCAAGTATGACTTCTATTACTAGTCTAGAAAATGCTTGTGAGCTGTTGATACTGGGCCTAAAAACCATCCTCAAAAGGAGCAGACTAAATGGGAGCACGGGGGACTGAAGTGATGGTGCACTGGTGTTATGGTGATAAGGAATACATGGGGATTACAAATGATGTCAAACATATGTAAATTTAAAAAATTATATTAAAAAAATAATAATAATAAAAAGTAACAGACTAATCCACCATTAAATGTACTGCCTGCCAGAACAAAATGCAACTCCCATTAAAAAGCCAAATAATGAAAAAATCTAGTCTATGAACAATGTAATAATAATTAGGTAATTATTATTAGCTATATGTAATTATATATTATAAATATATTAGTTATATAACAATAACATATTAATTAATTGTGTGAAGAGGTCAGAAATTATGATGCTTAGCCTTGTGGAAAAAAAGAAAAGCAATAGTAAATATAAAACAAATTAAGGAGGGCCCAGATTTCCTGATAAGAAATTTAAATCATCTAGAATAAATGTAGCCAATAACTTAAATGAGAGGTTCATAATGAATGAAAATACATAGAATTTTAGCAAAGAAATGGAAATCCTATAAAAGAACCAAAGGGAAATGATACAGTTGAAAAGTACAATTTATAAAATGAAATACTGTTTTTTTCACTGGATGGACAACAGCTTGAAACAGAAGAATCACTAACTTTAATATATAAATACAATTATCCAAACTAAAAAAAAAAAAGAGAGAGAGAGAAAGTAGAACTAAATATACAAGAGTTTCAAAAATCCATGGACAATAGAAAACGATCCAACATCATGTAATTAAACATATATATACAAGAAGGTCAATGAACCCCTGTAAGAATAAATACAAAGAGAATTATGTGTATATATGCAATTTAGTGGTGGTACCTGATGTGAGAAAATCCTAATGTTACCATAGTCAAAAAATAAACTAGGGCCTTCCTCGTGGCACAAGGGGTTAGGTTGCAGCACTGTGAAGCTATCTGTAGCCACTGCAGCAAGAGTTTGATCCCCAGCCAGGGGGTGACCCACATGGCACAGCAGATCTCTGCTGTCTCAACCACTACTCCCATTGGCAGTATATTTTAGTTAATCTACCTGTTCTGCTCCCCACTCTGTCTCTGGTGAATCCTCTCTCCCACACACCCTCAGTACCTCTGAACTGTACCCCAGTTTTTACATGCATAAATAAATCCTTAAAATAAACTAATAAAAAAGAAAGTGTTAGGATCAAACCCACAGAACAAAAATGATTTAAAATATTTGAGAAAGAATTCATAACAGAGTTAGGCATCATTGTTTGTGTAATATCAGTGCAACCATTACAGTTCCCGGAAGCTAATGTCTTATAATACAAAGAATTAAGAAAGTGAAAAAAATATCTTCACAGCATTTATTTTTCTTAAACTCACCACCAGATATGTTTTGATGAACTCCCTCCCTCTATGGTTTCTGAATCTCTGCTTTCTTTTGTTTTTCTCTATCACCAGATAAATACAGAACATTCAGTGAGATTTTTGTTTTCAGCTATCGTCTCACAGTGCTTTTGTCTGGACAATATCCTCTACTCCCTTAGCTAATGACTCATAGCACTGTATTGCTAGGCTTGAGCTCACACCTGCGTTCCTGATGTTATCATATTTACTTTGAATTCCTGTAATGTACCATGTCTTTGCCCAGTAACTTCTGATACATTATACCCTTTAGCTCACCTAAGTTCCTTTAAAAATAAATGTTCATTTCTCCAGACCCTACCTCTATGTGAAGCACGTAGTCTGCACATATACATGCAGCACACACACAAAGTCTTTTCCATTAACTCTACTCACAATGGGTCTTCTCAATAGTGGAAGTTTTACAGGTATAATAGTTAAGGAAGACTTGTGGGACCCAAAAGAGCAATTCTAATACATCTTCAGTTTATTACAGGAGAAGGATACAATAGAGTCACAGCATTAAAGTAAGACTATGTGTCACAGATAAAGTCTTACTATTCTCCTTCCATAAGGACCATGGTAGGATGTACCTCTTCTCTTGACTCAGGAACCACCAATACGACATTGAATACTGTCTGTGACATAGATCTGTCTTCGAACTAACCTATAATCCCTAGAAAGTAAGAACTCTATTTTACTTATCTGGATCAAAAATATGTCAATACCACCTATTTACTAGATATACTCGCCTTTCTTCCTTAAAGACTGACTTAAGACCAAATCAGTGATGAATAGATAAGAAAATGGAAATACAATGAAAAATGTGTACCCATCCAGAAGTTTTATTATGTAAGAAGTTATTCATATTTGCAAACTTGAATTTTCAGCACCATAAGACCATTGACTATTGAAAATTTTGTTGTCAATATTTTATTCATAAAGCAAATAAACATTCACAAAAGCAGAAAGAATGGAAAAATAAACCCCTCATCAAACTATTGTAATGACTGACTTGTGGTGGCTCTTGGAAAATCCATTTTTAAACTTAGCTATATTTTAAAAACAAAATTAAAATACCACGGACATGAACTTATATTAGTGGTTAAAATCAAATAAATATTTCACAGGCATTGACTATGTTAAGGATTTTTATGCTCTTTTCCATTCTCTGGAAATAGTGTCCATATCCATTAAAGACAATGACATGTTCTCCTTAATAAAAGCAATTCTCTTAAGTAGTAGAATTCTGTCTTGATTTAATTTACTGGCAATTACACAGGCAGGACTACTCACCTTGCAACTAACTCAGCTTCACAACAAACTGACATAGCACACTCACTATCTAAAGGACTTAATTTCACTATCACTTAACTTATCACTAACCTGCAAGATAGCACTACCCAAATTACACAGAGTGGATGTTATATATCCCTGAGTTACTACAAGCATCAGCTTAGGTTCTAGTTACAAGATCTGTCCCATCTTGCTGATACAGATTATGGTGTACAATATCCCAAGTGCAGTCTCTGCAGTAGGGATGGCGGCAGATACTCTCCTGTGTAAGGCACAGGCTTCTAGCTACATCAGGATTATATGTTGGTGCTGTGTAAGTGATTTATTGGGAAGATGACATTTGTATCCTCTAGACCTAGTTTATATGGCCTCCAGAGTTCACTATAGTATTAACCCATTACAGGAATCAGAATCCAAATTAGTTCTTTAGCCATTTAAGGTATCGTTTTGATCCCCTCTATTTTCCCTATTTAAATTTTGCTTTGCAGAAGCATCAAGTGTTTCTTTGCAATACTATTATCACAAAACTCAAGACTTTGAAGTGTTAGTTTTATGATTTATTTTTGATATCCACAAACCATGAATAGCTTTTGTCCCTTCTTTAAATTAAGGAATATGCTAAAGAAATAATATATGGTCTCATTTTTTTCAGCGATATAAATTATATTGTCTAGCAAGCATATTTCTCTTGAACCCAGTACCTAAATTTATCTCTAAGAAAAAAAAAATTAAGGACAACTTCCCCAGAGAAACCAGCATGATGGGAGGGTGTTGTCATAGGTAATGATTTATTTTAAGATCTTCATCTGGGATATTTACAATGCAGAAACACATAAGTGAAGTCTATTCAGGAAGGTTAAAACTTCTAGTCAGAGCAAAAGAGCACCAGTTATCTAACTGTTGGTTGGTAAATAACTGAAGTAAATAACTGAAGAATAGAGATTATATTGCAATGTTTTAAAGCCTGGATAATGTCTTTGGAGAATAATTTTTGTTAAGCCACTGCTGTGGTAGGAGTTACCAACTTTATTTAGATTAAGTGATCACTGATATTCTGTGTTATAATTACCTCAATGATAGCATCACTCAAAGGGGACTATTTCTGCTGATTTGGGCATAAATAGACAACACATTTCTTAAAGAATAAATATTCTTGAAGAATTTGCCATTGCAGGCCAGGTCATAAAACTCAAATGTTTATTTGCCCATGGATCAAATCAGTCTGGAAGAAAAATACTAAGACTCTTCAACATCTGATTTATTGACCATCACTTGTTTTCCTTTCATCTGATTTCCTGGAGATTAGCCAACTAGATCTTCTCTCACAGGGCTTTTTAGTGCCACAGTGATTTCTACCTTCTGCTAAGAGTCACCCTCATTAGAATCAACAGTTTACTTCCCTGCCAAATCCTTGCAATTGACCCTGAACAAGAAGTATGCTGATGATTGTCTCTGTCTTGCTCCATTCTCCTCTTGAAATCTATCCTTTTCTGGTGACTTTTTATCTCAGTTAATGGCATCGCCACCTACCATTTGCCCAAGATAGATCCCACAAATCTTTTTCAATTGCTCACTGTTCCTCTTGCTCCACACTTAGGAGGTTTTCACCCTATTGTGTACTTTCTGCCTCTGATTGGTCTTTCAAGTAGAACCCCTCCTCCATAGTCCTACTGCCTTAGTTTCAAAGAACCCTCACGTTCTCACTTTGAACATGTAAGTATAATAGTTTATAAGCTATTTGATTTATAAAAAGGGCCATTGCCTTAGTTTGTTTCCCTCTTTCACACTGATGTCTGAGTTAAAGTTATAAAATCCCTTTCCATTAGTGAATTCCCATAGCTTACGAGATAACGGCATTACTCAAGAAATATTTATAGAATACCTACTATATTCCAGTCATTAAACGCTGATTATAAAAAGACAAGAAGAACATCTTGCCTGCAAAAAGTTTACAATTGAGAAAAGAAAATAGTATATTAACATAGCATGATATATGATAATACAAAGGGGAGAAGATCTTCCAGGTCAAGACAACAATGTGTATAAGGGATCCAGTATCTCAGTAGTAGGTATTGTTTATATAGGAACCAGAAGTTAGAGGGCATTGGGTAAGAAGACATAAAAAGTATTAGATAATATACTCAAAGAAGTCTAAAATTTGACCTAAAGGTTGAGATAAGCCATTAAAGAGATTTAAAAACTGAGGAAAACCATGGATCAAGTTTGTGGTTTTGAGCGTAAATGCTGGCATTAGAGAAAACAATTAGAATATTATGATAGAAGTTAAGATATAATTAAACCCTGAATTAAATCAGTAACAGTGGAATTTATAATGCCTTGCATTAGAGCAGAGAAATGACCCCTTACCAATTTATGTCTTTACCAAGTAATGCAGGTCCTTGAAAAATATACTATCAATCTAGCAAATAGTAGATACTCAATAAACTCAATAAATGTTTGGGTTAAAGGAATAAAGTGTCCACCTGTATCTGTTATTTATTGCTACTTAAGAAATCATCCGAAATATCAGTGCTTGAAAAGTACAGTGCTTATTACCACTCACAATTGTGGGCTGGCTTGGTTGTGCTTCCACGGATCTTGCATGGGTTCACTCTTCATGAAACTGCATTCAGCATACTAGTCAACTGAGGATAGAGCAATCCCAGAAACTTATATCTTTGCATGGTCGATTTCTTTTCATGGGATCTCTTCCAATGGGATCTCAATCTTTCTTTCTCCACCCCCCCCCCTTTATTCTCTCTGTGGGATCTCTCTACCTGTGGTCTCTCCTTCAGGAATCACCCTCTACATGCTCTCTCTCCATGGGAGTTTTCTTCCCATGGTTTCTCTTCCATTTCAATGTATCTCTTTCCATGTTGTCACTCCTTCTCCATGGGTTTCTCACCCTTGAGGAGGATAACATGGGATGCTTCATTCATGGCAGTCTCAGACCTCTAGCAAGTAAGTCTCATGTTGTGCAATTAGCAGATCTTTGTGTTTATCACATGGTCAAGTCTAGTTCATCTGAGATGAGATTATACAAGATCAGTCTATCAGGGGCATGATTCCTCTGGAAACATTATTTTAGTAACCATTTATCTTTATACTTCTCTTATACGATTCCCTCACAGGAACTTAATATTGGAGGTCATTGTTTTTTCCTAGGTTCCCAGACATGTACGGAACATTTGTGCCTTCTTAACTTCAGACAGGCTTCTTCTATACTTCTACTCTACCTTGGAATAGTCTCTGCCTCAAGTAAAAAGTACCTATATTTAAAAGTCAGCTCTGGTATGAAAAACATACAGAAGGAATACCTCTCTCCTTCCCCTCACTCGTTTTGTTCATAAATAATAGTAGTAATCTCAATGAACCAGAATTATCCACTGATATGTTGTTAGACTTAGAATATGGTTACTTTTGCTGAGAACATAATATAAAATTTATTTACATTTGATTCAAGAATTACTTCAAATTACTAATAATTTTTATTAGCAGCATTTTAAAAAGGGCACCAACAACTTTAACAGTTCTGAAGAAAAGTCAATGAAGAAGAAAGCAGCCTGCTACTTAGCCAAAGCCATCGCCACACCAAATGTTAACAAGGTGGCTGTGCCCTTTGAGGAAAGTCAGTCATTATCAGCTTCCAGTCACTATTTGAAAAACATTTGAAGGGCAAAGTCAGATTTCTTCTTTCCATTTGCTAAGCTAAAACACTGAGCCAAGGGTCTCAAATTCAAGTGCCTTATTTCCAGGAAGGTAATAAAGGAGTAAAGTAAACCAAGTAAACTAGATTTAAAAAAAAAATCAATTGCTAAAGAAAAATCAATTGCTAAAAATGCTAAATAATTTGTATTGAATTATGGTTTTACTATATAATAAAGCAAACATGTATCCTAACAGAGCTTATATTTCCAATTGCATCTTTAATATACACAGAAAAAATGGAGGCCATTAAGTGTCAGATTTCTCTTTCTTAATTTATTGCTCTTTGAACTGGAAACTTTAGAACTATAAATGTCACCTCTTCCCCCATCAAGATGGGCATGTCAATTCAGAAACTTCCATTTAAAGTTTTTTGTGCACACAATTAATGTTAACTAAGAATTTAATTTGATTAAAACTGAGTTTTAGTGCATCTTCATAAACTTTAAAATCAAGGAATATTTTTTATAATTTGGCCTCAATTGCATATTTGGAGAATATAGTTTAAGCCATCAATCTCATCAGAGGAATATCAGCCACAATATTCCTTGCCAGAGGTTTTTCCCAAAGATACAGTTTTACTCAAAGTAGACAAACAGAACCATTGCTAACCTCTGATGAAGTTCCTTTCAAAGTGATTGAGGGCTTGTAATAACCAAAAAGACCAAGATATATCCTTTAGTCTCTAATGAAGCAAGCAGGAATTTTCCCAAGCTGACATGAGCAAGTCAACTTCTGTCAGCTTTCAAGAGAAAAACAAAAACAACCAACCATTTTCAGTGCAACTAAAATGGTGCCAGTAAATCATCCAGCCTCTGCATAGGCCCACAGACAACTTACTCAACTGCGCTTCAAGTGCATGAAGTACTATGTTATGTACCTTTCAAGACACAGGAACAATTCTAACTTGTAGTGTCCAACATAGGCAAGATCCACTTTGAGCAACTCTTGGCAAATTGCAATGTGTCCTTCTAAATATCCCCTCAAAGTTTTGTCACAGAAGGAGTCTGATGTTAACATAGACTTCCAAAGACACACCACCTACCTTCACTCCCTAGTGTTCTTAGACATCCTTCGTTATGCAGTTCAAGACTTTCCTCAACACAGTTTGTTTTTTGACATTATACCTCTAGGGCACATTATGTACAAAAGTTCTTTTCTTTCATTTATATTTGTATGACACATACAAATATAGCTAACCAGGTGATAGTTGTTATATTTAGGTTTCAATTAGCTATAATAGAACATGACATAAATATTTTAACTACTTCTCCAATTTAGCCTTTAGATTGTCAGACATTTCTTCAAAACTCTGAGTTTGCATTTCTAATTGGATAAATTTGCCAATTTAAGTCATTGTTTAAGACATAATTTCTCCTGTCTTTAATATGTACTCTTTTATAAACTTACCATCTATAAAAAAACATCTCTACTGTCAAGACAATTTTTGTAGGCAATACTTAAGTGAACCTAGAGTAGTATTGCTCAGACCTTTAAATTCGAAAACAAGCCCAGTAAAAATTGGCTCCTTCTTCTCAGATCACTAAGTTTTCACCATATAAGCATTACATGTATCCATCATATTGTCTGTTTTGGTTGCTTTCATAATGGTATTTTAAGTTGTATCTTTTGGACAAAAACACATTGACATGTCAAACACATAGAAATAATCTTCGATTTTGGAAAGAAATGTGCTCTCTCCCATATGCTACACTCTCAGTTTATAATTAATTTCCCTTCTTTCAAGAAAAGTACCAGTGCAAGAAATCATTTATCTTCTTCTCTACAAAAACAAAATAATGATAGAAATGTAGCAATATATTGCAACTGGAATCCAGTCTCTTTCAGGGAGGTTAGGGTTAGGGTTAGGGTTAGAGAATTAGGGTCAAATGATATTCAGATATCCTGATTTTTCAATGACAGGCCAAAACCTGAGATTTTCTATGTAACTTTCTAAGTTTTATAGGCTGAGAATTAACTTAAAATGTCTGAAGCGTCATTTGGTACAAAGAAATAATCTAGGGTTACACTCAGCCATGGCTGGTTTGTGTCCTCTGTGATGAGTCAAGTCTTCCTGTCACATGATTTCAGACTCTTGTCCAACTACCCTAGATTTTGCTAATCTCAGATTTGGCTGCAGAGTCTCATCTCATAAATTCTTAAGCAAATCAATTATGAATAGGCATTATCCATCAAAAGTACTGCTTGGCATTCAAAGAAATAGTGAAACCAAGGTTTCATCTAATAACTTATCTATATTACATTAATGCACCATCATTAGTGGACACTGAAATATTTCAATTATATAAGGGGATTTTAATAAAGAATAGGACTTAAATCAAGGCCTATATAACCTGCCTCACAATAGACACAATCAATGTCAATATATTATTCCTCCTCCATTAAAACCTATTACTTTTTTTTCATCACATGCAGTCAAACAGACTGAAAAAAAGGTTTTCATTTATAAGTCCTGCCTGGTAATTCTTTTACAAATCCAGGTTCACGCACAACAAAGAATATCAGACTTTTGTATCCCACTGGAAATCAATGTGTGAGGATTTGGTCACCTGAAATTCTTCTTTAAAAAGAAATCCACGCTAGCAAATAAATTATTGAATTACAAAGAACTATGTATAAGGTCATTAAACCCAACTGTAATTTAACATGCAAACATCTAGGATCAGTGTGGTCTAGGAGAGAAAATCATAAGAAAAATTCAGGTAATTCAGATTGAGAGTCAGAACATAAGGAGTAAATTATACATACATACACACACACTATATCTCAGAAAGACAAAGCATGTTAGGTTGCATATAAAAAAAATATCATTCTTGGGCCTCCCTCATGACACAGATTAAAGTCTCAGCGCTATTAAGCTATTGTCAACCATCGTAGTATGAGTCCAATCCCCAGCTTGGGAGCTGACCCACTTGATGCAGCAGACCTCTCCTATCTCACCCACTGCTCCCCTCAGCAGTGCATTTCATTAGATCTTCCTGTTCTGCTCCCCACTGTCTCTGGTAAATCCTCTCACTACCACCACCATCCCCTGTACTTCTGGCCTACACCCCAGTTCTTCCATGCATAAATAAATGAAAAATAAATCTTTTTCAAAAATAAGTACATAATTTTCAAAAGTTACATTCACTATTAGCTATGAAGATCCAATAAATATCTTGAATTTAGAGAGAGCTTTATATGTCACTAAATGTTTAGTCTCAAGGAAGGGAGAGTGTCATACAAGAATTGCTCAAATGTGATAATCCCTTCCTCTTAAGACTTCACATAGACAGACAGTGGAGAGATTCAGGAAGCCCCTGAAATTATATATAAAATTTGGGATCTATGTAAATTTTCCTAAGAAAAACATTTTTCCATAAAAAAGTTTAAATGATTAATAACAACTATTTTTAAATTATTATTATAGTAGGAGTTGGAATCAAAGAGAATGTGATCAGTATTTCTAATTTAGAGTTGAAAATAGCCAAACTTTATTTTTAAAAAAATCAAGTAAGTTTCATTATTGCTTATTTGACTAGGTCCTTATTTAATTTGCAGAAAGAATTATGGATGTTCAATAAGTTTATTAGAAAAAGTAGTGAATTTTTTTAATTATATATATATAACTGGAGGAGCCAGACCTATGTTCTATCCAAGTTTTGCTACTAATTAGCTACATGACTAAGGACAAAGTGCTTAAATTCTCTGAGGCCCTGTTCCTTCCTTTATCAAAAATAATAACAATCCTTGCCTCGGAATGCTTACCTACAGTGTTTTAGAGGAATTCAGCAAATATAGTACTTCCTGGAACATAGTAAGAACCAGTAACAGGGCAACATAGTGAAATAAGGCTGGGGGCCTCCCTAGTGGTGGGGATTAAGTCATAGCACTATGAAGCTATCTGCAGCCACTGCAGCCCCAGTTCAATCCCCTGCTAGGCAGGTGACCCACATGGTGCAGCAGACCTCTCCTGTTTCCCCCGCTGCTCCCCTCAGAAATGTATTTCAGTAAATCCTCCTGTTCTGCTCTCCACTCTATCTCTGGTGAATCCTCTCACTGCCCCCTCCCCACCACACACCTCTGGCCAGTATCCCAGTTCTTGCATGTATAAATAAATAAATCTTTTTAAAAAATAAACAGGCTGGAATCACCCTCTGCTTTGAAAACGACTATTAAAAAACTAACAGGTGCTCCTAGAAAACTCAAATATTTCAAACCAGCTATATAGCTCCAGGATAACCCCAGGGAGTTCAAGAACAGGAGGAAAGAACAGGAGGAAAGAAGGGGGAACATGTCTGGTTTGGGGCTGACTCCCTAAGCCATTCAGAGGGAAACCCAGGACACTGCAAAATTCCTTCGAGAAATTTTCCTGAAACAATGAAGGGCCTGGGCCCAACCTCGGGTAATGGAAGCTCAGCAGACCCTGACCTAGGAAAGCGGGAGCTCCATAACTGGACAGAGTGGCCAGTGAAAGCTTCCTTCTTTCCCACTCCTGGAAGACATCAAAGAAAAGCCAAGTCAGGTTAGACCCCCAAAAAACCTCAATAGCAGAAAGAACATTAAAGTGAACTCACAAAACGTCTGGGAAGGCAAACCAAGGACGAGTATATTTCCAGGCCCTGCAGAAGCTGCAGCTGAAGCAAGAGTGCAGCAGTGGATGGTCATTGTGTTAAGTAGGCAAACGTGTGCCTGTTATACAAGCGCCGCCTTCGAGCCAAGAACCAATCATTACCCAAGTATGAGTCCGCTGTTCCTGTTATTGCTCTTCCCACTGGGAAGCAGAAGTTTCACAGATCATGACCTCGAAAGAAAGGAACCAGGAAGGTGGGGAAGGACATGAAGATAACTGTAGGGTAAAGATTGATCGAGTATTTCCACCCTCCCACCACTGATGATGGACACCTGTGGTGCTGCGAGCATTCCAGGGTGGGCATGCGCAAGTGGGCGCACCTGTGTTGGGCATGGGCTTAAATGGGTGGCGTCATGAGGACGCCAGTACTGCGAGGACCAACCGACAGAACTGCTGAGCAGCAGCAGCAGAGAGAGCAACAGCCGAGAGGGTGAGATGCGCTGGGGGCTGGGAGGCCTGCCAGCCTCCTGGCACCCCGGCACCCCGCCTGCCATGTACCTGGCCACCTCTACTAAATAAAGCATGAAAAGCCACCAAGGGCTCCAAGACTCTCGTTCCCTGATCCATCTGCCCAGAACCATCCCGAACCTGCCTCCATGCTACCTCCATCCTGCCGCTACAATAACCTAAGCACAGAACACAACCTACTGCAGAAAAAAAAAAAAACAAAAAACGAGAGGTAGAGGTGATTAACATGACTCCTCAAACCAAAGTTGAGTATTTAAGCTCCTACCCCCACCTTATACCAAGGTAAAATGAGAAGAGGATAAACAAAAATAAATCGCCACCATCCCAACTACATACACACATATAAAGGGTTAAACACACATACACACACACATAAACTTAGACAATGCTTTAAATAGGATCAAAATGGCAGAAGAATTTCAGTTGGAGTAAAATAAACAAATTACACATTTGGAAGAAGAGAGAACAAGACAAAGAAAAAAAATGAAGAAATTCTACAAACAGGCAGTCAAAATCTATGAAGACAACTATCACAAATGCATGTGTGGTGCCAGCAAGGCACAGAGCAATTTCTCAATTTTTTGAGCAGACGTGTAAATGAGTAGTCCTGGAGCCCTCGGTGTCTGTTTCAGACATTTATTGCTCTTTACATCAGAGGCAACTAGGTATATGGTAGGCAGGGGTGCCATGGGGCCAGGAGGCTGGTAGGCCTCCTAGCCCCTGCCACGTCTTCATTCTCTGGGCTCTCTAGACATTTGTGTCTCTGCTTCTACATTTCTTTCTTCTCTTCTCCCCCTCTCTGCTCATGCTCTCTTTCCTCCTGGCATCCTTGTGACGCCACTCTTCTACACCCTGTGTCTCAGGCTATGTGCGCCCACTTGCACATGCCCACACCCTACTTCAGATGCCTGCCATTAGGCATGCGTGCAGGACCAGTGTCCATCATTGACACTAATGGTGGGAAGGTGGAAAAACCTGATAACCTCTATTTACCTTACAGCATGAAAGAAGTCCACCAACATAAATGGACATTTTAGCAACCTCCCTCAGAATTTGACAGGACAAGTCAGCATTAAATAACTAGAAGACCTGAGTGACAAGAACAGGTCTGATATAAAGATGAGAACGTTATCAAAGATCTACCTTTACCATATAGAACCAGAACAAGATGATTTCCCAAATTCAAAGGACAGATCATTTCTGTTATTTAAATTGACACAAAAAATAAGAACATTATTAATTTTTATGAAACTAGTATAAACATCATTCTAGACACTAATCAAGTTCGTATGCCCACCTGTGAGCACATGTCCACCCACATGTGGACAAAGCAAATAACTCACCAGCTACAAAGCAATCCTAATTGAGAGTATAAGGGGAAAAAACCCTAATTAAAATGTTAGCAAGTCAAGTACAGTATTATATCAAAAACATATCATAACATGACCAAATTGACTTTGTTCTTGAAAAACAAGGATAACTCACAAAATTCAAGCTATTGTATCAACAGGCTCATAGGATAAAAATAACAAAAGGATGTTAAATATAACATCTATTTCTACACTATGAATGAAACTTCTTTAATGTGACTCAGAATAATAGAAAAAAAAAACATCTTTTTTTTTTTTGAGCATCATTCTTAATGGTGGGGAAAAAAGGGCTTTTTTATTAAAGTCAAACATAAAACAAGGATATTTGCTGTCACTTGTATCACTTGACATTGTTCTGAAGTTTCTAGTCAATACAATGAGACAAGAAAAAAGAGAATGGGTACACAAAGGAAAATACCAATCAAGCAAATTATCACGATTTTCAAATGATTTTCCACCAACAAAGAGGTAAAGGTATCAAATTTACAACTTTGAGGTCCATAAAAAAATACAGTAGATGACTATACTACAATATTCATACACAAAATTCAGTAAATTCTAAACATTAGTAATAATCATTTGGATGTTTTAATAGAACAGTTCTTTTCACAGTTTATTGAAATTAATGTCATATCATTGGTAAAAATAAGCCTAAAAAGTATTACAAAGACACCTTTGATAAAATTATAAAACTTTACTGAGGAGGAGAAAGACTTTTTAAACAAAACATATTTTCTAAATAAAGTTCATGACGTATCAGATTCTCAGATGGGAAGACCCAATATTATAATGTATTCTATTTTCTCTAACAGAATCTATAAATTTAATACACCTTTAATTAACAAACCTATAGAAGCAATGTGAACAAAGCATAATAATGGCATAGCATGTATACAACCCATTATTAATTTCAAACAGAAAAATAAATTCATGAGAATAACCAAGAAATTTTTGAAAAAGATAAATAAGGGGAAATTTTTCTACTGGACAACAAGATTTATAAAAAGTTACAATTATTAAAATAATATTTCATTTGCATAAGAGTAGAAAAGTAGAAAAAAATAAGATCCAGATTCATAAATATATAAAACTTTATATTATAGATGTGGCATTTCAACTCAGCAGGAACAAGAATAAATAAATAAATAATTTTTCACAGCTGGATAAACACTTGAAAAATGTTAAGTCTCTAACTCATGAAATCCAGATGTATAAATATTTAAATTCTTTTTAATACAAAATTATAGCAATCAAACAAAAGAGAATATTACTTTAATATTGAAGGAGAAAGAGAAGATCTTAGGTATAAAAATGAAAGAAACATGAGGTTATAAAACTATTTATTAATTTAGAACACTTAAAAGCAAAAACATGTACAAAATTAAAATACAAAAGCATGATGGTGCACTGGTGAGATGGTGATGGGGAATACATGGGGATTACAATTAATGGCAAGTATATGTAAATTTTAAAATATTTTAATATTAAAAAAAATACAAAAGCATCACAATTTACTCAATAGACAATCAATTAATATCTACAGTTAAAATATCATAACATATATTTAGTATTGTATTATAGTTATAATAGCAATATAGGGAGAGATTAAGCACAATTTAATAAATAAGAAAAGCAAATCTCCAGGCAAGTATATTCACTGGGAGGATAGTCTCTTTAATAAATGATGTTATGGAGGATTACTGGTGCTTTTATGGTGGGTGTGGTGTGGTACTATACATTTGAAGAAGTGTAAGACTTTACCCTAAACCATACACAGTGTTATAAACCAATATTACTTTAATGAAATTATGCAATTTAAAAATAAATTATGTAAGCAAATAAGTAATGTTGGAGAAACTGGATAACCACGTGTAGAAAAATGAAATTAGATCTCTATCTTAGACACTTCAAAAAGTTAACTTGCATGGAATTAAAAAGTTAAGCATGAAACTTTGAACTGTCAGAGTCCTAGAAGAAAACATAAATTAAAAGCTATTTACCATGGGTCTTGACAAAGATATTTTTAATATGATATCAAAAGCAAACAATAAAAGTGAAAAATGAACAAGTGATATTAGAACAAACTAAAATACTTTCACAGCAAAAATAACAATTAACATTAAAAAGGCAATTTATAGAATGGGAAAAATATTTGTAAATTATATTTCAAATAAGGGGTTAATATCAAAAACATATTAATAACTCATGCAATTCAATAACAAAAATATCCAATTTTAAAATAGGAAAAGGAACTAAATAGGAATTTTTCCAAATAAGACATACAAAAGCTATATGAAAATAAGCTCAGTATCACCAGTGGTCAGGTAACTATAACTGAAAGTCACAAGGAGATACCACGTTACACTCTTTAAGAAATTCTATTAAGAAAAAAAGAAATAACAAGTGATGGTAAGGGTGTGGGGAAAAAAAAGAATGTTTGTGCATTGTCAGTGGGAATATAAATTGGTTCAACCACAATTTGAAAACAGTGGTGGTTCCCTAAAAAGTTAAAATGACCATATGATCCAGGAATCCTACTTCTAGGTATTTATCTAATGGAAATGAAAATTGGATATTGAATGATAGTGGCATGTCCATACTTATTGCTGCACTATTAACAATAAGCAAGGTATGAGAATGATGTAAGCCTCCATCAATGAATGCATAGATAAAAGAATGTGATAAGCACACGTGGAATACTATTCAGCCACGAAAAAGAAGAAAATACAGAAATTTGTGAATGAAATAAATGAAACGTACATTATGCTAAGTGATATATACCTGGCAGAGAAGGACATATACTATATGATATCACTTATATGTGGAATCTTGAAAAGCTGAACTTGTAGAAATAAAGACAAAAATGGTGGGGGGATGAAGCTATAATATGGGGCTATCAAGCCATATTATTAATAATTCTAGGAAGGAAGAAATTATACTAAAACATTAGCAGTAAATATCTTTACACAGTAAAGATTATGGGGGAATTTTAAAGCTTTTACTTCATAATTTTTATCATGATTTGTAGTACCAGGAAAATATCATCCATTTTCCAACAAAGATGTAAAAGAAATATCAAATTTGATAGTTTAGGAAGGGTAATTTTATGCCTAGCTGTCTTTCGAAGAAATAACTGGTCTAAATAAGTATTTATTTAATGAGCAGCTATAAATGGAAAAATTTTTAAGACCTTCTGAATAAAATAGGGCTTTAAAGTAAAGGAGCTTTCAATATTGGAGACACAACAGAACTGATTTTTGAAGGTTTTAAGAAAAACTTCTAACAAAATGACTCCTATAGCTCTAAGATATTTGAAATTCTTACCAGTTACTTTGAATATAATAGGAAAAAATAATCAAGGTTATTTATTTCTTTTTCATAGGATAATGCTGAACAAAAATCAACAAAGATAAAATACAGTCAGTGACTTGACTTAATGTATTAGAGATAAGAAAATTACTGATTTTATTATTTTTCAACTAATTTGGACATAGAAATTCATTTGCTCATTTACATTGTCTAACTACTCAAAGAGGTCATTCAAAAGATCAAAGAGGGGGCCTCCCTGGTGGCGCAGTGGGTTAAGCAACACACTATGAAGCAAACCGCAGCCACTGCAGCACGAGTTCAATCCCTGCTGCCAGCCAGGGGGGGGGGACCCACATGGCGCGGCAGACCTCTCCTGCTGGGCCCGCTGCTTCCCTCAGCAGTGTGCTTCTGTTAATCTGCCTGTTCTACTCCCTGCTCTCTGTGGTGAACCCTCTCACCTCCCCACACCTCTGGCCTGTACCCCAGTGCTTGTATGCATAAATAAATAAATCTTTAAAAAAAAAACAAAACAAAACAAAAACAAAACAAAAAAATCAAAGAAATGGGATTCTCATTATATTGATCAAAAGAAGCCAGATATATTCTTTTCTTTCAAAGATGCCCATTAGCTTTAATAGAAAAAAAAACATTTTATGCCAGGTGGATATATTTCCTCTGCTTATCTTCTCAAATAAACATTATGAGAATACATTTTCGTTTATACTAAAATTGTCTAATACTACAAAAAGATGGGCACAATAATTTCTCATGCACAAAAGAGTGTATGTAAGCCTATATAAAATGTAATTCTAATGAAGTCAAATCAACCAGTCAACCAAGTGAATCTTTTAAATAAATGTTCTATTCCTAGTTGTGCAAAAACGTTTTATGTTCTAAGCATATATATTTGCCCCCTCAAATACAACAATTCATAAAAACAGCACTGTCTGCTGCATATATAATGTCTATAGTCTTTGAAAGTTCATGGATATATAATTAGCTTTCTAGTCAATCTTCATATGCTAATAAAAGAAATTTATGTGGAAAATATATGTAATATCCATTTGAAATAGGATATTCATAACAGGTTCTTTAAGAGCAGAAATACTGAGTAGAATATTGTTATTTAGAAGATACAGGAATCTGTATTTGAATTCATTTTGCATGAAACACAATTTGGTTCATAAGCCAACTCTTGGTTGATGATTTCTTTCTATTTAATAAAGTAATTTGTAGATGCAACCCAAAGTTATAATTTAATTTTTATAATCAACATTCCTAACACTAATTCTACCTAATCACCAAAATACCCATCTATCATTTTGATTAAATAGTGGAATATGCAGCCAATTTGATGATAAAAAGGTCGAAATCAACTAAAAAGTTATCTGATTTTCAAAACCAAAGCAATAGGGTCTTTAAGTAAATTTCCACTATCAAACTTCCTTGGCATTTGTTAACTATCTCTCAGTATAAAGTTGTTAGTTTAGATCGTTAAGAAGTATTGTGGAGATGTAAAAGCATACAATAAAAGTTAGGCTAGTTGACTAAATCAAGGAATAGCAGGGAAGCGAGAGAACACCAACAGGAACAGATACACCTACCCATTTAAATCTTTAACAGCTGAAATAAGGCTTTTTATGCACATCCACAAATGATGGAACAAGCATGAAGTAAATGGACTAATTTTTCCATGGTCACAATTATGACAGTGTCGGTTTCAAGTTTTAACCAAGTGGGTGATCTCACCTCAGGGTTTTTTTTTTCCTTTTCACCATGCTGCTCCCACAGGACCATATCTATCAATAGTGTGCCCTTTTCAGCAATATGAATTTCTTACCTTGAGATCCCATTTGAATGTTGCATATGAATCAGTCTTCAAGAAATTAATGCAAATAGGGGTAACTAAACATATGGAAACAACTTATCTCTTTCATACACTTACCCAGTAATCTTTTACATGCTCTATAGTGAGAAATACTAACAAATATTAAGAGAAAAAAACTTCCTTTTCTCAGTTTATCAATTTCATAGTATTCTAGAAAAAAATTATTTTTCTTTTCTTAGATTCAGCTTCTTTAGCAGGAAACAATGGGAAGTACTGGACATTTTATTGCTATCTCAATTTTTTGGTGAAGAGACAAGATGGAACTAAGACATGGGAGAAATCATGACATCTTAAATAAAATCTCTCTTAAGTTTTTCATTTTAATATTTTTTTTGTTTTCACAAAAACAATAATTTTTTTCTGTCTATACCTACGTACATAGCATCATGGTTTACAATTGCCAAATCATAGAACCACCCAAGTGCCCTTCAACAGATGAATGGATAGAGAAACCATAGATGGAATATTACATAGCTGTGATGAAAGATTAAACAGTGGCATTTGGCACAAAGTGGATGGAACTTCAGGTGATTATGTTGAGTGAAATAAGTCAAAACATGAAAGACAGATTTCAGATGGGTTCACTCATTTGGAAATATACACACCAGAAAAACAACAGTTACACACAAATAATAGAAGAAACAAAAAATTTGAAGTTGGCAGAAAAGGAGATAATGGTTATCAGCAGGAAAAGGAGAAAAAGGTAAAGGTGGAGATGATAGGAGAGGAAGTTAGATGGAGTATGGCCACAGGTGATTTGGTAGAGGCTAAAATAAAACAAAAATAGAACACCAGCTGGCAGACAGACAGACAGAGAGAAAGAGAACGAGAGAGAAAATAAGGGATTTATATAGAGAAATACACATTGTGTGTGTATGTGTGCTCGCATGTGTGCAGATTAAACAAGTAAACCCTATTCACTATAATTTCCATTGTATGTCAGTACTCTCTCACTGAATATTTTATATTTTTAGGACACTTTTATTAATCAAAAAATTCTTTTTTTCTTAAAGATTTATTTATGCATACAAGAGTTGGGGTACAGGTCAGAGTCATGGTAGGTGAGAGATTCACCAGAGACAGAGTGGGGAGCAGACCAGGCAGACTGACTGAAACACACTGCCGAGGGAAGCAGCAGGCGAGGCAGGAGAGGTCTGCTACACAGTGGGTCCCCTTCCTGGCCAGAGGCAGGGAGGTCTGCTACACAGTGGGTCCCCTTCCTGGCCAGAGGCAGGGATCAAACTCCTGCTGCAGTGGCTGCGGCTTGCTTCTTAGTGCGTTGCTTAACCCACTGCGCCACCAGGGAGGCCCTAATCAAAAAAAATTCTTAACCTGGCTAATGCTTCTGGTTACTTAATATTTGCCTAAAAAACAATGCTAATAAAAACTATATAAAGTCCCACAGATTGAATATAAAGTAATATTGAAAAATCTCTCATCTTCTAGCCACTAACAAACTAAACCTCCAGAGATATTGCTCAGCAAATAAAAAATAAAGAAACATATTTTAGTTGTTTTGCAATTTCTCTCACATTGCAATTTTTGATAACTACAAAGGGAAGTAATTTTCCTTCACTGTTTACACTTCACACCCACTAATGTTAATGAAAATGATACTTGAGAAACAAATGCAAAATTTGTCTTTAGTGTTACTGGAGCCCCCAGAAGTAACTAGATGAAAATATGTGTAAGGATTGCTGGTATATAAGTCTCTTTGGAATATTTCTACAATGGAATAACCTTTGCAATATAGACTTACTTCAAGTTCACAGAGGTAACATGTAAACTAGTAAATGTTTTCAGTCTGTGTACATTAGTTACCGTTTTTATCCATGTAACATTTTATTGAAATGCCAGTCATAGGGGCCTCTCTGGTGGCGCAGTGGGTTAAGCTACGCACTATGAAACAAACCACAGCCACTGCAGCACAAGTTCAATCCCTGCTGCCGGCCAGGGAGGGGACCCACATGGTGCAGCAGACCTCTTCTGCCTCACCTGCTGTTCCTATCAGCAGTATGTTTCAGTTGGTGTTTCAGTATGTTTCTGCCTGTTCTGCTCCCCACTCTGTCTCTGGTGAGTCCTCTCACCTCCCTGGACTCTGGCCTGTACCCCAGCTCTTGTGTGTATAAGTAAATAAATCTTTAAAAAAAAAAAGAAAATGCCAGATATATAAGGTATTTGTTTTTTAATCACATGCAACTAACCTATCTCCATAATAACAACATTTGAAATTGCATGATTGAGAATTTCCAGTATTCATTAGGGTTGCTACTACTTATTAAGGATCCCCTAGCTAAAACATGTCACTAAAATAGATATGTTCTCAAGGGATAATTATGACCTTTTGGGTACTGAAAATTGCATAATGGGATTGCATTGACTATATGTAAGCAAAAATTTTTGTTTTATTAGTTGAGATTCAGATGTTCTTTTAAAACTCCAAAATCTTTAACTGTAAATAACACTTATTTTATATAAGACCACTACCTTCATATGTCCTCAGTCTCAGTATTATCCAGTATATTAAAATAATTTAAGCTGAATATTAAAAATATTTTTATTTAAAATTGGTCATAGTCACTTAGTGGGGAGGGGGGATGGGGAAGGTTGAGGGAAGATGGGAGCACGGGGGACTGGTGATATGGTGATGGGGAATACATGGGTATTACAATTGATGTCAAATATATATAAATTAAAGGGAAAAATAGAATAAAAAAATAAAATAAAATTGATCATAAAGTTCTCACTATGCTGAAAAACAGCCAATCTGTTTAGCTCTTATGAGTGACTTAAATACATGCAGTATGCCTATGGTGAATGTTTTCTTCTTGCCTCCACCCCAACGTCTCCATCTCCCAATCTTATTCTTACTGGGACTGTATAGATATGAACTCTATCTGAAAGGATTATGGAATGAATGTTCAAGAAGTGGAGGCTCTGCCAGAATTCCCTACATTCTTTGAAGTTGCCAAAATTTCAGAATATCATAGGACTTCAGAGTTGAAAGAGACCCTTAATGTCACTTAGTCCAACCCCTTTTCCAGTTCTTGAATTTCCTCTTCAAGGTCAATGACATAAAATATCCCACCAGCAAGATTCCATCTCTAGTCTTGATGTTCAATTTTTTTCTCATGTTTTTAAATTAAATTCCCTAAATTTTCTATCCACTGGCTCTCTAAATAAAAAGCAAGAAGATATGCAGACTATATATACATTTTACATGCTGACAAAACCACCAACCAACAAACAACAATATGGGGCAAAAAAAGGCCCAAGAAAAACCAGCTCTCTCTAGTCCAAGGACTTTTTAAATTTACATTAAAACCATAATAAGAAACCACTATAAATGTGTTATAGTACCTAAAATTAAAAGACTGACTATACCAAAATTTGGCAAGAATATAAAGAAATTGGTGTGAATCTAAAATGGCATAACCATTTGGGGGAACATTTTGACAGTTTCTTAAAATTTAAACAAGTGTATCCGCTGTGACTTAGTCATTCTATACCTAGGGATATTCAGAAAAGAAATGAAAATGTGTATCTACACAAAGACTTGTGCCTGCTTGTCCACAGCAATTTTATTTGTAATGCCCAACATTGAGAACAAACTAAATGAATATCACTAGGTAAATGGGTAAACAAAATTGGGTGGAATCCATGCAAAGAAACACTTCTCAGCAATTTACAAAACCAACTAGTGATACATGTGGCAACATGAATGAATCTCAAGTTAATTGTGTGAAATGAAAGAAAAAAAGTGCCTATTTTATTATCTCATTTACATAAAACTTTAGAAAAGGCACAGTGGTCTATAGTGACATGAATAGATCAGCAGTTGAGATGGAGACAGTGACTGGGAAGAGTGGAAGGAAAGGGGAGGGTCATAAAAATGCATGAGGATATTTGTGAGGTTGTAGATATGTTCACAATTGTGATTGTGGTGATGGCTTCACAAGAGTTATTTGTCACAACTTGTCAATTATACACTTGAAATAGTTGCAAAATAAATTTGTCATATGATAATTATACCTCTATATTACTGTTTTGTTTTGTTTTGTTTTTTAATTAAAGAAAGAATTAGAGAAGACATCCAGAGTACAAGCTGTTGTGCTAGACCAAGAATTACTGTGCTGAAGGTGCTGAACTTAGCAGTGGCTGGAGTGATGAAGGAAAGGGTTTTTCCTTATTTTGGATTAAATCCATAGTATGTCCTGAGCAATAAAGTCCAGACTTCTAGACCTGCAGTTTGGAAAACTAATAGCCTCTAGCCAAATGTGAAATAAAGAATGGGGACACAGTGGTTAAGGTACAGCTTATAATATAATGAGTTCAATTTAGGATGGGAACTCTGTGAATTTAATATCCTTGAGTATTTTCAGCCATACTTCTATACAGATATTTATTCTGATTAGTTTTTACATTTGCCTTGAAAAAATTAGTGCTCTTTTCCTCCTTATACTCTCTCAACCCCTCTTGTCTATTCTCCTTATCCATCTGAATTTAGATCCCAGAAAAGCAGACTGTAAGAAATACACACTATATTAAAGATTCAGATAAGTAAGTCATACATCATTATCTATATTTAATTATTCAGTTTAAAAAATATTTATTGATGATGTATTATTGCAGACACTTATCATAAAATGAAGGTAAAGAAAGGCTTAGTCCCTGTCCTCAGAGAACTTGGAACCTGGTGAAAAAGAGAGACATTCAAAGTTAGAATGCCAAGTATTAGATTACGAGAATTATAAAGGATGCCAAAACTAGGAGCACCTAGAATAAAATATATTTCTTCCTTATTGTTCCTTATCCAGTCAAAGTGCAAAATTCTCTGTGACTACTATGCAAGTCTTTCAATCCTTAAGAAAATTGTATCAAATAGAATGATGATGCTAGTGAGATATCTTTCAGGAAACAAAGAAAAAACAAAAACGCAACATGAAGTCCTCTCAGAAGGCTTAATTCACGTATAAGGACACCATATTAGAGAATAGAACGCATTGAGAAAGTGATTCACTGTTTTCCCATACAGCTGAAGTCATTGTAAAAGATTCCTCTGAGCTTGGTTTTTTGAATGGAGGTTAAGCAAACATTCCTTAAACCTGGAATATGGTCTTCAATTTGCGTGATGAATTGGAACCACAGTAGCCTGAATATGAATGGACATATGGTACTTCAGTAACAAGAAATAAGCAATGCAGTTTAATTACGTCAGAGATTTTTTTTTTTTTTTGCAAATAAATTGCTTCTACTTTTATGACAATATTGGATCATGAACCCGTTCACCTTAATGTTGGGTAATGAGGCCTATAAAGTAAGCCATTAAAATGCTTTGCTTGCAATGCTGTTTTTAGAAACTCCAATCTTATGGAAAAATCTCAATATTAAAAGCATTAGTAGTTCTTCAAGAATTCTAAAAATGAAGTGACTCCTATGCACTTATGAAGATCCTTCTAACCTCAACTAAGAAACAAAGGATTTACATTATCATCATCATCATCATGGTTATTTTATTATTATTATTGATCCATTGTTGTAAACTGTCATATAAAAAGACAGTATTTCAGATGATATCCTAGAACATTAGATCAATGAAAGGTTCAAGGAAAAAACTTTTTCATGAAATTAAATTTATTAATAGGAATTATAGATAATTTTAAGCACTACTATGAATACAATTTAGGGAAGAATAATAACCTGTATTTTACCCCTTATATTATACGAAGTTTAAAAGGCAATTGCATTACTATTAATGAGGATGTCACCTTCAGACTTTTTTTCATGTAGGTATGACTTACTACAAATTGGGGAAATAATCTGGAAATGTGTGTTAAATTTAAATAAATATACTTTTGAACCAGCGGTAATACTTTTTGGGTCTCTGCTCTGTTATAATAAAAAAAACATATGTACCTAATATAAATGTTTAATGATATTTGGTGCAGTATTACTTGTCACAGTAAACAACTAGAAATAACATAAATGTCTATAGTCATGATTGATGTAAAAAAAATTTTAGGCTGTAAAAAAGTACGATTTATCTGTTGATGTAAATATTGGAAGGATATCCTCCAATATTAAAAAGTTTAGGGTAATCTATAAATATGGCCTCCTTTCTGTCGAACATATAATAAAAAAAACTATAGTGTGCATTTGTATGTCAGTGCAAACAATGAAACTTTTAATATTGATTACCTCAGGGAAGAGACAGGACTAACAGGTGATTTTAAAAGTCTTTAGATCTCCAAAACATATATTACTGCCTTCAAAAGTGATATAAACATAACAAGATATTTTTAAAAATGTATGCTTACTATTTGCACGTGGCTCCAATAAAACTATTGATTTCTTTCCCACTATCTCCCTTATCAAATCACCACACCTAAACAGTGATACATGAAAATTCTGAAGTTGTCATAACTTCAGAGAAACCAAATGGAAATGACCTGGGTTTTTATACAAATCATTTTTTAAGTTATCATATGATATTTTGGAATTTAAAATGAAACTCTTTTTTAAAAAGTTGTGGTAGAACAATTTAGGAATTAGTAACGTGTGTGTGTGTGTGTGAGAGAGAGAGAGAGAAAGAGAGAGAGAGAGAGAGAGACCTGGGAGATGGGAGATTTCATTAAGTTGCTGTAATCACAAAATAATTAGAAATATCAGTTCTCTTTTAATCATTTTGTTCAGTTTGTCTTTCTTCTCTTATCTTCTGGTTCTTTTTATTGTTTCTGTACTGTGCCCAAGTCTAGACATTTCTAGCTGTTAAGACTAGAAATGGTCAAATTACTTCTTCAGCTTACTCCATCATGATCACTTTCTCACCCTCTCTTCAAAGTTTATCTTCTAGCATTGCTTCCAAGTTCACATACAAAGTTTCTGTTGCTGATATAGTGGTAAACAGAACCTTCCATGGAATTAGTTTTCCAGGAATTGTAATGAGCTTATACAAGCTATTGGTCTTTAATCCCCATGACCATTTCTCCTTATCATCTAAAGTACCCACAATGGAACAAAGTTTTCTCTGTGCTTGTTATATAAGCAAAGTTAGATAACTTAAACTTCAACTCCCACACATGCAGAAAAACTAGGAGACTTGTGCATACATAGCAGTCTATGCATATTTCCACTGTGTCCATATGCACTGCTGTATGTGCATGTGACTGTATCTCCATAAGTATAAACTTCAAGAAATCAGGCACCTGTCTAGTATTTCATAACTCCCAGTATCTGGAAGATTATTTGATGTAATAATAATTCCTAATAAATGAAATTTAAATATTTCAATATTTAATGACTGCTTATTTAGTTCAATATTACAGTAACTTATAACTTGTGTAAGAATAATACTATTGCTCTGCATAACAATCTTGAGACTAAAGGTGAGTTTCAAGTAAGAACCTGAAATGAGAATAATCTGTGTATTTCAAATAACATGGGAGCGAGGACTCCTTTGAGGAGATTATTGAAATAAGCCAGTTTTGAAATGATGAGTCTCCAAAAAGAATATACATAGTAATATACATAGTAAGTTCCACAAAATCTACTACTAGGTAAAATTCTAGTCTCAAACAAAAAATTTAATGTTCTATATACTCAATTAAAAAAATACAATGTGGGAAATTCACTTTAATTTGCTTTAAGTCTATATCAACTATCTTTAGATTTTCTTTTTCCTTCCTTTTGTCTTTATAGCATCATAATCTGAAACCAAAGCTATATCATTAATGGGATCTCAAGGTCTCCAAAGATTGAAATCCAAATACTTTAGGTATTTATATAATCATCTAAATATGTCATGTATTATATTAGTATACATACCATGTTTAATTTTAGGTTGATTTCAACTTTCTTGGTTACTTCCATTTTCTAAAAAATTCTTTAACAAGTACACTTCTTGGCATGAAAAGGAGAGGCATGTGTGTTCAGCTTACCAAATGAAGTGTAAGCTGGGTCACTAACTCACTTAGGTATAAACTTGAACTAGAACCTTGGTTTTTCTTTCCTTTAGTTTACTGTTTCTAACTCAAAGGAAGTAGATCATAGTATTTCTAAGGGCACTTCCTTCTTTAATACTTTATAATTTAATCATATCACTTTCAAATTATAATTCTATTTTAAGTTTCAAAACTACAGTCCTGCTTCTTCATGCTGACTTGTCCATGCAAACCCTCTTAAGAAACATTCACATAATCCTCACAAGCACAAGTGGAATGGTTAATGATACCAATAAATTCATTGTATACATTAACCAAATTAACTTAATACTTTACAAGATTTAATCTTACTATGCTCAAACAATATTAAAATATCTTAGAAAAATCACACACACACATTTATGTACTTCTAACCTTCATCAGCTTTGCTATTCCATCTGAAAATCAAAACCTCTTAATGGTATGTTATTTTGATATAATATACAGGAATAAGATTTTTTTTTTCTGAACTAGGAGAATGCAGAGGGTGAAATGAGTCTGTTTTCAGCACACAGTTTCTTGAGCTAAGGATCTCCCACCACCTGCTGCTTCCTACACTCAAAAACTCCTGCTCCAGCTAGCATTCCTGGGTGGCAAGGATAAAACTGGAAGGGAGGGGGGAAAGGTTGATGTGAGCAAGAGGCGGGAGAGAGGAATTGGAGGCAGGAGGAGGCGTGGCCCAGCTTAGGCTGTCGGGATAAATACTGAGAACTGGGTGCGGGGTTTGGAGAGAGAACTCCGGAGGAACGCCCGAGCTGAGCAGCACCGAGGACAGCGCCCGGCAGCGACCTTGCCCTGCTCTTCCCTGGCAGCCCAGAATATCTTTCTCACACGCACACGCGCGCACGCACACACACCAGTTTACCCCTCACTCGGACTAACACACTCACACACAGAGATACACACTCCGCTGTACAATGGCAGAATCCCACCTGCAATCATCCCTCATCACAGCCTCACAGTTTTTCGAGATCTGGCTTCATTTCGACGCTGACGGTGATTATCTTCTCTCTCTTTTTTTTTTTTTAACTGTTTGAAGACCCTTGTCTGTCCTTCCCCACCCACTCCCCTTCCCTGAACCTCCCTGATCCTATTATCCTGCATTTCTTTTCTTTCTTTCTTTTCTCATCTTCCTAATTTTTTCTCTCCGATTGACTGTTAAACCAACAACTTGAAAGTTTATTCTATGTTATCCCAAAACCTTAAACTTTTTTTTCTCCCCCAAAATGGAAATAGTGGAAAGGGGGAGCAGGAGAAAGCGCAAGCAAGAGAGCAAAAGAGAGCTATTAGGAACTGAAGGACCCTCTCCCCAAAAGTTTCTATAGTTATGTTCACCATACCAACCATTCTTTGTTAACCTTAATAGATTTGAAGTTAAAGACCTTGGGAGCGGAGTGCTGCCGCGTTCGCGTTCTGTGCAGATTAATCAATACCTAGGAAAGGATTCTCTCTTCCGCCGCCAGAAAAATATCAGCGGTAGAAACTTGAACGGAGGGGGAAAAAAAAAACTCAGAATGATATATCTGAAACTTGGGTGCCTCTTTGTCGTTGCAGGAAGTGGTTACCTGGAAGGAAAGGAGCTGCAGAACTTGATTCAGGAGCTCCAGCAGGCGCGGAAGAAGGCTGGATTGGTAGGTTCAAGTTTACAAAGGAGGAGAAAGAGCAACACCTTGAAATATAAATATTCTAGCGTTTTCATAAGAGCCAACGAGATCAGGTAGTTTCTAGGGAACGTAAACATTTATTAACTGAGAAAAGGGAGAAAGAGAGCTTTCCAAGTTGTGTTGTAGGGGGGAAGGGAAAAGAAGGGAAGGAAGGAAGGAAGGAGGGGAGAGGGAGAGAGAGAGAGAGAGAGAGAGAGAGAGAGAGAGAGAGAGAGAGAGAGAGAGAGAGAGAGAGAGAGAGAGANGGGGGGGGGGGAGAGAGAGAGAGAGAGAGAGAGAGAGAGAGAGAGAGAGAGAGAGAGAGAGAGAGAGAGAGAGAGAGAATCCCTACTATATACAATCCCAGTTTTCAAAATATCGATTATGTACTTGTTCTTGCTTGCTTGAATAATGCTGAAAAGGAAAGTGTGGGTGCCTGAGTCTTTTAGCAGATCACCTTCTCTATCACTGAGTTCAGCTAGATAATTTTTAACTTCTCTTTAACTGCTTGAGAAGAGAGGGGGTAGAAATACATTTCTGCCCCTTGGTGGTCAGGAAACAGATCTGCAGATTATGAATCCCTTATTCTATTATGAGATTTTATTGTTGTGATGTTGATGTGGTTGTAGAGATGAGAAAATGTCCTGTCTTGACCTTCCTCACTGAAAGTTGGACAATATACAACAGAAAACTGAGTAAGAATTTAGCAAGAAAGGTATTCATTTCAGTGGAGAGGGAGAAATCCCAAAACTAGAGATGTGAAAGTAAAGTAAATTTTAAAAAGAATTGCTACTCTAATGGAGAGCAATTAATGGTGTTTTTTAAATAATCTATATTTATGATTAAACCATTAGTGAATTAGACAATTGACAATTCTTACTCTGTGAATGACTTCCTTTGGGCATCAATTAACCTGTTAAAATAGATGTCGCTATAAAAATATAATTTACACAGCTTTAAAACATAGATGAAATAACTAGGTAGAGGAAAATAGGTTATGAACTTTATTAATCTATTGGTGTTTATGTAAGGCTGTTTCAGAAAGCAATATTAGATTAGACTAGCTAGCTAAATCTAATTACCATATAAATAAATCTTTGGCCTTTGACTACCATTAGGAGGAGATTTTACACTACATAGTATATACATATATCTTTATAGAAAATATAGATATGTATGATCCTTTAGCATATTGCTACCTTTAACACCTATATGTATATACATATATACAAATATAATTATTGCATATAATATACTAATAGAATTCTTTCTTCTCTCTTTAAATTGAAAACGGTGTGATAACATCTCAGCTCTATTGTATCTATTTAAATTGAATGTTATGTGACACACACTTCTGTACAACATATTCAAAGAATCCAGAAAAGCTCTAAATGTATTACAATGCATTACAAAACTATCATTGCTAAAATCGTCGTCCAAATTGATTTAAAACCATATAATACTCTGGGGATTGCCTTACCCATATTTAGCATTATATAATTAAGGAGGTATAATAAAATGGATCAAATAAAATACAAATTGTTTTATACATTCTCTCTCCTCACCCTCCTTATGTGTTACCATGTAAATAAATTTATGTAATACTATCACTATAGCTCCTTGCATCTTTGACTATTAAAACAACTATCCTCTTTCTAATGTAAAAACATGTATTTAAAATGTCTGGTTGAAAAATCTTACTTGCCACATAATTTAGAATTAAGACCTTGTAAGATACTTCTAGCAGCTAAATGATTTTTCTAGAAATAATTTAAATGTTGATATTTATTGTATCCTAGAAACTCAAATATTTAGTTCTATATATTTTTTCAGGTATTTTTCCTTTTCCTAGTTTAATATTTTTATGTTGTTGCAAAGAGTGCTTTCATGTTAGAGTTTAAATTTTTGAGAGTTTATTTTTTTCTACTGCTTAGGTTCCAACTTGAGAATAGTTGAAGCTCTAATTACTAAATGATAATCTAATAATTCCAAATTTGATATAGATTATATCAAATTGCTTAATACTCTGACTACTGGATATTTTTCTGGAGTATGTATATAGGCATTGGATAGTTAAAAATTTAAAATTATATTTGGATTGAAAACTTCATGTGGTAGACAAATATTTCACTATACTAATGACTCCATTGCAGTAAACCTATTTTTACATGTTTCTTTTTTTTATATAGACCATAAAGTTTAACCTTATAAACCAGATTTGTTTGCATTTCTAACCATAAGATAACAGATCTTTCTGTACTAATGGAAACATAATGCTTGTCATATTAATAATGTATAATTTCAAAACTTCACTAACTTTATAATTTAGTGTAACAATGATGAAGTTCAACAACCAATGTATTTTCACAAGTACCCATTATGCTAAACATGGTAGGTAGTCTTTAAATTTGCATTCAAATTATAGTTTCATTGTTATTATAATTAGTAGGATTATTAGCATTATCTTTTGTGTTTAAAACAGATTTTTGATATAATTATCAACCAGAAAGTTCACAAATTAAAATCTGCTAGGTAAATTAGTGGTCTTATATAGTTTTAAGATTTAAGATCAAAGCTTTGCTTTTTGTTTACTTTGAGGTGTGTGTAAAAAACGTAACTTATTTCTACAGTTGCCTTGGGGTGGACTCTCATTTTCTTACATTTGTTGCTATAATAAAATTTAACAAATACAAATTATAATTAATCCATATGAGACTTTTTTTCAAGACCACATTATAATTAAATTGCATAATTATTTGTTATACCTGTTCTACTAAAGATATTTATTTTGGTTCAAAAATAATTTTGTAACAACAGTAATAATGACAGTTAGCCTCAATATAGACCTTAAATTGTATTAACCTAGCTATTCCTGGAGCAAATGTGCAATAGATAATACCACCATCTTGTTATGATAAAAACTGAGACCTTAATTTACTTTCACAAGGACATAGAATAGGACATTAGTAAAGGCTGACCTACTTTAAATAGGCTTCAGTTAATGCAAGATGGCTATTTTAAGTGGGCTATGTTGGGAACCCAAGGGTATAAATTCAACTTTCTGAATACTAGTTCTATGTTCAGATGAGTAGTTTACAGTTCATAACTCTCTAAGCTGTCAATATGGGAAGAGATTACATAAGCATTGGAATAGATTGAAAAAATAAGTCAAATGAGATGCAAGCTCTCAATTTGTTATTCTTAAATATGTCTTATCATAATAATACATGAGAAAGAAAACATCATCCCAGAAGAAATGGAAACAAGGAATCACTGAAAAACTGCTCCTTGACTTACTCTTAGAGGAAAGATTTTAAACTTATATAATGAGACCCCAAAAAAAGATCATCAATATTACCATCTAAGGAAAATACAAATTGGGCATTATATTTTTATCTGATATGATTTTTTTCTGAATTTTTGAAACTTATTTAATCAATGAATGCCATTTCCTTGCTAGAAAATGTCTTTATTTGCAAAGTGAATCACACATCAACATTCACATTTTTTGCTTGTTCAAATAGAAAACACATATTATTACTCTCTGAGGATAAAACATATTAGAATAAGGAAAATGTTATAGAGCAATTAGTGCTGCAACGTAAAAGCTTTCCCTAGGCAAGCAGTATAAGTGATTATTATATTTCAATTCACTAATGGTTATAATGTTAGTCAGATCAGGTATATGTTACCACACCACAACTACCACCAGGACACTCGTAGTCCTTTACCACAGCCCACTAATTTTAAGGAGACTGGTTAATCAGAATGCGTACTTCTAAGTGGTTCCAATTCCAGTTTATTTTTGCAGTAGGTTATCAACAACATGTATAATTGGTTTGCTTTGTTGTCATCAAACCTCTTAACCTGTTTTCCTATAATTTTAGGAATTATCACCTGAGATGAAAACTTTTGTGGATCAGTATGGGCAGAGAGATGATGGAAAAATAGGAATTGTAGAGGTAAGGAACTTGTGCTTTTTTCTGATATAGTGTTATTAAATGAGCTTCATTTTGAAGTTATATCCAACTCAGACATGATATGGTCCATTGGGAGAAGCTTATTTTCCTAAATAATATGCTATCTTCTGTACAAAAACGTAGAATCAAAATTTGTTCAGAAATGAAAGAGACCTGACTTTTACCCTCAAGGAGATGGGTAACTTCGGATGCTTAACTTAGTAACTATATTCTTTGTTCTTTCTTTATTGTACCCTAGTTGTATTAAAGTTCCTTTCCATTAAAAAAAAGAAAAAGAAAAAGAAATGAAAGGGACCTAAGAATTTGCCTAATTTGCAGCTAATAAACTAGACAGTTCTCCAGGTCACAACATAAAGCTGTGATCTGGACACAGAAATGATTTGCCTTTGGTCATGCAGCTGTTTGTTGGCACAGGTACAGCAACAAGCCCAGGTCCCAGACTTCTGAGTCAGTACCCATCCCATTAATTACCTCACATCAACAAAATACAAAATGGATGCATGGTTCACTGTTCTACCTTATTATTTAACCATGTAGACATTTTTTGTTCAAATATAAAAGAATTGTACTCTTTATAAAGATGTCAAAAAACTGCAACCTGATTTCTGAAATTCTACTTTTGACTGGCAGTTGACCTTACTAAGAACATAAGAACTAAAGTGAATGAATATTTTATGATATTTTATAGGTACAGATTTCTTTTGAGTCTTCAAAATTTAAAACTGTGGGTGTCAAAGTTGATCTTTTGACAGTGGCCGATCCTATCAAGGGCAAGTTGTTTTGTCTAGGAATTAATGAAGCAAAACTTTGATTATGCATCAATTCTTCCACATTCTCAGATTTGTGAAAGAGCTATGGTTTCCCTACTCTTATTTTTCCCAAAGTCTGGTGTCTCTGTCTGTGAAATCTATGAAAGAAACTAAGTGGAAAGCTTTATCCAGTAAAATTAATGAGGTTTATTTTAAAACATGTCAAATCACAAGCAGAATAATATTCTTTTTGTATGAACTGTTCTTGGTATATTAGATTATGAAGCATCCATTTTGAAACAACATTTCATCATAATTTACTTGTGATTCGAAAAACAAATATGGTTTTCAAATAATTGATCTTATATGAAACCAATGTGATATCAATGTGAAATACATTTATTTTTAAACAGCTACTACAAATAAAGTTAAGGAAGGGCATACTATTATTATCTTTATAATTAAAATATTTCCCTGGAGTATACACTTTCCCAATTGCCTATGTGTAACTCATTACTACATAAATAGATAAATTAATAGTAATGGGACTTACATATTACCATAGAGGCAATCTAATCAAGAAAAGTCTTCTAAGATAAGGAAATAACTTTAAAATGATATAAGCAAGATCAGATAAATCTAATTGTGTAAAACTAGTTGAAAATCTAAAATCGGTAAATTATTTTAAAGTTTGGAATAGTTTGTAATTCTACTACAGAAAAAAAGTGTCATTTTATATTTAACATATTTCTCCTTGAAAGAGCCCAGTGCCATTTATTTTACTTAATTTCTTTAGCAATAGCAGGTTATTCAATATATAACCTGAAATTCTACTTTTGATTGGCAGTTGACTTTAGAAAGAGCATAAAAACTAAAGTGAATAGTTTATGCTATTTTATAGAGGTACAGATTTCTGCACCTATTCTGTGCCTATTACTGTAAAGAAAAGAGAGAGTAGGGAGAAAATGAGGAGTGTCTGAATTTATACTTCAGCTCCAGGTATTATCATAATGGATCTGGTTCACATGGATTTTGCATTTTTAAAAGGACAACGTGGATGAAACTTTTAAATTTAGGCTTTACCACATATAATATATTCTAATGATTTTTTAAATTACAACTTAATGTTTAATTTGAATGAAATGCTAGGGTTCACTAGCAGATTTTCCTAGAGGTTAGATGTAAGAAATCTCCACAAAAGTTTAAGATAAGAACTATAGGGAAGAGAAGATTTTCTGTGGGAGGAAAGATAAGGTCAGATAGCCATAGAGGATGAGGAAGTTAATGAAGACTGAAATAAAGAGTTTATAGTTGTAACAATAAGAAAAATATTTATTTTTTATATTACAAAGTGTTTTCAAAAAACACGTCTTATTTGATTTTTTTAAGGGCAAATAAAATAAGTCTAAATATAAAATGATAACCTATTTTATAGTAAGGGGAACTGAGGATTTAATAGAGCTTCTTAAAATCAAATAAACAGCAAGAAATAACAGGAGAGCCAGAGCATAGCCATGCTCCTCTAAATTACTCTGCCTTTTATTAAAGAATAAATAATCTGTAGATTTTCTGCATTAAAATAAAATATTTTCAAGCTTCAGTTGTGTTATTGCTTATGACAAGTCTTTAAGTTTAACTTGGTTGAACAGGGACACACCATGAACAGAGGTGTTATTTGGCCAAAGCACCTGAAAAAATGATTTGGCCAGAACTTCAGATCAAACAAAATAAAAAAGGCTTAAAGGAGGGAAGTGAGATGCATAGGATTAATTAGAAAGTTTAATATGCCTATGGATTCCATCTAGGATGGTTAAGTGGATGTGAAGAAAGAAGAGGCTCTGAAAACCATTGGGGGAAAAAATAAAGTTACACATTATATGTGGAAAAGATGGGTTGGGGAGAAAATGGGAAGTGTCTGAATTTATACTACAACCCTAAGTGTTACAAGGTTATTTTATTAAATTAAGTTCATCCTTTCTCTTTCCAATTTTATATATGATATCACGTGCTAAGAAACCTGACATACATGTATATATGCTCCATATATGTAATATAGAAATCAAATACATAGATCCCAGTTAGTTATGAAGGAATGGAAAACCCTATGTCTTATAAGATTTGTAATATTCTACTCACTCATGTCAAAAACTTGTTATCTTTGTTGTTTCTAAAGAAAGATTGCATTTGCCTATATGCTTTGCTCATTTAATAGATGTACTCATCAAAATCTAATCAAAGGAAGCCAATTGACATTCATGCAGTAGTTTTGCTTTCCTGGTGGGAATATGCCAAATTGATTTGGCTCTAATGAAACACATTGTTCAAAAGTTCAGAAAATACAGTGGTTAATTTTCAAGGTTCTGTCCTGATGAAGTTGACACATTTCAACAACTGGCTTTTCCTAGAAATATATAAAAAGGAGATTAGTGTACAGATGTGTTCTCTTCTGAACTTTGTTATCTCACATCTGTAAGTTGGTTTTTTAAAAAATTTATTTATTTATGCATACAAGAACTGGAGTACAGGCCAGAGATGTAGGGGGTGAGAGGATTCACCAGAGACGGAGTGGGAACAGAACAAACAGATCAACAGAAATACACTGCTGAGGGCAGCAGCAGGTAGGCAGGAGAGGTCTGCCACACCATGTGGATCACCTCCTGGGCCAGGGGCAGGGATCTGAACTCGTGCTGCAGTTGCTCAAGCTGCTTCATCAAGCATTGCTTAATCCATTGTGCCACCTAGGAGACCCCAATTAGATTATGAAATTCTAACAAATACTGTTTAGTAATAGAATGTTAATGTGAACAGGAGTATTGAAATTCTGAGATAATGTAACAAATACCATGGCAGTCAAAATGTTCAAATTTATTCAGACTAATAGTTCTATTGTTGATAAGGTCGATTAAAAGAATTAAAGAGGAAGACTTAATGATTTCGCAGATAATATAAATTTATTCTCTGCTGCTCACATTAAGTATAGATACTTCCTTTTGCCGGATGTCGAATCTCTAACTTTTTCCCCTGATCCCTCGGGCAATGTGTGGGAACATACTATCCTCTCCAGTTTTAATGTGTCTATTTGTCCAGGTCAGTGCATCCACTGAAAAAATAGATCTAAAAGCTATTTTAATCCTAAAACTGTAACAACCCTCCCAGGGAGGCAGGCACTTCTCTGCTTTTCTCTTTTTTCTTCCACAGTGGGATTTGAGAACCTGAGTTTAGCCAAAGCAAATATAATTTTTTGTGAAAGACTACTTTTCCACCTGAGAATTTGGGGAAATGATGGATAATGAAATCTGATTTAAAATTTTATTTCAAATAGATTTTTTAAATGAGTTATTAGGAAAACTTTTTTGATTATTTTAATGAATAATATAGACGATAAAGGATGAGGGCCTCACAACCCAGAAAATCAGGCTACTCCATGAGCTATTTGAGCTATGTGGAAAGCAGGCCATTTAGACTCTCTGAACCTATTTCCTCATGTGTGAATAGAATTGACATGAGTGTCAACATCAAATTTGACAAAACATGTCAAAAAATAGAGCATGATAAAAATACACAATAAGTGTATTATTAAAATCAAAATATTAGAAAATCTATATAATTTTTGAACACTGTGTCTTATTTCAACTTCTTACACAAGTTTTCAAATTCAAATTATTAAATTCAACAAGGCTTAAGTGAGAAGAGTTTTGCCTTTGAAAGTTCCTGAACTCACTTCTCATTGATTAGGAAAACTATTTCTCAGGTTTCCAAGTTAAGTGAGTGAAAGCTTTACTAAATGTGTTGAAGGAGATTAACATGTAGCATGAATGTCTTTAAAAGTGAGGAAATATGCACTTTAAAAGTGCCTCATATGCACTTTGAAATATCTGTCATTTATGTTACTAGTGAAGTTTTCCTTCTGTGCTCTCCTTGTTCCTAGTATACTTAGCTTTATTATTGCATCTATATCCTGTTTGGACATTTTCTAAGAAAAAAAATTGCTTGAAATTATCTGCCTCCCTATAAAGGTTAGTACTAAGCAATGACAGTGACTCTCCAGTATTCAACGATGTGTCTAGTATTTAGGTGAACCAGTGCAAGGGATTTCAACCTATTCCAAAACATAAGGCAAGAACTCCATGTGAAGCCCAGGAACAGTAAAGACATATAAACGCCAAGTCACAAATTAAGTTCCCTGGAAACCCATCTGAGTTGAAGGTTAGCAATGAGGAGATTTATTAGGGAGTGTTCTTGTGATCAGTACCTGTCAGAGGGATTGGAAAAGAATAGGACTAGGCAGAGGGAGATGCTGGAATATGATACACTCTCAGCAGAGGCTTCAGCCCTGATGCTGGGGTGACCCCTCAGAGATGTCCTAAGTTTTGAAAGAGAGAGCCCACCATCAGAGTCAGTAATAGGATGCAGCCCCTTTGGGGATACAACTCTCTTGGTCTGAGATAGTCTCCCAAAGGGGCCTGACAGTTGACCAGCAATACTTTCAGAACCTGAAGAAGTTCTGAGTAGCATATCATAATGTCCACTCTCAATGGTTCTCCTAAAGGAAACTCAGGGATTCTCCTTATGGTCACAGTTATCCACCTTCCCTTGGCTCCTTTAATGTTCTCCACTTCCTTTCCAACATATAAAGAAGTTTGGGAGCTTATAAAAGAACAGGCAGGCAGCCCAAGGACTAAGAAATCATCAATAATCTTGGAAAAGGAAGCAATGAATGCTTGTATGGTCAGCAGTGGTTTAGCAAAACTGGGGGAAAAGCAGCCCTACTTACTACTTTCTGTAAAAAAAAAAAAAAAAAAAAACCTTTGACACTTTCTAGACAATAACTGAGTTACTGTGCAGTTCTAAAATTTGATCATTAATTCACAATGCATTGGTGAAAGGAAAGGCAGACAATATAGAAACACCACACTTTAAAAAGATCATTTCTTTGTGTTCTCTACAGACACATCCTATCCACATAGATTCATAGTTCCCTTTTTTCAAATGTACAGTATATCTTATTGTAATCTTTCACATGTTTAACATTCCTTTCTCATGAATTGTATTTCTAAAGAACCTAAAAAGGATCATTATGTTTGACATTATGTTGATCATTATGTTTGACATTAGTTTGATGAAACTAAAATATTGAATATGTTGCATAAAGATCTGTGTCTTTTTAATAATTAAAATAGGTAGGACCAAAATGGCACTGACAAAGAAATGTATTTTCACACTAGACATGAAGACTAATTTAACCTGTCTGCATATGACATTTTAGAGTAAGCTGCAGTTTATACTAGTTAAATGAACTTTAATTTAGGAAACAAAAATGATTAAAACCTACCTAGCTTTACATTTGGCCATTGCTTGCTAGTTCATTCTTTTAATTTTTTCATGTATTTCTTAAATTTTTATAACTGGAGTTTTTTTGAAGAATGATTTAAAACAACACAATACCATTAAAATATAAGCAATATAGAAAACTGCAATGAAGACAGTAAAATAATATTCACTATAAACCACATTAAGTAGGTCATCTTAGTGAAGTTAAATTATAAAGCAATCCTCAGGTATTTATCTCAAGTCCTTAACATGTTGAGAAGTAAGCACATTGGACACTCAGGGGCCACAGACAAGAAAAAGTCTCTGCCCTCATGAAATGGATGGTCTATGGGACCATCCACCAAAAACCTAATGAGTGTTATCTAACATGCTATATATCAATAAAAAAGGGAAGAGTTAACAACAACTATTTCCTATTTCCTAAATGAATGTTTATGCTAATATACAAGCTTGCTATCCTGTGGCTATACATTTAGTATCACACAAAACCTCCCCAAACATATACTTACCACCCAGTTCCACAGGTAACTCTGTCCCTTAAAATCTACCTCCGACGAGCTTCTTTCTCCTTTGAGACTTACACTTCATTTTCTTGTCCCTGCACCTCCCACCCCCTACCTTTCCTGAGTATTCTATCTTTCTTGCCCATTTGCTTTAACATCCTCCAAGAAACATTTGTCAAGGCAGACTACAAGTGATTCCAAGAACACGATCATTTCTCTGTCCACCAGAGACCTCTCCACACTCAGCCTGCTGGCTTCCTCTCTTCCCTGTTAGCTGTGGGTAGAGACCTACTCTGTAAGAAGCCTGACTTATCTGGTAGCTGGTTACATTAATAATGAAAATCACTTATATCCACTTTCCACTAGCAGACTACTTACAGATGAGAAGAGGGATCTTTACAAGGAAGATGCTGTGCTAGTTTTCAGTGAGGAGGAACAAAGCACACTCTATCCAGACAGATTTTCCTCACCTCTAGTAGTCACCAATAAATACATTATTTTCAGTTTAAGAGTGAATAAAAACTCCATTCTATTACCGTGTTCAATAAGCATGTTGGTGATTTTATTTGCTGGGAATCATCAAATTAAAGTCATTTCCATATCTGCCACTCATCAGGTCAAGTCATTCAAACTCTTTGGGTCTCAACATCCCCAACTGGAAAACATGGACCTTGAATTACATTATTTCTGAGGTACAGTATTTTAGGATTAAAAACTCAGATGAGTACAGAGATGTATCCTAGTATGCTGAGTTTAATAAGAGACCACACACACACACACACACACACACACACACACACACTGCAATGCTACGTACACATTTAAGAATCAAAGGTTGATTACATTCTTTAAATTACTGGAAAATCCTAAATCCCTATTTTAACCTTTGGATAATATCATCTACCCTTACTTGTGATCTTTGTTTCAAAATAAATGATTAAATATTTTCTGAGCCACACAGAACATCCTATTAAGATGTTTGATCTTTTCTCTTAGTCTTGACCCCCATATATAGTACCTCTAAACTGAATGAGAAATAATTTCAAAGAGTAAAAACAAGATTAATTAAAGGACATATTACTCAGGCATAATAAAGATGATATTAATTTCAAGAAAGGTAGAATGACACATTTTATATTGACTTTCTAATTTTCTAATGAACCTAAAAGAATATATATTTTTTAAGACATGAGTTTTTCTAGGATTTGGCAGAACTTTTGGAACTTAAATTGACCTTAAGTTTAAATAGGCCACAAGTTCTTGACCTAAAATCCAGGGATGAAGGTCTATGTCTGTTCTTCAGAGGATTCATCAACTTCTGGAAAGTAGATGAAATATAGTATGTGTAGGTTTATTCTCTAATGGTAATGATGAAATGACTGTAACAGATTCTCAAGGCCATTTTGAACTCAATACATCTAGGAAGCATTGGTTTCTATTTCAACTTTTTATTTTAATGATGAGGGTACCAAGCACCAGAAATGGCAGAGGGAGTTGCCTGGGACCACAGTTAATTAGCAGCTGAGCCACGAATAGAACCCACATCAGTAGTGGGGCCATCAATCCAGCTCCCTCTCTCCTTATAAGCAGTAGACAGATTATGTTCACCTTAAAATGGGATCTGGAGCCCTTTTTGTTCCTCTTAAAAAAAGAAAGGAGGAAGAGCACTGAAGTTATGAAATGCCATCTAAGAAGAAATTTCATCGTTCCACCAACTGGAGACCATAAAATAAATGCAAGCCCTGGATTCAAGCAATGGATATCATTTTTGTACAAATCAACAATCCAAAAACTAAATTTCTCTATTGCTATTCAATTTCCCATTGCTCCTCCTGAATTGTCTTTTCTACCTCTCTTCCTACTGCCATGTAATTGTCTTTATCTTTTGCATTTCTTAGCAGGCTTTCTCCTCAGACTTGGGAATGCATTTTTTTCTTCCTTTCACCTGCATTCATTTTTCTCATGTTTTCTCTTGTTCTACATGACATATCTGGCCCCATGTGCTGTTCTGTGTGCCCTAGATAAACAAGATTGTTCTGTGTACATAGTAGATGAAGGTTTTTAGTCAGAGGGATGATTCTGCTTGGTAAGCAGCTGAGAGGTGGTCAAAATAGTCCTGTGGGAGCTTCCTTTCTTATGCGCTTCCTGTGCTCCACCTCACTGGCCACAGAACCAGTCCAGTCGTTCAAGGCACCCAACCATTGGATAACAGAATGGTACTTGGTAAGAGTAAAGTATCAGAAAGGAAAAGTCAATTCCAAGTTTCTTTCTCCTAGTTTTATCTTGCTCCTGAAGAATACATACAAGAAAATTTCAGCAACAGATCATGTCAGTGACTTGCTTTCAAATTCCTTACAACATTTTCAATCTCTTCCAGCTGGCTCATGTATTACCCACAGAAGAGAACTTCCTGCTGCTCTTCCGATGCCAGCAGCTGAAGTCCTGTGAGGAATTCATGAAGGTATACAAAAGTCTTGTCACTGGGATGTCTTCAGAAAGAGGCTTAAGTAAAAAAAATTATTGATTTTTTTAATGTGTTTGGTTTTCACTATCCAAAATTACTTACAGACATGGAGAAAATATGACACCGATCACAGTGGCTTCATCGAAACTGAGGAGCTCAAGGTAAGCAAATAAAAATTTGAAACAAGCTTTTTCCTTTCAAATACAATTATGAACTCTGTAACTTTTTAAAAATCCTCCCACAAAAGAAACTAATGTTGAGCAATGGCACATTTTCACCCACTCTTCCACATCCTTAATGAAGTACCAGATCAAAAAAGACTTCAAGTACTTCTTGAAATTCTGTTCAGTATTGCAAGACATTAGCATTTCCTGTGCTGTACACAAATTATTACATAAAATAGACATAACGACATACTAAGCCAAATAAACTGCTTCTTTTCAATGAACGGTGGAATTTTCTTTTATAAATTATACACCTATATAAATAGATTTCTCTTTCAAAAGACAAAGAAACGATTAGTCAACACCTACTCTATGACAGATACTTTACACACATTATCTTATTTAATCTTTGTGTGAGTTCTATGAGATTAGTATTACCCCAGTCAGGAAAGAGGTTAAGAGAAGTTAAGCAATGTACTGAAGGCCACACAGAAATAAGACACAGAGCTGTAACATTTAAACCCATACTCCATTCAACCTCCTGCATCTCCATGAAAAGTCCTAAAATAATTAAACTAAAAAATGCAACTTGAAAATAAATTTTTTTGTATAGATGAGCTGGAGCAGGAGTAGAAGGTTCTAAGAGAAGAGGCAAGAGATCTGATGTCAAGTCTTACCTCTAGACAAATTTCTGACATTAAGTCTGACCTTTTCTTGCCTTTAAATTAAGGATACTACATCCCCTCAGATTTATTGTGAAGCACAAGATATTGCATTGGAAAGATTTTGTGAAATATAAAACACGATACTGTCTGTGAGCTCAATAATTTCCTAGGCTTTCAGTAATATGGAAGCATCTTCCTCTCATTTCCTGAAACAATTCCAAGACTTTTCCATTTAGAAGACCCTATTTTCTCTAGCTTCAAGTAATGGAATCACTAAAATGGAAGCAAATTAATATTTATCCAATACCTCCATATGTGATAGGCATAATACTAGATGCTTAAAATGCTTTTTAACTTATAACTCTTCTCATAAATTTGCAAGACCAGTACTATCATTCCCATTATAGAGAAAAATTCCCATTCTTCAGAGAGATTAGGTAATTTTTCAAGATTACACAGCTCCCAAAGAAAAGAACCTAGATTTGGAGCTATGTGAATATCTGACAATGCTAATAATGTTTCTTTGGCATACCACCATACACTTTTAAGATTCAGTCTTCAAAAACTAGCTCATTGTCTGCTATGTGGGGAGATACAAATATTTAGTACACTTTTCTGGTCATGGTTTAACATGGTTTGAGTTTTGAATAATTTTAGAGATAGAATTGGATATCTGCAAAACTGCTAAGACATATTCATTGGCAAAAATTAAGAATACAAATATTTTTAATGTGAAATCACCAAAACAATGCCTTTAACAAACTTGCAGCTCAGCAATGTAGAGCCCAAAAAGTGACAGCTATTGTGTTTTTATTTTATTGAAACAAAATAAAATTCTTTTGAAAATAATTTTAAGTTCATAATGAAAACTTTAGCTCGTTTCTAATACTGACCTCAAAATATACTAAATGTCTCCTTCTTTGTTCTAAATTTTATTCTAAGAAAAAGATTCTAAATAGAAGTCCTCTTCTCTGGGGAATTTTGAAGATAAGTTGGCATTCTTTTTTAATGGATCTTTCAAGAAAGCTAATTTTAAGATCCATAATAGAGTAAAACATAGCTTGCTCGCAGACACGACTTTGAATCTCAACGTCCTGAGGTTTCTCCCAGGCTATTTTTGTGACCACCATTTTGGTCTCTGATGAGGCTTTTTAACCCAATTAATCTCTGACAAAGGCCTCATAAGACTCAAAAATAAATTTTTCCCTAACAGATAACTTTGAATTTTCCATGCTTCACTTTGGATGTGAAATGAACTGTTTTAAGTGAAAATAAATTTATCAAGTTGAGAAAAAGGTCTCCATCCATGAAAAGAATAAAGTTAAATCAGTCCAATAGAACTGGTACATTTGGGAGGAAGGTAGATAGAGTGTACAGAAGCAGAGAAACCCAGTCCTTCAATAAAGTCTACATATAATATCTGCTCAGTTTTCTATAATTGCATTAATTCATTTTCTAAGAAATTACAAATGAACAGTACTGGACAAAATGAAACACTATTATATGCTTAAGTACTTTCACTGTCATTTATATGGCAAGCTTTTGTAAAGCCTTTATTCGGTTTGTTTTTTCTGTTAAATTAAACTCATTCCTAAACTCTAACTGTCAAATTAATAATCATTTTTTCTTAGTCTTCCCACATTAATCCTATTTTAATGTGATTCATATATTCTTCAAAGATTAGATAACATCATCAGTGGCCAACTGTTTTGGTTTGAACAGTCAGCTGAATCACTCTATTCAAGTTGCTTCAGACGGCAACAAGCCCAAAAGTTAGCCAAATGGCCTCTGGTAAAATAAACTTCATACTGGCTATAAACTGATATGGAAATACAGCTTGTGAAATTCAAAACTTACACATAAAATTAGAGGTAGATCTCCGTTTGTTTTGTTCACACTTTTACAAACATATAGAGTGAGGCTTTTGTGCTTTTTGCAGAAAAGTCATGAGTATTTGTGAAGATACCATTAAGTAGAAATGCACCCACTGGGATGACTGGTTTTTACAAGTGTTTGCTCAGATTCCTACACAGTGCATAATCAAATACTCCTTTAATGAAATCATAAAAGTATATCATTGCATGGACTACAAGAGATCAGGTCTCAGTAAAAGGCAGATCACGTACCCATAAGAAGCAGCATCCATGCTGAAATGACAAGAGGATTCCAGGACAAGAGTCCTCCTTCCAAGCTCCTCACCCACTTCTACCCTCAATAAGAGATACTCTGTATCCTGGAATGTTCCATTGCAAGGCAAGCTAAAATGGAAACAGAGGTAGGTTATTGATGAAATTTATCTGAGTGTTCTTTGCCTTAACAGAACTTTTTAAAGGACCTGCTGGAGAAAGCTAACAAGACTGTTGATGATACAAAACTAGCTGAGTATACAGACTTAATGGTAAGACTGATCTTGAAAACACTGTAGCCAACAACCTATAAAATATTACTGTGTTCTTGCTAATTTAGGTATCATTTCAATTCAAAAGTGAAATTCTTTTTAAGGATTCTTATAAGGTTTCTTATAAGGATTTCTTATAAGGATTCTTTTAAGGATTTGTAAGGTTGAGTGCTGTGGACATTTTTAAGACTTAACATACAAGAATTTCCTGTATTGCAGAATTAGGTTAATTTTTATCTATCAAAAGATCAGTTCTTACAAAACCAGTGTAATCATATCACTAAATAATTTAACTTATGCATATTTAAGTTACATTATATCACTAAAATCTCATTTATTATAGGGGTTCTGAGTCAATTTTTACTGTGACTTAGAAAATCATTGATTGTTAGAGTTTAAAATAGAACTCTCAGACTCTATTCATTAAACAACTTAAAATGAGGATTTCTTCCTCCTTTCTTTTGATTCTTTTAATTCTGGAGTGTTGTCTTGATACTTTGGGTGACAAAGTTCAAATATACTCTGTTCTTGATTACCAAAATTTTTGTAAAATGTTGATAATTAAGCTAAGAAAACTGCTTTGTGCTTAGGCACTTAATATTTTAGTAATGAACAAATGAATTTACAAAGTTTTAGGTACATTTAGTCCAAGTTTATTAAGTTAATTAATTCTAAGTAGGTAAAGTTTGTTCTATTTGACTCATTACAGCACTAGGAATACAAACAAAAATTTTGCCAAATATGAATAAGCCATGGGCCAATATTTTGGCAATATTATTTTAGTTGTCTAATTTTTGAAATTCAGCAAAGTTTTAAGTTAACCAGATTAAAACATATGTATATACATACTTTACAGTGAATCTTGCTTCATAGATTTAAATAAGTAAATACTGAAGAAGAGTTAGACTTGTTATTAATCTTGAAAAATAATGTTAAAAGATTTTATTTGATGAAACTGAGATTAATTTCAGCTAAACACTGAAACTTTATTATTGTTTTATTTATCATAAACTGATATTTGTTATAAAGTGGAACTTATCTTTAGTTTTAAAATAATCAAAAAAGTTTTCACTGTAAAGAAGTATGCTTTTTAATACCTTATAGTAACTACTTAATGGCATACAAATGCATCACACTGGACATATCTATGCTCTAAATAATTTTTGGAAATGGATAATAACCTACATTTACCAATTTTCTTGTTTTGTGCCAATCTTAAGGGATGTCTATTTAAAGACACCTTTCAGAAAGAAATTTCAAGAATCCTCTTTAAAACCACTCAGATGGGAGTTTTCCCCCTGTTGGATTGGCTTTGCATATCTGATTAAATGTCATAAACCAGTTCAAATGCAGGAAGCAAATTAATCAAGAACTAATTAAAATTTAAATATATATGTGGGGAGCTATTTCCCTGTGGACACTAAATTGTGTGATCTGGTGTCCAGTGTCTTGGTAGGCAGTATGACAAAATTAGAACTCATGGTCAATAAATAATTATAAATATTGTTTCAGTATCATACCCTGAAAAAGTCTGCCTCCTGGTAAAGACTCTTAGAACAGGTAAAACTGTACGAAGTCCTCCCTTTCATCCTAAAGTCATTAAACCTACATTCATTGTAAATCTGATCACATACCTGTCTTTAAAAATGAAAATAGTGCTAGCTTTTCATATAGTATACATATTTTTAATATATCTCATACATACTCTTACATAATATGGTAAAGCATCTGTTTCTACTTTCTAAAAAGTGAACACATCCCACATGAATATGAATGTGTTTATAATTGGGTGTGTTTAGGTGTGTGATGTGTTATGTAAATACGATAGGGAGGTAGGAAGGATTTCTGAGTAACTAGTATCTAAAGGAAAGTAAAACAATTCAAAATTCCTTAAAAATCTATTCTGTAAGGACTTATGCATATTATTTGCTTATATATGCTTTATGTTTGTACTCTTTTGTGCTCAAAACAAAGGAAAATTAAATATTTATTTTCACACCATTGTTTGGAGAACTTCAAGATGTGGCCAGACCCACTCCAGTATATTCCCCACGCATTCTTTGCTGCAAGCATCTTTACTGCAAAATTAATTAACCATAAGGCAATTCTCTCATAAAAGATTAAATAACTGGTTGACAGTTTGGTTTCAAGTTTGATTTTTCACTGCACTTCCAATTTTATATTATAAAAATGTGGTGATAAAACTTACTAGAAGTGTGAAATAGCACATGTAAAGTCAGATTGTAGTCTATAGTAGAAAATAATAAAGTCAGTTTGCAAATCCTTCTGTTGAGCAGTCATGCTTTCCACTATCAGAATCAAAAATTTACTAAGCTCTAGCAAATATAAAAGAGGTGGCTAGTAATTTACACCAGTATTCTGAAGCACTGTCAATTCTTTACAGATTTAGTTGCAACAGCTTGTGCTCTTCTGCTGTCTTTACCTAATATAGCATGCAATATTAGAATTCGGAGGCAAGAGAAGAACTAAGCTTCTCTTACCCCACAAAAAGAAATGGCTCCATATTCCCAGTAGGCATATGCTTCTTGGAAATCATGACTTTTTTGCTATTTGAGTGGAGAGCATAATGCAAACAGAATTTTGATATTTCACACAGAATCTCCTTAGAAGATTTTGTGAAATATAAAAGATAGGGCAAGTGACAGAACATTTCAGTACAGTCCAGTTATGTACTACTAGTTATATACATTATATATAAAAACAGAAATAGCAGCAACTGTGGTTTGTTAAGCAATAGTGTAGAAAGCTTTTACAGTGCAAAACAAAGGTCAGTTAAAGTATGTATTGTAGACTTTAGAAGCTGATTCCTCACTTAATAAAGGATTTTTTGCAAAAAAAAAAAGAAGAGTAGTTTGCTATGTCCTTTTTAATTAACATCCTTTTTAAAATTTTTGTGATTTGTATCTTTTTGTTTAATTGCAAAGTTGCCTTATAGCCCATTAGTTCTGTGGCAAAAATGTTGGAGATAAAGCTTACAGCAAAAAACTTCCTCTATTTTGTTCTGAAAAAACTTTGACAGCTATACAAGATATAGAGTTGAAAATTTGCATTGAAAGTGTAAGAAATGCCAGTTTCTAGATTTTTGGTGTCTGTATAAGTAATTAATAACTCAAACTGCTTTATTTTGAATTTTCTTCTTATTGCAATAAATCACTCTTCAGTGACTACAGTAATGATATTCTATCTTTTAGCTGAAATTATTTGATTCAAATAATGATGGGAAGTTGGAGTTAACTGAGATGGCCAGGTGAGTCTAGAAACTATACAAATGTTATAAACTGATCCTTGCAAAAAAAAAATCAAATATATTAATATATAATGCTTTTCTCTTGATAGATTATTACCAGTGCAGGAGAATTTTCTTCTTAAATTTCAGGTATTTAACTTTTATCTACCATTAATAATGCTTTCCTTGATAAGTTAGAATGTGTGTGATTTATCAAGAGAAACACATTGCTATGTAATATTAGATTTTTAATCTTTGCTCTCTTTTTATCATCTAGGGAATCAAAATGTGTGGGAAAGAGTTCAATAAGGCTTTTGAGTTATATGATCAGGTAAAAGTTCACTCTTATCTGTAATTTGATGTCTTAGATTTTGGAAAATGCTCACTAAGTGAAAAAATCTTGGAAGTAGAGGTTTCTATTAGAAGGTACATGAGCTATTTAACTTTGCCAATTACTCCTATTCATAGAAAATGCATTATGGTATTGATACACAGCAGTAAGGGTCACTAAAACTGGCTTATATGGAAGATTCATTACGCATTTTTGCTTGAAAAACATAGAAAAAAATGTCATGACTTTTCCAACAAGCTGATAGTTTCCTGGTCACTGTGAGAGTTCTTCACTATGCATACAATTACACTACTCAGCTTTAAAGAACAACAGTAATGGGATTTAATTAAGAAGCAAGGAAAAACAAAGTGTCACTGAGGCCTCAATCCCTGGGTTATCCTCACCTGAAGTTGTGTCCATTGTTTTCAAGTCCTATCCCAAACAAAAGGCCAGGCTCCCAAGATGGTGTCTTCCTGGCACTTAGGCCCTGGAGCACATGGCAACCAGACAACAGGCTGGGGTCCAACTCACAAAGAAAGCAGAAGATACAAAAAAGATGCTCACTGGAGTGCAGCGATGCCCCAGCACACCATCAGATAATCGACTTTGAAAACAGCAGCTGCAGCAGTCAAAGGACCAGATAAGCGGCTACATTCACAGAACTCTGCAAGGTGCCGGGCTCCAGGTCTTCACCTTCCCTTCCCGGCTGTAACAGCAACAAAGCTGGGAACTGTTTCAGTCACTCGACAACCTGCAAAGCCTCTGACCTTTTCTTCTCTAAGGTTGGCTGTTGCAAGCCTTTTCACATCCCCTAGAAACCCACAGCAGCCTTCTGGAAGATCGGCATGGTGGTGGCAGAAATGGCTGACCCCAGAATTGTTAAAGGTCCAAAAACACTGAAATCCTGAAAACGCTGAATCATCCCGGAAGATGCAGAATCCCAAGGGCTGCTTCTGCAGTCCCTCATATTTCCTATTAGAGGCTCCACCTTCACTGTTAGCTTGTCGGTGTTTTGCCTGGGGCTATTCATCCTCACCTGCACCACCCTGCAAGGGGTGCTACCTGCAAGGGGTGCTACCTATAACAACCTTTGATTTCAACTGCTGTAACAGTATGCCTCAAATTATATAAACTTTGATTTTCTTTGAACAAGACACCATACTCCTCTGAACCTCAGTTTCCTTATTTGTAAATAAGGGTTAATAGTAATAGCCACTTTGCAGGGCTAGAAGAGGATACAGTTAGATGAGAATAGCCAGCAGAACCTCTCCATGTAGTAGATGGTAGCATCTACATATACAGTGAAATATTTAATGTGTTAGTATTTTGAAAACTTAAGTATTTTACAAATGTAAGGAGTTGAATAAGAAGCACTCTACATTTGTTTTGGAAATTTGGAGCAATTACATTTTTTGAAGGTTTGATATTAAGAATTTAGACTATCTACCGTGTATTCAAGAATGGAAGTTTTCTGATATTTCAGTTACAGCAGGCCAGCAAATAATGCTATTTGATCCATGTCATTTCATTATAACATTGGTCAGAAAAAAATCCCAGCTGACACTAAAATGAAATATTGTTCTTAGAAAACACTTTTCTGAAATCACAAATTCCAAAATCATCAAAGGCTTTAAGTGAGAACTCACTAATGATGCATTTTACTTTTTGCCTATTATTGAAGATAAGGTTGACTTCACACTGTTTTATTTCTCCTCCTCTAGGATGGCAATGGATACATAGATGAAAATGAACTGGATGCTTTACTGAAGGATCTGTGTGAGAAGAATAAACAGGTACTTTAGTTGTTGTGCCACTTACATTTAAGCAGACTTTATGGATCCATTCAGAAACAACCACACATCCATTTTTAGGAATCTCCTTTAAACATCTTTAGAGGAGCAAAAATAGACTTACATTCTTAACTGGATTTGGTACTGGCCTAAAGTAGTGTAATTGTGATAAATAGATTTTTAAAACAACTTTATTCACATTTGTATAAGAATTTATTCCAGCTATTTTCTGAATGGATTGATGTTAATAAGCAGTTTTATCTCACAGTTTATCACTTGACAGTGATTAACTTCCATGACCTAACTGTATTACAATGTCATCTATGTTCTATATAGGATTTGGACATAAATAATATTACAACATACAAGAAGAACATAATGGCTTTGTCAGATGGAGGGAAGCTGTACCGAACAGATCTGGCTCTTATTCTCTCTGCTGGGGACAACTAGAGCTGGTGACTATGACCACTTACTAGCGATACATTGTATCTAAAAAATAACTGTGCACTATAAGGGAGTAGGCTGTATTTTCTTTTATATCTGTAAATTTAACTGCATATAGATAATTATCCAGGATGTGTGGCACATTCTTTTTGGCTTGTTTCTACACTGTTTGTAATGTACAGATTTTGTAACTATATGATGAAAAGGAGAATGACAAAGCTTAGACCTGTCAGTACACCCAGTTACAAAAAGTAACCTCAGCTATTATTGCTTTCATAAATGTAGTTGGACAAGATTTCTTTAAAAATACCACCAAGATTAAGCTCTAAAATTCTTATCTCCGATGTGCAAACACACATTTGTCACTAAATGGGAGAATTACACAAAACAAATTAAATATTCTATTTCAGACAATCATGGGTCTGTCCCACAAAATATTTCTAAGCTGGATTTCCAATTATCAGAAGGAATGTGCTTTTGCATCTAAAATACCAAACCGTCAATCAATAGTTAGTTAATCATGGTTCTATAAAGTTAACAGTCTCACTAGACAAGATTTAGTTTATTAATCAGCAACACATTTAGCACTTGAATTCTATATAAAGCTATTGGTTCAAGTTCATTTGATGACAAGGGAAGGCAATGTCAGACAACACACAATCTGTCTGATCCTATATCTTTGTTTCCAACAAGCCTACTGTCAGAGTATGACCTTAATCCATTTTCTAAACTGTTTTCATGTGTTGCCGATTATAATTATTCCAGTAAACTGCAGTTTTTATGTCATATTCTGTGTAATCGCTGATTAAATTTAACCTACTAAGTATCCTGATGTCTAGTTTGCATACTTCCTGGAGTTTCTTTCTATGTAGAATTGTTCATTTCCACCAAGGGTATCTGCTGCCTCTGAAAATATTTTTTTTCTAGCTATACCAACTCTATTTTTTACTACATAATTGAATTTTAATGTAAAATCATAGCACCCTGATTGTTGAATGTTAAATCATCAATAATTTTGTGTATTCTGTGAATTCTATATTTCATATGGAGATCAGCATTCAAAATAGTTCTATTTCTATCTGCAAATAGTTTTCAAATGAGTTAAAAACATTGAAACAGAAATACTATTCTAATTGTTTATCTTATATTTAGCAGGGGAGATTCTATAACATTCTTTTGATCCACATCAAGTCCCATTTCATATATTGGTAGCAAGAATATCCTACACTGGTAGTTGACATGTAATGGCTGATAATTTCTGGTTCTCTGATTGTGAAGCAGGGAGTTATAAAATGTGACTATGAAATTTATAAAGTTACCACCAAAGAGTTCATGGTTCTGGGTCATGTTGAATGTCCCCATTCTATAAATTCAGCAATGATTTTCTCATTTCATAGAGATAGGGAAAGTGAGGTAACTCTTTTCCTCAAGAATGAAAAGAGAGCTGCTAAAAAATAAAATTTAACAAATGATGTGAGTGGTAGTTTGACTTTGCCTCTAGTATGTAAGTGGAAGCACTGACCTTAGATTGAATTTAATTGCTAAGAATAAATAAAGAGGTAAATAACTCTAATCTTATATCCTTTTTTTCTTCCTCAACAAAAATTCAGTTGACAATACCAGACAACACACAATCTGTCTGATTCTTTTATCTGTATATATCATTCCAGGTGGAAATGTAGGATTGAGAAATCTAAATAAATAAAGACCTGTCTAACTCAATGGATGTCTCATTGGTTTGAGTGCCTGTGACATTAAAATGTACAAATCCAAAAATACTGAAACATTTGGAGTTTTTTGCCCATCTGACATAATCAAATATTTCTCTATTAAAGACCTTCTCCAAAGGAATAAGAGGAATATATAGAATCTTCCCATTATAAAATATACACCAGAACTAGGTCAAGTTTGGTATTTTTATGATAGTAAAATGGAAAAGAGAAGAGAAAGTCTGATAAGAGGCTCTCTAGAATGTGTCATAGAGGGTGTCTTGGAGAGCTATAGCAACCAGTGGCACAGGGGTGAAAGGATTCACCAGAGACAGAATGGAGGGTAGAAAAGCCAAATTTATTGAAAACACTGCTAAAGGAAGCAGCAGGCAAGACAGAAGTCAATCTGCTGAGAAAGACTCTTTTATACTGCTTTAACAGGATTTCTTCAAGGACACAAGGCACTCGTTTTCACGGGTTCTCATTGACTGGGATGTCCAGTCAGGTTAAGCCCTGCATTCCTTGAAGTTCTTACTAGTCTTTTTTGGTCATATGTAGATTTTAAGGTTTGATTCCCATGGCAACATTTTGGTTTCCCCTTATCAGGTCAAGCCTCCCATCCTTCCTTGTCTGCTGAGCAAGAAGCAGGGTCTGAATTTTATGTTACTCCAAAGGTGGTCTATGTAATAAATGGTCATGAATCTAGCACCTGGACTATCATGGTGGACTGAATACTATCAGGAAAGAAATTCTCGTAATTCCTCAACAAAATGAATTATACTTAAATATAACTGACAGGTCAGTCTTCTGGAGCAGAGAATAGGAAGGAAAATGGAAAACAAACCTGTAAAGGCAGGGCCTCCTGGTGGCGCAAGGGGTTAAGCACAGCACTATGAAGCTATCAGCAGCCACTGCAGCACAAGTTCAATCCCCTGCCAGGGAGATGACCCACATGGCAGACCAGACCACTTCTGTCTCACCCACTGCTCCCCTTAGCAGTGTATTTCAGTCTATCTGTCTGTTCTGTTTTCTACTCTGTCTCTTGTCAATCCTCCCACCCACCATACCTCTGTCCTGAACCCCAGTTCTTACATGCACAAAATAAATGTTAAAAAAAAAATCTGTAAGAGCAAATGTAAGATAGCTTATACAATACCTACCTTATATCACAAACAAAATTCATTCCAGGTATATTCAGTTTAAATGTAAAATAACACAGACAGTAACAGTATCTTCAATATCTCAAACATGGAAAGATCCCTGAACAATTATGGAAAAACAGATTGAAAAGTTGAACTCTATTAAAATTAAGAAATCTGTCCTAATATACTACTAAACTATTACATATTATAGTATTATACTATTATATTATTTAATATACATTCAATATATACTAATATACTATTATATTATTAACGGTGAAAAATCAAATGTCAAGAGTATGAGAGAAGGCATTTGTGCTGGCAACCTCAGGAGTGCCTGATAAATCTGAAGCTGACTATTCTCCCTACCCAAAAGGTAAGGAGAGAGCAAAGAGTCAGGACACTCCACATGTATAGGTGGCAGTTTTAAAATGCAAGGGAACATACAAGGCTTGTCTTGGGCAGTAAGACAAGCAGACATCCACGCACAACCACCATCTGAATGAGCTTATACAGAGGCTTCAACAGGGTTCAGTCATCTATACCATCCAGATAATTTCAGCTATTCCTTCCTCAATCAAGGTTAGATTCTTGAAATGGCTCTGGCCAAGAGAATGGTGAATATATTCCAAAGACAAGGAAGGAGTTAAAGAGCTGCTGATTATCCTGATCCAGCTCTCAGTTCAAAAGAAGGTCATGTCCTCTCAATGACTTCCTCCAACTATTTATAACACATATAAGTGATAAAGGTACAATCCTATATATATATATGTATATAACATATATACAGGTATATATAACACATATATACATGTATCACAGACATTACTTCTAAAAATAAATTCTTAAAAAATAAAGTGTAAGAAAAGTGTGTAAAGTGGTCGAACAGGTGTTTCATAAATAATATATATAACTTCTAAATATGCAAACACATCTAAAAAATCAACTCTTAATTAGAAGAAATGCAAGTTAGAAATGTGATTTTACCATATACTTATCAGAAATACTACAATTACAGAGATTTTGAATTCTAAATGTTAGTAGTTATCACCATGGAGATTCTTACACTCTGCTTGATGGAGGTTAAATTCATGAAGGCTTTGGAAAATTGTTTGGCTGTGTCTATGAGAAACAATACATTTTGTGTGCTTCTACTTACATAAACATCAAAAGCAGCTTAATTATTAGTTATGACAGTGGTGGGTTCAAGGGAGAAACAGGGAGTCACGATGGGGAACACAAGTGAGATTTGCAGATAACTGAGTTGCCTGTTACCTGGGCAGTGATGATGCAAATATTTTCATTTTGTGATAATTCATGATTTGGGTACTTTCAGAAGTCATACATCACTTTCAAAAGTTAATGGTCTGCAAACAAGGATTCAGGGACACCTCTCTGAAGAAAGCAGCCATGGAAAGATAACATACATTTGAAGAGGTGTGAACCTATTCCCCTAAATCACATATGGTACAACAAACGTTACCTCAGTTAAAAAACAAACAAACTACATTCCTAGGATCAAGAAGTAATTAGTACAAGTTTTATGTTGAACAACCTTAAGGAACAGAAAGATGCTGTTGCACAGCCTGAGGTGAGATGGGAAATTCAAGTAAAATTGATAAAGAGCAAAAGTACTAGTGAGTTAATAAAACACTGATATGGTTAAAAACACTGATATGGTTACAATCCAAAGGTCATAAAATATAGTGATTTTCTATCAATAATGTCCATTTCTCTCTCTGGTTTTCTTAAAAATGTCTTATATGTTCCAATTAACTGATATCCACAGGATCTTTCTGGTCCACTCCACCATAATTGCAAGCTCTGCTTCCTCACTCATCATTTATAACAACATAAAATAATGACTCAAACACTGTGAATGTTTACTAGGAGAAAAAAATTGCATAAAACTCAGATACATCAAAATTTTATAATGCCCCATTGACACCAATGGGCAAAAAGCCAAAAAGAAATCTCACAAGTGTAGAAAAGTTTTGAATATCACTAATAAAAAATATATTTTCACAAACTAATACTATTTAATTTATAAAACTGGCAAAACTATGAAAGTAAGAATACTCCATATCAATAAGTATTTACTGAAATCATCACACAGGGCTCAGGATGTGCTCTAAACCCATAACAATCTTAGCAGTAACAATTTCGAAATGATTATCAAGACACTTTAAAGCTTCATAATCTTTGATTAATAATGTTACTACCTGGAAATTTATATTTTTGGTTAATTGTTAATGAAACTGTATAGTTAGGATTTTTATTATTTGTGCATTAAAGTCTCAAGAACTAAAATCATATTATTTATCATGAGAAAAAATTCCAAATTCTAAAAAGGTTCTAAATAAGAGGATTTTTATCACAGTGTTATATATTACATTGAAACACAAAATTCATCTAATTTAAAGAATAAATTGCAATACATTTAAATGATGAAATATGAAAAATAATATTATGGAAAAACAGGATCTATCATATTGTCTCAACTGTTTTAAAAATAGAGGGAGTTTGAGGGGCCTTCCTGGTGGTGCAAGGGGTTTTGCATGCACTATGAAGCATCCGCAACCATTGCAGCACGAATTGAATCCCAGGCCAGGGAGGTGACCACATGGCACAGCAGACCTCTCCTGTCTCACCTGCTGCTCCCCTCAGCTGTGTAGTTAAGTCATTCTACCTGTTCTGTTCCCTTCTCTGTCTCTGGGGAATCTTTTCACCTCCCACATCTCTGGCCTGTACCCCAGTTCTTGTATGCATAAATAAATAAATCTCTAAAAAAAATAGAGGGATTTTGAGAAAACACTGGGAAAAACACAGTATTTATAATGTTAAATAAAAAACCAGAATATTAATTTAACCAAAATTAGAGAAATGGTTACATTAGTAGAATTAGTGGGGAGGAAGAGTCTTTATTCCAGAAGAAAAGAAAGAGTTAAAAGAATTAAATATGGTTATTGTAGAGAGAGAGCTTTGGTGAAGGGACCACGGTAGTACTCATTACTTTGTAAATTATATAAACAAACTACTTCTATAAAAAATGAGTAAGTAAAAGGCTAAAAATAAATAAACCAAAATAAGTAACACTTATCTCTAGGAGGTTAGATTTTTACTTTTTCTATTCTTTTGCATCCTCACCATGTCTTCATGAAAGGGTGCCAAGGAAAACCCCATTTTTCACTTGTATGTTTTTCAGTTTACATGGTGTTTTCACTTGTTTCATCTCACTCCAATGAAGGAAAGATTACCATGCTGAATTTTATAATGAGAAAGAAAGAAGCTATAACTAATTCAAGCCCATTTCCATAGCTACTGGCTTTCTCTCCCTCTACAACACAAGAGGTATTCATAATTTACTTTTTTTCCTTTAAATTTATTGATTTTTGCATAGAACTTGGGTGTAAGTCAGAGATATGGGAGGTAAGGAAGAGGATTAATGAGAGACAGAGAGGGCAACAGAACTGGGGAATTTACTGAAATACACTGCTAAGGGAAGCAGTGGGCAAGACAGGAGAGGTCTGCTGTGCCATATGTGGGTCAGCTCCCTGGCTGGGGAATGAACTCAGGCAGTGGCAGTGATAGTCCTGAAACTTAACCCTGAGGCCCTGAGGAAAGCTGGTACACATAATTTAAAACAGAAGAAAGACTTAAATAGGTGATAGAAAAGCTAGAATTAGTGTTAGAGATGAATAGAGACTGGGTACCTGCAAGATTGTTTAGAAAAAGTATAACATTCTAATGAGTACAGTAAAAAACAGTACAAATGGAAATGTCAAGGCCATTAATTTTAAACCTGTAGTATTAAACATCTATGTACACAATTCAAGAAGTATTTTATGTTCACAACTAATTGTTGGTAAGAATGTCCATGTGGGGCTCATAGCATATAAATTCAAACAGGAAAACTGGACCCTTACAGATTTACTCTGTGAAAGTGAGATGGAAGCTGAACCCTTTTCTTGGTGATTAGGGCAATGGGAGTATCAGTCTTGCCAGCGTTGCTAGTGATTCTGATAAAAATCAAAATATTGTTTTTAGGGCCTCCCTGGTGGTTCAAGGGGTTAAATCGCAGCACTGTGAAGCTATTTAAAGTACAAGTTCGATTCCTAACCAAGGAGGTGACCCCACATGGCACTGCAGACCTCTCCTGTCTCACACACTGCTCCCCTCAGCAGCGTATTTCAGTAGATCCATCTGTTCTGCTCCCCACTCTGTCTCTGGTGAATCCTCTCACCTCCCATACCTCTGTCCTATACCCCAGCTCATGTATACATAAATCAATCTTTAAAAAAATATAAGCTCAAAATTATAAATGTATGGATTTATAAATGTATAAATCTATGGCTTTCTTATTATTGATGTCTAGAATAACATATTAGTCAAACTATGAAATCAAATTATACACAAAAATGTTTTATAAGCTTTGTTTTTCTCCACCAAGAGAAATTCACTCTTATAAAGTAGAGATGGAATGCTATATCCTAAGTGTCACATTCTCTAAACTCTAGAGACAGAATGAATTACTTCTTCCTTCACACTCTTAACACTACCAGGACAGTATGTATTGCAAAGCACAGTCTATCTGTAAATAATAAGTTCCAAGAGGGCAAAAAATGTAGGTTATTCATGTTTTATCCTCAGTACCAAATAAACTGTCAGGTTATAAAATTGGTTCTAGTAAAACTTTGTTTGGATTGATATTGAGCTATCTGAAGAAGATAATTCAAAAGTCCAGTGAAAAGGAGATATACTGAAAAGGCACTATTCATAGTGTAGGTGCTCTATTTTCTTTCTTTTATCATGGTCCATCACCATGGACATAGTTTAAAATGTATACTTTTAAACTTCATTTCTTCTTCTTCCTTCATTAAATTCCTCCTTATTTTTCTAAGTTATAAATATCTGTTCCTTTCTCTTCTAAGTACTTCCTATCTCTCTCAGAGATTTCATTCATGTTCCTCCTATATTTTTGAAAAATTTCTTGCAGGAAAATTACTGTACCTTATTTATCTTTCAATATACAATGTGTACCTATTGCTGGCCTGGCACATAATACATACTTAGTGAATGCTTGTTAATTAGAAATTTATTAGACTTGAATATATTCAAAAGATTATAGGCAACTTGGATCATTTCCACAGTAATCAAGATGAAGGCCAGAGTGGTTCAGGAACCTTTTGTCTTCCTGATGAGTCCTTCTATTGTGTCCCACTGCTCCTTGGTGACCTAATACAAAGAGAAAAACTCAATTTAATATGATTCTTGCATGTTTTTAAGACTTAGTATCCAACTGCTAATACAATATTACAGACAAAAAATGGCATTACCTTCTGCAGACTGTTGAATTCCCCTGAAATAAATACTTCCTCTCCACCATCAAATCTGATGACCTAAAAAAAAAAAATTAAATGAAAATGGTAAGACTAACTACTTTTAAAGTTTCTGAACAATTAGTCATTTCCCTATTCTAACTGAAAGCCTTATATTTTGGACATTTTAAATCAAAGTCCTAATCTTAAAGACAAAACTAACAACTAAACCTAAACTGACTTATTGTTTAGTATCCTATTTCTACTATCTGCACAATTTCTATTTTAAAGATCTTTTTTAAAAAAAATATTTATTTATTTATGTATACAAAAACTGGGGTCCAGGTCAGAGGTCTGGGAGGGGGGTGGTGAGAGGATTCACCAGAGACAGAGTGGAGAACAGAACAGACAGATTGACTGAAATACACTGCTGAGGGGAGCAGTGGGTGAGGCAAGAGATTTCTGCTGCACCATGTGGGTCACTTCCCTTGCTAAGGATAAAACTTGTGTTGCAGTGGCTGCTGATAGCTTCATAGTATGGTGCTTAACCCCTTGTGCCACCAGGGAGGCCCTTAAAGATCATTTTAAGGCATGTCTACTAGAGTGATTTGTATTTAATAAAATTTATCAATGAATAAATCTCATAAACTACATTATATATGACTATTTTTTTAACAGCTAGACAAATATTTTAAATCATATTTACACTCACATTGCCAAGACTGAATCCAAAAAACACCTCCCACCCTTAATCCTCCCCAGACAGTCAGGAGAAAGTGCAATGCTTACTGCTCCATTAATCCAAGAGGCATAATCACTACAGAGGAAAGCAGCAAGGTTTGCAAGTTCTTCCACAGTTCCTAGCCGGCCACAGGGAATTCTGTAAATCATTTCTTTCTGAAAAGCACCAGTTGGGTCAAGGCGGCTAAAGGCACCCTTAGAAATTAATAAAATCATTACATTGTGTTTTTCTAATCCAAGAAACAATTCTGCATAAAATTGCTATATAACAATTTTCTTCCTATTTAATAAACAAAGTTGCATAAAGTCAAATGTTACTATAGCAGCCTGTTAATATCTTAGTCCTCATAGGCAACAGGGAACTTTGCCAGCTTCTTCCACATCTACTTTTTAGCTCAAACAAGTCACTTTATCTAATATCAAACCTTTAGACTAATCATTAGAAAATGCAACTTCAAATTTTAGGGCCTTCCTTTGTAACATGAGGATACCTGTGTCATCCACCTCACTAAACTGTTGTAATGTGTGAGAAAAGAGAAAATACTAAAATATGTAAAAGCTTAGTGTGGTAGAAATATAACCAGAACCCCGGAAGTGCAGAGGGGCTTAGGGCTTTCTACCACCTTGGGGGAGTCCCCAGGAATTTCCCCTTCCCAGACACAACCCCTCCCCGCTACTTCTGCCATTTTCTTTTTAGATTGGCCAGCACAGGCTGGCAACAGGCAGTACTTGGACAGCTACTGCCCAAAAAGATAGGGCAGCGTGTCTCAGCCCTGACAAAGTCACATGACCCTCAGCTCCTGGCACCACAGGGATCTGGTTACAGAAGCAGGGGTGCTATTGTCATTGGATTTTATAAACATGAAAATGACTCAAGTAGGACATATTTAAGAAGAAATCCTTTTCATCTTCTCTCTTTTCAAATAATAGGGAATACTACAAATACATATGAATATTAAATTCAAGTAGAGCAGAGAGAAAAAAGCCATGATTTTGGTTTCTGTTAATGCCAAACAAGTTCTGTTAATGATGTGATAGAGCAAATCAAGATGATCTGTGCATATGTCTAGGTTAATAAAAATAATCAAATTTTTCTGCACTAGTGCCTAAAAGTCTAGGTGACAGTTTATTCAATAACATAGGAATTAAACAAAGCAAGCACTCAGGAGGCTTCTCGGAGCCCAGTTCTACCTGAGTCGGAGACAAAGGCCCCAGTCCTGCTTCTATCAGGACAGGTACTTGTTAGGGGGTTTTTTACTTCAATTTTCTTTTCATCTCTGCAAAACTACCCACTTGTTAACAGTGTACAACTCTTACCAACTCATACCCCCACTGATAGACCCTAACCTAATCTAGCTTATAGAAAGCAAGCATTTTGTCACAAGTGTTTCTGTCTCTTTCTCAGTAACTTTGCACACAGCAGGCACTCAATAAATATGTTAAATAAATAAAATGCAGGTGATCTTTCCTAGCTACTGAGATCCCGAAAGAAGGTCTTGTGACTAGCGTTCTTTACTATAGTATTTTGCACACTCCACCATGAATGTTTTTCAGTTATTTTTCCATTAATGTTGCTAGACTATTATTTGTCACATAAGATACTCAATGAAGTTTCATTCACTCAAGTAGCTTTTGTTTTTCCCCATTTTCCAGCCTTTAAGGTGCTAAATAAACTGTCAGTTTTGTGTTCATATTTAAGAGAGAACAACCCAAATGCTCCTTAGCTTTATCTTCCAATGTGTTTATATAGGGAATGAAACAAAATAGCAAACTCCTCCAAGGTCTTCAGAGCTAAAGTTGGGGCTGTGAACCCTTACTTTTTTGGGACAGGAACTATGTTACCAAACACCAAGATGAGATAAAACAGTCGTGGAGCAAGTTTGTAAGGCAAGACTCTTGCTCCCTGAGCAGAGCTTCTTGTGTTATTTATTGAATGTACTGGCTGACAGTATAAATGCTGATCATGACACAAGGTATGAGGAATAAGGTCCAGGTTACCGGGGACACAAAGTTTATAAGGAACAGAGAAGGGACATCTTGACCATATGTCAAGAGACATTTGCCTCAGCAAAGTGTTTGCTGTTATCACAGGCAGAGTTATCTCAAGACCACCATGGAGACAGTCAATATAATCAGGTCAACAGCAGCCTACACATTCCCAGGCCTGCCTCATGATATGGGCTATTCTCTGTAGGTAGTCAAGGAATGTTCTGCTCAGGTTGGTCACAGTTGTCCATGAGTGGCCAGTTGGTTAGCCAGCTCATAGGAACCCACATTAGTTTACAAGAAAACAAAAAAAAGTGGGAGAGTGAAGTTATTTGGGGTAATGTGATAAAACAGAGAACTGTGGATCTTCTAAGCAACATCTTTAACAGCAAGGTGATAATTATGATTGCAGTAAGACTCCATAAAGATTATTGATTATAGCTGAAATGTATGCCATCCAAAGAGTTTTTAATCAGGAAGATGTGGAAATCAGGTAACAAATTTAAGTGAGTATTTGAAAGTAAAAGAGCAGACATGAGTCAAAGAAAATGCTAGCAATGCAGACTAAGATTGTATGATAAATTTCTAGAGTATCTCCTAAATATTTTCCATGATTTCAAAACAGATGTCAAAAGGAGTAACAAACAAAAATTGTATGTCTCAAAGAACCTTTCAAATAAAGTAAAAGTGAAGAACTACAGGACCAATAATAGATCACTGAAGCAAATCAGGCAAAATGCCAAAATGATGGCACAGAAGATTCCAGAATATTAAGACATTGAAACCGTCTTATCAAAAGTTGGTTAGTTGTTGCATCTTATTTCTTATAGTGGGATAATGGCAACATATTCTCTCTCTACTACCAGTCCTGTATAAAACAATCATTTTATATCTATCAACATCCCATGCCTTAATCATTCACAATAGGGTAAGAAACAAACAAACTTACTTTGGTTTTTATAGGCCCAGGTTGAATCACATTGAATCGCAGCCCATATCTACCCCATTCAGCTGCAAGAGACCTAAAAATTAAACAACATAAAGTCTAAAATATATTAAAAAACTAATAACCCAACAGTATGTCTAAAAGTAGTCTTTCAAGACCTTCTTAGTAGCTTTATTATATTGGTACATTACCTTCCTTTTAGAATCTATGACACTGGGTGGCACTTATTAATTGTATTTTAGTCTTTCACCAGATTGCAATACATAAAATGCTAAGGGTACACAGAGGATGATGACTTTTGTTTTAGAGTACTAAGAGAAACAGTCCAGAGAAAGTGCGAGACTTAAAGGTAGGCAAAACATCAGAAAAAATTCCAACAACATCATAACCCAGGCACAGGGAAATGAAAATAAATGGCACATTTAACAAAGTGTGGAGTAGTTTAATAGAAATTAAAGTCCAGGAAAATGGTATTTGCATACAAGCTCACACGAGGATGGGGACCGCTTTACTTTCCATCACTGTTATACCCCTGGCATATGACAGTGCCAGACAAAAAGAAGGCACACAGTCAATATTTATCAAATAAGTCACTGAACAAACAAAGGTCCAGGTCAAGTCTGTTTGTGACACCATACTGAGTTTGGGCTCTTATTCCCAAAAGTAATAGAAAAATGACCTGGTTTTTACTTCAGTTATTTCATAGGCTTTATATATTTTTAGAAAGATGATTATGGTAGGAATGTGAATACAGAAATAAAGAGGAAAGAGACTGGTAGCAGAAAAACATACTAAAGGGCTATTGTAGTAAGAAAAGTAAGCAGTGGTGAGAACATGCACTATAACAAAAACAGAAGAAAAAGTCAGTGGGGAACAGATTGAAAAGCACTCTGTGCTGCTGGGAAAAGGCCACAAGACCTGGCAGTGGGTCACTGGTCTATGTTAATCCTATTAATCCTGGCCAGTAGGTACAGCAAAAAGATGAAGGTGTATTCAAGCGAGGTGAAGGATAGCACAAGGTGCGTGAGACAGCAAAAAGGCTGCAGTCCTGGCCTGTCAAGTCACAGATCCTATTTAATTTTACAGTGATTAACATTTTAAATTGTCTTATTTAAAATTTATTTATGCATAGAAGAACTAGGGTATAGACCAGAGGTGTGTGTGTATAGGCTGGGGGTGGGGGGGAGGATTCACCAGAGATGGAGTGGGGAGCAGAACGGAGGAATGACTGAAATACACTGCTGAGGGGAATAGCAAGCAAGACAGGAGAGATCTGCTGTGCACGTGGGTCAGTTCCCTAGCTGGGGATCGAACTCACTGCTGGTGATAGCTTCAGAATGTTGAGACTTTAACCTTACACCACCAGAGAGGCCCAAATATTTTAAATTGTTAAAATTAAATAAGATTTAGTTTCTCAGTAACGACAGCCACAATTCAAGAATCCTGTGGCCATATGTGGCTATTGAATAGTGCGGATTTACAGAGTATGTCCATTATTACATAAAGTTCCTCAAGAAGATAAAATGTCTGTCTCCTCAGGAGTTCAAATTAATCGTTGTTTTCTTTTTGTTTGGATGGAGACCCGAAGCAGGAATTTAGTTGTATGAGCTACAAAAGTACATTATTTATCTTCAGTATGACAAAATTAAAATAATACTCACTTGTTCATGGCTTCAACTCCTGCTTTGGCAGAAGCACTTGGTACTACAAAACCTGACCCAGACTCAGCATAGATGGTTGTAATAGCAAGAAATGCAGCTCCTGAAATTTTAAAAGGACATAGTAATTAATTATATTGCTAAATAAATTCACATCTGGAAAACATGATTTATGAGAATTCAAGATAGCATAACAAATAGTAGAGCATTTTTAAAACATCACTAATCCTAAATTAATGAGAGAATGACCTTTCAAAAAAATGCTGTATCTTACTAGTAATCTTGCTGTCATTTAGGATAACCCCGTCTGTGCTTATTTGGAATTCTATACCAGATAAGCAAACCAAGGCCCAAATCTCAAAGCACAGCCCTGTAAGATCCTGCATGATCAGATGGACAGTATCTCTATTAACTAAGGACCCACTAAAGAATAAATCAAAATCAAAACTAAATTATCAGAGACTTCTGCCTCAAGCTATAATGGGACTTGCCTTCCTCCTGCAAACATCAAGAAAACGAAGATTCATGATACAACTATTTTGAAACACTGAACAGCAGGTTAGAAAGGACAATAATCCCTGGGAGAAGGAAAATAAATGAAATAAGCTTTAAGATCAACCAGATTTTTGCCAAAAGTAATAAACATGTAGTATACATGAAACACTATACACATGGACTATATAGATTATTATAAGGAGAAATGTAAGCAAAACCAGGCATTCCCATGAATTGAGGAGAGAGAGAAATGAGGATTTGGGAAAGGAGGTTGTTGGAGTTTGTGAAGAGTATTCCCCAAGGGGGAAAGCAAACAAAAAAAATTCACGCCACTGTAAATGATTTAGAAATATAGGCTTCTTGGGTGTTTGTTGTTATCGCATCATACTCTAAGAAATTTAAAAGATGAAGAATTTAAAGGACTACAAAGAAAATAACTTAGAATATTCAGGTGTCTGCGTTCTTTCTCCTCCACATATTTAGTTTCTTTTTCCCTCCACAATTGCCAGTATAGAAACAAAACTAAGCACAAACAGCTCAATGTGGGGGTGGGAACGGGAGCATGAGCACCATTTTGAGGATAACAAATAAGAATGGTTGTTAGTCATCCTAGTAACTTCTTTCATATATCACACACAGCGTTTCAGATCTCTTAAAATTATTTTGCTTCCAAAATCGCTCTGAAGAAGAGGGACGTGGAACATTAACTTACACCATTACAGCACACTAGCAATAGCCAGCAACTGCAACATCCCACAGCACAATTATAAAAGCCACTTTTAAAGTGACAATTATTTACACAAAGCAAATGCTCCTGCATGAAAGGGTTCCATTTTTCCAATTCGGATTTAACAGAAATGTTTATCAAGGTGTGACAGAGGAGTTAAGCCATTATTACATAATTCAGATGCTGAAAATGAAAATATGCTCTTTTCTCTCTTCCTTAGGTCTTATTTTTTCACCCTAAATAGTATGGGTAGCCACTACTTTTGATAAAATATTGCTGTTTTCAACTCTCCCTGAGTATAAAAAGGAGGTAACTTCTGGAACTGCACTGTTCCAGTAGCTTAAATGTTCATGGTGAAAGAATGCACCTGGACCTCAAAAAAAGGTCAGTGATAATAAAGCTCAAAGGAAATAATTCCCAGATTCTCAGGGTTAGTCACAGATTTTTCTTTCAGAAGGAGAGCTGTTTAAATTAGTGTAAGTGCCTTTGCAAGAAGTTTGTAAATGGCAGGTTTGTAACATTTCAATGCAGTCAACAGAAATGAATCTATGGTATTTAGTAAAGTCAAGTAAATGGAGAAAAGTAATAAAATATACATTATTTTAGTCCACCTTTCATTATTTCAAAATGGAAATAAAAAGTCACTAAAAATAATACTATCTATTAAAATGATAAAATGTGTAAGTTTTTGTTACAATTTTAAAAGAATACTCAAAGGTTCTAAAATAGGGCCTTAATTTAATCTAAATTATAAACAATTTTAGTTCCAATCAACAAAGGTGGAATAGTATCGTTCAAAAACACTTGTGTTCAAATACTGATTATCATCTGGAAAATGGAGTTCAGCAAATATCATTAGATTCTAAGGACTGCTCATTAATTGTTGCTGTTGATTACAAAAGTAATTACAAACTGATAATAACCCAGCTTTCAAAACTAACTTCAATTGATGCTATCTGACTTCCCAGCTACCTTTCCACTTTCATTGGAATTTGATTCCTGTTCCCAAACCTATAAAATTATCTGTATCTGTATCTCAAACCTGAATTTCTATCACACTACAGAATTCAACACCCAGGTTGGCAATTTCCTAAATCTCACAGCTTCACAATCTTCCCATCTCCAACAATCTTCACTTTCATCTCAATTTAGCCAACAATTTGAGTGTTGTCATCAACCCAGAATACTTAAGACAGTGCCTTACTCTCTGGATTCTGTCCTTCTATTGATAGTTTTCATACCCACATATGGTCTTTGATACCTTATTGTAAATTCTGGGTATTTTAAATCCTTCCTCCTCAATGTGCCTGTTTACAGTCAACTATTACATAATTAATCACTGAACTCCTAAATACCATAGTCTGTCAAAACATCTACCCTGCAATCTCACAATACCACAATGGCCTTCTTCACTCTTACATAGAGAAAGAGTTTAATAGTTACAAACTGCAGGTGAACATCACAAATTGCATCAACAAACTTCATGTGGACTCACAAAATCCCTTATTGACTTTTTTAATATCCCAATTAAAGTCTCTTCCCATGTTATGATTATCAGAACATTCCTTCATTGTTCTCCTTCAATATCTCTCTTCACTGGGTCCTCTCCTCAGTATTAATTATAGCTAATCTCCACTTTGAATGACTTTTAAAGTCCTTCAGTTTAACTTCACCCATCTCCAGAGAGCAAAGTCCACACCCAAGACTCTTCTTGCACCTCCAGGCATTAAACATCATACATAATACACATAAGCAACACTGAACTGTTTGTTCCTCCAAAACATTTAACTGAGCTGTTGTTTGCAGCTTTAACTCTTCTACTATTACTGTCAGCAGAATTCTCATCATAGTAAAGTGAGAAAACTGTGCACTTTTCCTTTTAATTTTTGTGTTAACAGTTCACAATTATTTAGTCTATAACATCCTGGTAATTAAAAAAACTTATCTTCTGATAATTTAACTGCAAGAACAGTATAATGCATTTTACTTATTTCAGAGGTTCCAACTGCTTGTTCATCTATATAGGCCAAAAGAATCTTTTCTTTTTTTATGCTTTCTACAGGTGGTGAATTATTTACATTTCTCATCTCTTCCTCTAGCACATGGCTGCTGCTAAGACTACCTCAGGTACACTTCCATTGGCCTCCATCCTCTCCACAATGCCCTTCTCAAACATTTCTTATTAATTTCTTTTTCCCCTTCATGTTGCATGACAAATCTTCCTAGACAGTGATTTTTCCCTCTTTCTATTTTCTTGGCACAGTTTCCTTATGGTTCAAGCTTCCTGGGGCTTCTTCTACTAACCCCTCCTCTTAGTAGTCCCTGGAACTCTGAAAATTTGGTAGAAATTATTTGTACAAAATTCTTTAAATTATCTAAGCTACCATATGTTCATTCACCTGCAAGAAGAAGCACATAGACATTTGTAGACTAACTTATATCTTTCATGAAGCTTTTAAATTTAACCCCTGTTTTCTTACTAAATATTGGAGTAGCAATTAATTATCTAATCTATTTTACAGATGAGAAAGCAGAGTAGTGGTAAAAAATCATAGCTTACTAAGTGTCCAAGTATTATGTGTAAATTAGAGGGCAATGACCAAAATTCAACTCCAGTTCTTTCTTTTCCCTCAGCAAACCATTTACAACAAAGAAAAAGCAGATCATGTCAATCGCTAGTGACAGTGATAGCTAACATCAGAAATCCAATAAATCACAGTTCATCATAATTGAAAGTGAGACTTTAAAAACATCCACCTCAGGTATTAAGCAAGATCAATCTTGTTTCAGTTTCTATTCCCATCTATATATGGGATTAAATTAGCATTCATCTTCTACAACCATTTCAAATACTAAATAAGTTAACAAATGCTTATCACTTAGAACAAAACCTGATACAAAATAAGCACTTGACAAACATTAGGTATTAAAATAAAGCAGAAAGGAGAGAGAGGGAGAAAGAAGAGAATCTGGTTATAATTAGGTCATTAATTATAATTAATAATTATAAGGTCCTTATAATTTTTAGGTCCTTAAAAATAATGCTTCACACATACTTGTTCACCTGCTACATTCTCTATCACCTTCTATCACATTCTAATACCTACTACATCCTCTATCTTTAATAATTATAGAAGTTATAGTAATCATGATAGAATTCCCATATGGGGCTAGAAGAAATTCTAGTCTACTGATATAAAGTAACCCACGTGATTCGATGACTAAAGCTAGTTTAAAATCTACTATAATATCTGGTTATGCTGCCATAGATTTGTAAACTGACACACGCATGAGAAAATAATAAAACTTAAGAAAAAAAATAGTTTTCTTTACATAGAATCTAAACAAATTTTTAAAAGATAATAATGGACATGTGGCCAGTGTTTATACTAAAATGTTAACAAGTAATTTAGAATTCTGAAACACAGCCAAATACAAAGAGTATCATAAAGGACTGGACACATATCTGACAATGGCAAAAGAGGCATTTGTTGGGTTCAGGTTAAACATAATAGTATCAATTTCAAAAGGAAGACAACAGCTAACACATCACTTGTTTCCAAAGTACAGAGGTGACTGTCAAAGGGACTGGAAAGAAAGAAGGTGCACCTGCATATAAATTCCTTGCAAATATTTGGTTGATCTTTGAACTGAGCAAGTACAGGAATGACACTAAGAAGCTCAATTAAAAGCAACAGTTGGTGGGGCCTCCCTGGTGGCCTAGATGTTAAGTCTCAGCACTACCAACACAGCAATGATGGCCCACGTGGGCTGCCTCGGGTCAGCCAGGGAACTAACCCACATGGCGCAGCAGACCTTTCCTGTCTCACCTGCTGCTCCCCTCAGCATTGTATTTCAGTAGATCCACCTGTTCTGCTCCCCTCTCTGTCTCTGGTGAATCATCCCACACCCCACCCCTGCATCTCTGGCCTACACCCCAGTTCTTCTATGCTAAAATAAGTAAATAAAACCTTAAAAAAAAAAAGAGTAACAGCAGGTGACCATAGATCTCAAGCATACAGCCAGGCAGAGGAAGGGAGAGAGGTCAAAAGAGGGCAGGGAAGAACACAAGGGACGATGGTGATGGTTCATGGGTGCTAAGGTGGTGGGAGAACTATGGGGAATAAAACTTAGGGGAAAATAATGATGTAAGAAAATAAAATAAATAAAAACAACAGCTGGAAGTTGAAAAAATGAGTTTCCCAGATATTTCATCTTTTTTTTTTTTTAAAGATTTATTATTTATGCATATAAGCACTGGGGTACAGGCCGGAGGTGTGGGGGTTGGTGAGAGGATTCACCACAGAGAGCAGGGAGCAGAACAGACAGATTAACAAAAGTACACTGCTGAGGGCAGCAGCGGGCCGAGGCAGGAGAGGTCCGCTGCACCATGTGGGTCCCCTCCCCGGCTGGCAGCAGGGAACTCGTGCTGCAGTGGCTGCGGTCCGCTTCACAGTGCGTTGCTCAACCCACTGCGCCACCAGGGAGGCCCCAGATATTTTATCTTAACTGTCTTCCTAACGTACTTCTAATCAAAAATTACCATAGACTGACTGCCTGCTCCCAAACTGACGTCCAGATTTACTACTTGACCACACATCAGAGATCATTTAGCCTCTGAGCTGACTGTCCAGCCAATACCAGAACAGACTCTGTACTATACTCCTCAGGACCAAGTAATATATGTCCTTAAAACTGTCAAGTTAGGGCATCAATAACTGACAGGAATGTCAGTAGAATAAAAACTGGTTTCCATCTTTTCAAAAGTCTTTTAACTAATATATTTTTAATAAAGCCCATAGAATTTTAATCAAATATGAATAAAAATAGATCAAAGTCTATGTTAAAATGAAAGACGATGATGAGAAAAGGAGGGCAAGATGAATAGAAATCAGGGGTCTCAGGGATGGGCAGAGGGAAACAAAAGACAGAATCAAGCACAGAAACAGAAAATGATGAAAGTGACTAAGAGAGAAATTAAGACCAAAAGTGCAAAGTTGAAAGAGACAGAGAGACAGGTAAGGAAACAGATGAGATCCTGTGGTTCAAAACCATAGGATGCACCTGAGTTCTTGATTGCCCATCCAATACCAGATGCCAGCTTGCCACTCCTCCTTCATGGACCCAACTCATTGTAAACATGGCACTATTAGCTACCATAAGTCAGATCAAAGGACCTGCTCTCGAGAGACAAAATATACAGATATAAATGAAGTTATCTACTGCTTCCAGACCATTATCTCCTTCAAAAACTATAAAGAATGTAACTGAGGGCCTCCCTGGTGGTGCAGTGGGTTAAGCAACGCACTATGAAGCAAATCACAGCCACTGCAGCACGAGTTCAATCCCTGCCACCGGCCAGGGAAGGGACCCACATGGTGCAGCAGACCTCTCCTGCTGTGCCCGCTGCTCCCCTCAGCAGTGTATTTCTGTTGATTTGCCTGTTCTGCTCCCCGCTCTCTGTGGTGAATCCTCTCACCGCCCCCACACACACACACCTCTGGCCTGTACCCCAGTGCTTGTATGCATAAATAAATAAATCTTTAAAAAAAAATGTAACTGAGAGGACCCTGAGAGAGAAATACCTATTTCTAAGTGTCAAAGGAGCTCGAAAAGTGCAATTCCAAAAGCCAAGGTGAGAAAGAAATGTATACACCGGGAATCACTAATCTCCCTCTTCCTGGAGAGCCTGGTTTCCCACTTAATGCAATTTAAATCAAACCTGCGAACAGTAGAATGAAGTGATGAGGCCTTCTAGAGCCATGAAGCCAAGAGACCAACTGAGACATGGCAGAAAGATTCTGACCTTTAGAATGATAATCCCAGCAAGTGGTGGATTTGCTTTGTGAAGAGACAATTTATGAACAGAGCTTTTCAGGGCCTGGATAGTGAAGACCACCTGGGAAGTTTCTCCTTAGTCTTCTTAGTCAGAGACAGCATTTTATAGCAAGCTGTACATAGCTCTTTGCCTTTACTTCATGAAGTTTTACACAGAAGAAAGAAGTGATCATGTCTTTATTTGAAAAGCTCTTTAGCAAAAATTTAGGGAGAAGGGAATGAGTTTGTCAGAGTGATTTGAAATTTTCTACATTGTTAAGCCGGTGCTTAATAAATGATGAAGAAATTTCTAATGTTCAAAAGAAAAAGGAAATGAAGATGTTAGTGAAAAAATAATAAAGGCGTTAGTAAAAGATGGGGAGGAATAAAAATCAGACGGAGAAAGGAGGGAGAAGAAATACAAAAATCTAGGGTCTTCAAACAGAGAAGGGAAAAGAACAAATCAAGCATGCTCCTTTCTGTTTCCCTTTCCAGTCATTCAATCCTGCTGGAAAAAAAAAAAAAATGTCATGCAAACCCTAAATTTAAATCATATTCACTTTAGGGCCTTCCCAGTGGCTCAAGGGATTAAGCACCGCACTATGAAGCATTCGCAGCCACTGCAGTACGAGTTCAATTCCCCACCAGGGAGGTGACCCACATGGCATGGCAGACCTCTCTTGTCTCATCTGCTGCGTCTCTCAGCAGTGTATTTCAATAGGTCTGCCTATTCTGTTCTCCACATTGTCTCTGGTGAATCCTCTCATCCCCGCCAACACACACCTGTGGCCTATACCCCAGGTTCTTGTATACATAAACAAATAAATCTTTAAAAAACTAAACCATATTCACTTTGCTGGAGTGGAAATGAGTGACATGAAGTTTAGATTTCAATGAGTATGTGGAGAAAAGATGGAAGGTATCAGCATACTAACAGAGTGTTAGTCTCTCCAGCATCCTTCTCTCTGTATTATATCCATTTACAAGCTGGCATGAGGACTGTCCAAACCGCGTAGAAAAAATTAAACCTGATGAGGAAAAACTTCCGAAGCAGCACCTAGAATATGGACAGTTCCATGCCTTCCTTGCTCCCCTCAACACCCAATGACATCCTTCTAGAAGCACAAAAGCACCTCTTCTGTCCTTATTCAGATGCTCTCCACTCTTTCTGAGAAAGTGCCCCAACTTTGAAGCCCCAGCTCAAACTAGTTCCCACAGTTTTGTTCACCTCAGTCATCCAGACATGCAGTACAGAGCCTGATACATAAAAGGTGTAAGTGTCTAATAAACAAAAATATACTGATTCTAGGCATATATTTATATATATATATAACACATACATAGATTATACTGATTTTACTTATATCACATAAACTTTTATAAAGAAATTTTTTCATATTACCAAATAAAAATGATCTAGTAATTTCCTTCTAAATATAGTCTCTTTTCAACATCTCAACCTCATTGATATGATCATCACCCAAAGTATTCAGGCCAGCTTAATACTCCATCTAATCAGCAAGGCCTGTGGACCTTATCTTCTAAATGCCTAGTTTACCCACCACGCCATTCATCAAAATGTCCAAAGAAAAGGTTAACCCTGATGAATGGTTTCCTTAATCTTATCCATCCCCCACACTGTTGGCTAGTAACCTTTCCAATCATCTCACATTCTTCCTGAGACACCTTCCAGAGAAATCCATAGGGAAGTAACATCCCATTTCTTTCAGAGTAAATATCAAACTTCCTATTATAGCAATGCAACCTCACTCACCCCCTTCCCCATAATAATTCTTCCTAAATTCTCCCACCTCACTTCTAACCACATCAAATTTCTTATCAGGCTCTAAACTCATGTTTTTCCCCTCTGCCAGGTCTCTTCCCATGGATATTTATATTTCCTTTCCTTCCTTTCTCTCCACATCATATCTTTAAAAATTCTGTTTCTAGGCTTCCCTGGTGGCACAAGGGGTTGAGCGCTGCACTGTGGGGCTTCTGCAGACACTGCAGCCTGAGTTTGAGTTAGGTCCCTGGCAGGGTAAGAGACCTGCATAGCACAGCAGACCTCTCCTGCCTCACCTGCTGCTCCCCTCTGCAGTATATTTCAGTCAATATGCCTGTTCTGCTCCCTACTCGGTCTCTGGTGAATCCTCTCACCACCCCGTACCTCTGGCCTGTACCCCAGCTCTTGTATGCATAAATAAATTTTTAAAAATCTTAAAAAAATAAAAATTCTATTTCAATTGCATCTGGTCCCTCAACTTTATAATCACTCCTAGAGAGAATTATTCACTCTCTGGATTTCTAGTACAACCAAAACATGTTTATTATATCCCATAATACATAATACAGAATATGGCACTTATTTAAGTATCTTTCTTTCCCATTAAATTATGAGCTGTACAACAACAGGCACGCTCCCATTAACTTCTGCGAGAATCCCCACAGCATAGCAGAGAATTAAGTATAGTACAGACCCAATAAATAAGTGAGAAATAAATCAACATACCTTTCTGTGCTTTTATTAGTTGCTTCCCAATTTCTAGTGTCACAAAGGCTGTGCCATTTAGAACTATGTCAGTTATGGTCTTCCAAGCATTAGCAGAAAGTCTTTCAGTGGGAGAAATAAAATTCCCTGCTGCATTGTTTATCACAATCTAGTAAATGAATAAGGCAAGTTACAGAAACTTTTAGATGAGTAAGAATATCTTCCCACAGGGGCTTTTATTTCTGAAATTAACCCAAATGATGTAATAAATCTGAGATTCACAGTCATAGCCATGAATTAATATCAAGAGGTTTGGTTTATTTTTACTTTTTTTGATCCTGTGAAAATCTATTTTATTTACCAAATTTCAGAACCCTAATTCTTATCTCACAATCAGGGTAGAATCCATAACTGAGAAAATAAATACAGACTAAGTATACCTACTATGTCACCATACCTTATTTCAGGAAATTTCAAGAAATGCCTTTCAAATCATTTAATTGCTTGGCTTCATTTTAAGTTAACCTTTCCAATGAAATTTTTGGTTAATGACCTATTTCTTCACTATAAATAAGATTCCACTTAGGTCTATAGCAAATTCAGTATTATCAGTCTCTCTAAAAATATCTTTTATATTGAAGAGTGCTCTCTTTGAGATTACTGGAGGAGATAATCTCTTTCCAATACCATTATGTATCTCAGGTCATAAAAGAGAAATCTGGAGGCTCTTGTAGATCTCTTTGTTTTTGTTATTCTCCTCCACTGAGAGAGATAATCAAAAGTTATTAGGAAAAGCAAGCAGCATGAATCATTTAAACAAGATATTATGCTCTGGGGTAACTGCTCTTCTTATTTCATAATCTCATTAAATAAAGTGAAATCAGGTTTGTTCTATATGATTGTAAATGCAATTTTAAAGTATTCCAGAGAGGAAGGAGTGTAGTGGTCTTAGAGCTAGGATTTTTCTAAGGACAGAAAGTAGGTGTTTTTCAGCACAGAACATGCTAACATCAATATTCGACTTCCTTAGTGCATCTCAGTGAGTGTTATCAACATCAAACACCTCGTACTTTGGCCTCACCACAATTACACTTACATCAGGGTGTCCTGTGACTTTGATCAGTTCTGACACAGTTTTTTGAACCATTTCAGGATCCCTCACATCACACTGAATTGCATGAACCTACAAAATAACAATGAAAAAAAGTATTGTAATTTAAGATTTCCTAAACCAAAAGCATGACCGTTATTTAGGCAGTCCTAAATCGGAATTCCTAAATCTGAATATTAAATAATTGTTTTTCAATGTACCTTATTTCCAGTTTGAGAAGAAATTTGTTCTGCAGTAGCTTTCAAAACATCAATCTTCCTAGAAATAAATACATACTTTGCATGAATTCTGAAATGACTTGATATTTTTTACTTTTTAATTCTTCAGTTGAAGAACAAAAGAGGATCTATAGCTTAAAGAAACATATCTTTGAAAAATGCAAAAGTTACATCCACAAAAAAATCAATATGAATGGATTAACTTTCTAAATAAAATTCAAGTAACTTTTATATATCTAACACTAACTTTTTGAATTATTCACTTTTAAACCTGTTATTTTTTTATCTAGTCACTAAAAATTATTTTCTTTATTATAATCATTTCTGTCTGTTCCTTTGCCCAAGACTACTTTAGAAGGAAACATATTCATGGGCATAATATAAGCTTATATTATACTACATAAAATCTATATTATATCAAATCTATAACAGTAGATTTTAGACTGAATTTATGGGTTTTGGAAATAAATATACATTTGGAATTCCATGCCCTTGAAAGAAACACAAAAAATAACCTATAGTTTTATGAAAAGTTTCTGTACAACAAAAGAGATGTTAACCAAAACAAAGAGACACCTACTGACTGGGAAAAAAATCCTTGCACTCCATACAACTGAACAGGGACTGATCACAAAGATATACAAAAACTCACACAACTCAACAAAAACAAAGTAAACAATCCTGTCAAGAAATGAGCAGAAGAAATTAAAAGATACTTCTTCAAAGAGGAAATGCAAACGACTAACAGGCATATGAAAAAAAAATGTTCAACATCCTTCAAATCAGGGAAATGCAAATTAAAATCACAATGACATACCATCTTACACCAGTAAGAATGGCACATTTAAAAAAAAAAAAAACTAGCAACAACAAATATTGGTGAGGATGTGGTGAAAAAGGAACTCTCCTACACTACTAGTGGGAGTGCAAATTAGTCCAACCACTATGAGAAGTTGTTTGGGGGTTCCTCAGTCTACTAAAAATGGAACTACCATATGACCCAGCAATTCTACTCCTAGAGATCAACCCAAAGGACACAAAAACATAATACAAAAGAATACCAGTAGCCTTATGTTTATTGCAGCACTATTTATAAAAGATGAAACTTGGAAATAACCCAAATACCCCAAAATAGATGACTGGATCAAGAAAATGTGGTACACAATGGAATACTATTGACCAATCAAAAGACATAAATTAATGCCATTAATAGCAACATGGATGGAGCTAAAAGGAATTATGCTAAATAAAGTCAGTCAGAAGGAAAAGAAAAATATTGGACAGTTTCACTTATAGGAGGAATACAGGGGGACAAAATAAGGCATTAGGGAAAAAATAAATACAATAAAAAAAAACCCACAACACAACAAAAATAAACCAACAACTATAAATCATAGGCATTCTGCAAGGGATGGGGAGGGAGAGGGATCAGAACAAGGGAAGGAAGAGCACAGGGGACTGTGGTGATGGTTCGTGGGTGAACTGGTGGTGGAAATTCTATGGGGACTACACCAGAGAGGAGAAAGCAAACATTGTTAAAAAATGAAAAATGATGTAAACTATATATAAATTTAAAAAACTAAAGAGTTTTAGAAAGAAAATATATTTAACACGCTAAACATTACAAAATGAAAACCAAAATGTGCTGGCTAGTTTAAATAAAAGAAACATCTGAAAGATATTCCTTTTTACATAGTGACTTGTCATTCAAACTACTACTTAGTTTAACTAAGTAGCAGGGATAGATTTTTCACTAGTCTCTAAAGCGCTACACTGACATAGGTATAGGGTGCCAGGACAGGCCTAAATCAGAAGGAATTCCTTCCACATAGTCTTACGCTGACTACATTCATCACAAACAGGTATTTTGAAGTATTTGCCCAGCTTACAGAAAATTAAGGTGTACATCCATTATGCCAGTACAAGGTCAATTATTCAGTCACCGTAATCATTCCCACTGAAAAAAAAAAACAGCTGCACTGGAGTACTTTTTGACTTCATCTTTACATACAGAAAAAAAAAATTCCATCACTGAACTGGGAAATGTGTAACTCATCATTGTCATTATCAATCATCATTTCTATTACCACAAATCAAAACTGACTTTCCAAATAATCTAAAGGCTGTTTCATAGACTCTAAGAGGCAAGTCAACACTTCTAGCAAGGTGCTGTTGTCAACACTGCAGCACAGATTTGTTTCTGATGGACTTACCGGCTCGCTATCACACACTGAGCACCCAGACTGGACAGGAGAGTTGTCATTCCTTTACCGAGGCCAGTGCCACCTCCAGTGATGAACGCCACTTTTCCTTGAAAACTATTAGGTGGTAGCATCGCTTTTTGTAGTGGTGGAAAGAATTTAGACTGAAAAGCTTCAGTGCTTTGATATAATATTTGTGTTCCATGACTAAAAGCCTGAAAAGAAAAAAAAAAAAAGTGAAATTTGCATGTATATCTTTCCACAAGAGAATAAGTTTTTAAAGAATTTACTCTTGAATTTAATATTAACTGAATTCTTGGATTTACACAAACTTACTGTAACACATTGATATTATGTACAGTTATTATTCTTTTACTTTTGGGATTTTAAGTGACATGGTGGAATGGTTAATAGTACAGGCTTTAGAGCTAAATGATGAGGATAGAGTTTCTCCCCAATGGTATAACTTTCATAAGTTGTTTAACCTCTTCTTTAGTGAAACCTCAGTTTCTTCTATAAATGGAGATAGTAATAGAACCTTTGTCCTAGGGCACTTTAAAGAGTTACATAAGTTTATATAAGCAAAAAAATGCAACATTGTATAGCATATAGTAAGCATTAACTATAAATGTTAGCATTATTATTTGCAGGTATTTTGTTTAAATTTAACTTCTGAAAAACCAACAAAGCATTCTGTCTTATAAGAAGAATAAATTGGATAAAAATCACATTCCATCTTTCAAAAACTGAAGAAAATTATAAAAAGTTCTCTGTGATTTTTTTAAGTCAAATGCTTCTTCCTATTTTGTCTTTTGAATCACACATTTATAACAAGTAAAATATGTTACATTTAAAATGAAATAAAAATTGGGCCTCCCTGGGTGGCACAGAGGTTAAGTCTCAGCACTATCAAGCTATCACCAGCCACTGTAACATGAATTCAATCCCCAGCCAGGGAGCTGACCCACATGGTGCAGCAGAACATTCCTGTCTCACCCACTGCTCCCCTCCCCTCAGCAGTGTATTTCAGTAGGTATGCTTGTTCTGCTCCCCACTCTGTCTCTGGTGAATCCTCTCACCCCCTGCAGCTCAAGCCCACACCCCAATTCTTACATGCATGCATAAATAAAAATAATAAAAATAAAATGGGAGAAAAATCCAACCATGTTGAACTAAAACATATTTGCATGATGCTACCTTATATTTCACAGTTTATACTCACATTACTTGTGAAAAATCACTGCAATTCTCACATTTAATTATATAAACAGATTTTAAGTGTAAGACATAATAACAAACAATAGGAGCTAATACTCAGTAAATCAGTACCATGTGTCAGGAACAGCTATCAAACTAACCCTTACCACTCATGAAATTGGTATTATTTCTGCCCAGTTGTATAGGAGGGGCGCAGAGAAGTTCAATATATCGTTCTAGCTGCAGAATCAACATTCATATTTGTTGACAGGCTCCAGAACCCTCCTCCCCCTTGTATATTTCCTCTCTATTCACTGAGTTTAATGATCACAGCAAAGGTGGATGTGATAGTACCCATCGAGTCATGGCTGTGACATAAAAAACGTAGCACCCATTACTTCCCACTCAAGCATTACTGCTACACTGAATGGGCTACAATCAAATGATGCAGAAGTTTATCCTAAGCACACTACACAAGAAACTGTATATGTGATGTTAAATGAAAACAGGAATATATAGTATATTTACTATAATTAAATATATATGAACAGAAGGAAATAACTACAGGGAATAGTAGGTCTACTAAACTCTCAGTACATTAACTCTAACAACCCTATAAAGTAAATCCTATTACTAGCCCCATTTTATAGATGAGAAATGTGAAGTACATAAAGGTCAAATAACTGTTAAAGATAAAAATAGTAATTAGAGATTTAATTCAAATCCAAAGTCTATTTTGTACTCACTTTTTATGACACCCATGCCTGACACCGTATCCCAACCAAGCCCCTAACAATAATGCACATCCTAAACATAAACCTAACCCGTGCATAACCCTCAGCCATACCCAAAAGCTGAGCAGTGCCCTAAGCCTAACATGGCGCACTAGATCTTAAACACACCCCAACCTGTATCCTAACCCTATCCCGTCCCCTAACCCAAACCCTAAACCCCAACCCGAAATTTAAGCCCTAAACTGTAGCCTAAGGTCTAACCCAAACTCAAAACCGACCCCACCCTCTAAACCTGACACACACCCAACACCTTAGCCGTACCCTCACCTGGTTCCTAACATGAAGCCGAACCCTAGGCCCAAATTCTAGCCCATACCCTAATTTTTACCAAAACCCTAAAAGTTACCCAAAACCTACTGTGTATCCTAACCTTAATCCTGCTATACAGCCAGACCATAACCTAAAACTGACCTAACCAGTAGCCTAACCCCAAACCTAACCCGCATCCTAACTCTCACCCGTGCCCCATCCCTAACCAGCACCTGAACCCGAACCCGAACCTGTGCCCTAAATCAGTCCACCACCGGAAGCTTCAGCATACTGTAAGCCATGACAAATGCCCACTGGTTCCTGAACCCTAATACTAAACCCTAATCTGCACCCTGCCTTGAAACTGAAACCTAAACCCTAGCCCCCTGCCAACCCATGCCCTAACCTGCACCATGATGGTCACCTATACCCTGACAGTCACATGTGCCCTTCACCATATCATAACCCATCCATTAACCCTAAACAATATCCTAAACATAATCCTAGTCTGTACCCTAGCATGCAGCCATATCCTAAACCTGAGCAGAGCCCTAAACCTAACACGAGAACATGACCTTAACTGTACCCCAAGCCATATCTTAACCTTATCCCGTACCCTAACCCTAACCCCTATTAAACCCCTAACATGTATCCTAGGCCATAACCCATACCCCAAACCTTGCCTGTACCCTAACCCTGACACACACCCAACATCTTAGGCACATTCTCACCCCGATCTCCAAGTGAAGCCAGGCCCAAACCCTAGCCCGTATCCTAACTTTTAGAAGAAACCTAAATTGTACCTGAAACCTTTATGTATCCTCACCCTAACCCAACCCACTTACCCCCAGACCCTACATTAAAACTGACTCTTGCACTAACCAGTAGCCTAACCCCAACCCTATCCCTTAGTCCAGTTCACTCCTGTGCCTCATCCCTAAGCTGTAACTAGCCGGAACTTTTACCCTAATCCTGTCCAATACCCAGAAGCTTAAGTGTACCATCAGCTGGTAGCTACTGAACCCTAACCCTAACCCCTACACCTCACCCTGCCTCTAAGCCTTACCCTAACCCCTAGCCTCCTGCCAACCCGTGCCCTAACCAGTACCCTGTCACCTGTACCCTGACCACACGTGCCCTACACCGTATCCTAACTAGGCCCCAACCCTAACCCATATCCTAAACATAACCCTAGCCCATGCCCTCACCCTCAGCCATAACCTAATGCTGAGCAGCACCCTGAGTCTAACACATGCCCTCAACCTTAACCATACCCCAACCGGTATCCTAACCCTCTGCATCCCCTAATCCCAACCAACCCTCATCTTAAAAAGGCTTTCAAAGATTTTTCAAATCTTACCCTGTGGTTTTTCCAGAAGTTTGTCTTTAAAAAATGGAAATAAAACCTTTGTATTAAGACTGATTTCTCTCAAAATCTTTAAAATCTCTAAAATTGTGAAAACTCTTAAGTTTTCCAAATGGGGCATTACAGATTTACTTTTTGGAGAGTGCTAAAATATCCTAGAAAACAGTTATTTATTATCTGCCTCCCTTCTCTATTTATAACCATAACTCTCTACTTTCATGTATTCTTAAAGTATAGCATCTATACCAATAAAAAGTCACCACTGCATTTCTAACCTTCACAGTGCCAATTCTGTAAGTTTTGTCTCTTCCCCAGCAAATGAGAAATGTATAAAGGTGAGATTTATACCTAAATTACTTAAATATTTTGGCTAGCTTGAAATGTTAAGAGCCAATATTTAAAATAGAGATGAGTGATCTTAATCCAAATGTTTAATTACATTCAGCTGATGGTCAAATTTTGTGCCAATATTCAGATACTGGAAGAATTCAGATAAAAATCAGAATCTCTACCTACACTTAAGTCTACCTCCCTACAAGGCTGACTTCATGCCTTTTTGAGATGAGGCCTGAGCTTTTCCCTGTCACAACTCACATGGGTCCAGTAGGTCTTTTACTAGACTTCAGATAGCTGGGAGAACTATTTCATTTACAGGCCTTCCAGGATGTAAGGCATTTGTTGTGTGAAACCCCTAATTTAAACAAAACCCAAGTAAAATCTGGGTGACTTTGTTTGGTTGGTTTTTTGCACCATTGTTACCCTTCTAAAGTTTTATATAAAACAAGTTTCTATGAAAATAGTTTTCTAATGTGCTAGCTATATACATATTTTAAAGATTGATTTATTTATGCATACAAGCACTAAGGCACAAGCCAGAGGTCTAAGGGATGAGAGGATCCACCAGAGACAGAGTGGGGAGCAGAACAGGCAGACTGACTGAAACACACTGATGAGGGGAGCAGCGGGCAAGGCAGGAGAGGTCTGCCAGGTCATGTGGGTCACCTTCCCTGGTGGCAGAGATCTATCTCATGCTACAAGTGGCTGTGGTTTGCTTCATAGTGTGTTGCTTAACCCATTGTGCCACCAGGGAGGCCCTAATGTGCTAGTTATATTCAGAAAATCAGTCTTAAACATATAAAAATTATGTAACAGACTCATTTGGAAGTTGTGGAATCAAATTAATATTTAAATAACTCTCAGTTTAGCTATTTTACCATTATTACAATTGATTGGGCTTTCACTTTGTAATTCCATCCCTCAAAAATAATGATGTCTTTGAGAGTCAAAAACACACAAAAATTAACTATATCATTCAAGTTGTTGGACAATGCAAGCTCAACCTACCTTTCTTTTTTTAAAAAAAAAAAATTTATGTATTTATGCATACAAGAGCTGGGGCACAGGCCAGTGGTGTGGGGGTGAGGGAACCTACCAGAGACAGAGTAGGGAACAAAATGGGCAGATCAACTGAAACATACTGCTGAGGGGAGCAGCAGGCAAGGCAAGAGGTCTGCTGTACCTTGTCGGTCAACCTGCCTTTTTAACCCTGCATCCTACCAATTCCACCTCATAGGAAACAGTCCCTCACTATTTCTGAAACTTGCCAAACACTTTTCACCTTTTGTCCTTTGCTCCTGCTTTCTCTTCAGCCAGCTTCTTTCTCAACCCAGTACTCTCAACCACTGTTTCTGGTGAATTCTCTCACCCCTCATGACTCTAACCTGTACCCCAGCTCTTGCACACATAAAGAAGTCAATCTTTAAAAAAAATTTTTTTTTAAATTAAAAAAAAAAAAAGAGCCAATGAGTCCTTCTTTCATCAGGTTTGCTATCTTCCACCTTATACTCTTAGCCAGCAGGGGGGCAGAACAGTCCCCATTCATCAGTAATAGGATTCTGGCACTAATTACATATTCAATAAGTGTTTATTTTATGTAGCACCAATTTGCCTACATCCAAAAGAGCATGGGTGCAGACATGTAGAGTCTTATGGAGATATGTGATACAAATCTAGCTCTTTGTCACCCATTTTAATGTTTTAAAATAATGTTTTCCAATGACTCTAAATTATGACACCTTAAAAAATAATTTATATCCAAGAAAATCCAGACTCTATTGACAAGATTTCATTTACAAAGAGAAAAGTTGGGCAAAGTGCTTAAAAAGATTGTTAATGCAAAGAAAATACACAGTCACATTTATAACTGAATAAGTATATAAACAAAGGGAGATATAATTTTTGTTCTTACCCAAACGATAAGATTCCAAATCTTATAACCCAGCTTATTAAAGTCACTCTTACAATCTGTTAACATGAATTATGCAACTTCTTAGAGGCCTGACTTGGCATTTATCGAAATGTAAATTATAAATACCCTTTGACTTAGTAACTCCACACGTAGGAATTTATCCCTAGGTACACTCACCCATTTATAGAAGGGGAAAGGAGAAGATAAGCTAACTTCAAAATTATGCATTAGGATGAAAATGAAATTAAGAAAACAATTCTATGTATAATTATGTTAAAAGGTTAAAATATAAATAAATTTAATAAAAGAAGTGCAAGACTTAAAAACTAAAAACATCATTAAGAAATTAAAGAACTCAATAAATGGAAAAACATCCTGCTTTCAGGTACTGGAACATTTAACTTGTTGAGATCTCCAAATTGATCTATCCATTCAAAGCAATTTCTATCAAAATCTCAGTTGAGTTTTTGCGAAAGTTGGCAAACTTATCCAAATAATGATTTTTAGGGGTTCAGAAAAGCAAGGGATTCAAAATATCCAAAAATACTCAATTAAGCATTGTCTGTAACAGTAAAGATGATCTGCAATAAACAATGTATCTTCATTTCCATAAAAGATATATAAGCTATTAAGACACAACCATGTAACAAAGTACTACTTATGAAAAGAAGTTAGAATTTACATGCTAATCTATGGCTACCTAAATTATTTACTCAATCACTCAACAAATATTTACTGAATACCAACAAAGGAAGGTATTATGTATTAAGGGAAAAATCCAAGGTATGATGCGGGCATCACCTCATATATGTTGAATATACACTAGAATTGTTGGGAGGACACATAAACTATTCACAGTAGGAAACTCTTGGAAGAGGCCTTATTATCTTGCCACTGCTTGTCCTTCTGTGCTGCTGAGTGTTTGAAAGTCCATTGCTGAATTTTCATTAAATGTCATTAACACAAAATCAAATCATATGTGCATGCCTGTGGTACAGAAAGGGTATAGAGGACAACAAAGTCTCAGTCATAAGAAAACTAGCATAGTATCAGTTTTTAGGTAAAGATGGGTGCCTTATTTGAAATATAAGAATTTTACATTCAATACTTAAGTGTGAACTATATTTATAAAGACAATGAAATATTACTATATCTATTTTTTGGAGTTTCTAAGTACCTGTTAGATTAAATCAAAATGAAGATCAAATTTATTCTGACTCAAGTTCACATAAGAAGAGATTTACATGCTGGGCTTTAACTGTCCTGTAAAAATGTCAGCTTGGTAAAGACTGACAATCTTACTTTTCAAAGAAGACCTTTGAAAAATAAAATTTTACATTCCCAGAGCAACTATAGTCCCTGCAAAGAGTAAACCTTCAATAACTACTTCTTGATGCATTTTTCCCAGTTGCTAGAAGGCATACGTCTGCATTCTGCATGCATCCACGGCCACGTCAGCTCAGTGGTCATGGTTCTTGGCTAGAGGCATCTGGAAATATATGGGGAAGTTAAATGGGACTCTATATTTGATGATCCAGTGTAGAAAGGGGCAGTTCTATAGAATGCAGAATCATCCCACTCCCAGGTGCCAAGAGTGACCCCCAAGCTTTCAGAGAACTGAGGTGTCCAAATTACCCAAACCAAGGCTTGCCACAGGTCGGGTTAAGTTCACACTCTGCCTGTGACGTGCTTGAACACCTCTACTCATTCTTCAGATGAAAGGAGGGCACTGCACAGAGGCCACTGATATTCTAAGCTTCTGCAGAACACAGATTTCGTTGCCACAGCAACTTGACAGTAAGGCTAAGCAAATTAAAAAAAAAAAAAAAAAAAAGAAAGAAAGCTGGACTACATGCTCCAGTAATTCAGCTGAGCTGAAATATAAAGTTGTTGCCAGTAGTATGAAAGATATTACATTTTTGAGTAATGATACATCTTACAGCAATGAACATGAATTCCTGAAAAAGTACTTGCTCTGTACTTCCCATTTTTATTACAGTTCTTATCTGTCTGCAGTTATATGTAAACTCATCAGACACTTCACCAATACTACACAATAAAGGAAAATAAAATCAAAGAGAAATTATCAGGCAATTTGCAAACTTCAACTTGGATTTTCACTCCTGCTTGCCTCTGCCCTTGGTCATCTCTTACTGATCCCAATCACATTAACCAAAACTAATAACTATCTTTTCTGAACCCAAAAATGGAACCCTTGCTCATGAGAAGGGTTTGTTTTGATTTGGGAATCTGCTTGCTCATACAAAAAAATATTAGAAATAAACATGGCATTATAATTTGTATAAGGTTAATTCATTTATTTTTAGCAAGTTTTATTGACCATCTACTATGCCCCAAACACCATTCTAGGCAATGGCAACAGAACAGTGAACAAAACAGATATAAGATTCCACCCTCAGAGAGGCAATATATTAAAAGCAAATGTGTGCTGTGGGGGAAAATAATGCACAGAATAGGGGTAGAGAGCTGCTGTTTTGAATAAAGCAATCAGTGAACATCTCAAAGAGATGAGTTGAACAAAGACCTAAGGGAGGTAAAGGAATGAGCTATATAGTTCATTTGGGCAGAGGAAGAGTAAGACAAATATCCTGAGGAAAGAAGGTGCCTGGCCCACTGAGCAAGAGTCAAAGGCACCAGTTTGGCTGCAGTAGGAAAAAGGAGGCTGGGAGGGTAGGAGAGGAGGTCAATGAGGCAAATAAAAGGGACTGGCCCACGCAAGCTGAGTTGTTCACTATGTTAACTTACACTTTTATTCTGGGTACAGGGAGAAACAGTTATAAACTTTAGCACAGAGAATTGACACTATATGCCGTAAGTGTTTAGAGAATTGTTCTGGTTGCTATGCTGAGAATGGAAAGTAGAGACGACGTTTTCAAGCAGGGAGACTAGGTATCTTTCTTTTGTATCACTCCAGCAAGTGATGATGATAGCTTAGAATGAGGATGCCATCAGCAGAAGGGGCAGAAGTTAGCAAATGAAATGACAGTGGGAATATGCCAAAAACGAAGATGCAATGAATTATCACCATACCTGCTATTGCCTATCCAATTATTTCTTTTTGCCTCAAAGCCCAACCTTATCACAGGCAAAAGCAAATGAAGAGGTCTTCCATTATACTGAAAAGATCAAGGTTATGTAGCTGAGAGCTTTTCTATCTCTCTCCACTAGAACTCAGTATCTGTTACTTTTTGTATTGCTTTTGAATTTTAGAAAAAGATTTTTTAACTGTGAGCTACAAGGTAATGGAGCTCAGTTAGGGAGAAGGGATATGTCTAGTGGGAAATAATCAGAGTAGCAGAAAAAAAAAAATGAGACAATACTCTCCACACATATTTAGTACCAGATTAGCTAAACTCAGAAGCCAACCAGCTAGAAGTAGTTAAGAGGGGTTAAATGAAGATGACCAAATTGTTACCATTAAATGACCTCCCATGGAACAATGGTATAAACTGAAATGACTGGGTTACAGGAGAAGATCCAGATTGGAGGTATCAAAGGGTTGTACACCAAAATTCTGTACCTGGAATAACTGTGAAATAATCAGGTAGAAATATCTAATCAACAGTTGGAAAATACAATTTTGAAGCATAGAGAATAAATGGGTAGATAGAAACATCACTTCAACAGTTAGTTGTGAAATCTATAGTTTCAGCTTTTATGATATGCTGCCATGTGGGAGTTTCTCCAGGCTGGAAGGAATCAAAGTACAGTTGTCCCCTTACTCTGAGCTAACTATATTTACCCAAGCATTTCTGATCTCAATGTGAATCATCACCTTAAGAAGAGAAGAAACAGCACAGCTGAGATTGCTGATCATTATCTACTTTGAATTTTCCTGAAAAACTAAGGGTTGCCTAGCGTCAGTGGGTGCCTTTTAAGATGGGCTGTAGGCGACCCTGGCTAACTTTAGAATTCTTCTCCTCTTTAGAAATGTCTAATAATGGCATGTGGAGAATAATCTGAGATCTAGATTCTTCTTCTTCTTCATCATCATCATCATCACTACAAAGTTAGCCAGCCCAGTTGGTCCCACCAAACTGGAATAAGTGATATTTTGGCTTCCATCTTATTTTTCAAACCTGAGAATAGAGATGCTATTGATATTGTACTCCCTCCAACCTCAAAACATTCACAAAAACATACACCATATTATACATCACAGCATTAAATTGTAAATTTCCAAGAGCAGGAACCAGTTCTTTTTCTCATCTTCACATCCCTAATGTAAAAAAGGCCACATACCCTGACCCCCAGCAACCTGCCCAGACTCATTTCCAAGCACTTCTCTCTCCTCCTTACTTCAAACATTCCACAATATCAAACCATCTGAATTTGTAAAAACAAGTCATGCTCCTTCACTTCTTCATATATTCAATTCCTTAGGTCTCGATTACTTTTAGGGTCCTATAAATTCCAACTTATTTAAAAGTGAGCTCCAGAAGCCACCTCCTACATGAAACCTTCCCTGCTTCTTCTAGACATACACATTTCTGTAGATATATTCAAATTCATAACACACATCTGCATTTTCACAGTCTTTTGATATCTGGTGGTACCTCACTAGACTCATTTGTCAGACATTTTTTGAATATGAACCATAAACATTATCAGCATGGTACACACATTCTTTCATGTAACAGGTAATTATCAGTTACATTTTCACTCTGTGCTTGGCATTATTCTAGGCCTGAAGATACAGCAGTGAACAAACCAGATAAAATTCCTTACTACAGGACTCCATGGTGGCTCAGGGGTTAAAGTCTCCATGCTATCAAGCTATGGCCACTGCAGCATGAGTTAGATGGCATGAGTTTGATCCCCAGCTAGAGAGCTATAACCCACGTGGATCAGCAGACCTCTCCTGTCTAGCCCACTTCAGCAGTGTATTTCAGTAGATCCGCTTGTTGTGCTCTCTCTGGAGAATCCTCTCACCCTCCTGGCCTCTGGCCTATACCCCAGTTCTTGTATCCATAAATAAATAAAAAATAAACCTTAAAGAAAAATTTTTTTTACCACTATGAAGCTTATATTCTGGAATTTTAACATAGGTAAAGATTTCTGAGGCTTTCCAGAGAGGAAAAAGAAAACCCAAAACACACAAAAATGGAAAAAATACCCACTGGCCTTACACATCTCCCTGACGATATTTATATTGTCAGAAGACAGCTACACAATGTTGATTAAGTTCTAAGGGGGGAAACAAATGTGATATATCCAAGCAAAATTATGCATACCTCCCCATCCATTTACCAGTACCAGGGGATGCCTGAAATGCCCTTTGAAAATGTTAACCCTAGTAATTTCTGGTGGCTAGTTTGAGGTCATATATTGATTTCAGTTTTTTATTTCTTAACTACATCACTTAAAATACATATTGGCCAGGTATCACTTTTATGAAAATAGTAACATTATTACTTTTGATGAAAATGAAAGATGAATGTCAGTGTACAACAGAGATCAAAGAATCTACAATGGCATTTTTTTCCCTTCAATTTTACAAAATAAACTTAAGCTTACGACATAAGATGAGTCCTTGTAATGATACTATTCTTTTTCCTAAACTTATTTTGCTCCACTAAAACAATGCCAAGATCCACTCACATATTAGCTTGAAAAACAGACGTGAGGCTATTGGTTTTATGATGACAACCATTCAACACTATTGGTTCAGTGAGACACTTAGTCATGGAGAGCCAAAGAATGGCCAGAACTTAGTAGGCACTTACTTAGCATTTTCTGATAAACAGAATGAGTGAGTGACTTCCTCAGTGGAGTAGTCTGCAACCTGAGAACAGGGTTCCTATTTTTATATTACCAGGCCCAGGCCCAGGATTAGGCTTAGAACCTGATTGAACACATGTTTGAGGCCTAACTAGCTAAGAGCACAATTTATTATATAGCACTTCATAAATAGGATGTATGACAAATAAAACATTTCTCCTAGTTCTTAGTAACAAAAAGTATTCAAATGAGGGGTTTTAATTGTAACAACACATATTTGCCAGCAAAAACATGATGTTCCCTGTAACAACCTCCCACTTCACAAATGTGAAGACTTTTCTCCCAGGAATTCAAACCCTAGCCTGCTTGTGCGAGAAAGGACACAAACCACAACAGAGGCCTCTCCTGTCTCCAAACCCCATCCTTAAACTTCCATTTTTAAGCAAAGCAATTTCAAAATTGTCAGATTGCAATTAATTTTTAAACAAGCTCATTTTCTCCCTCTCAAACTGTATTGTCTAATGGTGTCAGAGAGGCGGAATACTGTCGGTATGACCTTATTACTACAGTCCTAATGATCTGTGTTTAAAAAAAATCTCTGAAGACTTTTTTTCTTTTACCTCACAGAGCCCTTTTAGGATTCAAATGAGAAGATTCTTTGAGAAGGGATCAGAAAATACAGGCTTCTTTTAAAATGACCTATAACCTAAATCTCTACAGGAAGAAAACATAGTTATCAACAATCTAACCTTGAACAAATCGCACTTTTTAAAAGAAGTTCTATTTGAGACACCACATAGTTTCCTTGTGTTCATATTTGGAATTTGTGCAAATTTCAAAACAAGCACAATGGTTGTCCATTCTACTGAAAAAGGTTTTCTTTTACGATTTTCCTGACTGTGCTTTCTGGTTTAGTTTATTAAGGTTTGTAAATTTAACTGGAGAAGGGCGGTCCTAGCGGTTTTTTTTTTTTTTTTTTTTCCTTTTTCATTCTTCCCCTTTCCAGCTATCTCCACTTGCATATTTCATTTCAACGAAGGGGCCAGCAAACAGATACTGACAAAACAAAGTAAAAAAATACGGAGAGAAGCACAGAAGCCCGTCTGAGTAGCATCTCATCCAGCTTTACCACTAGAAGGGGAGCAGAGGCAGTCGGGCTTACTCTTTATTTCTTCTTTTTATGTGAACATGTTTATATTAATGTTTAACGGCACAACTAGGGCAAGAATGAACTGTGCTCATTAAAAAAAAAAAAGTCTGCTGCTAAGGCCAAAGCTCCCTCTGGTCCCTCCCACTCCACAAAAGGTTTGCGTGTGCACTGTCCTTCTAGCCTGTCTACCTACTTTACACACAACTTTCAAACTTCCAGAAATGCAAAACTTTGAGATCCACCTGCTCTCTCTATTCCCCCACTGCACACCCACAGGCACCATAACGTGATTTTTTCCTTCTTTTAACCCCAATCCTGCGGCTCCTACAGGCTATTTCCCGAGATGTGGAACCCCGATTCTCTCTCCTAATGTCCGGGGAACCTTGTCCTTTTCTTCACTCTGCGAGACCCCCTTCTTTCTCCAGGGCTCACTCCGCGCTCCTCCCGGCTCCCAAGGTCCAGGCTCTAACTAAGTTCAGCGTTCACGGCCGCCTCCCGGCAGGCGGTCACGGCAAGGGGGAGAGAGGGCCCTTAGTCCCCCCCAGTGCCGCCTTACCCGCTGAGGACCGTGACCCCGAGCAAAGAAAACTCGGCCTAGCAGCGCCATATTGGGCCTCCCGAACTTGGTCCGCGAACCCTCGGCCGCAGGGGGTGGGCCATGAATAACCAAGTTTCCGGCGACTGGGCGGGGAGCGGGGAGCGGGGGCGGGCCGGGGCGGGGGCTAAGGAGAGGGTGTTGGAGGAGAGCAGAGGAGATAGGTGAGTAGGGGAACCGCCGCGCCGCGCGCCACCTCTCCAGTGCCTCTTTTGCTCCCTTTTCCTTAGTGTTATCTAGCGCGGAGAATGGTGGTCGGTGTCCCAATGCGCGTGAAGAACCACTACTCCAGGAAAAAGATTTGAAGTTTGTAGGTTGCAGAAACTTGCGGCAGATCCCATATTGCTCACTGAATTTTTAAAGCCTTTTTTTTTTAAAGAAATTTACGTTTATTCCTTTAGTATATGTTTAAGTTAGTGGTTGGTATGGCGCTGAATTCTATATCCTCAAAATATTCATCTTGCATATAAAATACATCCTTATTTTTCCTAAGACTAAAATCTCATAAATACTGCAGTTTGGGGACGGCTTTCACTTTTCGAAGGACACAGCGCCCCCTGTCGCCTAGAGGCAGTGCGGCTCTGAACTTCCTGCTTTTGCTTTTCAAAGGAATAAATACACACGTTAAAAACAACAAAAAAACCCACAACCCTTTAGTTTTTTCCTTCTCTATGTTAGTGTAATGTACCAATGGACACATTGCATAAGTCAGATCACTTTTCTTCCCTCCTTGTAAAATGTAAATATTGATATCTAATTCAGGATTAATGTCATTTTGAAAGGATGTATGTTTTTGAATCTCCAAGTTCAGGCTAACGGTAAGGTGATCAGAGAGAGGAAGGAGAAGCGAGAAGCATCCCCGACATACAGGATATGATCTGGCACGTAGAGGTAGACCATATTGTTCTATGTGACAGAAAGTGTCTTACAGAATAGCTTCCTCAGACAAAGTTACACGGAGAGCATAATTAGGTGAGTCAAAGCAAGTCAACTTCATAATTTTGTCTGAAGCTGCAAAAAAAATTTTTTTTTCACCACATGTCTGGCCACCTGTCTCTTGGATAAAATAAGTTTCTTTACAAATTAGGACTTTAAGCTCATCCTAGTTTACTCTTACTATAGATATACTTTATAGAGATTCTCGTCATAGATTTGCCCATACTTTCTGATAGCATCTAGAGTGAACCCTCACTTCCTCAGGTCATCTCCTAAACTATCCCAAGTCCAATCCTATAATAAGTTCTTCCTAATATCCCTGTAACAAGACACTCCATGATTCCCATTGTCTTCCCTTACTATAGCTTCCACATCCATGAGCAATACATTTCTGCTATATGAACTTCTAGATTATGGAGGGAACATTTACATTAGAAAACTTGTAATTATACATTCTTTCTTGGTCTCTTTAGAAATGTATGCAACTTTTTATTTTAAAGGTTAAATAATCCTTTTTCTAGCTTTACAACCTATTCATATCTTTCTGAAGGACCAGGGGCCCATATCTTTGATATATAATCATCAAAGAGGAGACCACCCCTTCTGATTTCTGCTGGAGAATCAGAACCTAACATTGGTGGGCCACCAATTGGCAAAACTACCTCCTGTCACAGAGCTATGAGAAGTTTATTTTTCCTTTGGTTAAAACCAATTAACGAACACAGATGGTTACCCCAACTACTGTGAGAATTTAGGATAGAGTGTGTGTGACAAGCAGTGCTATCAAGTCCTCTTACCAGAGCACTAATTACTGTTTATCCTGAGAACAGGTATGAAATGGGTTGTAACTGCTTAACTGTATAAAATGGCTAGATTTCTGTCCTCACAATCTCTTTAGGAGATACTTGTGATTCTGATTTATGTGTATTCATTATAAAACTGTTTCCTTTCTCTTCTTTGTGGAGAGGTTTTCTGCAGTAGCAGGAGATATTGTTTTTGTTTCCCCAACAATAATCTACAAACTGCAGCAAGTCAACATATAGCACTAAAATCACATTAGTTCCTCCAGCCTCAGACCTGGCTGCCAATACTAATAGTCTTCTAGAAATGACCACCATTTCCAGTGTTGCTTAGCACTGTCTTGGAGAGCCCACAAGTGACTGAGAAATTCCTGAATTGATTTGTCTCCCTACTGAAGACTAGGACTCCCCCTGAGTGAGGGTGTGACTAGTGACACCTTTAAAAGTATTAGTTTGAATCTGAGAAAAGGGAGCAAGAATTGGTAAGCTTCCTCCCTCCTTCTTCCCTTTCTCCCTTCCTAGTTTTCAAAGCAGCCTTCATTTCTGGCCTGCACAGCACAAGGACTGCCAAGGGTAGTGCTGGATTGGGTGCAGGTTGCAGCTAAAGGGACCCAGAGAAAGATGCATTGAGAAGCAGAAGAGCTATTGTTTTGTTCTTGTCTTCTCTGCTCCAGACTGACTTTCTGCCACTGAGCAAATAAACTCACCAGCTTTTGTTGTTGTTGTTGTTGTTGTTTCTCATCCATAAAATCGGGGGTTGGCGGAAATTATCTCTAAAATCACTTGTAGTTCTAACAATCTGTGATGTTACAAATAAATTAGATTTGGCAGAATTATTATAGGCCACCTGGTGTGGGACTCAGAAGGTCATTGTGAAATGCTGTTAAGATAAAATAATAGCTAGATATGTCTTTCTGTAGAATACTGGCTCTTATGTATTGCTGCTGTTTGAGTACTTCATCTAATTTACACGCGTTAGATGATTATTGAGACTTGGATTTTCAAAGTACAATCATTAATTAGCTTCTTCAATGAGTTCTGGAAAAGATACTAACCCATGATCCCATTACATAGGCTTATTTGTTCACATTCTTATAAAGTTGTCTTACAATTTGCAGTTTGGTGTTCTTTATCTGTCAATTAAAAATATAAGTTATAGTCAAACAGTTCATTTTATTCAACAAATCCACTGATGCCTCAATTCTAGCAATGCATATATATATGTTTAATATATATAAAACAATAAAGACACATAAGTTTTTTTAGTAAGAAAGTATAATGTTTTTATTTACCAGTAAATGTATTTAACAAACACTCTTATATGCGAGACACTAGCATAAAGGATATGGCAATAACCAGTAGGTTTTACTGTCATAGAATTTAAAATTTAAGTGCTAGTGGGTTAAGACAATAAACATATATACAAATTAACAGCTATAAGGATGTTATTATTTTATCTGTCATTTCTATTTTCTTGTAGAAAAGCATACACTCACATTTCATACATAGACATTGTATTCAGTGACCTTAATAAATTAACGTATTATTTCAAATAGTTTGCCAATAGAGTCTTTTAGGTTTTAATGCACACAACTGCATTATTCATAAATTACAGTGGAACTGTGGAACTCTTCCTTTCTAGTCCACACCTTTTCTCTTTCTCCTTTATTACATGGATAAAGCATCTAATACCATGTAATACAAGTAGTAAGAGCATCTATGTTCTTGTTTCATTCTTGATGTCAGGAGGGAAACATTCAATAATTTACCTTAAGTATAAAGAAAACTAGGTTTTTTTCAACAGATTTCCTTTATCATATCAAGGATATTCCTTAATTTTCAAAGTGGCTTTTTTTTTCATCATGATGCTATGTTGTATTTTATCAAATGAATTTCCTGTAAAGTACCAAGATGATTACATGATTTTTCTCCTTTTTTTCTGTTATTCTGGGAAATTCCATTGAGCCCCTCCCCCCCAGTTAACACACACCTTTTCACTTCTATAATAAACCTTACTTAGTCATAATTATCCTTTCTACCACCTGATTCAGTTTGCTAATTTTCTATTTTAGATTTTACACCTATGCTCATAAGAGTTTGCTAAACCAGTATTTTAAAGTGACATTCTCCCCCTTCTCATTGCAGAATGCTTTTGAAAACCAGAAATTATATCATCAGAAATATTCTCTTGAGTATTGAGTATGTAGGATGGATTAGTGTAGAAGGTGGTTGGTAAAGTATTGGGAGGCTCCTGAATTGTTAAGAGCCTGGACTAGTTTGGAACAAATGAAAACGGAAAGGAAAAGACTTCTCGTTGTTGAGCTGTTGGTTAGATGAAAGTGTACCATTGTGAAATTGAGAAGTTAAACTTGATTTGGAGCTTGGAAAAGAGTAAAAATAGTGAGCTGACTTGGGGAGAAATCTTTATCTGAACCACAGTTAGCACCATCACTAATATCCATACAAAACAATGAGTGTAATTTAAGAAATTGCAAATGCATGAAATGACCTAGTCAGTAACTTTATGTCCTTAACTTGCAAGTTTTCTTACCTCGTTTTGGAGCCAATTTAAACAATTGCTTCCATTCACAATCAGAAAAAAAAGTAGATAATCTTGTATTGGTTAAACACTTCAAAACGGTCTACATACTTTTATCGGCCTTTTATCAATCCAGCGCATTTCAATACAGATGCCGCTGTTCGTTTTAATAACCACCAAGTGGCGACTGAGAGCCCATCTCACACTCACCCCACCCCACCTCACCCCCGTTCCTAGGCAGCCGCGCATCCCGGGAGCGCGCACGATTTCAGGCCCGCGCAGATCCAGGCCTTGCGGGCGCGCACGCCCATCAGCTGCACTGACGCAGCCACAGCTCGGCCCGGAACCCGATGATCCGCACCCATGTGGAAGCTAGTCCCCACCGCGGGCCCGACCCCAGGTAAGAGCTGGAGGGAGTTGGCTGGAGACCCCTATATTCGGGAGCCACTGCCGTAATCAGAGGGTCTGCCGGGCGATGCTTCCGGTCCGGTCTCGTCCCTCTCCCCTTCTTCCGGTGCCACCTTCCTTCCCGCCCCGCAGACTGGAACCCGGCGGGAAGCTGAGGATCTAGTGCTTGGGTACCGCGTGGTTTGGGGCGCGTGCGCGCGACCCCGTCAGGGCGCGGGCGGTGGCGTCGTTGGCGGCGTGGGTGGGTTCGCTCGGTGTCTGCGCGCTTCGGACGCCGCGCGGGCGAGACCCGACCGGACCCGACCGGACCGGGTGTAGTTGGCCTGCCCAAGAGAGCCATGGCCCAGCCTTGATTGTCATACTTGGTGTAAACTTTTGTGGAAACTTAGTATTAGTTATAGACCACACGGAAAAGATGAGTCTGTCTTAAGCACGCGCTTATTTGTGTGAAAAACCGCAGAGATGACTTGGGAAAATGGCAACCACGGGAAGTGACTTCACCTCGTTTATCCATTTTGTCCTCAACCCCTGCCCCCCCCCCCCCCCCCCCCCCCCCCCCCCCCCCCCCCCCNTCCATTTTGTCCTCAACCCCTGCCCCCGCCCCCCCGCCCCCCCCCCCCCCGGTAGAACTTTTGTTTTCTGCTAAATCGACCGTGTGAGGATGAAGAGGGCTAAACGAATAGTAAGGAAAGCAAGTACTATAAGGACTCAAAGATCAGGGCGTCTCTGGAGTGGGAGCAGTGCAGCGGTAGAACAAGCTAGTAAAGGAGATTGCTGTTACTGTCGAAGAACAGTTTTAGCCAGTGATTTAGTTTCCGTAGTGTGGGCTCAGAAAAAAAAAAAATGCTTTGGGGAGACACCTTGAATCAGAAGCAAATGGAAACCAAGGCCCGTGCCTCTAAATCAAAAACAAACATTTTTCCTAACAGTCCACTCTAGGTTAAGAATCTCTGATGTATGGGCCTTCCTGTTGGCGCAAGGGGTTAAGCACTATAGTATGAAGCATCCACAGCCACTGCAGCACAAGTGCCATCTCCCTGCCAGGAGGGGGACCCATGGTACAAAGCAGACCGCTCCTGCCTCGACCACTGCTCTCTTCAGAGGTGTATTTCAGCCTATCTGGCTGTTCTGTTACCCGCTCTGTCTCTGGTGACTCCTCTCACCCACCACACATCTGACCTACCCCAGTTCTTGTATGCGTAAATAAATCTTTAAAAAAAAAATCTCTGATATATAAAATATTAACCCAAACCTGGTCAAGGATTCTTTTCCTGCTTGTATGGAATTTCTGCCCTGTAATGGAATCATGTCTCCAATATACATGTCTCCAGTTTTTGTTAATGGGATCTTGATAATGTTCCAACAATTTATGATTTCTAATATTTTTTAAAAATTAATAATAGCCCTTTCCCACTGGTGTGAAAAACTATCTTTAACATTTGAATTTGTTCTGGACTTTTCCTGCATTGATCTTTTTTATTCCTGATCCAATACCATACTTTTTAATAGCTTATAGTTTTACGTTATTTATTTTTTAAATATTTATTTATTGATGCATACAAGCACTGGGGTACAGGCCAGAGGTGGGGGGGGGTGAGAGGATTCACTACAGAGAGCGGGGAGCAGAACAGGCAGATCAACGGAAGTACACTGCTGAGGGGAGCAGTGGACACAGCAGGAGAGGTCTGCCGCGCCATGTGGGTCCCCTCCCTGGCCGCCAGCAGGGATCGAACTCGAGCTGCAGTGGCTGCATTTTGCTTCATAGTGCGTTGCTTAATCCACTGCGCCACCAGGGAGACCCTATGTTATAATTTAACATCTGGTAGAGGATGTAGCCATAATATTTAGATTTCTCTTGACAGTTATTTTTTTACACTCATGTTTCTGATGCATTTTTTAAATTCATTGACCAAGTTCCAGACAGACTAACATGATTTTGTTTGGTAAGGCATTAAAATGATATTTATTGGGGTGATCATTGACTCGTCAATATTCCTTTCACTTATCAATTTACTGTTTTTTCTTTTTTAATTCTTCTAGAACCATACAGACTCTTGACTGGTGTTGAGTACTTAGTTGGAAGAAAAAACTGTAACATTCTAATTGAAGAGGATAAGTCAATCAGTAGAGACCATGCTATGTTAACTGCAAATTTTTTGGTAAACAACCTGGTATGTTGCTGATTTTAGTTCACTAGATTATAGTAAGGTGTTTGAAATAAAGTGTATTTTCTAAGAGGAATGATCCTAGAACTTAAATATTTTCCATTAATTGCTAATTGAGTGACCATTCTTTGCAGGCAACCAAAACAGTTGACTGCTTTACTTATTGTGCTGGGAAGTTAACCATTTATTTATTGCCTATTCAAAAAGTTAGCATCATGTGCTTTTGAAACATTTTCCCTTGAGAATTATATTTACTGTGTTATAAAATACTTCTAATTTTTTTTTTTTCCAGAGTCAGTCAGATGAAATCCCTGTGTTGACAATAAAAGATACTTCCAAATATGGTACCTTTGTTAATGAAGAAAAAATGCAGAATGGCCTTTCATGCACTTTAAAGACAGGGGATAGAGTTACTTTTGGAGTGTTTGAAAGTAAATTCAGGTAAGAATTTACTTGACGTTAAAAGTAAACTACTTTTGAACTAATCAAATTCTAAAAGACAAGGATATCAATGAATAATGAATTGAAGACAGCCTAATTCCTCTGCTACTTAGTCCTAAGAACCTTGACAGGAGCTATGTTTGTTTGATTTTAATTAGGTGAAAGTATAATGTTAACTTACCATCGTTTTTTTTCTTTTCTTTTTTTTAAAAGATTTATTTATTTATGCACACAAGAGTTGGGGTACAGGCCAGAGTCATGGGAGGTGAGAGGAATCACCAGACAGAGTGGGGAGCAGAACAGGCAGACTGACTGAAATACACTGCTGAGGGGAGCAGTGGGCGAGTCAGGAGAGGTCTGCCTGCACCATGTGGGTCCCTTCCCTGGCTGGTGGCAGGGATTGAACTCATGCTGCAGTGGCTGTGGTCTGCTTCATAGTGTGTTGCTCAACCCACTGCACCACCAGGGAGGCCCACCATTGTTTTTTCTTAATTGGAACTCAAGACTTAGAATGTGATCACTTCATGAGTCAGAAAGTTTAATAATACATAAAAATTAAAATAAATACCATGGTATTGTGTTTTTCCACTGTTAGTCTGCTGATTTCCCCAGATGAGTCTGTTTATTCAAAATAGCTGGACTCCAGCAGAAAAGGTGTTATAATTTGGGCACAAAAGCTGCAAAACCGATATGATCATGAAAATGTCATGGATGGGGTGGAAGTAGGGGTGCATTCTTATAAACTAAATAAGTAAATGTTACAGTATTTTAAAGTAACACCATGTGACATGAGCTTCAAGTTTAAAGTACTCTAAATTGCTAAACCCATAACTATGATGAGATAACTTTATGTAACTTATTTTCATTTACAGAGTAGAGTATGAGCCTTTGGTCACGTGTTCTTCTTGTTTAGATGTCTCTGGAAAAACTGCCTTAAATAAAGCTGTATTACAACTTGGAGGACTTACTGTAAATAATTGGACAGAAGAATGTACACACCTTGTCATGATATCAGTTAAAGTTACCATTAAAGTAGGTAATCCTTATTTGTGTTGAAATAAGTTCTGGATATTTAATCTTATTTACCCGTTAAAGTAATTTAGTTAAACTATCAAAACTGCTGGTTGTAGATACATGTGTATGCCAAACCCATGCCTTTGTATACCATTCAGATTAGAATGACTTTTCACATAACCTGCCAAAGTACATAAAATCATATTTTTTTGTAGCGTTTTAAAAAAATGATTTGCGTCATTAGTTCACCAAGAAGTTTTTTTACTGTGCATTGCTTGTGTTTTTCGTCTAAAAGTAAAGTAATTAAAATTCAACTGCCTATCTTCAAAGTTAACTTCTTTTGTTTCTTCTATCAAGTTTTCTTCCTCTAGTTTCTGAAATCATCACATGATCTGATGCTCTTTTAGTTTTATTTCATTGAAGGCCTTAAACTTTCTAAGTTTTTGTATTTAATATTACTCCTGTGTTTCTTCACAACCTAGAAATTTGTAGATGTCTATTTTTAGAAGATACTTATTCATTATAACAGTGATTTATTTTGGTATGTTTTCAGAATTTATATCTTTATCAGATTTGGTTATAGACAGTGCTAAATAAAGGAAGGCATTGGGATGTTATTCATTTCCTTTTAATCAGGTTGATTATTTTAGATTAATAACTATAGTGAAAAGCAGTAAGTGTTTAGGGACCTTTACTGAATAATGCAAATATCCTTTAATATATATTATTAATTAAATTAGAATGTGTGTTTATTATACCTAAAAATTTGTCAAAGAGAAAGGCTTGCTGCTCAGATAGAACCAATAACAAAGGCTGAGGACCAGTGCCCTTTTTCACAGTTTCTGATATTAGTCATGTGCAGAAAGAACACTGTCATTTTATTACTTTTTTGGAAAATTTTCCAAAAGTATAGGTTAGTTTTGCTTTGAAAAATCTTGGCTTATGATCAGAAGGGGGAATTAAAAAATAATTCAGTTCTATTTTTAGTTTATGAAGAGTAACCTAAAGTTACTCAGTTTATGAGGCTCACAACAATTAAATCCTTTGCCCAGGAATATATGTGTTGGTGTTCACTCAATCCGATGTTGAATTTAATCACTGCATTTTGCAAAAATTCCATTATTTCATTCACAATGGAGATTGGTATCTTCCAGATTCCATTCTTCAGAGACACCCTAACTTAATGCTCATATTTAGTTAATACCAATTAGAAGCATACTTTAAATTTCGGTACTTGGAATATTTCTTAGAATTATTTGAGTCTTCTTTGTTTTTATTTTCACTGCCAAAGCTAGTATTTCCTTGGTCACTGTGTCTTTTTCGCGGATTGTAGTTTATTAATTCATTTGATCCTTGATGGCTTTCTTCCACATATGTTCTTATTTTGAACTTTTACTTAACCTCAGATAGTTATTTCTTTATTTACTTTCTTGGATAGACTATTCCATAGTTGAAACATGTTCAAAAGGCAGGTAGACTGAAAAGATACTGTTTCTCCTGCTTATCTCTTGACATTTATCTTTTATAGACCACATGTTATGTTTCCTCAATTCTAACAATTTTTAACATTTTGAAGTACATTTTTAAACTGATTCATATATTATGTTGTTCTTTTCTGTCCTACCTCAGCAGTTTTTTTTTTTTTAAAGATTTATTTATGCATACAAGCACTGGGGTACAGGCCAGAAGTGTGGGGGGGTGAGAGGATTCACCACAGAGAGCGGGGAGCAGAACAGTCAGATCAACGGAAGTACACTGCCGAGGGGAGCAGCGGGCACAGCAGGAGAGGTCTACCGCACCATGTGGGTCCCCCCCCTGGCTGGCAGCAGGGATCGAACTCGTGCTGCAGTGGCTGCGGTTTGCTTCATAGTGCGTTGCTTAACCCACTGCGCCACCAGGGAGGCGCCTACCTCAGCAGTTTTTAATTACAATTGATTATAAAAGGATCTGTATACTGAAACTAAGCAGAAACCAACTATTGAACTTACATTTTATAGGTTGTGACTTCATTATAAGTGTAGAGATATTAGATGAAAAAACAGAGTAGAACAGCCCTTTTATGGTTCATAACTTAAAACTTTTCTTTGAAAAGAAAACTAAATTTAAATATATGTACTCACATATATCTTCTTTTTAGACAATATGTGCACTCATTTGTGGACGTCCAATAGTTATGCCGGAATACTTTACTGAATTTGTTAAAGCAGTTCAGTCCAAGAAACAGCCTCCACAAATTGAAAGGTATAGAGTGTATTTTCAATTTGACATGTATTTCTAATATGACATGTAACACCATATGATAGCACTGATTTTATTTAGGTTAATTCCCTCTTTAATGACTATTTCAGAATAGTCATTACAGTTCAGTTTAAGGTAGTTTTTTTGTTCTTCTATATTTCAGGATACTATAGTTCAGTTTATTGAAGTTTTGTTGTTAATGAAAAGTTATCCATATTTGTTGTTTATTTCTTATGTCTGTAAACAAATGTTATACAATGTGCCAGCATTTAAAGAAAAAAATTGAAAACAGTTAGTGGTACAGAGGTACAGTACAAAGAACATATGTGCCTGTAGGGGCCCTGGAATTGTGTGATGCAGCAATCCCATTCCAGAGCCAAATAGGCCCAGGCCAGATTTTCACACCACTGCAGCCTTCAGGATGGAGCTTATGGCTTTTGAGTGTCAGTTGCCTCTTTTGGAAAAGTGAGACTAATACCTGTCCTGCTGATTCTTTAAACATAATGCAAGTATTAATTATTTTAAGTAGTAGTCTATCCAAAATTTGAGGACATTGCCTGGCATCATAGTAGGTTCTTATAAAAGGAGTGTTACTAATTGCAACAGTATCTGGAAAGATTCGTAATTATGTTTATTGTGTGGTCTTCTGAATTGCTAACCACCATACTGAAGGATCTACCTGTCTTATGTATTATATTAGTGATGCTTTCAAGTAATCAAAATTATAATTTTGATTTAGGAGGGAGATACTTGGACTTTTTTTTTTTATTACTTTATAAGCTATATTGCCCAATGGAGGGTATATTAGGACCTATATTATATATCTACTCTTTGTGTGCTTTTATAATTAACTGAAAATCAAATCAATAGGTGAATGGATAATCTGTGGTACAAAGTAATGTTAAAAGTTTGTGCTACTCTTTACAATGGGCAAACTATGGAAACAACCCAAATGCCCCAAAATAGATGACTGGACCAAGAAGATGTGGTATATATACACCATGGAATATCACACGGCAATCAAAAAAGATAAACTGATGCAATTTGCAGTGGCATGGATGGAGCTAGAAGGGATTATGCTGAGTGAAATAGGCCAGAAAAAAAAGGAAAAATATTATATGGTTTTACATATAGTATGAGTGTAGAAGCAACAAACAAGGGGCTAAGGGAAAAAAAATTCAATTACAATAAGCTAAAAATCAAAATCAACAGACAACTATAAAGCTGAGACATTCCCAAGGAGAGGAGGAGAGAGAAGGAACAAAATGGGTGTGAAGAGCACAAGGGACTATGGTGATGGTGCACAGGTGAATTGGTAATGGGAATTTCACGAGGTTGAGAAATATACAATGTACAAAAATGTAAAATATAAAGTTATAAAAAAGGTCAGTGCTAAACTTAACACTAAAATCAATGAAATATCAACACATAAAAAAATATGGAAGAAACTTAAAGGCATAGTAAGTGAAGAAGCCATTCTTTAAAGGCTAACTACTGTATTATTCCACTATATGACATTCTAGACAAGTTATACACAAAATAACTAGCTTTTAGCTTTACTGCAGTGGCATTTAATCTATAGATCAAATTGGGAAGAACTGATATCCTGAAACATTTAATCTTATCCATAAACATTGGTAATACTTCATAAGGTGGTAGATAAGATAAAAGGCTGGTAAATTAAAGACTAACTATACCAAGAGATCTGATAATAAGGAAAGTTGAAACTCTGGGCTGATGAATTATCTCTTGATTTAATTTCTCTGTTAATTTCCCCATTTCCATGGGAGCATGTGGTTTTTTATAGCATGTGAAAGAGCTGGAAGAATGTTTTTTAATCCCACATTAGGCATTTTATTTATATTGACAAAATTCTGTAAGTTAAAATTTCTTGAGCTCTCTCAAAGGGACTTACAGCAAATACTTGAAGTAGTACGTTATAGAATTGGAACATTAGTTCCCAGGGAAACATAAGATATTAGTAGAAATTGATCGTTAGGAATAATTCTCTCTCAACTGTTTATAATTCATTGATTCATACATATTTAATTATATCTTTTTATGAGTGTATCTGTGGAATATGTATAATCAGAAAATAAAGAGTTCTCCTGTGTGTGACTCATCATCATATTTCTAGAAAAAGATTGATTTTTTTTTATCTTTTGTTCCAGAGTAAACTCTTCAAAAACATTTAATGGCATTGAGAATTTCTAGTGTCTACATAGCTGTATCATAACTTACAAGTTTAATTGTGTAGATACAAAGTAGCATATAATTAGAAAATTATAAATATTTTTACAGATTTTATCCACCTATTGATGAACCAACTATTGGAAATAAAAACATTGATCTGTCAGAACGACAGGAAAGAAGACAAATCTTTAAAGGAAAAACATTTATATTTCTAAATGCCAAGCAGGTAATATTATAAACTAAATTGTACTAAAGAGAATGTCACAAAGTAGGATAAGTTATTCATCATCAATAGTTATTAATGAACTTCCTTTGGAGATTTTGTGTAGTACTATAAACTATCCAGACACCAGAATCTGCCTGTTATTCATGTGTATGATTATACTTCATAATATCTGTTAAGTTTATATAAACATGTAAGTGGGCAATAGAGACAGAAAACTTTGGTTTAAATTCTGTGTTGTTCAGTTAGTAAATAGCAATTGGATGTCTTCTGTATTCTAAATTGAGGGTTTCAGTTGTTGTACATAGAAAAATCATGTAAGTTACAGTCACAGAACTGTGTGGTAATTGTTTCTAGACTGCTGACGTACCTGGCAGGTCAAAGATCTGCTGAATGGAAGTCTAGGTTGTCCTCTCAAGAAATAGAAGCAATTGTATTTCATTTCCACTCTTATTTTACTTCTCAAGTCAAATTCTTAATTGTATAATGTATTCAAGAATTTTTTTTTCCCCTCTCCAAGCATAAAAAACTAAGGTCAGCCATTGTTTTTGGAGGAGGAAATGCTAAATTGATAACAGAAGAAAATGAAGAAGATGATAGTTTCTTTTCAACTCCTGGAACGTGTGTTGTTGATCTAGGAATAACAAACTCACAGTCCTTACTTCCTGACTCTCAGAAAAAGTGGATTCATTCAATTATGGATATACTCCAAAGGTAGCGAATTATTTATTTATAATAAATGCAAGTAGGCAATTTGATATGTAACTTTAAGATTTTCTTACAATACGTAGTGGTTGAGAAGGTTAAAAATTCAAATGAAATTGCTTGAAGCAATTAAAATGGCAATAAAAATTTGTGTGCCTCTTTTATACACTATTATTGATAATCAGGGCGGAGATGTCAAATAGCTTAGAGTTTATAGTGAGGAGGGAGAGTGAAAGCTAAATCAAGATTTTTTTCTTAGATTCTTCATTGGTATTAATAATCTTAGCATAGTTGAAGCCAGAAAGTATTGTAAAAATATCTAGGCTTAGCGGTCTTTTGACTAAAGTCTGTTCACCCAGCAAATAGTAGATAGGTTATAGAGTATTTATGTGCCTGAAAAGTTCATATGTATAATTTCTTACCTTGACAACTCCGTAATTCATACCATGTCTACCACCAAATATTCATTCTCCATTCACCACCAAACAGTTGACCTCCTCTATCTGTTAAACTCCCTCTATCCATTTCCCCTCTGATAACTGCCATTCTGTTTTCAGAATCTAAGGACTTGCTTTTATTTGTTTGCTTTTTTTGTTCGTTTCTTTATATTTCACATGAGGGAAATGTGTGCTATGTTTGTTTCTCCTCAAGACACCATGGTCTCAAATGGCAAAATTTCAATTTTTAGAGAAAACCCTTAATTTTATTATACTAAGTGTTAACTACCTTTTTCATTGCCAATCCTTTCAACGTTTAAGAGAACATTTTCTTTCTTTTTTTTTATTTATGTATGCAAGAGCTAGGGTGCAGGCCAGAGGTACAGGTGGCAGTGGGGGAGGGTGAGAAGATTCACCAGAAACAGGTGGAGAGCAGAACAGGCAGACTGACTGAAATACACTGCTGAGGGGAACAGCGGGTGGGATGGGAGCACCATGTGGTTAGCTTCCTGGTTAAGGATCAGTCTGCTGCAGTAGCTCCTGACAGCTTCATAGTGCTAAGCGCCTTAACTTCATAGTGGTAAGCACTTGCACCACCAGGGAAGCTCCACTGACTGTTGATTTTAAACGAAATGCTTCCAATATTTACTTATTTAGTATGATTTAGTTTTTGTGTGACATTGTTATTAAATATATATTTAAAGTGTTTTTATTTTATATAGCCAATCTATAACCAAGTTTACATAGTATAATAGATTTAAGGTTTAAAAAAATAGGATAATAAAATATCAATTTTGAGTCACCTGAAATATAAGGATCAATTATACTTTTAAAATTAATATTTGGCATAACCATTATAATTGTAAATGTAGAGTTGAACTCTTCATTCTTCCCTCTTTTCTCTTTTGCTTTTTCTTAGTAATAATCTTAGATTTGTTTATAAAAATTATTTTAGTGCTTTATCTAGCTGTTAAATTTTCTTCTTATTCTGAAAACTGATAGAATTTTTGAACTGGATCTATATTCTTTACTCTGGATCTTTATTGTACAAATGAAATGATTGAGTTATTAAAAGATCGTGGGCTTTCCCAATTAACATTGAGTGTTACCCAGTGAGTAAGCTAGAATTTAAAATTTAAATTCTATCCATACTAAAACTGAGATACCTTCTTAGGAAAAAAAAGATAAATTAATTTTGATAGCATCTTTAAAAGTTGTTAGTTTTACTTTCTTGTCATATTAAACTATTTCTTTCTAATAGGCAGGGTCTTAGACCTATTCCTGAAGCAGAAATTGGATTAGCAGTTCTTTTCATGACAACAGAGAATTACTGTGATCCTCAGGGCTTTCCCAGTACAGGTAATAAAGGTGTGAATTCTTTAGCAGCTTTATTATATAAGTTGTAAATAGTGTATTTTACTCTATAGTGTATTTTACTCTTACTCTATACTTCTAGGGATGACTCTCTGTCATCTTTTAAAAACTCAGCCATTTGCTTATTTAATAAATATTTGTGATTTTTGCTACTGAGCACTATTCTATTATCTAAAGGTACATTGATGAACAGAGTAAACAAGAGATCTATTACTATAAAGTTATGTTTTTAATGTCAGAGTTCAGATAAATAACAAGTAAATAAGCACATCTAGTTAGGTCAGTTAATTCATACCAAGTAAAAATGAAAACAAGGTGATGTGATAGTCACTGGGAATTGGATATTTTAGGTAGTTGGTAAAGTAAGGACTCATGCATTTGAGCCTCATGCATCCTGAATGACTAGAAAGTTAGCCATGGGAATATCTGAATAGCAGGGAATTCCAGGAAGAAAAAACTGGTCACAATGTGGGAAGAATGAATTCGAGATCAAAATGAAAGTGGAGAGAGGAGTAGAAAGATATTGTGGAGGTCCAGGTGAGAGAGAGCCTGGTGTGCAGGGCTTGGTGATAATAGTGAATATGCAGAAAAGAGAACAGATTTCAGGATATAAGTTGACACTAAGCCCAGCAGAACATTTTTGTGGAGGAAGAAGAAGCAGCTCCTACTTTTTTGGTTGGATATTATAGTCATCATCAAAATTTAGTTTATAAAATAATCCAGTTTAGCTAGATGGGTGATATTATTTGCATTTTAGAGATTGTGGGAACTGGGGTACAGAAAGGTTAAAAAATTCGACAAATGTTGCAAGTATTGTGATTCAGAATGACTTTTAAGTCAAGGTTATGACATACTACATTGCTGATGGTATGTATTTTAATATGTAAGGTTTTAAGAAATGATGAGAGTGGGGTCAGATGTGAGAAAATAGATATCTGATAAGTTTTGTGGGACTAGTATTTTATTATTTGATAAGATTATTCACCAGTTATATCTACCTTCCCCCACTGAGTATATATATATATATATATTTTAAAGATTTATTTATGCGTACAAGCACTGGGGTACAGGCCAGAGGTGTGGGGGGGTGAGAGGATTCACCACAGAGAGCGGGGAGCAGAACAGGCAGATCAACGG
>JAGFMF010011568.1:14258060-14269253 GCA_019455555.1 Galemys pyrenaicus | reverse complement strand
CCCTCCCTGGCCGGCAGCAGGGATCGAACTCATGCTGCAGTGGCTGCGGTTTGCTTCATAGTGTGTTGCTTAACCCACTGCGCCACCGGGGAGGCCCCCCCACTGAGTATATTATGGTAGAGGATTCTGGGTGCTTTGGTAGTGGGAAAACTGTGGTGACCACAACTGAGTGGAGAATTCTTATATTGTGACAAAATAAACATGAATTTAAAAAAAAACCTAAAAAATAAAACTCTACAAGTAAGAGTTATGTTTATTATTGATTCCAATTCAGGCACTTAAATGATTTTATATGACCCTCCAAAGCAGGTGTACATCTTTCTATACCCCTGTAATTTTTCATTTTTTTGCATTCCAATTTTTTGCAATTGAATTCTAACTTTGAAATGCAGTTTACTTCTTACTTTGAAATGTAATGAATTGTTTTCATGCCTCTTTCAGCCACTAAATTGATTGTAGGCTGTTACTAAGTTTTAAATACCATGACAGCAGGGAAATTAGGGATCATTTCATCTGTCTTTATATTAAAAGGTAAGAGATCTTAAGAATGAGAAAAATTAAGTCCCCATAAACACTTCATTGCCAAGCCAATCCTAAAATTTGAGTATTCTCACCACTAGACCAATCAGTATCTTTTTTATTTTATTATTTCATATAGAAACAGGTCATTAGGAATGAGTAAATATCTGTTATAATTAGCAGTATTATTTCTGACATTCATAGGTAGTTATATGTGGGTTTTAAGTCATACATAACTAACTGTCCACATAATTTGGGGGAGCAGAGTGAATGCTGCATATCTCCTACTATCCCTTTTCCCCTTTTCTTTCCTCTTCCTCCATATTCATTTATTTGAAAAAGTATTTATTAAGCTTTTGTTATATACCTATAGTTACCCTGAACACTTGGAATAAAAAAGTGAGTAGGTCAGACTAAATCCTTGCCCTTGTGGTATTTTTAGCTAGAACATTGTAAATAATCTTGTTGTTGACACACTATAGTTGTTCTGGGTCAATAGATTCTATATGCATTTGTACTTATGTTCATATAAGTTTGTGCAAGCTAAAATGAATTGTGTCAACAGGTATGCTTGTTTTTAAGGAAATGTTAGTGAGCTTTTGAGGAAGTCATATAAAGAGAAATCATTTAAGTGCCTGAATTGGAATCGGTAATAAACATTAAGCACGTGCTGTTCATGAGGTCCTAACAGAGTGATTATTTTAGCTTAGCTACTCAGTAACTCAGCTTTTTAAAAAAATTTTCAGTTAACAGTTTAAATCCATTAGCTTATTTATATACAATAGCAAATATGGCTCTAGTGTCCAGATAGAGAAATGAGCAAGACTCAGTTTCTATTCTCAAAGATATTCCATGTCTTATAAGGAAAAGTAAGGAGAAAACACGTACAGTACAAAGTGATGATAATTATCAAAAGCTAACATTTGTATAGTGCTTACTGTGATCTAAGCATTTTTCTTAGTGCTATTTATATATCAGTTCGTTTTGTTCTCAAAACAACTTCTGAGGAAAGTATAATTATTCTCATTCTATAGATAAGAAAACTAAAGCATAGAAAAGTTAAATTACTGAATAAATCACACAGCTAGTGATAAGGGTGTTGAAAGTTAATAGAGTGATGTCAAGGGTAGTACAGAAGCTAAGATGAAGGACACTTAGTGTGGGAGGTTTGAGAAAATCACATCAGAAGAGGGCCACCTAAATTAAGTTGCTATTTTAGTAAATAAGATAATCATTATGGTTTTCTGGAGTAGCCCAAAAATTTATATCTAAAATGCTTTTTTAGATGTCTTCTTTTCAAACAGTGTATTCCTTAGAAAAATGAGACACACATTGATTTTTATTGATTTGGACAGGATAACAGATACATTTTCTATAGGGAAGAAATATAATTTTTGGCCTGCTAATTTAAAGTATAATTTGAATTAAAATTTAAGTTCATTTTACTTTGTGTATTTTATTCAGTATGTTATCATGAAAGATTTTCTATGGTTTAAGATGATTTATATAAGCATCTTTTTCACTATTGTGATTTCAGGATTGAAGACAACTACTCCAGGGCCAAGTATTTCCCAAGGCTTGTCAGTCAATGAGAAATTAATGCCAAGTGCCCCAATAAATATTACAACATATGTAGCTGACACAGAATCAGAGCAAGCAGATACATGGTAAACTAACTATTGTTAATTTGGTATAAACAATAGTTTGATAGCAAACATCAGGTCTTTATCAGGTCATCTGTTAGAGTTAGATGTGAGACAATTACAAGAAAAACAGTGTTTTAGGGCAATGGTCAACAAATGTTCTGTAAAGGACCAGGGAATTTAAAATAAATTTTTTGGTATTATGTGATGTTACCTGTATTAGAATCATACTATAATTTTGGAAACACTTTATATGTGTCAACTTGGATAGCTAATTAGTTAATATTGTTCATAAAGATAATAATTCATTACTTTCGGAGTTTCTGGTTTTGATTTTGTTTTTTCCTTTTAGAGACCAAAAATCAAAAATACCTCTTTTGTATTTTATACTAGTTTTCATTTAATACTTTTATTTTAAATATTCCATAATAAACTGTTCATATTGAAAATTGCTTATAAAGTCACTACATTAGACCATGTTTACATTTTTACTGTATGCATATTGAGACCAGATACAACTTTTTAAAAAGAAGCAGTGTTTTGAAAGTCATTTGAACTACAGTTTTATTTTTTTATGTGTGACTTAATAGTAAAAACAGTATACATTCAAACCATACATTGTAGAACTGTGTGTATGTTGTGTTTAAAATATTTTTCTGGTAATACGGAGTTATTTGGTAATGTAGACACTCTCATTGGCTGGAATATAAACTTATCAATTCATCTAAAATAATGTAAATATCCTATTCTATAAAATAATAGGTTAGACTTTTTCTGAGTTTTCACTTTTTATTCATCTTTTTGCATGGAAATAGTTTTAAACACGTCAAAAATGACTTAGAATTATCACGTTTATTTTTATAATAGGATATTAACTCCATGTGTACATGATAGTTCTGTAGTAGTACATGCCTGACATGTGCTATAGACAGTAAAGAAGAGGAAGGTATCATCCATCTTCATTCAGCCATCCATTTTCAGGAAGCTTTGATTACACAGGAGCTACTTTACTGGGATAGTCAAATATATTCACTTAATTATTATCTTAATGTTAGGTTTATTCTAAAGCTCTATTAGTATATTTATTAAGAGACTTTCTTTCCAGATAAAAATTATTATAAACTGTTCACCTTGCTTTCTTATACAGTATGGATTTGAGTGAAAGACCGAAAGAAATCGAAATTACCAAAACAGAACAAAGTTTCAGATTGCCATCACAGGAAACATCTACTGTAAAGCAGCCCTCCAAAATAGGCTCCAGTAATAATAATGTAATATCAAATTCTGTGCTTGGGACTTCACCCACTAAATTATCAGGTGTAAATAAAAGTCAAGGTCGGGCTTCTCAACATCAGCAAACCAACTCGATCAAAAACTACTTTCAGCACTCTACCAAAAAAAGGTATATTTTTAATAATTCCTCTCTTATCTGAAAAGCTATGGACCTTTGACCTTATTCCCTATTAAAATATCCAAATATCCATCTTCACTGAAATCATAAGATAGATTCCCCTCATCTTTTTTCTTTTGTACTTTATCTGTTCTTTCATTTACCACACTTAAAGAACTTTTTCACATCTGAGTTCTTCCAATCTGCTTTTTTCCTAGGTCAACTCTTACTTCACCTAGACCATGCGCCATCGATTATTGTTTCAATTTCTAGCACCTATTAATATCTCTCCTAAGCCCTTCTGTACTCAAAACCTCTGTCCTACTTTTAGGATAAGACTTTTATCAAAGTCTTCCTTTGACTTGGTATTTTCCTCAGCCTGCTACCTTTTTGTGTCCTACAATACTGTTAAACCTCTCAAAAAAAAAAAAGACATCATTGTTATTGTTTCTATTTCTTCTTGAACTGTCTCAACCATCAATACTTCATTTTGAAATGCCATCATTAAAATTAACCACTGACACATTTGCCAAATCTAGTGGCCTTTTGATAACATTCAACACTTGAGCATTTCTCTTGCTCATGATTTCTTTCAGCTTTTGTGGTAGTGGTTTATCCTGGTTCTTTTGTCTCTCTGACTTCCTGCTTACCCCTTTGAGGACTTTTTTTTCTCCTTCCTACCTTTTATATTCTATGTATTCTACCTTCAGTGTTTCATGATTTTATTGGAAATGATTAGTATATTGAACCCTAGGTTCCTAATGCATCATTTCTGTTTTCCTTTGGGATGTCCTGCTGCTATCCCAAATAATGAACCTAAAATCTTTTTTCCCCTCTCACTGAATATATTTTTTCTTAGTATTTTATCTTAATCTTCAACTATTTCCTCTCTGTGCCTCTCCAAAATAAAAGTTTTGATTTTTATTTTAGTGTCTTAAGAATCCCTCCATTTTCATCTGTGTTGCTAGCTATTTCAAACTCCGAAATTATTACAAAACTCCTTGATAGGACCATATTAGATGATAATGATGATAATTAGTATTATAAAAATATCGTCTTAGCTGTTTCCATTCAACATGAATCCAGTAAATTTCTGGAAAGCACATACCCAGTTTTGTGTTTTCTCTGCATCTTCTTAGTACTACTAAAATGAACATTTAGTACTTATTGAATGAATGATACAGTATTATATAGAAAACTGTTAGTCACATATTCTTAAATTGCTTGTAGTATATAGTCTCTACTATATTTTGGGTTTAACTACTCTTATTTTCTTAAATCCAGTTCTCATTATCCTGTCAGATTATATAGCCTAAGGTAGTTTTTCCCTGTTCATATGTTCCTTGTATTCATTAAGTAAACAACAACTCCTTTATATTTTGGCATCATATCCTTTGTGTTTTTTCACCTTTTGTTCCAAATTATTTTATCAACTATTACTATATCAACTGTTGCTACTTTGACTAGAAAGATAGCAATTACCATACTGGTTTTTTGTTCATAGAGTTAATTTTTTTTTTTAAAGATTTTATGCATACAAGAGCTGGGGTGTAGGCCAGAGGCGCAGTGGGTGAGAGGATTTACCAGGGACAGAGTGGGGAGCAAAACAGGCAGATTGACTGAAATACACTACTGAGTGGAGTAATGGGTGAGGCAGGAGAGGTCTGCTGAGCCACGTCACCTCCCTGGCCAGGGATTGAACTCATGCTACAGTGGCTGCGGAAGCCCCACAGTGCAGCGTTGAACCCCTTGTGCCACAAGGGAGGCCATATTGTTTTAACGACAGAATTGATTGGTCCTATCAAGACAGTGGCGTAATAATTATGGACTGCTTTCAAATGCTTACTTTTTGATTGCCAATGATATTGTTCATTAATAAAATCAAGAATATTGTAAATGAAATTGGGGAAGGGTGGATATCTCCAAATTGGAGAGTTTAGCTATGTTCATTTTTTTACTTTGTTTTCTCCCTTTTTTTTTCAATCTTAAGGGAAAGGGAAGAAGAAAATCAAATAAATTCTTCATCTAAATCAGCAAGATTAGAGATGTCTTGTTCTCTGTTAGAACAAACACAACCTGTAACACCCTCAGTATGGAAAAATAAGGAGCAGCATTTATATCAGAATGAGCTAGTGGACATAAAATCAGATAACTTACTTACAGAGATAGATATTGAATCCTCTGTGAAAAATTCTGCCAGTAAATCTCTTTCTACAGAAAAGCTAAGATCAGAAAAAAGAAAAGATAAGGATGATTTAGACATAGAGGATGAAGTTTTAGAAGAGTTATTCAAGAACATGAAACCAGAATTAGAAGTTCAATTGAATGTTCAAAAACAAGAGGAAAATGCAAATACTAGAAAAAGACCAAGACTGGATATAGAAACAAATGACACTTTCATTGATGAAGCAACACTGGAAAAAAACAAAATATCTGTAAGTAACAGGTATAAGAATTTGTTGATCTCTAAGGTTGGGAGTATTTTATACCAGGAGCAGCCTCATCTCATGTTTCCCGTGTCTCTTTATAGGATCATTTTTCCTTGTGCTTGATTTAATATTCTGTTGTTTTATTTATTGTTGCACCATAGCATACAAAATCCACTGTCAGTGTTGTATTCACAGAAAGAGGAAGTCACTTAACAATGCTTTTCTAGAAAGTATCCCCATCATTAATTTAAATGATGCATGGCTATATATAATAAATGACAAGTAAAGCTATTATTCATGTTTGCTTTAATAGATTTCTAGATTTAGGCTATTGCTGTTTCAGCAGGCATTTAGTCATGATGGTAAATATAGGAGATACTTTAATAGAGTAAATAGGCATAGAAAGATGAAAAGCGTTACTAAAGCAAAGTAACGGCTAAATAAAGTTTTAAGATAAAAGGTGCATAATTTGGTCATAAATGTCCTATTCTATGGATCAGTAAGGTGCTACTCTCTGTAGACTAGTTCGCTCATTAGGTGAGTGCACAGACTTTATGAAGTCAAAATTTAATATTCTGACATCCACATAGGTCCATTTTTATTCTCGATTATGGTCACCCCTCCTATAAACAACTTACTAGGTAAGGACAAGAACAAGTAAAAGGATAAATATATGTGATTAGAAAGTACAATGATTTGATAAGTGTTTGTTGAAAATATAATATATATCAAGCATTATCTAAATCTATAAGTACTATTGAAAAAACAAAATTTATGTATTTAACTTATATATTGAAATCTTTATATGAGAAAATTATTTTTAATTCTTATGAGAGTCCTGTTTCTAAGTGCCCTCCTGTGGGCTAGCTGCATCAGAGTCATGTAGTGAACTTCTAGCAACTATAGCTCCTGCACTAAACCCCTAGTGATCCTGGTTCAATACATCTAATTTTCACCCGTGTTCCCCTATTGTAATGTCTTGAGTTTCTACAGTATAACATCACCATCAGGAATTTGACATGTTTTAGAATTGGTCAGCGTTTCTCAGACAATGTGAGATTATATTTAATTCTTTCATTATATCATTTTAAGAATTCGTTGTGTAAAAGTTCTTGTGAATCCTTATGGATTACACTTATTTTTTCTAGATGCAAAAGAGATTATGAGAAAAAATTAACCCTTTTATATAAAAATATTTGCAGGTTTAAGCAAAACTGTGATATCTCTTTTGACCTTGGATTCCTTTGCTTTATTTCAGAAAGATAATTCCTAAAATGTTGATGGTAGATGCCATTTTTCTACTTAGTCATTTAAACATAGGTTTTAGCATCTCTACAAGATTTTCTATGAGCTGAAATATTGACTAGATATTCCTGCTAGAAGTTCATCCTAAGTCTGGACCTTTCTTTCAACTTCCCAAGTCTTTGTAAAATGAATATGTTCTTGGCATCCTTGTAACCTGTCTCTCCTTAGCTACTGTAAGTGTGTCTACAGATAGCTTTTCCTCATCTCATTCTACTCTCCTATCTTAAATTAAGGTTTCTTCCTCTTTTAAAACTATAGCATCTTCCAAAACACTATAGTTGTAGCTGCCACCAACTGGATAGGATCATTCTATTCAAGTAACCCTGAGTATTTATTATGTCCAGTGAGCCATAGGAAACTGATAGTAGGTGTGAAGTGACTTGCCAGTGTCATTTAGATTTTGACAACTAGGACAAAAACAGAGGCCTATCGTGTCCTTTGGGCTATTTTGTCAGCTTTCTCAGAGTGGCATTCATTCAGTCAGTCATTTATTCAGTTATTGTAGAGATTGGACATGCTTCCATAGAAGACTGTCAGGATAAATTTGGTAGAGCTGTAAGAGGTAAAATGTCCAGATTTTGGTGAAAGACTCAATGTGAGAGAGAGGAAAGACTATAAGATAATACCAGAATATCTGAACATTTTACTTTTCTGCATCATCTTATCGTACTATTATTTCCTCAAGCTGTGCATCCTCTTGAGCAAGTCGTTATTTATTATCTCAGAGAATTGTACTAAATCCTACCCAGATATTCTGGTATTATCTTATAGTCTTGAGGAAATAATAGTACGGTAAGAAGATGCAGAAAAGTAAAAATGTTCACATTGTGGCAAAACTTTCCAGTGGATGATAAAGTATTCGGCCACAGTATAAAGGTCAATGGTAGGCTTAGAATGTAAATTTTTAATCTTACTTTTGAGAAATAAAAACATTAATTCTCTTCAGCTCCCCTCCCCCAATAAGCGCCAAGTATATTTGGTTTTCTGCTCTAGCCTTTTAAAATTTTGTAATTTTTTAAAAGATTTATTTATTAATGCATACAACAACTGGGGTACAGTATTAGAATTATTGAAAGAAAATTTGATGTCAAATCATATACCTTCTACATTTTCAAAGGGGTTATAGTTTTTAATGAAAATAGTAGGAAGTCATCCATGCAACATGCTTTTATCTAGGGGATGATCTGGGTTTGTGAATGTGAAGGATAGGATGATTCTGTACAAGGCAGTCTTCAGTTTATTGCAGATAAATATCTTGAATGATTAAAAGAACTTTCCCTTTCTTCCTGAATTAGAGTGATTTAAAATTTAACTCTAAACTTAAGATAGCATCCTTTTAAAGTACTTACTTTTATATTTGACTTTAATAGTAATACATGATCATGTAGAAAGATGAAAATATGTTTTATGGATAATCTATACCTGCATGACCATATGTATATAACAATCTGTCATCTGCAGGTAATCATAGTTAATATTCTGGTATCTTCTTTTTTAAATCACATTTTGCAAACTTGGAGTCACTTGGCATGCAATTTTAAACCCATCTTTTATTTACATTATGACCCTAATCTTTTTAAATATCCCTTAATATATAACTTATGTTAGCGTACCTTCAGTCTTTGCTCTTATAATTTACATTACAGTGTCTTTTTCTGCATATATATTTCAATTCTCATTTCATAACATCTTTAGGAAAAATATTGAAAGTCAAGATAACTTATTCAAGAATATCTTGAGGAAAGCTATCATTTTATATCTCCTAAGCCCAGTATTTTTTATTTCTGTAGGAAGAAAGTAAAATTGGGAAGAAATGTGAGATCAAGAAAGAATCATTATGGTCAACTAAAGAAGAATTATCTGTGAGGAAATTTTTATTCACTTAATTTTTACAAAGATTTCAGCATTTTATTATTACATTCTTAGGATTAACAATGTTTATTTTTGGTCTGTTCTACTATGTGCTTCTTCTGGAAGTAGATAAATCATATTATAACTGTGATATAATAATAAAGAGTATGGAGAGAAACCTGAATATAATTCTCTGCTCTCCTCTACTCTGTAGATGAATATGTAATAATTGTTTCTAAAGTTAGAGAGAACTTGAATAATTTTCTGGTTTTGAAATAAATATGATTTGATTGTAAACATGAAGTTCAGGTACCAGAAATTATTATTTTTTACTGTTTATTATTTGAATTTCTTTCTATAGACCCCTAAGTAACGAATAATTTTTCCTTCCTTCTTATTTCTTCTTATCTGTCCATCTTGACCCCACTTAAGAACAATGACAAACTTCAAGAGGATGATGAGATGCTTCCAAAGAATGTGTTACTGACTGAATTTAGATCTCTGGTGGTTAGTAACTCTAACTTCAGAAGTGTATCCAGTGTAAACAATGATTATGGTCAACTAAAGAACTTTAAGAAATTCAAAAAGGTAGGTATTGCTTTTACTGAAATATCACAAGAGGACAGTATTTGGAGTGTTTAGAAAAGCCGGTGGCATTAAATAGTAATAAAAGCAGTTTTTGCTGAAAACTGATTTATCACCTCTGTTAAAAAGTTTAAAAATAATCTGGGAGGGACATAAGGACAGTTAATGAATACATAGACCACCTGGAATGAAAGAATCTTCATTAAAACTGAATTTTTAAAAGGTGATGTTTACCTGGTTTTCCTCACATTAAGTTGCAGGCTTTTGCTTGTATTGACAGAGTGCACTCAGTTCTAATACTGATCTGTGACTATCTGAATAGTTTTTTAACTCAGGACTTCATATGAAGAAAGCAGATTAGTATAACCAAGCATATTCAACAATGAAAATTATATATATCGTGTATATTAAAAAAACTTAAAAATGTATGTCAGATCTGAGATCAATGGGATCCAGTCTGTTTTTTGTTGTCTATTTTGGAATATTTGCTTCTTGCTCCAGACCTGCTGCTAACTGCTGTAAACCTTGCTTATACTTTTGATCATAGAATTTTTTATAAAAGTGATTTCTGTGGAAGACTGCTATTTTCTAGAACATCATCTGTATGGGTTTTGCTGTAACTGTGAGGTGTGATGGCCTTTTCTCTCAAATCTGAGCATTTACTATTAAGTTTTCTCACTTAAATTACTTGTTTTCTGCCTGTTGTGACAATAGGTGTGTCTAAAGGGTGTTCTAAACTCCAGTTACAGGAAGAATCTGTCTTCTAGGAGTAGAAAATAGAAAATCTCCCACTTGTATAGCACCCATTTCCTCTTTTCACCCCATACCTTGAAGTATATCTCATAAATATTTAAGGCTTACTACTTACTCTCTAAATATAGTATTAGCAGTTTGCTTTACATGCATTTTTACATAGCATTTTTAGCACTTTATTTGTAAACAAAATTTCAATTTAAACCTATGTTATCACAATAAACATAATTTACAAAAAAATTTCTAATTAAAACTAGAAACTGTTGCCCATCCCCAAGCCCCTTCCTCCNCCCCCCCCCCCCCCCCCCCGCCATCCCCAGTAGCACATGACACGAGTCACAGCTCTGTCAAGCTATCTCCAGCCACTGAGGCTCAAGTTCAATCTCAGGGCAGAGCGCCTACTCATGGTGCAGCAGACCTCTGCCTGTATGCTCCCGCCTCTGTCTCCTGTGAATACTCTCACCCCCCATATCTGGTCTATACCCCAGTTCTTGTATGCACTACTAAATAAATCTTTTTTTAAAGAAAAAGTGTAGACTATTGCTATCTAGCAGCTCTTGTTAGAGATCTGTAAGCTGGAAAGGTTTGAAGACTTTAATTTTTATGAGTACTTATAAAGACCTCACCCCAGTGAGAATGGCACATATCAAAAAAAGTAGCAACAACAAATGTTGGCGAGGATGTGGAGAAAAAGGAACTCTCTTACACTGCTGGTGGG
>JAGFMF010011568.1:14171770-14257848 GCA_019455555.1 Galemys pyrenaicus | reverse complement strand
GACTGAGGTGATGGTGCACTGGTGAGATGGTGATGGAGAATACATGGGGATTACAATTAATGGCAAGTATATGTAAATTTTAAAATATTTTAATAAAAAGAAGAAAAATAAATAAAGTTCCTTTCCATTAAAAAAAAAATAAAGAGCTTAAACTTTGAAATCCTAAGAACAAAATATACTTTGATTTAGTGTGTATGCTATTTTATTTGCTAGATGATGTCCTAAGACCATTTTTTAATAAAAACTCCAAATTAAAAATCCTATATTCTTCTTAGTACATGAATCCCAGTGCTATTTCTAAATCCAGTTATAGTAATACTAGGAAAGTTTAAGGCAAAAACAAAAAATAGTTTTCAGTCTCAGTAGCTCTGATTTGAATTGCATATGGAACAGGGAAGGCACATTCAGGACAAAAGCCAGCACTCCCAGCCTTACTGCTTAAGTTCATTTACTAAGGAGAAGATTAGTTTGGAGAGAGAGTCTGTCGCTCATTTGTCAGAAATAAACATCTTTGGCACTTAGTTATACCTGACTGATAATCTTTGTTTTTTAATATCTTAATTTGTTAATACATTTTACCACTACTTCTATATCTAATAGGTCACGTTTCCTGGAGCAGGGAAACTTCCATACATCATTGGAGGATCAGATCTAATAGCTCATCATACTCGGAAGAATCCAGAGTTAGAAGACTGGTTAAGACAGGAAATGGAGGTCAGTAGAAAGGGAGCCCAGAAAACTTGTTTGATTTTTACCTTGGCCCTGTGTGTTTATCTTAGAGCAAATTCTTCATAAAAGCAAACTTCAGCAATTTAAGATGATTCATTCAGGAAAATCCCTGAATTACAAAGCGCTAGGATTAATTTGTGCTTTTTCATAACACTTCTCTAGGTCACTTCGAAATTTGTTAAAACGAGAGTTAAGCAAATGAATTAATTGAGTTTACATCTAAAGAAAAAAATTTAACCTATAAAAATTTAAAAGAAACTGATTAAAAGGATGGTCATACATTAATATAGAGGCTATTAAAACATATCAGTTACATAGTATATGAATGGATTGTCTAAATCTGGGAATTGTCTTTCAATATTTCTTAGAATATCTTACTCATTTTCTTGATTGTTATCCTTTTCTTATTTTGTCTGCTCTCTACTTTAACTCCCATTTAATATAAGCTCATTTTCTTTTTCCACATTGTCTTTTAGTGCTCTGTCTGGTTGGTAGTCTACCCATCCATTGAGTTTTAATTCAACCTAGTAAATTTTTTTATTTCTGGAAAGTTTTTCATTCTTTTCTAAATCTTCTGTTCCCTGCTAATGTTTTTAAGTTCTTCTTTTGATTTCTTTGCCTAATAATACAATACCTAAAGTCTTTGTTAATCTGTTTCTTTTTGTTTCTCTTATGGTACCTTATTTCCAAAAATATGCCTTGTGATCTTTGAATGTAAACTTCCCCCTTTTCTTAGAACTTCATCTGTAGAAATATTTGAGTACTTAGTTCAGGTTTATTTACTCCCTATAATATATGTTTATCTCTGCTATTTTGTACTACCAATATGGGATCACTTTAATTTCATCTTGTGATTTTTTTTTTTTCCTTTTTTTTGGTTGCTCAAGTAGTTAAGATATATGTATTTGGACTAGAAACCTGGGAGTCAGGTTGTCATTATAACTTTCCTTCATCCTGTGCCAAGGTCAAAGAGGCAAATTTCTTTGCTATCTTCTTTTCTGTTGTAGGGGTTAGTGCTGGGTTGTTTTAATTAGATTTCTAATCTTAGATTTTCTTTCATATCATTCATCCCTCATACAGACATCAAAGCAGAATCTAGGGTTTTTTTTTTACTGTTTTCAGATACACACAAGTCAGGGCAAAAGTGTTAGTGGTACATGGTAACTTCAGGGATCTTTCTTTTGCTTTACTTCTGGGGTTAATGTAGTTTTTAGTAATTTATTTCTAAAGTTTCTTTTCTAATCCAAATATTGTTGGAAAGGTTATTCAAAAAAGTAGTTGTCAGGAAAATCATTGAGCTGTAGTTCCCCAAAACCTTGAAAAAATGCCATTAATACAAGGCTTTCTGTTTCTTAATACTAATTTACTTAATGTTTTTACCAAGATATATAAAATAAAAATATTTTTTCATTGCTCATCTTTCCTTCTTATCTTTGAACTTGAAAATTAGCTTTCCCTGCCTAGAAGCATCTAACAGTATCAAGGAAAATGATACCAGCAGCTTTTTAGCTATACCTGTTCAGAATTTCAAAAAGAAATGATATAGTTTCATTTTGACATTCACTGTATGAGTATAAAATCATTCCATAAATTTGAATCTTTACTGACGCAGTGGGATAGCCACCTAATAACTAGTGCTCTTGTTCAGTTAGAGCCAGTCAAATCCTAGTTCATCTAGCTTTTGATCTTCTACCAGTCACTTAATCTAAGTCTGTTCACTTATTGGTTAAAATTAGGATAGGGCTTTAGTAATAGTAATTATATGAAGATTAAATGATATTTTAAAAAAACTGTTTAAGATAATACCTTGAAGTACACAAATGTAAATTAAATTATCAATAAAAACAGTATCTGCAGTCAAGGAACTTTCAGTCTTTAGTGAGAATATGATAATAAGTAATGATAATAGAAGGTAGACATCAATAGGTAGTCTCAACTGTTAGGTATCCTAAGTTTTGTGGGAATTTTTTATATATACTTTTTTTTAAACGAAGAAGGTCAGAAAACTTAGTTCAAGTTGTGAAGATCATATTCCATGATGCATTGTAGGTACTAAATAATTACTGCATGAATCCACCTTGAGAGATAGTCAGATGTGGGAAAAAAGAAAAAAGTAATTTTATGGGCGGAGTGAGAAAGTAGAATGGAGTCAGATAATAAAGAAATTTTTTTCCTTTTAAGGGTAAGATGCAAGAGTTTGTGTTTCTTGGGTAGATAGGAGAAATCACTAAAAGGTTTTGAATGGCATGATCATAGCTGGACTTCAGGAAGACATACTCCAAAAGCAGGGGGTTTTTGGTCTTAACGCTCAAAGGTGCTTTAAGAGTTTGGTGAGTTTGTGTTGTAAAATTACTTTATGGGTGAGATGATATAGCAACAGTTTCTGAGCCATGATTTAGGACTGTGAAGAACCATTTCACCTGTAGAGCTGTTATGGTCAGGGCTTTAGACATTGTCCTCAACCCCTTAAGCTATGGTCGGAGCTCTCAAAGCATTGGAATTTCATTTAGGTAAAGGGCTCTGCATGAAAAAGAATGTTTAAAAAAACTCAACAAGCCAGCAGTGTTTAAGTTGGTTGCCTTTGAGAGGATACTGGCTGGATAAAAAGGTTTAATTAGAGTGCTTTTGCAATAATACTGGCTTGAAGTGAAATGGAAAAGATACTTTGAGTGGATGAGGTTTCATAAAGGTAAGAACTCATGGATTTTATGACCTCTTGGAGATGGAAATCTCAGATGACTGTGACAGCCAGGTCTAGTGGGGCATTAACTTATATATTCATTATTGAGCAAATGTTTGAAATTATGTTAATTTTGATAGGTGCAAAAACAACATGCAAAAGAAGACTCTATTGCTGATGATCTCTTTAGGTAAGGTTTAATTTCAGCTTTTTCTGAATTTTTGAGAGATGTATATAAATTTCAGTTCTGTTCAGATTCATAAAAAGTAAATATTTGTATATCCTGTAATTAGAAATAAACATAGTTCCTTCACCTAAAGATTTTTTTTTTAATGTATGTCTGTATTTTACTACTTGAGCACCTCTTAATTAGGGTTGCTGAATATAGCTATAAAGTTTGGCATTGGTTTAGTTGAACTGTATCACAAGATATTTAAAATTTATATGGGGCATTCAGCAAATGTGTTCCTGAGCTGGGTAAATTTAACTTATAAATTTGTGAGTTTTTTTTTTTTTAACTCTGCATAGAATTCTGAATGAATGGGTCTTGAATTAAGTCAAGTAAAATGTTGGACCATTTGTTAATTTTCATTGGCACATGTGTAAGAACAAAAAGCCAGATTAGAGATTCAAAACAGGTTTTTGTGAGAGGTTTAGAGGAGTTATATTGAATGATTATAATTTAATTCTCATTTCCATATTTTCTGGATTCTTATAGGCCAAAAAAACCTTATAATTCAAATTCTCATAAAACACTACATTATAGGTAGGTTACGGCTAGGGAAGAATAACATTTTCCCAAATTTAATTAAAGACAAAACCAAGAAGTACTATATTTTTTGAGTCTCTTTTACAACCAGTTGTTATTCCCTAATTTGATTATTGATTTGAATCACTGGTTAAAGTGTTGACAAATGGTACGGAATTTTTGTAAGCAGTCAAATGAGAATATGTTTGTCATTAAGATTCTTGTAGTTGAATTACAACGATGATTTTTCATGTCATTGGTCATGGTTAGATTAGGTTGACCAGCTATGTTTAATTGCTATAGGAGATCATTTTGTAAAGGTAATTACATTTTAATTTTATTATGTTCTTCTTGTGCAAATGGTGTACTTTAATTTTTTGAAGTCATACTGGAAAGAAATATAAACATACTTCTTATTAAATTATTGCTTTTCTTTATTTTTTATTACAGGATTTATTTTGTTGCTGATGTTATTTTTTATAATACTCATCAAAGTAACATGAAAAGGATGTCAGTGCTTGATATCTGACCCTAAAGATAAAATTCATTCTCATTCTTTTTGCTAAGTGTGACTATTCTTTGAAAACCCTTTAACATAAAAAGGGAAAAAAAGGTCATCATTTACCTAGATATCTTTTAAGCCCATTTTTTTCATTGCAGATATAATCCTAATTTGAAAAGGAGAAGATAACTGAAGATTTCACATAGAAGCCATGTAAAACATTTCTTATCATACACTTCAGGTTTTTCCTGGGATTACATGCATTTATTTAGAAGTATAGCAAATTAAAGTTACAAATATTTTGTTGCCTAAATTTGTTAAATAAAATGCAAAAATTTTTGTGACAGTTACTTTTCTGTTTTCAAGTCTTTTTCTTCCCAACTCTTAGAGTTTTGGTGTTTTGTTGTTTTGTTTTTTTAAATGTTTTTATTTAATATTGGCCCAGCTCAAAATTCTGAAAGTATGAAAGAGTGAAGATGAAAGTCTCTTTTCCATTACTGCCTATTTATTTCCCCTTATGATATTCTTGAGGGATTCATGATAGTCTTATGAATGACTCATTTCTTATGAGTCTTTCTAAGGTTTTTAATGCCTGTTTAAATTTGTTTGCATATCACTTTTCAGTTATTTCCTGCAAAAGTGATAGTGTAACATCTATACTGTTCTGCACTATGTGACACTTTTTCATGGAATGGAATCAGTAGATCATAGACATAAGAACATTATATTTTTATCGTTTTATACTGTGGTCTTCCCAGACCTAAGTAACCCAAATGAAGTGGAATTCAGTAGGAAAGATTTCACCCACATATTTATTCTAGTACTGGAAACTGTAAACAACATCAACTACTCCATCAGGTTTGTAGATCTCACTAAAATGGGAAGACCTACTGGGTGATCTTTCTGAGATGGATGTACCTTTATTTTGAGCTTCTTAGATTCCTATTGTCTTATCTGTAAGGAGAAATAAAGTAGTTAAGATTGTCTTCTTTATGCCTTAAAGAGAGATGGTATGAAATTTTGTTAAAATAGATGACTTTTTTGTACATGAGAATTATGGTTAGATATTTTTTTATCACCTTTAGGACTATTGCATTATGTCCTGTGAAATAGATCAAACCTTTTATTCTAACTGAAGGCTGCAAGGCCTCACCTTAAGGAGCCTCACCTTTTAGGTTGAGACAGCATGAGGCCCTTTGTTGATTCCAGTGCACTAGATAACAGCTACCTCTGCCAGTCATCTCTCCACTGGGAGTGGTCTAGTGTAGGAGAGGAAAGGACTCCTTCAGCCTGCCCTCTGGTTGTCTTTGATCTTTCTGTGATTATCTGAGCCACCCTCTTCGTTCGTAGTAGCTTCCACAATTCAGAGTATGCTACTTCAGCTGTTAGTAATGTCCTAATGGGAAAGATGTAGGCTGACTGGAAGCTGGCCTCTCACGCCGCAGCTTTTAAAGTATGCAAAGAATACATTTCTTCCTGGGAGCATGGAGTAGACATTTCTCTTTCTCCTGCACTGAACCCTGGGAGACTAGACAGAAAAAAACTTTCTTCTTTGCATCTGTTTGTGAGACACAGGAACACAAGCCCCATTGACCCAGGTGAGCCAGGCTGCCAAGGGGTGTGTCTGTTGGGTGGCAGTTGCAAAAGCTGGGCACCAGATGTGTCTACAGCTGCCAGGGAGGTATTAGTGATTTGGATTGGGAGAATGCAGAAGTAGTGTCTTCTGGCTTCCCTGGTCCTCAAGGGAGGATGCAGTCTCCCTGGCTGAAGCTAAATCGAAAGCTTAACTTTCAGATTGCAGCTTTTAAAGTATGCAAACAGGCCTCTCTGTAAGGGAAAAGTGGAAAATTTGTTTTTCTGTCGGCCACCTCTGCTTTGAGCCCTGGTGGGGTTAGCTGGCTGTGGGCTTTCTCTGCTACAATCCTGTTGAACCCACCAGTACTGGTGCTGCTGTCCATCAGAGCCAGATTATGAAGGGTGTATCATCGGGGCGGCAACTGTGACTAGAGTGCCAGGTGCACAAATTCCTTTTGGGGAAACATGCAAGTTGGAGTAGGGCAGAGGGGGAATGCAAAGGTGGCACCATCTGGTCTCTGCCCCCCAGATGTGTGCAAAATTCAGAACCTGAACCTTGGGTTGCAGGGTTTTTTTTCTTCACATATTCCTATTATTGCAAGGGTGGAAATGCCACCTCCAGCAATCAGTAAAATGTATCCCAGTCACTTTTTAAAGACATCACCAGGACTCCTTTAGGGAAAGACTGAGGGGGAAATGGGCATTTTTGTCTGCTCTCTTTACTGAGCCCTGGATGATTGGCACAGTCCATCTCCCTTTTCTGTGTTCCACTGTCTCTAGTGAATCCTCTCACCCCCTGCATCTCTAGCCTGTACCCCAGTTCTTGTATGCATAAATAAATAAATCTTTAAAAATAAAATGTGAGCAACTGCCATTACCATTTTTTGTAGTGCAGGTCTTCTGGGAACAAATTTTCTTAACTTTAATTTACCTGAAAAGATGTCTTTGTTTTACCTTTGTTTTAAAGGATTTTTTTTACCAGAGTTTCAGTTTTACAGTTATTTTTCTATTGCCCATTAAAGACAATGTCCACTTTCTTGATTGCCTTCTCTTATCAGTTGTTAGGTGTAATGTGTCTATTTTCCTTCTGATTTTGAATTTTCACATCTTTGTTCAGCTTACATGTGGTTTTCTTTGTTTTATCCTCAGTTTGAGCCTTAGATCTGTGATTGCTTTTTATTTTTCAAATAAAATTTTGAATATTTTCAGCTCTCCAAATATACTTTTCTGCTGCAGTTACTCTCTCCATCTGGCTTGAAACTATTCATGTTAGACCATTTGTTATTTATCCCATCATTGTTTTTTGGAACTGTGCTTCAATTTGTGCTTTAAGAGTTTCTATTAACCTGACCTTATTTTCATTGACTTTTTCTTTGGCAATGTGCTGAATATTGTTGAGCTGAATGTAATTTTCAAGTCTAGATTGTTCATTTTTTTGAATTTTTTTCTGAGATTCTTCACCTGTGGATTCACTGTTCACATTTCCCTTTAGTATTTTTGAATTTTTGTCAGCATACCTAATAATTTATTAGTGTTAAGTTTTATGCTAGCATAGTTAAAATAATTTACTGGCAGAGTTTGATCCTTTGGAGATCATGTTGAAACTATTTTTTTTTTATGCTAACATTCATTTAGAGTAACTGTATTCCCAAGGCCTAGCTTTTGTGAGGTCACAATTGAATGCCTGGGGCTTTCAACAAGATCTTGCTACTACTGAATGAACACAACTCCAGTGTCTCCTAGAAGTTCATACCTCCAGAAACTACATCCTCAGCCTTAGTTTTAATCTCTGCTAGTACTCAGTTTATAACTGAAGGAAATTTGAGTATCATTCTGCAGATTTCGGGTTCTGCTACTCTAGTTCTATAGTATCCAACTCAGCAAGTTCCAACAGGAACCCTGAATTATTTTTATTTTTTTAAAGACTTACTTTATGCATACAAGAGCTGGGGTACAAACCAAAGACACAGGGGGTGAAAGGATTCACCAGAGATAGAGTGGGAAGCAGAACAGATAGCCTAAAATACAGTCCTGAAGGGAGCAGCAGGCAAGACAGGAGAGTTCTGTGCCATGTGGGTCCTCTCCCTGGCTGAGAATGGAACTAAGCCCTACAGTGCAGCACTCAACCTCTGCGCCACCAGGGAGGACTTGAATTGTTTTCTTACACCTAGAGATGTTCTTGGAACATTTCCTATTCTTGGAAATTGTCCTCAGGCAGATAGGTGAAAGTAAGGTTCACCTATTGTTTCTTAAATGAACTGCTCTTTCCATTGTGTGAGAACATTGCTTTATATAGTTTATTACAGTGAAGGGTATGTCCAATCCCATTATTCCATCCCAACTGAAATCAGGAGGCAATTCTTTAAATTTTATACTGAAAGGTCTTTAGTTCTTTCATAGTTTATCACTTTTTTGCCCTGCTCATTCCCAAACATACTTTGTGTCTGTGTACATGGAAAAACTGGGGTGTAGGCCTGTGGTGTGGGTGGTTGAGAGAACTCACGAGAGATTAAGGAGCACAATAAGCAGATCTATTGACATACACCGTTGAGGGGAGCGCAGGTGAGTCAGGAGAGGTCTGCTGCACTGCGTGGGTTAGCTTGCTGGCTGGGATCAAACTCAGGCCATCACAGTGATAGTGCTGAGACAAGCACTAGGCCACCAGGGCAGCTCCCTCATACCTTTTTCCCTCAAGGTGGAGGGTACAGGGATGGAGACATTTGAAAACAGAGTATCTAGTTTTTTTTTAGGTTACTTTTTTCAAGTTGGCCTTAGGCACACCATCACCCCCCTCCCCTACCCCCAGGAATTCATCTAACATAGTATAAAAAGACTGACTAGCATTCACTGAGTTTTATGCAGTAAGTAGCCTTTGTAACAAAGTTAAACCTCATTCTGGGTACCTCAGTGCTACAGAGGTTGGAGCTTGCTTTCATTAAATACCAGGACTTATTTTGAAGAATTTTCACTTTCACAGACCACATATTTTTAATACCTGTTTTAAAAATCCCAAAAATGCAATTTCCTGTAATAGAGAGCTATGACTAAATATTTTATTGTATCAACTTTTAAAACCTGAATTCTGCTTTCTAAACATTCTTTCAACAGCTAGACTTTTCAGGGATCATGTATGACTGGTCAGTTGCTTAGTACTTTCCCTCTTTCTCTGAGTAGTTGAAACTAAATAAATATTTGTAATTCTGGAACATTAACCAGAGAAAAGGCTTTAACGTTAAATGCAAACAGGAATAACTAGGAAAATGGGAAGTTACTAGAGATGAAATTATCCACACCAAGTTTATTTGGGACCCTATTTAAGCTTTATTTTCCTGTGTGTGTGAAGACTCTTCATCATAAAAATGCTATGTGTTGGGTAAAGAGCAAATTTTTGAGATAAAAGAGGATGTCAACAGTTCTTACTCTTCCCTACAAACTACCTTTATAACAATGACATTCCAATTTAGAAGTGACATAAAGAAAAACATCCAGTCCAACTCAGAGTTTAAAAGAATGAGCAAGCAAGATAGTGTTCAATCAAGTGCAGTCAGAAGATATTGTACCATTTCAATAGATATAAAATATACTGGAAAAGTTACCAGATAAGAGACTAAAACTGGATAAGTTAATTTCTAAAATCAAACTAAACTTAGCCATGACAGTTACCAAGTGTAAGAATTTACCAATTCATCTGAAGCAGCTAGTTGTAGATGCAAATATATCCTAAACAATTATATTTTAAATTGTGATCCTGAAAGCATATAGACAATACAGTGGACAGAATACTGACATTTTAGTTTGCTTTTAATTCTAAAATAATTAAACTTCAATAAACACATTCCAAAGGAAATAAATTTTACCAAAAAAATGAGAAATTCAATTTGCCATGGTGAATTTAAAGACTTTTGACTAACTCTGAAAATTGTGTGATTTCTCTGTGAAATAAAGCACACCTAAAGATAAAATCAAGATAGAGCATATAAATTCAAAGTAACCGTACAATAAGCTATGTCATCTCCAATGAACAAAGGTCAAAGTAGTTAATCATCTCAGGAATGGATAAAGACAAGTTTTAACTATTTTTAAATTTAACCTTTAATAATTCTGGCAATACCCAAATAATATTACATTATGCCCAAATTATATAATTATTACAAGTATGCCCAAATATTTTAGTTTTCAGTGATAGAAATTAACTCAGTGTTCACATAGGGAAAGTAGTTCCCTTCACAATTTACGGATTTGCAAATAAGATTAAGGTTATGGTGGTTAATATAGATAAATTTCCCAAAAAAATCTTGGCAGGTTTCTGGTTGTCTAAGTGTATGTCAACACTATCAGACTGTTTATTAGAAGCTAAGATGGTTTAAATTATTAGGAATGTTACATATCAAGATTTCAACAATAAAAATATTTTTAAAAACCATTATATTTGGTAATAAATTAGATTTATACAACTGATAATTTCAAAATAAATAGAACCTGAGTTGCAAATGCCTCTTACCCCTACCTCACCCCCAGCATACATAAATTATATATCCCATTTTTTTTAGGCCAGTGTGTTTCAAGCTTTAATGAACATATATATTCCTTAAGGATCTCATTAAAATACAGATTCTGACTCAGTAAGTCTGTTTCGGGCCTGAGAATATATTTCTAATAAGCTACATGAAGCTGATGCTACTGGTCTTTGGAACTTCCTTTGAGTATCAAGGTGACTCAATATATATCAGGGACAGTTTCTGACCTATGGATTGTGTGGTTTTATAGATTCAAAGCCATATTTTGTAATCAAACATAAGCAATAATCAAAATGATCAAAAAAAGTCATGGAATAAAAGGTTTAGTTACATGAGAGCTTAAAGTATACCAAACCGGCAGTGTTTGAATGACAGTGACACCTTTCATACATTACTATGGAAATCAGAATACCATGTTCTTCTAACTTTAAAAAATAAAGTTACTAGAGCTTGAAGCTTTCTTCCAGTTCAGGTCCAGAAAATTCAAGCCATTATACTGCAAAACCACTATTAAAAATTTTTAATGATAAACTGTCCATATAAATTGTAAGTTTGTTTTAAGCTATCCCATCTCCTCCTCCTCTTTCAACAAATAAATGTTTTTTCTTTTGTCTTGTAGCTAAACACCGTGTAACACCCAGGGCCCCTCCCTTTAAAAATCGAACAAAATTGTCTCCGACCAAAGGGCCCAGGGCAAAAAGGTTAGCTTCTTTAACACACTCATAGGTATATACATCTATTTCCACAGGATTACCCTTACATGTGATTGGCTGGCTTGATTTATGACCCAGGTAACAACCTTGCTCCTTCAGAAAAGACAGATTGGGATGAGAACCTATCAAAACTACTGCTGCAGAGAGCTTAAATTTTTTTTTCAATCCCGATACACTTTGAAGAATGCATTTCATGTCCGACTTAAAGGAAAGCACATGGTGCTCAGGAAAACTGGTATAATCAGATAAAAGATTTGAATCTACAGAATATGACTTAGTACACATCATATGATAGACTTTATGATATTCTGGATAAAGCTTTTTGGGAAGCTGTTTGAAAATTAAACTTGGATCAGTTACTCGTCTGCGAAATACGTGAATCACAGGGATATTATTGTTGTAAGCACAGAGTACTGCATCAGCTGCAGTAAGCCCAGAACCTACAATTAATACTGGATCCACTTTGCCACGTAACTTTCCTTTGTTTATAGCAGCTCCAAACTCAGGCATAGAATGAAACACAAAAGGAAAATCTTCCCCTTCAATTTCCAAGTGGGCAGGAGAATCCAATGTTCCAGTTGCCAGAGCTACGTTCTCAGCAAAAAGACAGAAAGGAACAGGGGAACCATTCCCTATTCGCTGATAACCCCTGATTTCCCAGTTTCTCTTGATAAATTTTGACTTTTCTATTTGTAAATGCTGTGTTGAAATATCTCTATCTTGATCATTACTATCATCTTGACCCCTGTAGAGTCTTGATACAGAGGTTATATAAGTGTTGTCTCTGAAATTCTTCTGAAGACCCATAACTTTTACATAATGTTTATAGTAACGAGCTATTTCATCTGGCATAACTCGATCTCCTTTCAGGTTCCTATAAAAGAAAAAAATATCCAGTGAGAATACTTTTGGCTTATATGACTGTTACTTCTCCATCTAAAACATTTTAATTCCTCTGAACTGCCTTAGTCATAAATCATCCTAACACTTCAAAAAAGAAAGCAAGCTTAAAAATAAATTTTACTTAAAATATTAGTTTTACCAGAGTAATCCCACGAGGACTGAGATGCTATTTAATGCATCTTTGTTTCCATAGTGCCTTGCATAGTAACTGCTCAAATTAGCTGCCTTTATAAATAAAATTTTATTAAATAAATGAAGGGCTTAAAACATGGATGTCTGCTAACTGTACTTACTTTATAATCTATGTCATGATTGTAACCTAAATTGTAACCTAACTATTGTGTATAGTAATACTGTTCAGTCTATAGTCCATCTTATAACTAATTATTATTCACATACTACTGTGTAAGTTATTTAGGTTACAATCATTGAGATATTACAGGCTTAATTGCAACACATTTTAAAGAACATATATCCTATCTTGACATATTTAGTTGTTTTTATTTTACTAATGACCAAAAATAATTCAGATCATAATCTTCTGAAAAAAACCATCTTATGTCTAAGAAAACAAAGTCTAGTATTTCTATTTCCCTGATCATGAAAAGATCTATAAATATCATTTACTCTTAAAAAAAAAAAACAAAAACAACCAATGCCTCTTCTTTTCAATTTGAACTTTAAATCAATGGGCGTCCGTGCCCCATTAGAGACTAGTGGCAATAAGAAGATACCATCATTTCACATATTTCATTATAACCTGTAAATGGAAGTTCATAAAAATGTTTGGTTTTTTTTAAAGATTTATTTATGCATACAAGAACTGGGGTGCAGGACAAATATGGGGGTGTGTGAGAGGATACTCCAGAGACAGGTTGGGGAAAAGAACACACAGATACAGTGAAATACATTGCTGAGGCAGCAGTGGGGCAAGACAAGCGAGGTCTGCTGTACCATGTGGGTCATCTCCCTGGCTGGGGATGGAAATCCAGTGGCTACAGAAAGCTTCACAGTCCCCCATAAAATGCTTCTTAAAGTTTAATGATTATAATAATTAAAACTTAGATTGTATTAACTTAATTTTTACAGTAACCCTGTTGTAGTTTATTACTATTATTGTGTCCTTTTACAAGCTAGGAAATTGGCAATTAATTCAAGTCATTTGACCAGGGTACAACTTTAGAAGAGTTAAGATTCAAATCCTGATATCTCTGGAGCTCTGAGTGGTCTTAATGCTATGCAAAGAGAGGAACCAAAATTAATGTTTATTCAATATTAATTTTCATGTTTCTTCAATATACAATCTGCCCAATTTGCAAGGATTAATGCCCCAAGTACATCAATCATAAACTTTTCCTTTACCATATCACAAAGGGAAGTATATTGAGGAACTGAACTTGCTTACATACAAAATCAAGAACTTGTATAATTTGTCTGACTTTGCAATTTTATATAAAATTCCTTTTCAAAAAACCCCCCAAAGGGAACATTTGAAAGTTTATCCTCAATTATTCATGTTGATCTAAATTTGCTTTCTTTAAATTTTTTGCAAGTTAAGGATAATTTCCATGTATTAATACAGTTTCTATTTAGCAGGAAGTTAAGCATTCAAAATGTTATAGCTCTGTTCTAACAAAGATTACATAACTTCCAGTTTGTTTCTGTGAGTAATCAAATTATAGTAGATTCTCTGTATTAGTAATTGCTATTTAATTCAATATTTAGTATCTTGGAAGATGACAAGGTCTTTAATTTCTCTTCTTAAATTTTGGTTTCCTTCTCCCAAAATATTCAAAGTTGAGATTTCTTAATTACTCCTTTTGTTTCTGAAATATTTACCTCCATACCGAAGTTGCCAATCACATCACAGATTCTATTTCATCATTTTAAATTAATCATAAACACTACTCTAAAAGTAAAAAATTGAGTGTATATATAGATATATATATATAAGAAGTTATATACACATGACATTACATATCCAATCATAAAAATAGTATAAAAGTAATGTGGAAAGCATATGTGGATGTATGGGAAAGCACCAGAGAGTGATTTAACAAGAGGGTGGGAATAAATCCATGATTAACAAGTCACAGTAACCCAATCTGCAGATAAGCTCCTTTTGTTCAGTTATATAACAGCTTGAAGTAGAAGCCAGCTAACTATAAACAATACTGCAAAGTGACTTTATTTGAAAGTCAAATAATTTATATTATCCATGTAATGATCATAGATATTTTAAAATCTATCCACAGACTCTCCCATTGTACACACCAAGGAATTTTAACAGTTTGATCTTTACCTTCGTTTGCTAGACACCCAATCTTTAAATTTAAGTCCTGGCAGCTCCATCCAATTTCCAAAGCTGATTGTCAACATGGAACCTTCCATATTCTATTTGAATACAGAATGTATAATCAAAAAACACATCTAAGCAGTAACATGATTTTTTCTTAAAGTAAACCCATCTCATTTGCCATAAATTAAAGAGTTTAAATAAGAGTAAAAAGAAGTCTTACTAGGTTGTGTAAATTACCTCTAAAAGTTTATTCCAATAAACTTTCAAATATTTTCATCATTTGGTAGTATCTACCTAATTCCCACTTTCATAAATATACATTTATAAAACAAGTTTATAATATTACCCAAGTGCCTACACAATACTGACTGCTACAGTTAAGTCAACATAAAATTCAGATGCAGAATATTAGGGTTAGAGGAACAAATATTTTTACTTCCTAAACAAAAGGGGAAGTGTTATTAAATAAATTTCCAATATCTTAGCTATCTTTCTATATTAAGGGATGTAAACCTGATAGAATTAGAAGCATAGAGAAAGAAAAGAATGTTTCTTAAAGAAGACATATGCACTTTTAAAATTAGAGAATATTACAGGCAGAATAAACAGGTTATATGAAAAATTGAAGAGCAGACATGAGTGCTCTTCATATTAAAAGTTCAGTATAGTGCAGGAAAGATGAAATTGGTATGTTCTGCCCCTAACACTACTAAAAAGGCCTGTCCTCAAAAAGGGCTCTTTGCTGTTTCTTAGGCGATAACCTCTAAGCTGTGAGAATATTCTTCCTGATAACTATTTAATTGGTTTTGAATGCGTTAAGCCTTGCTTTACCAGTCTGCCCATGGAAGTTTTATCCTAACAACATGAATTTATGGTGAACACCAGTGTTTGCTCTGGGAAGAAGGGGAATCAGTTGCTTAAGCAGTCATGACGAATATGACCCATCCACCAGAAAATCTGTGAACACCAAAACATGGGTAAGCATCACTGATTGAACACTATTTGCACATGCTGTCACAAGTCACTGTTGGGAAAACTAAGCACATCCTATACAACTCCACTAAGAATGGACATATAAAATCTTGTGCTTGGTTTCTCCCAGAATTCACCCTGTGAACTTCTCCCATGATTCTAATCTGTATCCATTCATTGCAATAAACTGTAACCATGTGTGTTGCATCTTCAAGGAGTTCTATGAATCTTAAGAGGGTGAACACCAATGCCTAACACAAACATTCTGGAGCACAGAATATAAGAGATTGAGAAGAGTAATGTAAGGTGCTAGACCTTACAGGGTATGTTAAAAGACTTTCTTAAAGCATCTGCATACTACTCATTAGATAAGAGGAACAAATGAAGGGTTTTTCTCATGAGTGTAACATAGCTGAGGTTTATTTTATGAAAGATTTTGTCTCAGGTATGGAGGATACAATGAACAATAAAAATTGGAGTTAGACAATCATTCAGGGTATTTTTCCAATATTTTGAGTGAATAACAGTGGTCAGTATCAAAATTATAAATATGATGGAGAAGTGTAGAGTAGATGGAGACAAATAATATACTTTTAAGAATGGAGAAAATGTGGTAATCACTTTGAAATGGGAGTTGAGGAAAGAGAAATCAAGAAAGGTTTCTGGCTTGAGTAACTACATTATAGTTCTAATATAACAAAATTCAAGGAATTTAACGATAAATATTAATTCTCGGCATGCTGAGTTTGAGGACACCTGTGGAATACTCAAGGGAATATATCCAGTTTGAGACATAAAAGACAGCAATATGGGTTAGAGATCTCCAGTTGGAAATCAATCAGCATTCATATGCAAGATAGTGAAGTACATGACAAAATCCAGAGGGAACAAAGAGTATAAAAAGACAATAACTTGGAGCAGAGACAGAATCATACACAAGAACAAGAATGCAAAGAGATAACTGAAACCTGAAGAAAAACAAGGAGACCAAATTTCAGACAATCTAAAAGGGACACTGATACATACTGCCAAATGTTTCAGAGGCCAGAACAGATAAATTTTGAGACTATCAAAATAGAAAAAAGGGGCCTCCCTGGTGGCGCAGTGGGTTAAGCAACGCACTATGAAGCAAACCGCAGTCACTGCAGCACGAGTTCGATCCCTGCCGCCGGCCAGGGAGGGGACCCACATGGCATGGCAGACCTCTCCTGCTGTGCCCGCTGCTCCCCTCAGCAGTGTACTTCAGTTGATCTGCCTGTTCTGCTCCTCGCTCTCTGTGGTGAATCCTCTCACCCCCCACACCTCTGGCCTGTACCCCAGTGCTTGTATGCATGAATAAATAAATCTTTAAAAAAAAAATAGAAAAAAGGAAGCTACTGACCTTCAGAAAGAGTTCAGTGGAAATCAGTGAGCGAAAGGAGCTAGGGTGAGATGAACTAAAGAGTTGGAGCCTAGCCATGGAAATATAGAATTAATATGTATAGGTAGTTATCTCAAGAAGCTGACTATAAAGCAAAGGACACAGACAAGCTGGCATATAAAAGAATTTTTTTTTAAAAGATTTTATTTTTTTATGCATACAAGAGCTGGGGTACAGGCCAGAGTCCAGGGAGATGAGAGGATTCACCAGAGAGAGTGGGGAGCTGAACAGGCAGACTGACCAAAACACACTGCCTAGGACAGCAGGGAGCGAGGCAGGAGAGGTCTGCTGCTCCATGTGGGTCCCCTCCCTGGCCAGCGGCAGGGATTGAACTCGTGCTGCAGTGGCTGCGGTCTGCTTCACAGTGCGTTGCTTAACCCACTGTGCCACCAGGGGGGCCCTGGCATATAAAAGAATTTTAATGATGGAAAATAATTTCACCATGTCTACAAAGTAATGTGTGTAAGTTGGCACATAAACTGAAGACATAAGGAGAGACAAAACTCAAATAGAGAATGAGCCTGAGGGAACCAGGCTCTAGCTGGAAGGGAACCAGGATCTAGCTGGAAGATTAAACTTAGACAGGAGACAAGGTATCTTTCATATTGAAACGAGGGGTGTGGTGGTGGTGGGGGAGAGAATTAGCATTTTCTCTGTAAAGAATCAAGACTATTTCTAAATATGAGAAAGAAAAAAATTCAGAGGTTTAAGAACTTAATAAGTAAATTTCAAAAGCATTACAAAGTTGAACTCATGGTCCAACTGAAGTTGGGGAGAATACATTACAGTTATGAGATTTTTCTGCTTCTGTTAAATTTAAAATCCAGAAGTTTCCTTTTTTTTTTTTTTTTGGCTCTGCCCTTGTGATAGAAGGACAATGGATTGAGGAAATTAAGGAGAATGGTGAAATCAAGGGAATATAGAAGGGACTAAGCACTCTATTTGAAGATTAGGTAAGCGATGCAGCTGGAAAAATAAACATTTGCGACCAGAAAGTAAGATATTTGGAATTTAGGCTTTCAGAAGTTGAAGTTATGAAAGGTAAGAGTTACAAGGAAGCCAATGGAGTTAATACTTGATGAGGAATGGAGTGATCACTGAGAATGAGGAAATCAAGAAAATAAGGTTAACAGAGTCATGGGTTTGTCTAGAGTGCAAGATTTGAACTGATGTATGACAAGTGTGCCTTAGTTCATTGTTACGTGGATGAGGGCACTAAGGAAGTAGTGTTGTGATGCCTGTGAGGACACAGCTGCCCTTAAAGAGAGGTGAGAAATAGAAGAGGAATACTGGGGACTCCCTGGTAGCACAATGAAGCCAACAGCAGCCACTGCAGCAAGAGTTCAATCCCTGCCGTCTGCCGGGGCGGTGACCCACATGGCATGGCAGACCCCTCCTGCCTTGTCTGCTGCTCCCTTCAGCAGTGTATTTCAGTTAATCTGCCTGTTCTGCTCCCTACTCTGTCTCTGGTGGACCCTCTCACTCTCCACATCTCTGGCCTGTACCCAGTTCTTGTATGCATAAGTAAATAGATCTTAAAAAAAAAAAAAAGGAATACTAACTGCCTTGCTTTTCAGCCCTGTAGCATGGCATACTCAAACTTTAGCTTCAACATTATCTGATAGACATTAAAGCTTTCTAGGTTATACTTTCTTCACTTTCAACTGTGTATCATGTCCTCTCCATGTGTGTCTATTTTCTTCTATCTATGTTCTTCCATGCCTCAAAGTAAAGAGGAAAAAAATAAAAACTAAGATTAAGGTATTGGTTCTATGTCATATATGTAAAAAAAAAGCAATTCAAGATGATGATAAAATGTGGGATATAATGGAAGACAGTAATTCAGTAACTGATGGGACAGTCATGAATGACAGAGGAGCTAAAAAATGACAAAGTATGTTCAAGGGTTTCCACAAGAAATCAATGTAAAATAAAGAGAATATCAGGTTAACTTCATTAACCTGATAGGAACTGGTTCTAAGAGAATGAACAGACTATTACAGTGGGTTGTAGAAGGAATAGTATCTTCTGGGAAAAGGATTTGGAGAAATGGAGTTAAAATGTAACTGAAATGGTTATTAATGTAGGAGCCCTCATTTATTAAGGAGCTCAAGAGGGGCACAATTATAAGGTTTGGAGGTGAGGAGAGAGTGAGAAATTGCATCACATATGGAAATGACAATGAGAGGATAAATTACTTAACTACCAAGATTTTTGAACACAGTTAATCTGGATGTATGTGAAATATGGTAGGAGAGATGTCTACCTAAACAGATAAATGGTATTATAAGGCAAGCACTGTAAGATCAAGAAGAAAAGTATATAATGTAAAGGTCAGAACACTCATACCTAGAAAATTTGGGATGATGCTTAATAGATGCTTAACAACTGTGTATCAAATAGCATTTATTTGTATACTTATTCTAGCAGATACAAAACACATGCTGTCTGGTAAAATTCACCAACTTTTAACCGTCACTGATTCAAATGAGTTTTTTGTAACTGAGGCTTATCTATACTTTATTATATATAAGTAGAAAAAATAAAGTAACCAGGAGATCTGGTTATTACCTGCAGTTTTCTAAGCAAAGTACAATAAAGTTTCAGAAATTAGAAAGAATAGTCTAAACACTTAAAAAACTACCATGGATTTTTAAAGAAATGTAGTTTTATTTAAAACTACTAATTAATAGCACAAATATTAACGTTCAATAAATGCATAGATAATTTGGTAATTACTACTTACTACCATAAAGGAGTAAGATTTAATAAGGAGTCAGAAATATATTTATTTTAAGGCTGTTCCCCAATGCCCTGAAGCAATCACATAACAAACTGAATGCAAACAACTTTAGACATACAACATTATACTAACAGAATATCCAACTGAGGTTTGCACTCAATATTAGCTATTTAATATGCTAAAATTCTCATGAAGTCTAAATATTTCATAGCACAGCAAAAATCATTTGACATGTATTTGTGTAAGTAATGAGTACTCACTATACATTAGACACTGTATTAACTGCTAAGGACATAGGAGTCAAGAATAATTATTGTTGCTATTGCCAACAAAATGCACCAAATTTTTACAACTATCAGTTCTCTGGTTTAATCTCTGCTTATGTCCTCCCCCAAATCCTTATGTTGCAGTCATAACCCTAATGTAATACTATCTGGATATGGTGCCTTGGAAGGTAATTAGAGATGGATGAGGTCCAAACGGGTAGTTATATAATGACAAGATTAACAATTTACCAAAAAAAGAAAAGAGACATTTCTTCTTCCTCTACCATTTGAGGATACAAGCTACTTACAAACCAGGAAAAGATCCTTATCCACGAACTCAATAGGCTGGCACCTTGATCTCAGAATTACCATCCTCCAAACTGTGCAAAATAACATCTGTTAAGCTATTCAATCTACGGTACTGTTGTTATAGCAGCCCAAGTAGACTAATACAACTTCCTTCTTTTACTATTCATTTTTTATTTAAGATCTTAAATAGTAAGGAAATAATGGGTATTATTATGACACATGCTGAGATTTGGTAAACTTTAAAATGAGTATGTGAATTAAAAATTTTTACTAAGCAAATCATTCTTGAAATAGTTTTCATGTAACTTATAAAATAGTACAGAAAAATGCTTATTCTAAGACTTTATCAGTAATATGGTTTAACTTCTACTATATGATTTAGCATACTGAACTGAACAACATTAAAATTCTCAGATAAAAATGTGGTAACCATCATATATAACATCATATATAATGATATAAAAATGTTTCACAGTGAAAATGGTCTTATCAGGAAGACATAGAGTAAAATGCCAAGGAAAATATACTCACATGCCAAGCACCACCAGGTGGACCTTTACCAAGAACTAAATGTGGGATATAATGATGTTGTTCTAATTTCCAGTGCAAAACAGATGGATAATCATACCCAAAGTCAGCATCTGGATGAAGAAGTGTGTCGAAAAGTACTGCAACTGGATTGGATGATCGCCCCTCAAGGCCCTCAGACAAGTATTCTAAGTCCTGAATGAATTTTTTTAAAAAGAAAGTGAAAAAAGAGTTTAAAAAAAAAAACAGCTATAGTGAAGACAGCTACTCTAACCCGCATCTCCCATATTGTATGATATAGCACACTGATGTTCCTTAAAATCTTAACAGATTCTTTAGTCAAAACAATACGAAAAAGGGTTCAGTTTCAACAAAGCTAATCAGATCCTTTAATTATGAAACTTCATATGCCTTTAATAGTTAATATCTACCATAACATTACAACAGTAAAAAGCAGCACACTTCCCAAGCTTATCTGAGCATATATCATACCAATTAAAACTATCAGGAAATAATTGAGAAATTCCTCTCTGGTTAAATCAGAAAAATAAATAGATACAACTCAGCAGAAGTACTTACAAATCTAAATGAAAGGAATAGAAAGTGTCATTTATAAGAAAGGATCTTCAACTAAGAAATATGTTCATATATATAGAAAACTAATTTCAGTATTTCAGTATAATACTGAAAACTTATTTCAGTATTAAAAAAATTCAAAGAACTGCCATGTAAGAAATAATACCTGATCAACAATGGAAAGATGTCTTGCTTCTTCTAATTTACTATGTAAGATTGTATTGGGATGTATTGCTTCTGAAGACAAATATGGTCTGTAGCCAGACAACATATAAGAAAGGCATATTCCTGAGGGTCCATTTCCTATTAAAAAAAAAAGTTCGACAGAACTTTGTCATGTGTCGTAATACTTTTGTTCTTTGGTTTCTCTTCTATACAGATGGCTCTTCTCCCTCATCAATTCTTCTTCCTTCTATCATCTCTTAAATATTCACAAGATTTTGACCTTTGCCTTCTCTTTTTTATAGGGGCTGAGGAGAATCTTGTCTGTGCAAACTTTAACTCTCTTTGCTACTGACTCCCAAAATTAGATCTTGAAGCCCCTTTCTTTCTCAAAACTGTATCCCACACGTCCATATGCTATGCTACTTCTTCACTCCTCCTGAAAGACCCATTGATAACTTAATCACTATGTGATTCCTTCTCTTAGATGCCCTCTTCTTTAAAGCCCATCCTATCTCAAAATACGGTATTAGTAAAATACTAAGCTTTTAAACCTATCTTGTCATCTACATCCAGTCAGTTGTTTTTTCTTGGTCATAGACACTCACCTAGAGACAAAAGTCTCCTCCTGTTTCTCCATCTTAAGATTTACTTACTCCAAAATCCTTTCAATTTCTGCATTCAGATGAGTTTGGTAACACAATTCATCTTAACTCCTATATTCCCAAGTTTTTAACAGTTTGTTGCTCAGTACCTCACTGTTCTCCATGTTTTGGACTTAATTAACTCTGTAGTCCCTTTTCCTAATATTACCTCTTCCTATATTTTACATGCTTTAACCAACTTGATCATTTCTTGAAGCCCAGTGAACTACTTCCATTTCTATAGTTCTTTTCTTCCATTTATCAAAAATTTAGTTCACTGAAATAACTGCAAAGCTATCAGGGAAAAAAAATCCTGTTTCTTGGGGCCTCCCTGGTGGCACAGGGATTAAAGTCAGCGCTATCAAGCTATGGCCAGCCACTGTAGCAATTGCCAGGCAGGGAGCTAACCCACATTGTACAGCAGACTTTCCCTGTCTCAGCCTGATGCTCCCCTCAGCAGTGTTTCAGTAGATTGCCTGTTCTGCTCCTTATTTTGTCTCTGGTGAATACTCACACTCCCTCCACATCTCTGGTCTCCACCCCAGTTTTTGTATGCAAAAATTAAAAAAAAATCCTGTTTCTTGCCTAATGTTTTTCCCAAAATAAAGCACAAAGACATAAATAGGAAAATTAAAGATAAGAATATTAGAAAAGGTCTTACTATTTCTATTCATGCTGGAGCAGGAAATCTTTAAGCATGATATAAGACACCAAAGAAAGGAAAATAATCTGACCTCATTAAAATTCAAAACAAATGACAAAAAGAGTAGGAATTAGGATCTGAACCAAAGAGCAAATTTCCTTGAATTATAAAGAGACAAAACTAAAGAAAAATATCATGTAATATTGACAAATAAAAAGCACAAGACAAAATTCTAGCACATATTCACAATAAAATTTCTCAGTAAACTAGAATAGAAACTTTCCTCATTGTGATGGAGTGGCTACAAAAAAAATCTACAATTGATATCTTACTAACAGCAAAAAACTGGGTACTTTCCCACCAAGATCAAAAACAGACCAAAATGTCTCTTCTTATCATTACTTACTACTGCACAGCATAATGGAAAGTCTAACTAATGCAGTAAAACCAGAAAAGAAAATAAGCAGTATACAGACAGGGTCTCCCTGATGGCACAAGGGGTTGAGTGCCGCACTATGGGCTTCTGCAGCCACTGCAGCACAAGTTCGCTTCTGGGCCAGCGAGGGGACCCACATGGTGCAGCAGACCTCTCCTGCCTCTCCCGCTGCTCCACTCAACAGTGTATTTCAGTCAATGCACTTGTTTGTTCTGCTCCCCACTCTGTCTCTGGTGAGTTCTCTCGTGCTCCCCCATGCCTCTAGCCTGTACCCCAGCTTTTGCATGTATTAAAAAAAAATCCTAAAAAAAGTAAATTGTATACAGAATAAAACTATAAATGACATGATTATCTATGGAGAAAATGCTAAAGAACTGACAAAAAAAAAAAATCCTGGCACTAATAAGCAATTACAACAAAAATGCAGGATAGGCAATTTAGTAAATAAAAATTTATTACTTTTCTACATTTTAGTAATGTGCAAACAGAATTTGAAATTAAATACACAACTTTGTATTTGCAAAAAGGAATTTTTTTTAAAGATTTATTTATTTATGCATACAAGAGCTGGGGTACAGGCCAGAGTTGCAGGAGGTGAGAGGATTCACCAGAAACAGAGCAGGGAGAACAGGCAGCTGACTGAAACACACTGCTGAGGGGAGCAGCGGACGAGGCAGGAGAGGTCTACTGCGCCATGTGGGTCCCCCCCCAACCCCCAGCCAGTGGGAGGGATCGAACTTACGCCGCAGTGGCTGTGGTTTGCTTCATAGTGTGTTGCCTAACCCACTGCGCCACCATGGAGGTCCCAAAAAAAGGAATTGTTAAGTCTAAAAATTGCCAAAATACATGTAAGATCTATATGAAAGGAAAAATAAAGATCTGATGAAAATAAAATAAAATCTAAATAGATGGAACATGTATGTTCATACTGGCTTTTCTCAATCAAGGTGTCCTTCAATAAATGAGTGGATAAAGTGAAATATATAAAAAATGGAATACTGAATGATAAAATGAAATTAACTCTGATGAAAAGACAGAGGAATCTTAAAATACATATTGCTAAGTCAAAGAAAACAGTCTAAAAATTTCCATATTGTAGAAGTCCATTTATATGACATTCTGAAAAAGGCAAAACTATAAGAGAAGTAAAAGGTCTGTGATTGCCATTGATGGGGGATTGCAGGAAAGGATGATTAGGTTGAACACAGGAGATTTTAGGACAGTGAAACATTTCTGTATGCTATTGTACTGGATATATGACAGGCATTCAAGCAAATACCACAAAACTGTATCACATATAGAATGAGCCCTAATGTACATTACAGATTTTAGTGAATAACATATCAATATTGGTTTATCAGTTACAACAAAGGCATTATACCAAAGTAAGGAAAACTGGGGGGCAGGAAAGATGAGAAGTGTACGAGGACTCCACTTTCTGTCCTATAGAAATATAAAGTCAATAAATTAACATAAATAAATGAAATATTGGGAGTAAGCTCTAAGACAAAGAGGTCCTTCAATCAAAAGAAGATACCTTTCAAAAGACAGAAGGCAAAGAATACAAATAGGCAACTCACCCACAAAGGTGTTCCCATCCAAACTCCCAAAAGCTCAAAGTATTACCTTACATAGCAAAAGGACTTTGTGATTATGTGATGTGTAGAGAGAGAAAGTACTCTGGATCATTCAGGTGGGCCCAATTTTATCACATGAGCCCTTGAAAACAGAGAACCTTCCCTAGCTATGGTGAGAGTGAGATACAACTATGAAAAATTCAGAGAAGCAACAATGCTGTCCTGGAAGAGCAGAAAGGAACAGGATCCAGGGAATACTCAGTAGATTCCAGAAAGTGGAAAAGGCAAGGAAATCAACTCTCCTGTAGAGCCTCCAGAAAGGAATACAACTCTGCTGATACCTTCATTTTATCCAAAGGGACCCTTGTTAGACTGTTTAAAGTCTCTAGGTTTGTGGTGATTTACTAAGACAAAGAAAGTCTGCATCATCTATTGATCTATGTTTACATATATGTTTATATATATTGATCTTTGTTTATATATGTGTATACTATATAGAAAGAATATATATTTATATATATACTTTTAAAAAAAGAAAAGTTCATTACCTGTAGTCAGGCTGTTGGCATTACTGCAATCAATAATGACCCCATATACATGAGGTTAAGCTACTCATTAGCTAGCTGAGACAAAATTGGAACAGACTATTTTGCAAGGAATGAGGTGGGAAGGTATAGATGAAGGTTGTTTCCCTTTCCTGAATTTCCCAGAGTCCAGCTAGAATAAGAAATTAGGGTTCATCATTTCAAGACAGTTGAATGGAAAACCAAGGCTGGACATAAGTGGGAAAACAGAAGATGAGACATGGTTCCTATGACATCCTGAATGAGAACTACTGCAAAAACTGTCATCTATCATCATCACCCCTTAAGAGGAATCTTGCTTTCCTTCCTTCCTTTATTCATCCACCTGCCAGTAAGAGAACAGGACTTATCTCTTTTTCCTACTGAATTTGAAACAAGCTATCAAAGAAACTAATTATGTTGTATGCCATAAAGGCACCCATGTTTCAAATTCTCTCCTTCCTCTTGGCTTCATAATAAAATACTCATCTGACTTCCATGAGTTTGAATCAGATGGAAGATATAAATGACAAATAATTAAATACATGCAATAAAACTAAATCACAAAAACTTAGATATAAATTAGGTTTTATTAATACCTTAAATATTTTTGCTATCTTACATGTCTAACTGCTGAGATAGTAACAAAAGCTATATAATAGTAATGGTATGGTAATTATAAATATTACTGCAAAATACATAATATCATTACTAACTGACCACTGGTTACTAACTTGTATAAGTTACTCATGAGTTTCTTTTTGTCTGATCTATCCTAGTGTATCTAATCTGTGCACAAAATCTAATACTGTGCACAGAATAGTTTGTACAGTGCTCTAAATAATATAGTGCCATACAATTAGCACAAACTGCAGTGCTTTAAAATAAAAGAGTACCTTCAGTCCTTCATTGAAAAGATACTATGTTCTAACACAACCTCGTATCAGATAAACTACTCTCTCCAAAGATTTGCTTATTAGTTATTTAAACACACAAAACAATCTAAGAATACTTCTCAATACAATCCTAAGAAGTAATGTTATATAGCTGTAGACTTAAAAAAATAGTATAACAGCTGTAACTTGAAGAAAAAATTGTAAAACTTACCTATTACTACCATGGGTAAAGTCAATGATGAATCTTCAAGTAAAGAAGTCTCTTCAACTAATGGCATCGCTTTAACTTTTTGCCCCAAATTATCACCAAAATATTGCACTAAGGAATTAAAAATTTCTCCTTCAGTTTCAGTGTCACTATAGTTTCTTAAAACAAACACACAGAAAACAAGAAATACAGTCAATATAGTCTTTATGAAAATCAGTCTACCAGATTTTATTTAGAACATAAAATATTCAAAGGGAGAAAAGGAAATCTTTCTGATTAAAGCTTCCAAATTCACAGCTTAGCTACTACATGTCATCATATATACCATCATGAAAGTAAGAAATAAGTAACTGCTAATGTCTTTAGCTAATCCTATATAGGAGAGGTCCCACAGAAGTTGCCTTTAATGACCAAAGATAGCATTATGTTGGGGAGTTTTATAATTCTGAGACTTCCTAGGAATGGTTAGATTTTCTTTTACTTTTTTTCATTAGTAAAAAGGTGAGTGAATTAAAAACAGCACATTGGGAGAAAAAAGTCACATATTTAAAGGAAGTTACTCAGATAATTCAAATGGTATATTACAAGCTATGCATTTTGGTTAAAAATGAAGTTTATAAATTATATTAATTCTGAGGAAGTGAAATATAGAAAGATCTTAATGATTTCCCATCTATTTCTTTCCTAGTTGCCCCCCTAGAAACTAGTTTTAGCATTTTGACATGCTCATGTAATACATGGTGTATCCTCTAAACAGTCTCTGTTTTTGTATTACTTTAGAATAGATTACTTTAGAATACTTGAATTATTTTCATCTTCATATGTAACAGGTCAATGTCTAGAAATATGATACTGGGTGAATGTGCTTATTACTGTTCCCAAAATGATAAAAAACAGGGGACAGAACATGTATTCACAGGACTCACTGATGATGCAGGATAAATGGAAAAAAATAGGCAAAATGTACCAGTTGTCTTGCCTGTTTCTCATTCTTGAGAAGTGAATTCAATATGATTATTAGTCTCAGGCCTACCCTTGCTAAGCACAGTTTCCCTAAATTCCTGAATGCTTGTGACCAAAGTCCTTTCAGATACCCGGGCCTGATATTATTACTGCTATTGTAAAGGTGACTATTCTTTCTCAGGAAATTAACAATCTCATCTTCAGTCTCTTCAGGACATCCTTATCACAAACACTGTTGCTTCCATGTGTAAAACCTGGGAAATCTAATGAAAATTATCACCACTCTATGTTTTTAGTAATTAAAAAGATGTTTTCTTCTTCAAATCTTAACATTTCAGTTTTAAAAAGTGAGGCATGCCTGGTGTTAACAACTTCAGTGTGTGTGTGTGTATGTGTGTAGACTATTTAAATATTACGATATCCTATACATTGTAGGAAAAAACTGATGATCCTTAAAAGGACTTAACTAAAGCATTTAACAGTTACTGCTATATTTGACTTTATAAGCAAAACTCAAAGATCTAAAATGCCCTGGCCAGTTTCTTAAATCTACAAATAAATGCTGTGAAATAAATACTTAATATTCAAATTCCTTAAGAACATGAAAACCACAGACAGAAGTGTAAACTTAAACTTCAAATCAATTTTGCTTAAATGTACTGTAGAATTCAATTTCTGTATAACTCATTAAGAGGCACTTAATATTCTAAGTCTGTGTATTTCAAGTAAACTTTTCCTGGCAAGTCTCATTATTTTATTATAGCTATCAATCCTCCTGCCTATATATTTTATAAACAAGTTCGTTGCATTACACAGGACTTTGTCATCTCTCACAAATGCCCTTATACTGAAAGAAAGAACTTGAGTGGTTAAGACAAGTAGAAACAAAAGCAAGACAAACAGCCTTCAAGAGCTCAAAATCATCAGAAAAACAACAGGTCATCTGATCAGGCCAATGTATATATAGCAAATATTAGAAAGAAAAAATTTAACGAACCTTTAGATATAATTCACCTCTCATAAAAGCCATCCTTTTAAAAGTATGCAATTCAGGATTTTTAGTATAGTCACAGGCTTTGCAACCATCACCACTGATTCCAGAAAAACTTGATATGGCCCCAAATAGACACTGTACTACCCATTAGCACTCACTCCACATTTTTCCCTTCCCTTAGTTACTGGGAACTCTGACTCTGCTTTCTCTTATTGGATTTGCTTATTCCGAACATTTCAGATAAATGGAACCCCTCATAAAATTTGGGGTCTTTCTTGTCTGACTTCTTTCACTTAGCATGCTTTCAAAGTTAATCCATGCTGTAGATGAATGGGTACTTTATTCCTTTTTATGCCTAATATGTCATTTTACCCATAACACTATTTACTAATGAGTTGATGGACATTTGGGTTATTTCCACTTTTTTGGCTACAATAATAACGCTACTATGAATGTCATGTACACATTTTTAAGTTGATGTCGTCATTTAAGTGTTCTTAAGAGTAACTATAATGGTTGAGCCTAAACTCAAATGTTTGTTTGACATCTTAAGGTCGCCAAATTTTTTTCTGAAGTGGTTGCAACATTCTACATTCTCACCAGCTATATAAACATTCCAATCTCTGCATTTCCTAACACTTGTTCTCTTATATTGACCATAGTAGCTGGTATGAAGTATTATTTCATTGTAGTTTTTATTTACATTTCCTTAATGGTTAATAATGTTAAATGCTTTTTCAAGCGCCTATTGGCCTTGAAAAATAATTTCTTGAGAAAAAGTCAAAATGTCCATTTTAAAAATAGGATTCTTTTTTATTGTTGAGCTTTTTCATATATACTGTATACATATGATTTGGAAGAATTTTCTCCCTTTGTCTTTTCAGTCACAACATTTCAAGTTCATTTTATTATTTTATGTGGTGTGCACTTTTGGTGTCATAAAAAAAGTGCTTAATTGAAGGACACAAGGATTTACTCTTATTTCTTGTTTTCTTCTATGAGTTTTATAGTTGTAAGATTTAGCTCTTTCATCTATTTTGAGTTAATTTTTGTATAGTGTAAAACGCAGAATTCCCACTTTGTGAATATCCCCTTGTCTTCTGAACATTTGTAGAACAAATTTATTGTTTCTCTTTTGTCTTACGACCTCCATGGATAACCAACTGACCATAACATGACTTGCTTTGAAATGTTCTACTCTATTCCATTGATCAGTATGTCCTGAACTCTCTTGTGTGCCTTACACCCCTTTTGTAATCTGGTGAAGCTTCTTCAAACCATATTATTATGTATACAAAATACACAGGATTTACAAGGAAATTGAACATATTAAAATAATGATATAAAAATTAAACTTGTATATTTATGTTTCTTTACTGTATTAAAAATAAAGCTGCTTTTAAATGGTACTTCTAGATATCTGCAACTATAACGTGCTATGAACATTTTTTATTTCTCTTGGCAACAAGTCAAACATGGCTTTTCATATTTATAACTGAGGGAAATAATAGATTTTGGTTAAGGTTTAGCAAAAATATTACTGTACTTTTCTTTACATCCATCTTCAAAGGCAGCTAAATTCTATGACCCCAACTTAAAAATTTTAGAGTCGTATTTTGCAACAACAAAAAAATAAAAGGTTTTATATGTGGTTACTCTAATATATAAGTGTATATAAAACGTGAGATACTTTTCTAAAGTTTTCCTAAGCTTAACATTTCTCCAACAAAGGGTTAAAAGCCAGTTTCAAGCGTCTTTGGTTCCTCTCTCCATAACTTAAATGCTAGATCTAGAACACATACTCAATTTCAAAATATACTATCTTTACCATCCCATAAAGACAAAAATGCATTCTCTATAATGCATTCTCTATAATCTATAATGCTAGATCTAGAACATATATTCATTTTCAAAATATACTTTTACCATCCCATAAAGACAAAAATGCATTCTCTATAATGTGAGTCTAGAACTGTAACATTTTTCAAACTTCTACTACATAATGCTAACAACCACTAACATCTTAAGTCAGATTCTACCTGCACTGTACCATCACTCTCACTCTTAGAACGTAACGCCCCACTTCCCTTTAATGAGGTAGTTGTCAACAGATTTTTTTTTTTTAAATAATGAGCATTGTCGAGAGGGTTAGCAAAAGCGGGGCGGAGGGCTTCACAAGCAGTCACTGTAACTTTGCAATACTTAGAAGTCCTAGTTCGCCTTAACAGATTTGCTCCGGGCCTAGCGGGTCTCAAAGTCCCGTGACAGTCTACGCCCAGAGTGAGGAAAAGGGGGCAACGGCGAGTCCCCCGGAGCGGAGTTCTCCAGCCGGGCGGCCGAGGCGGGGAACCCGGACCTGGCAGCAACCGTGAGGACGCAGGGACCACAGCGGGGCGGGACGCGGCGGGAGGCCAGTAAGGTCCAGGCGCTCTTCCTGCACCCGGCTCGGCTCCCACTCCAGATCCGTCACGAATCCAACCCCTCCCGGCCTCTACCCGCCCCGGCCCCAGCCCTACCTCGGGGCCGAAGCGCGCTCCACCCACCGCCCGTTCCCTTCCCTCCAGGCGGAGAAGTCACCTGAAATGACCAGCCAGGGAGCAGCGGCAGCACCACACGGGCATGGAGTGCCGCGCGCGGGGCGTCCGAGCGCGACCGCCACGGCGGCCGCCGCCTCCAGCGGAGCTGCCCGTCCCGGGCGCCCGCCCGCCTGCTCGGGGTCGCGGGGTTCGCGGAGCGCCAGCGCCCCGCGTCTCGCCGTAGACGCGCCGTCCGGAAGTTGCAGTTCGGCGGCCCGCCGGTCTCTGGCGCACAGAAGTCCGCCTCGGGAGAGCGGCTTCCGCTCCTCACCAGCCGGGAGCCAGACGCCGGCGGCGGACCGTCTCCCAGCGCCGCGATGGGGGCGGGACGGGGCGGGGCGGGACGCTGCGACGGCTGCGGCGGCGGCGCGCGGGTTCCTCCTCGCAGGTGCGGCGACGACGGGCGAAGCCCGCGATTGGTGGAGCCGGGGCCGGGGCGAGACCGGGAGTGACGGAGTGGCGGCTGCGCGGCCGGCGGCCCAGGGCTGAGGTCTGCCTGCCCGCCCGCCGACCCGGAGGCTTCGGGCGGTTACGCGGGGCGGCCGGGCGGTTCCCCCGGCTAGCGCCCGGCACGCGTCACGAGGGGCTGGGGAGACCGGTCTGAGAAGGCGGAGCGGCGCGGGGAGGAGAAGGCGCTGCTAACCCGGGAAATGGGACGGCTGGGGGGGCGGGGAGGGGTGACCCGTGCGCATCGTGCGGCCTCTGCAGCCCTTTCAACGTGGTGTCGCCCGCAAAGGCCGACGAGATTCCCATCCCGGGAAACCGACCTGAGGACCTTGCCTCGTGCTGGCTCGGGTGAAGATGCCCGAAGCGTCGCCGCGCTTACCGCTTTAGACCCCTCATCACAACCTTGGGGGTGGGGGGGGGGGTGGGCCTTGCACCAGCACAGGTGCCCGGCCCCGCCCCCAATGTTCTGATTAAGGAAGTCCGGCTTCCTGAGTGGGGCCAGTCTCCTTTCTTTTAAGTAAGTGGCTCACAAACATCGTGGGAGATGGCGAATCCCATGCTTAGCTTGTTAAAACTTCCAGTGCTCAACCCCACCTCAGTCTGTTTCGGGACTCGGAAAGGGCAAGAACGAGTATTCTAAAAGTTCCTTCAAGTGATTGTGATGCAAGAAAAGTACCGAGTAATATGTTTGTCAAAAAAACAAGGGGGGGGGGGAGGATAGGGGGAAAAACCTGGAGGAGGGATTGCTTGTACCGTTAAAAAGGCTTTCTAGTCCCCTCTCCCATAACAGCCGGGCAAATATTAGCAGTTTTAGTAGTTTTTTTTTTTTTAATAGTCTCAAGTTCTAAATGTTGTTATTGGACAAACTTGCACTTTTTACCCCCTCAAATTTTGTCAGTCATTTACTTATCTATAATTTGAGGGTACGTTTTCACACCTCTATATGTGCACATACTTCATTCACCTCCCACCAATGCTCCCTTTAGCAGGTATTTTAGATTCTGCGGAGCTTATAGGAAAATTGTAGGATTCAGCCTGCCACCAGAATTTACCTAAGAGTATAAATGCCATTTTATTTTTTACACTCTGTTTATCTTTTTGTTGGATTGTTGATTATTTCGCACATTCATTTTATATTGTTTCAGAAAGAGAAGCTTGAAGTTGCTTTTTCTATTAACATTCTATTAAAGGATCTAAATTCTTGAAACCTATACCAACCCAGAAAATTGGAATATTTTAAAATACAAGGATATTTATAAAGACTGTAGATTTTTCTTGCACTATTTTCAGATTAAATTATGAAGTGGGCATATCACATTTTAGGCTTGTTCTGCTTTGTATTTTAGTCTCTTGAATTTTACCATAATTTATACAAGATAGTGACATGCTTACAATCAGGCCCCAATGACGACATAGGGATTTTGTGGCAAATGGGGCATATCAGAGTTTTTGTATTTATATTTTGAAATTGTGAGGTCTATTTAAATTAAAAGCACGTTGGGAAGGTTGTGTGGCAAGATATTCCAGTACTGCTGGTGATAGGTAATCCATTACTCTGAGCTTATGTAATAGAACATCAGATCTCTTTCAGTGCCCACAATAGTACTTTTCTAGTGAAACTTTAGGTAGGAACTGCCAGTACCTGAGACCTTTTGGGTTTCTAATGTTGCCTAAAGAATTCTGAATATCTCTTGTTGGCATTGAGTGTTCCAGCATTTTACATTAATTTATAGTATAGCAGCTATGAGAGAATGTCTGTTCTAGAATTGTCACTGTGCTATGCCATCTTGGGCAAGTTAGCATCTTTACGCATTGATTCCACATCTATAAAATAGGGATAATAGAACTTCATTTTGTTGTGAGGATTATATAGGAAAATAAAGCACTTAACTGACTAGTTTATGTTAATCATTAAATAAATGTTAACTTTTATTATCAATAATGTAAATATTTTCACATTCCTGAAAGCAAAATTCTAGGATGGATTGAATTTTGTACCTTCTCTCAAGTTCATTTGTTGAAGGCCTACATCCTCATTGTGACTATTTTTGGATATAGAGCTGTAAAAAGGTAGTTTACTGTTAAGTGAAGTCATAAAGGTAGGGTGCTAATCCAACAGGGTTGGAACCTTATAAAAAAAAGAGCTCTCTTTTTCCACCAGGTGAGGACATAGGAGAAAGGGGAAAACCAGGAAGAGAGCTCTCACCAGGAACCAAAGTGGCAGACAGACTTTCATCTCAGACTTCTAGGCCTTCAGAACTGTGAGAATATTTTCTTGTATTAAACCACCCAGTCTATGGCATTTTGTTATGGAGCTCAGGCTAAGTGATATGTCTGCATTTTTTTATAGATGCAAATATAATTTATTTTTTTAGATTTATTTAATTTTATTTGACATCATTTGTAGTTCTCAGGGAATTCCCACTACAATTTCACCCGTGCACCATCACCTCAGTCCCTTGTGCTCTTTCTGCCCTCATCCTGGTCTCTACCCACCCCCACCCCCCCATGATCTCTTTGGTTTGTCTTTGTCCTTGTTGTGTTTTTTGTTTGTTTGAAGCAAATAAAATTTAATAAGCACTGTTAGAACAGGTGAGTTTTATAAATTAGGAAAATTTGTTGATTGGCCTTTTCACATGTAGTTGGTAGAATATACATCAATTATAGAATGGGTCTAGAAAACATTACAGAAAAAGTTTCCCCTTTATTGAATTTCTTTTTATTAAGTTCAGATACCTTTAAGATTTTGTTTCCTAAAACCTCATCAATGCATTTTGGTACAGTGAATACCTCTTGTTGAACTGTTAGTTTGGAATTTTCATTAGTTCAGTAGTTTGTCTAGATGGCAAATAGTAGGGGTACCCTGACTACATAGAAAATGAGAACAAAAACTGGTCTGGGAATTGAAGATGTTTCATTTTGCAGTTTTGGACTAAGGGAATGGAAAGAAAAACAACAAGGAGGATACTTGCTAAAAGTGTGTTTGTTTTTGTGGAATATTCTGTGTAACAGGTTCAGTTGCAGGGAACAGACCTCAGAGGACTTATAAGGTATTACATGTCTTAGAAAATCATAGGAGAGCTGAAGAAATAAAACTATGAGAAAAGTACCCATTTACACTGCAAAGAAAGGTCACCAAGGGAGCTCTTGCCCATTTGTGATCAAGACACTGCCTGCCAAGTCACAAAATGAAGATGTCAGGAACAGTTGTCAGAGACAGAAAATATGAGAGAAAAGATATGAGTCATACAGAATTGATTGAGATTTTCGACATCAGAAGTTCCAAAAAGAGAGTAAATGTTTTCATGAAACTTACTATACAAAAATCTTTTTGCTAAACTAAAAGGGAAACATGAATCTGCAAATGTAAAAGACTCGAGTACTGAGTAGGTCAAGATCTATATGTAGGTATATCACAAAATTTTAGGATAACAAAAATTCTAAAATATTCCTTAGAGCAGATACAGATCCTCTATAAAATAATCATACTGGCAATAAGTTTCTCAGTAGTAGTCTAGGTATTAAGAGACAGTGCCCCGAAAATTCCAAAGGGAAAGAAAGAAATTTGAACTTGGAATTCTGTGTTACCAAACTATGGATACAATATTGTAGTAGAATAGAAAAGAAAAAAAATTAAATAGAAACAGAAAGCTTTAGCTCCTAATGCTTCTGCTTTTTTTTTTAAGTATGTTTCTTGAGAATGTCAAAACAAAAAAATTATACAAGAAATTGGAGCTTATTATGTTATGAAACATAAAGGGGTTCATCATATGACTGGTGTTCCCCAATTGATCAGGCCAGGTCATAGACTCATGACAGAGAATTTAATTACTCAAATCAAGCAGAAGGTGAAGGGATAACTCCTAAAATACCAGCTTGCTTTTCTAAAGAGAGGATTTTTCTAAGATTGTTGGTACTTGGCCAGGGTGGAGGGCAGGGCAGAATTTCATAATCTTGGTTATGCAGTCTCAATATAATTTCATGACTAGATTATCCCTCTTCCTGGTTTGCATGTTTGGAAAATAGCAGCCAAGTACCACTTTAGGCAGTGATTTTATTATGTAAATGAACCTTAAGTGATGTTGGTCTTGAGAGTTTTTTCTACTTGTTTAACTGTAATGGTTTGGACTTGAATGAGCGTTTAACCCCTAGCAAAATAGCACTAATGATTTGTTCTGAATTCCCACACATTAATTTGTAAGCTTTCTGTCTTCTAAGTAAAGTTGCACCTATAAACAATAGAACTAATTCAGAAAAACAGTGATGGCAAGTCTCAGGAAATACAAGACCTTAAGGGAGAACCTACTTTAATGATTCCTTGAAAGTGGACAATTCAAAGACAAAGTCCAATAGGTGTGGGAGCACATGGCAAAAGATAATGCAAAAGACCAAATATAGTTACAGAATACAGGTTGTTGGAGCAATGAATATGGTTTATGTAAACATTATTTAAATACTGTCTACTGATTTTCAAATTTATAGCCCACCTATAGACATAGAATCCTGTAACTATGCTTAGAAAACAGTTAACCAAGATAATGTTAAAGGGAACCAGAGACTTGAAGAGAAGAGGATGGGATGTAAAATGCATATTGACATTTCTGTTTCTTTATATTATTTAGTATCACAAATATAGTAAGTGAAAACTAACAGATGTGATATAATTTTGGTGCTGCAGGAGGGAGGAAAATGGGAAAGGTTAATTCAGTAAAATCCTTACCTTACATTGCTACATTCAGAATTAGCAGCCTAAGCATATTACTTAGAGATTGGGTAACAATTAGGTAAATGCTTTTACCTCTAGGGAACAAGATTGGAGGGATTGGGAAAAAATGGGAGAGGTTTGTTGCTTTTGTATTCAGCCCACTTGAATTCATTCATTCATAAAATGTGCTAGGCACACATAAATAAAAAGAAGGTTTGGGGAGATAGAATGTTTTCTACCATGGCAATGCCAGTATTTGAAAATTAAATATTAGATAGTTTTGCTTTTACCATTTTTTTTTAATCAGGAAATTAATGTGAACCCTTCACTCACCTTTCTTCTTACGTCTTCATTATCTAACAAAACTTTTTAGTCATCTGAAACCCATACCCAGTCTTGTTTGTTGGTGTTATAAGGAACCACAAAGACACACTTGACTGAGGCAGGAGGAGAAATTCACCTTGCCCTAGCTCTTCCTCCAAGAAGGTGGCTGAGAGTGATCCCAAGAATTCTGTGGAGAGTATTTTGTCATTTAGAGTATCAGGTAGTGGTGACACCGAATGATCTGGAGAACCAAGTGTTATCAAACTTACATAATTAGGTTTATCTGAGTTAAATATTGAAGCACGGATGTTTGGAGCAGAGAAAGTTTTTGCACATTGACAAACAAAGAGGCAACAGGAGAAAAAAAATAGCCAAATCTGTCAGTTTATATAAGGAAAAGCATTTATATTGGTTTGTGAAATGGGGTTGAGAACAAAGAAAGTATTCTTAGAAATGGAAGTTGGTAGACTGGTATTGGTTGCCTTCTGCTGAAATATGGCGTAACTTGCATATCTGGACAGAACTGCAATAAAACTGAGCACCTCTGCATTAGTCTTCCAAGGCTCTTTTTCATTTGGGGAAATGAGATATCCCTTCAAGGACAGGGAACACTCTTCTGGGTCTATGCACTGAAACTCAACTATCAATTTATGAAAAATCAGTTTTTTCCTTGTTTTAAATGGGATGAGGTATTTTTGTTTCATTGTTTCACTTGCACTTGTGCAAATCCTTGTAAGATAAGCCGAAATAGAAAGAGACCACCATGGCTACACCATGTCTTATAAGGGGAGCATTCTAGGTACTCCACTTTAGAAGGAGAATGAGAAAAGCCATCTCTGTTTCACACATACAGATTAGTGTTTCTCAGTCATGACTGAGTATTAGAGTCATCTCATGAATATCCTAGAAGATCTCCTCCCTTCACTGCAGATTAAATTACTGTCTCTGCTTATAGGGTAAATGAAAATGATCAGGCTTTTTCACCCTCTTGCCATTATTGTCAGTGATAGACACCTGCATTCCTGCACAAGTACCTGATGGTGGGCACCTCAAGTAGGCTGTGGGCATGTGCAAGTGGGCGCACCTGGGCTAAGACTGGGTGTATAAGGGCAGCGTCATGGGGACGCCACAAGCAAGCAGAAGTAGCGGCAGAGCAGAGGCACGAAAGAGTAAAGATTTACGGGGAGCTAGGAGGCTGTTAGGCTGGTAGGACTCCTAGGCCCCCAGTCCCCCCACCTGTTGTGTACCTGGTCACCTCTGAAAAAGTCACCAAGGGCTCCAGGACTCCTCCTTGACCCATCTGTTCAGATCATAGAGAACCTGCACTGTGTCCTCCTGCCGCCACACTCCTTAACAACCTGCATGTGATTCAAATCATTAAATTCACCTGCAATTTTTGCACAGTTGATGAAATTTACAAATAAATTACAAACAAAAAAAGCTTCTTACCATTTTTTGGCCTTTTGGCTAAGATCAAGTGCAAAAGAGCTTCAAACCTCTTTTTATTCTAATATTTACAAATTAAAGTTTGAGAGAACCATTCTCACTTCTTTGACCTAGTACGCAGTGGTAATGCAAATAGATAATGTGTAGTTTTTATTTCATTGATAAAGTTAATTCAGTGGTCAAAAATCCCTCTACTCACACATACCAGTTTATACTTACAGTCCCACCTTTCATTATCAATGTCCCACATGCTGTTCTTCAGAAATAACAGGCAAGTTCTCAGGATTTTTCATTGACTGTTTCCTCTGCTCAGAACACACTTCTCACCATGTCCACATGGCTCACTATCTCACTTCCTTAGTCTACTCAAATTTATCAGTTCAATAAGACTCACCCTGGTACCCTGTTTAAAACTGCTGTCTTTGTCTTATCTGATAAGTGGATATATATTAGGCAAGTTATATTTACCTCTCCAAGCCTCACTCTATAAAAAAATTAGGTAAGTTACCTCACCTCCCTACATCTTACTTACATGATCTAAAATAAATTCTAAGTTCTCTTCCTCTTCTATTATACAATATTTTATTACCAGTTCTGTGAATTGGAAACTGTCGGGTAAGTGAATTAATCAGGATTTTTGAGCCACTAGCCTATGTGGCTATCACCTGTGGCTTCATCATGTTGATGCAAAAAACACTTGGCAGTGTGGCCTTGGAGCACACGTGTCTGATTATGAACACCTGGAGCATGGGTATACATGCATGTGTAATTGTGCACATCTGAGCCTAGAGGCCAGGGATACGGGAGGACAGCTATGAGAGGATGTGTGACTACAGAAGAGGCGAAACCATGTGAGAAAGCATGGATAAACTAAAGATTCATGGGGGTGGGAGAGTGGGGGAGGTACAGTTGGAAGGCTGCAGTGCCTACCTGCCTGCCAGCCCCACACCCTGCCCAGTCTGTGCCTGCCTTCTGCATGCCAGCTTCCCTGCCTGGTGTACCTGATTCCCTGACAGAGTATTAAAGTCTATAGAATCCACTGAGGGCTTCTGAAGCAATAGTGAACCTGCCCTGTGCCTGGTGGCACTAGAGAAGCACAAGGTTAATTTTGTGTTATTTTCTTATGAAAACAGTTAAAATGCACATCTATTTCCATATTTCAAGTTGTTAACATTGCTATCCTCTTTTTTTTTAAGATTTTATTTATTTATGCATACAAGAGCTGGGGTGCAGGTGGTGAGAGGATTCACCAGAGAAAGAGTAGAGAACAGAACAGGTGAACTGACTGAAATACACTGCTGAGAGGGGAGCAGTAGGCAAGGCAGGAGAGGTCTGCTGAGCCCTGTGAGTCCCCGCCTTGGCTGGGGATTAAACTCGTGCTGCAGTGGCTGCGGAATCCCCTCAGTGTGGCGCTCAAACTGTTGCACCACCAGGGAGTCAGAGTTATCCTCTTCGGAATCAATTTATGTTACTCCTCACTCAGTTGCTCATTACCTCTAGATCAAACAAGTCCCTCAATTATTCTCATCTTTAGTTCCCACCGCTGTAAAATGACTATAGCAATAGTACCAGTTTTAGAAGACTTTGTTATATCTACCGGGAAATTAAATTGACTAATCCATCAGCATATGGCTCATGATAAAGTCTCAGTAGGTGCTGGTTACTAACTTCTTATGAATTAACAATCTTAGCAATAGTATCTTACTTGTGTATGTGAAGATAAATAAAGACCAACCAAATGAAAAAAAACAAAGGCTATTTATTCTGTGTTTGCTATAGAAATGGAATCGCTAGGTTACCATCACTTGAATTTTGGCAGAATCGCAAAGGCAAGCAGACAAGTGAGAAAAATTTTGGTGGAAGAAGTATCATGTATACCCTGACTGGATACTCTTGGAAAGGGGAAGTGAAAGGCGTCTAACTAGAAGTGAGGTATCCATGGGGTTTGTCAGGGCATACATATGTGACTCTACATGCTTCTGCTAAGTCAAAAGCTGGAACAAACATCAAGAAAGCAGTCAAGTACTGGCCACTTTGGGCAGGTTGTTGCAGAAGTTATTGTCTAACTTCCTGAATTGTCTCAAGAGATAGCAGTTTGGTTCTCTGCAAGTGTAACATAGCAAGCTGGCTGACTTCTTGGGCTATTTTAGATAAGACCATTGGTTGGTTTCCTGAGCAGATTGCTGCAGACTGCAGGTTAAAGTTCTATTTTTACATATGGTGTACCAATATATAGTCAGACTTGTATAGTTAGTCTCGCATGTTCATAAGAAAACAGTAAAATTTTAATTCATAGAATTAGACTTTTTAACATCTTAGAGTAATATTAACTGTGAGGACAATTTAACTGGATTTCATTCCTTTAGAGTTTGTTTCCACTACCAAGTTGAGATTCTGTTTGGATCATGATAATAGCTAAATCTTATTAGCAAAGTTGTCAAGGATATTGACTGGAGAAAAAAAAATTGTTTTAGGTTTACCTTTTAATAAATTTAGTAGACAAATAAGAACGCAGACAGAAAAACATCACTATCAATTAGGCCCATTCACTTCCCCTCTGGTAATATTAGTTCTGTTGTCAAAGTTCATTAATTTGTTATTATTTTGTTTTATGCATTCATTCTCTTTGTTTTCTTATACTCTGCATATAGGTGAGAGGCTTTTTAAAAATATATATCAAAATTTATTTGATTTAGATATTAATAGTGTGTTGGTATAAATACTTGTCTGATTAGCACTTTACAAAGTATATCATTACTCTTAACCTATTTTATCCATAAAAAGACTTAGGTCAAATACAACTATAGTTATCCTTTTTATAATCATACTCTTTAATGTTTATTTTTACATTAAATTTAATTGGGGGAGATTCTAAGATGCCTGGCAAAGTTATTTTTGGAAAGGGACCTTTTCCCTGTGTGTCCTTCAGAGTTTCATTTGTGCCATCAAATAGGATAACTCCACAAGGATGCTGATGTTTTTTTACTTGCAAGTCTTTTTGTTATTTTGTTCTTAACTTTATGCTCTTTTAGTTTTAAAAGACTTCCTGGCCTCCCCAGTTAATAAACTGGTTGTTAAAGTATTGCAGATTCTTCGTATCTTTTGTATTGATTGTTAAATTGTTTCTTGACATGAATCTTAGAGTCTTAAGAAGTATGTACTTAATTGTGACTTATTTGGAGAATGTTCCTACGGAACATTCACTGCTATTTTGCATTTGTTTCTTATAGATTTGAAGGAAAGAATTATAATGTTCAAGTACAATTTCAGGTGTGGAGGGAATTAATTTTCTTTCCTGTTTATGCAAGAGTTTATCTCCAGAGTTAACTAACAAGACACCAAAGATGTAGATAAGCTAATGAAATAAGATATTTGAAATCTACCCACATTCTTTTTAAATTTATGAGTATATGTTTTATTTGCAGAAAGGTTGTTTGGCTCTTTTACAAATCTGCTTGCTCTTATTGAAAGTAATGTCTCATTCTTTCATTGTGATTTATAGTTCTTCCTTCCTTATAAATATTTATTTCAAAGTATCTTTCAGACTAGATTGTAGCCTTTTCCTAGTCCTGGGAGTTCAACTTCTTCCATTTGTTGTGACTGCTAAACTTTCTCACAGTTACTCATTTCCTTAGATAGTTTATAATCTCTAACTGTATATTCATATCCAATAGGGATTGATTTGGGACCTTATGTTGTGTACTCAGGATGTAGAATATAGTTTATAATCTCTAACTGTATATTCATATCCAATAGGGATTGATTTGGGACCTTATGTTGTGTACTCAGGATGTAGAATTTAACCACTAGTCAGTTTCACATTTGCCACTGCCTACGCTAGATGAGTTTTAACACATCTAGATCAGTTGTAATGAAAACATCCAATTTAGGATCATTGGAGCCAAATAGAAAGAATGCATATAGGTGAGACTTGCTATTTGGTCTTGCTAGCTACATAGCCTGAGGTGCTGACTTCCTGTGAGTGGCTTCTTTTCCATACAAGTTTCTTCAACCTACATAGGGTGAGTGGCTGAATCTTTTCCATTTCATGGAAAGGTCACTCTTTATGACTCCTGGTGCTATGCAGGAAGTTTGTAATAAGATCTTTTGGCCAGGACACTCTTCATTCATATATATCAGAAATCCCTAGTCTATAGCAGGTCTAGTTTCAACATATTCATGGGCTAGGAGAAACTTTCAGCTTATCATGTAAATAAAGACACTTTGAAAATTGAAAGGGAGTGTTATTATTAATTACTTGGAAACTCTAAGTGGGTGCAAAGCAGACCTGACTTAAGTAAACCAGTACCCTGTGTAGTGCCCTCTAGCTACCCTAAGATGTGAGCTCTACTGACTATCTGCTTCTGCTCATCAATCATTGCCCTAAATTTTCCATTTTTTTGTTTCTATAGTTCAGAAATTTTCTTGTTGATCTCTAGCTTAATAGCACATTCAGAATTTCCATTGTTATGTTTGATCCACCTGTTTGTGTTGGGAAGAAGAGATATTTCCAATATTAACTTGTTCTGATGTGTTAGCCTGTGATTAAAATCCTTAGTAAATGCAAGTCTTTAGAATCTTTCATTGTTTCATTATTACTTGTAAGTTCCAACTGATTATTATTAATTATTTTCTTACCATTATTAATATATTTACTGAAATCATGGGTACAAATGTAATAACTCAGAACTTTTATTTCTCCCTTGAAATAGTTGACAGAATATATTGTTTCTCATTGTTCATCATTGTTAGGCTAAAGTAAAATATTCTTTCATTTTTTTTTCAAGAGGATCAAAACAGTACTTTGAATGTAAACTCATTATTGATATGCACCTTTATTATTTGACATCTAATTATAGCTGGTAAAACTTTTTGGCAGTAGAATTACACCTAATTGCTCATTACTCAAGATTCCATTCAATGAAAGTGGGACTAACAAAAGCCAAGAAATTCTGAACAACCTGAAGTATCAAAAAAACTAACATAAAAATGACACTGATACAAGAAACAAAGTAGGCCTGTTTCTAATAATAGATAAACTCAAAATGGGTGCTAGGGTTTGGCTCAACAATAAAAGCCTAGTAACCAGAACTGTGATACAAAGTAGATTAGCTGAACACATTAGGCAGAGTTCATAGCTCAGTTTAGATTGAAAGACAAACTTTAAGAGACTAAGTGGGGCTTGAGCTTTTAGAGAAGAGGTATAACCTACTGGGATTGAGTCTTTGTGTTGCACCTACTCCTTTGTCCTGTTTGTTGTTCATTCCCTTAGACATACTTCCCTTTCTTTCAAGGTGATTATCTGGTTACCTCTGTTAGACTCTACAGGTCCAGGCAGAACACTCAGGACTGCCAAGGAGAAATGGTGTACAGGCAGCAGCTGTCAGTACACCTCCATTAATGTACCTTGGCTTTATTACAGTTCTGCTAATTACCTCCTCATTAAGTTATTTGGGTCTAACTTTTCCCTACTGATCATAATCCAGCTTTTCTTCCTACTTTTTATTTCCAAATGGGGCATTCCTGTTTTGAACCATCCTAATGTGTTTTGTCCAACAAAACATTTTACTTTCTTAAATTGTAGGGTGATCAATGAACCCTATGTCATTTGTTGATATATTAAACATCTTGTCTTCATTTTAGGGAGGGATATTTTAGAGTAAAAGAGTTGAACTATACTGACAGAAGAAACAATGTTCTCTTTTTCTCTAGAGAATCTTAATTACTTGAAAAAGTATCCTATTTCTGAGAGTGTCAAAATACTAACTTCACCAAGTGTTACTGAACATTGAAAGAGAAAATGTACATCTAAGGCAAACACACAGAAATGTCAAATACACTCATGGATCTCACTTTTTTTAAATCACATGCTTTAGAAAATTCTTATGAATGTCACTGTTCTCTTTCTTTGACTTTTTAGCCTATCTGTACATTAGGATTCCTTGACAAGATATCAAATAATGTTCTTTGAATCGATATTTTCTTTTCTATCGTATCTCATACCTGTTTGTTTGCCTTATTCTGCCCAAATATGGTTATAGATGTTGCCCAATCACCAACAATATAAATCTCTGAAGCATTAGCATGGTATACCAGGTGTGTGGTCTGTTTGACTGCTACTTACTTAGTCTTTACACTTAACCTCCAAATGCTAGTATTTACAACAACAAGCCAAAATATTTCTTACGCTTTTTGTCTGTTGTCCTTTTAGAGGTCTTGTGTTGATGTATGTTTTCAGTTTGTTTGGGGAACTACCTAGGAGAGGGATTGCTGACTCATATGATAAGAATCTACTTGCGTTTATAGGAATGTCCAATCTGTTTCTCAAAGTGGCTATATCTTTGCATCCCTACCAGTAAAATATGAAAGTTTCAGTTGCTTAATAGCCTCAAAGACACTTGATGCCAATCTTTTGACTCTTAGATACTATAGTGGTATGTAGTAGCATCTCATTTTGTTTTTAATTTGCTATTCATGAATGATAAATGCTGTTGAGTATCTTTTTATGTGTTTATTTAGTTCTCAATACAAATTCCTTATCCTTGTCAGGTAAAGGTTCTCTCTAGGTCTACTCAACTAACTCTTCTTAGTGTTCTCTCTTACAATACTTTGGGAAGTTATGCTGTCAACCCTTGATGACTTAACTCCACTCTTCATGTTCGTTAAATCATGTTTTTTGGGGGGGGATTTCTAGTAATTGAATCCAATTCAAACAGATATAGGTATACTATAAAATCTTGTTGGTTTCTACCTACTTAGCCTCCTGAAGAATTTGGTTAATGAAATTCCTTCTAACAAGTCTTTATCAAAATCAAAGGAGTTGGAGGTAAAACATAAATTATAAGAGATGAAAGTGATGTGGGTATGAAGTCCAAGGAAGTGAATTTTGTTTCAATACAAGAAAACAGTAACATAATTAATATAGAAGAAAGATTTAAATCTATATCTATAAAATCCGGGATTTTAATCTTAGTTTTAGGTCAGCATTTACTAACTGTAATCCTGGACAAGTTACCTGCATTCTTAGATTCTGTCTTCTCATTTAAAATGGGGATTATCTTTGGCTTATATGCTTCAAAGAATTTTTATAAAACTCAAATGAGTAGTGCATATAAATATTCTATGTAAATGTAATGAAACTAGCAGTCATAACAAAAGGAGCAGAACCAGTAGTAATATGCATGAAAATAGGAATAATAATTAGCATTAATCAGCATCCAACATGCTGCCTCAGTAAGGTCTGAACTTCCTTTCCTGAGGTAATATTGAGGGAGAGGTTCAAGAATCAGCCCTTAGCATCTATGGAAAGTAATGTTGGAACTTCCACCACCTTGTCTAGGCCTCTGTATCGTCATAATTATTATAAACTTACTGTATGTATGTTTTTTCTGGTCTCTTGGTAATGTACCATAGTCATTACCACAGGAGGAAGGAAAATGGTATACAATCAAAATATTAAGATATTTTAAGTATGCTGATTGTGAATCTGGTATTTCATGTCTACCATCTCCTTCAAAATAGTATTAGTGAAAAGAAGTAGGAGTCAGTCACTTTCAGAAACGCTGAGTTGAAGTTGGTCTTTGTTAAGAAAAAGCATAGATTTAAAAATTATGAACAGATAAATTACTCACATTCTGTAATTCTTGGGAGCAAAGATTTCCAGGGTCACTGATATTTTGTAACATGTTTACTCTTCAAGATTGCTGTAATTGAATACATCATGAAAGGAGAAGCAAATAAAAAGCATAAGGCGAAATGAATAAATTTATAAAATTATAAATTTTTATTATGTCCAAAGACATGGACAAATTGTTTCATATATTTTCAGTTTAATGATCAAAAGAAATCATTATTAGAATAGACATTTGGGGGCCTCCCTGGTGGCTTAGGGGGTTGAGCGCTGCAATCTGAAGCATCTGCGGCACAGCAGTGCGAGTTCCATCCCTGGTCAGGGAGGGGAGCCACATGGCCTAGCAGACCTCTCCTGTCTCACAGGCCGCTCCCCTCAGCAGTGTATTTCAGTCAGTCTGCCTGTTCTGCCCCGCATTCTGTCTCTGGTGAATCCTTTCACCTCCCATGCCTATACCCCAGCTTTTGTATGCATAAATAAATAAATCTTTAAAAAAAATAGACATTTGGTTTTATCAAATATCTAAATTTTTTTAAAGCTGTTATATTTAAATAATTTTCAATCATGTGTAAATCCATAACCTTTTCAAAAAAGTTTTGAATTTCTGCATTTGAAAGGAAGCCTGGTCATTATTAGAAAGCTAAGAAAAAGGGTATATATTTCAGTAAAAATGAAGAAAAGGAGAATTATAAAAATCTACCACTAAATGTAACCCCTTTTAATTTTTTTTGTATTTCCTTCAATACTACACATTTATGTAGCCTTATAAGTATATAATGAATATATGTACACAAATATACTTTTAAAATTCTTCAAAAATTAATAGTTTTCTAATAGTATAAGCTATATACCAATATATTTAATCATATCCCTTCTGTTGAACATTAGGTGTAAAATCTAAACTTAAGCATCTAAAACAGGTAAATTCCATTATGTACTCTCTTGTGTTTTTTTAATTACTCACCACAATGTAAATAGGGTTTAGCTTAAGGTTTGAGGTCTTTTTGTATCAAATTAAATTGTCTGCTATCTCTACTATTGTTCACTTCCTCCTCTCTAAATATGGCCATGGTCTTATAGTCAGGTCTTCCAAAAAAAGAGGGGGAAGCAGTCCATGCTGTGTTCAATTGGATGCCACATGTTCACAGATTATATTAGCAAGCAGGTTGGTCACTACATTAAGATGGCAGTTCATTTAAGGTAAATGAGTTCTACCTGAAAAACAAGTTCTTTATCTAGAATAAACAATCTTGGAATGAATTAAAGAACTTGATGATTCAGTGTTATACTTTCTTGGAAGATGTTTTAAGAAAAACAGATTTAACCTTAAAATGTAGACGCAGAAACATCAACTGGAAGAAATTGAGAAGGAAAAAAATTTAAGAGCCATATTTCCCTTATATTTTTGGAAAAATCAACCTCATATTTGTGCAAATAATATAGATTAATGGATAACTAAGTCAGAAACAAAATAATCCAAATTAAAACAAATGTAGTTGGTAATGAAAGCACAGGGCTGGGTGTACTGGGAAGGGGAATGTGGAGGAGGAAGACTCCTCACCCTCCTCTCTGAAGCCCTTAGTTATTCCTCTTCCTCTAGGACAAAGACTGGGTTTGCCCCAAGAACATGTAGGCTCTTCCAAACACGTCAAGTGTCCCACACCTCTGCCAAGATTACAGAGCTAAGATTTTCTTCAAGATTTCTTCCTTAGATGAACCTTTATTGAAATATGATACAATTTAGGAGACCAATGTAACTACAGTTTTGCATGCTACTGCCCTTAGATATTATGTTAATTCACTGAAAGCAGTTATAAGCAAGGATGCAGGGGATTAATGAGTAAGAATAAGGAAGGTGACATAATAATAGAGAAGATTTGTCAGAAACTTCTAAAAGCATTGTGGGACATTTTAATTCATTTAAAACACATTACTTCAAGGAAAAATTTTTCATTCTGAACTGTATTTTACTTCTAGTCACATTGTAATAAAAATCATTTTTTGCATATTAATCATTGGACATAAATGAAGCAGAACACTAAATTCTTGAGTTACATTCAGGCAAGAGGGAAAGAATGTAAAACAGTTTTAAAAGTGTGACTCCATGACTGCTTAAGGAGAATGGGAGAATGGGGCCTGAACAGCTCAGAGAATTAAAAGGCTGCTCATTTACATTCCATGAGCAGGTGGCTTTTTGGACCTTGATATGTTATCACTAGTAAGTGATTGCCTTTTTTAACCTTTATATTTACTGCCTTCCTAGGACAGCTGCTTCTCCCCAGGTTATTCCTCTATCATAGAATGTTACCAGTTATTGACTTAAAGGTTAGATAAGTGATATTAACTAGAAGATACTGACTTTTCCTTTTATTTAAAAACAAATCAGGAGATTACATGAACAGTAAGTAAGAACAAACACAGAACTTAACAACTATTCCAGAGTGCCTTACATAAATATCCAGTCCCAGCACAGCCCTGTGACCAACCCCCACACCCATCCCCACAGCACAGAGAAGTCAATCACTTACCCCAGATCACAGAGCTCAGATATGGGGAGGTCATGATTCCAACATTCAAAGTGTGGCTCTCCAGTCCTCCACTCTTAGCCACCATAGTCTGAGAGCATCTCAGGGATGTTGGGTTTATCCCTCCCTAGTGCATGTACTTAGACCAGTCACAGCATTTCTCAATTTACCTTTGAGAAATGTTTGCCTTTCCTTAATTTACCTACCTCAGAAAGTTGAGACTGTGCATGATTACTGTATATGAATGTATGTGTAACCCTACAAGGTATTGTTTCATTTTGTTTTAAGAATAAAGATCTAGTAATTATGAGATAGCCCTTTAAAAATGACTTTATAGCAATACTTCTAAGTAGTCTAAGAAGTCTGGTTATAGTTTTGATGGTTGACTGTTCTACTCTTCCTTTCTCCACATTTTTTTTCTTTTAAGTCCATGGCTGCTCCTTAACTGCCATGGCACCCCTGACTGCTGGGCTCTTGCCTTTTCAATGCTCTCCTCTGCCACAGTCTAGAGCCAAATGATGGGGAGAGAGTGTTCAACTGTGATGATGAGGGAGTTAAATGTGAAGTAGGCCTGTAGGTAGTATAGACATAACTTTTTCTGCTTTTGATATTGGTCAGTTGCCCAACATAAAGTAGTCATAGCAGTAAGCATGCAAATCATAGAAATATCACATGAAATTCCTTAGCGAAACAAAAATGAGAGAATACATATTTAAATCAGATTTTTAGGTTACATAAAGAGGGAAGAGTTATCTTCCATTCTTCCTCATCCTAGGCCTTTTCAGTTATTATAGAACTGAGAGGAAATTAATTGTAATAAAATAATAACTGCATTTCTTGCCATTCAAAGGAAAAGATAAAATCTTCAAGGTCTTACATTTCCCATTGATTTTATAATTTAAAACTTTCGATTAACAGTCTGATGATGAGATAATCCAAATTTAAGGTAGCTTGTCAGATATAAGTCTATATATATAATTCTTATTAAGGCTTAGAATTGATTGTTAAATAGCTAAACAAAAGTATAAACCCAATATCTAGTTTAAATAATTGTTCTTTGTTTTTGTTACTTTTAGTGTTATGCTAATTGTTAAATTAATTTTAAATGATTTTTCAAAGATTCCTGTTTGCTGCTGTGATTTTGCTTTTGATATTACAGTTTTAGTTCTTATGAACTCTTAGCTATTATATTAGACAACTGAGACTTTTTTTAGATTGTTCAAATAAAACATTTGCAATAATCAAAATGCAAGGAATGTATACTGCTTCTATTTTGGAAAATTCCTATAAAAATGAGCCATTTTTTTTCCTACAGGATAAAGTGTTTCATTGTTTACATTACCAATAAGCATCCCATTTATTGTATTTGGGACATGCATGAGATATAAGGGACATGAAATAAGAGTTTGGGCAGTAATCCAAATAGTTAGAAACTCCAGTGTGGAATTTGTTTAGTTATTTCATCAATCATTTGTTATTTCCAAATATAAATAGCTCTAATAATATACTCAAGCTTTTAGCATTTGATTCTATTTTGGAGAAAATGACTTTAATTCCAAGGGAAAAATTTGTCATGTGTTAGCTGAGTTCTATTTAAAGATGCTGGTATTTTTAATTGTAAATATAGTTATCTCTTCTTCTGTGGGCCTCAATCATATGAATATTTTGTGCTTATTTGCTTTACACTGTGTTCTATTTTCTTAACTGAATAGAGGGAAGACAACCACAGGCAAACTAAATTACATGACAACTGGGTTAAAAGTATAAATGTAAGTTTCCTGCAGCTGAATCAAATAAAATATTGGGTTGTTGGAAAAGTCATGTTGCATTTTTTGTTTGAGAGAAAAAATATGTCATGACTTTTCCGACAACCCAACATATTAAAACAGGTCCACAATCTTAAACTTTTGGGATCAAATGTATTTCAAATTATTTAAAAATATGCATTTTATCATGCACATAATAATCTCATCTGTGTCTGAGGCAAAATCCTATAGTCAAACATACTAATATGTTTGCACAAAATATATATGCTTATGAAGGTGAAATAAATAAAGATCATAAATAACCTATCATTTCAGGCAGATTTTCTGTCTAATGAGGTTATATTAAAAAGTATGAAAAAACAGTTATTTAGATATATAATGATGCTAGTTATGACCTATTCTATTCAAAATATATATTTAAAAGGTGTTTTTTTCTTTATTATTTTTTAATTGCGGTAACATTGGTTTATAATACTATGTATAATTCAGAGGTATAGTATCACATCTCTTCAGATGAATGTTGTCACACCACACCAAGGCACCCATAGACTTCTACTACAGTCCTTTGGTCCCCTCCACCCTTTGATCTCTCACTTCCCCCTCTTCAAAAGGTAGATTTTTGTTTTTAGAGCAATTTCATTTATATTTGGTGATGGGAAAGAATGTCAAATTTGTCTTTTTTATCACAATTTCAAATGCATTGACATGTTTACAATTTTTTTGGTATGTTGTAAATACTGACATTTAAAAATACAGCTGTCATACTGCTCTTTTACACGAGCATTGAGTATGAAATGAATATGTGTTCATACTCATGAATTGAGTATGAAATTGATATTTACCATAATCTACAAATATATGGTTTACTCCTATGTAAATGCTATGATGTCTGAGATTTTCCTTAAAAACTCCAGCAGAAAAAAAGTGGAAAGATAAAAGAAGATAGGCAAAATATTGGTAATTATTGAAGTTAGGTGATGGCGGTCACTATATCATTCTCCCTATTTAGGTGTGTTTGAAATTTTCCATAATACAGATGAACAAGCTCTTCCTTAACAGTCTTAAATATTACATAAATCTCTTTTCTCATTGAATTTGGATTCCATTTTATGCCCCCTACGTATATTTATGTTAATGTAAGTTATATGCCTGAGAATTTTCTTAATCACCCTTTCATACTCTTCTACAATAATATTCAGAAAGGTGAATTTTGAAAAATTATTTTCTATAATCCAAAAGCTCTGAATGTTACGTTTTCATGCTCCTGAATTTTGATACACTTATAAATTAGTGCTTAAAAGAAATATATTACATAAAATATAGGCAATTCTGAAAAATAAAGGCTGAAATTTTATTGGAATATACCTGTTGTGGAGATTTTTTTAAATTAGCATATCTTTACGTTGATGAATATTATTTTATGAGACAGAGTTCTAGTCTCATTTTAATTTCTATTTTATAAAAAATATTGAATATTAAAAGTACTATTTTAAATATTTATATTTTTAATGCTGGGAAACTTTACATAAATAAATACAAAGGCATACAGTTTGTTTTAACAATGTCATTTTTGTTTCCCCAAATCCTCCATACACATGCAAAAGCCTCCATAATGATCTCATAATCAAATAGGCCTATTGTTAAGAATTATGTTAATGCTTTCAACTGACAAATTGGATTAGGTCTTCCTTTAATTCTGATGAAAGCAAAAAGTTGGAGAACTCCTCACTTGCAAAAATGATTGTTACCCAGTCATTAGAATAATTCACTTTCCAAACACCAACTTCAATTCTTTGAATTTTCCTTTGTTTTGTTCCCTGGAGGGGTTTACATTTGAGGCATTATAGTAAAATTTGGGGTGACTGAGATAAGTCAGTGATGATCAAAAGGTGATGAACCATTATAAAGGTCTTTCAGCAAAGAGTTGATTTGAAGCTGAAGATCTAGCATGTGATTCCTTTAAGTAATAGAGTCTGGTAGGGAAAAAAGGGTCAAATGGAGTACATGTTTATAATGTTATTTTCTCATCTCCAAATGTGAGCTGAAGTTTAAATATTGACTAGAAACAGGGTAAAGACTCTACTCAAAATGAGATCAATCAAGTATAAAAATATAAGAGATAAAACATGGATGAAGGAGAAAGGACTCTATATTTTAATATGAGTTGACAGGAAAAGTCCTTAAATATTTTTTTCAATTTTAAATTTCTGTTGAATTCTAAATTTACATCTTGTGGGTAAGAAAGTATTTCCAAGAAGCTAGGTTGGAATAAAAGATGCATATATTAATGATGTAAACAATGCTGAATACTGTAGAACTATGCCAAGGTAAAAATCAACAAAAATGTTAGGTGTTTAGAGATTAACCATAAAAAAAGGGGACCAAGAGTGAGTTAACAAGCCTAGAATACTCAGTCTGGGCCATAGAGAAGAACAGGCACACTTGATTTGGGAACAAATAAGAAAGAGATGAATGAATTCCAGTGATTTGTTCTCTAGAATTTGAATACTAGATTCTAGAGACCTTAGAGGCATTTATTTGTATATTGCTTTCATGAGAGGTTTGAGGCATGGGCATGGGTAATTTGTCCCTAAAAATAAAAAGATTTAATAGGAGATTTCTAAAGTAAATTGAGTTTCAGTCCCTTTGGGTTAAAGCATTTGGAACAACATTCTGTCAAGAGTGTAAAGGTACCTGGATGTGGTGAATTATGAACTCCTTAACTGGGGTGAAATGAGCCTTAAAGCAAAATGTATGATAGTCTTTCTACCACTTGTGTAAATTTATTGTGTACTTCATACTTGTTCAGTTTCACTATATGTAAATTAAACTTCAGCAATTTTGATGAAAACAAAAATCCAACAAACAAAATACTATACCTTTCAGTTTTAAGAATTGCAATCTGGTTGGAATAACCTTAGTCCTATTGGAATGGAGTGGAATAAGTATTGTCAGTTGAAAGATGATTAGACTGAGTAGTTTCTATTCTGTCTCTCTAAATTTGATGTGATAAGTCAAATTTAATTTTTATACATTTAACACTTCTTCGGAATGTGCTACTCTTTTCTTAAAATGTCTTTTTGACTTAAAAACTATTTTCACTTAAAAAGTTTAAAGTTGTTAACAATTACTAAATCATACAAAATTTCAGTTTTGAATCTACTATACCTTTCTTTTGTACAATATATACACATATTCTTTTAACCAAGTTGCATCATGCCCCACATACTATTCTTCTGCTTCTTTTTAATTTGATATCAGTGATATCCTTGCTTTTACATCTACTTCATTACTTTAAAAGTGTGAATTTTATTCTATTGAACAATGTACCACAATTTATTTAACCAGTTCCCCACTGCTATACTTTAAATTTGTTTTAATTCCTTGTAATTTCAAAAATGCTATTAAGAATATTCTGAACAGATTACCTTGTCCTGAATATTTCTGTTTGAAAGATATTAAAAAATGCATCTGCTTAGTAAAAGCCCATGTATTTTCATTGACAGTTACTATATTTTATACTCCCTAAAATATTACATAAGAACATTGATTCTTCATCACAATATTTTTAATTATTTCCTGTTAAATAAAGGTATCTTAATTTGTATTTCTCCATTCACTGGTAGGATTATGTATCTTAAAATATAGGTATTTTCCCCCTTTCTATTTATGTCCTTAGACCTGCCTGATAAAGGAAAACAGAATATGTCACTAAAAAAATATGTAATTTTGGCCTATGGATTATTTTGAGTTAAAAGCACTTAAGAAGAAACCTTTTTTTTCTTCTAAGAACAGAAAATAAAATTCCTTTGTGAAAGTATTCTTCCATCCATTGTAGAGGGAAGGGTGACACTCTTACCAGATGTGAGGAATGTGGGATCAACCAACAAACCTTATTAAGCCAACCATATTTTCTTAGTTACTTTTTTACCACTTACTACCTTCTAGTCCCTCCCCACTTTGTTTTGTCTTTTCTTCTCAAATTTACTGTTTCTTTGTCTAAAAGATATAAAAGCCTCCTGTTCTGGTCACTTCTATGTTTCTTTATTCTGTAGTGAAGGCTTTATACATCTATAATAATGTAACAGGATAGGTATAGTTATTCCTATGTATCACCAAGTTCATACACTACCCAGGCAGTGACAGGGAAATAACTGCTACCTGGCAGACAGTAAGTGATGTTTGACACTGTGGGTTAGATGTTGCCTTCTTACTTCAGAGAGACTAAAATATGAGAAAGTGAGCATCATAGAACCAATGAAAAGTGTTTATAATGGTGAACAAATTTTAACTGATTATACTTTTTAAAAAAGCAATTATTAGTCATAGAAGAACTGGGATGTAGGCCAAGGGTATGTGGGGGGGGATAGGACTCTCCAGAGACAGAGTGGGGAGCAGAACGGGCAGATCTACTGAAATACACTACTGAGGGGAGCAGCAGGTGAGACAGGAGAGGTCTGGTGCGCCATATATGAGTTAGCATGTTGGCTAGGGACCAAACTCGCAGCAGCTGTGACAGCTCTAAGATTTAACCCACAGGCCACCAGGGAGGCCCTCACTATACCTTTGATCTTCTTATCAGCAACAATTTTACTAGGAATCAATCCTGAAAACCAATAATAAATTCAAAAAAGTGTGTACAAGAATGTTAAAAACAGTTTTATTCATAGTCATAAAAATTAAAAGTTTCTCTATTTCTGGCTTTAGAGGGATAGTTAAAAAAAAACCTACAGTAAACTCAGAATTCAAGACAGGATTTGAACTCTTTATATTAAAAAAAAATACCCCAAACTTATGTTTGAAAAGAGATAAGAGGAAAATACATAAAAATAACCACATTAAAATACTTTTTTAAAGTTATTTTTGTTTTTGTGTAGTTTGGGATTTGTTTTGCTGTTTATCTTTTAGTACATTGAATCTGAATTTTCTTTTTAAAATTTCTTTGAACTATTTAGATTTTCCTGATATCACAGGTTGCAGGCATTTTAACGAAAATCCCATAAATTGTAAAATATTTGTCAGCATATTCATTGTCTATTTATTTCCAAGATCTTTAGCTGACCAGAAAGTATAATTATTTCAGAAACTCAGAATACAATTTCAGTCTGAAATCACCATTGCAAATTAGTTAGTTCAGCTGCTTTTTTAGTTCCAAGCATTTCTCTGTCTCCTCAGTGACGATGATCTAGAAATAGCAAGGCATGTTGTCACTAAAGGTATCACCTGCCTAATCCCGTGAGTGCATGAACAATACAGTCTTATTCCAAATAAACCTTACTTTTAACTTTCCTGTGATAGTTTCATCTTCTTAGTTCAAATAGTATTTTCTGTTAACATTATAAATTTATGGTTGATACCCCTAAGTCATTCTTGACAAAAACTGAAACCAGGTATTTCAGATAACCATGAGTCCAAATATGTTCTTTTGTTCTCAGATATATATTCATATCATTTTGTCATTTGGAAATTCCAAGTCCAAAAATCACTGACAGGGAAGGAGATAGGAGGTTTGTTTCAAAACCAAGATAGTTAATTACCTATCCTGGTTTTTGGAACAAGATAAGATATTGTTACAAATTTTCAAAATATTAGCAACACCTATATCCAATCATAAGTATCCAAATACATTTATTTCCAAGTCTAAGAAAAACTCTCGTTTATTTTATTCACACTCTATTATTTATACTACTGTTGCTTTACATAGTGTCTGAAGTATCTAAAGAATAGTATTTTTCACATTAAATCAGTTATAAAAGTATGTTGGAGTCAGTGTGATATTAGGATATGGAGTTAGAGAGTTTGTTTTCTCACATCTGGTTAGATACTATTCAGGAGGTTTTTACAAAACTTCAGAACTTGGTTTCCCTGTCAAAATGGATAAAGTCATAATATTTGCCAGAGGAAGAAGGAGGTCATTGATTGGATCATGATGATTTACCTCAACAGTTTGACAAAACATCTTATTTTTCTAGTGATCAGTTGATATTCCTTTGTTATTGCATGACTGACCTAGAAATTTCATACAGGGCCTCCCTGGTGGCACAGCGGGTTGAGCACTGTTCTGTGAAGCATCCACTGCACAGCAGCACCAGTTTGATCCCCCGCCAGAGAGGCGACCCACATGATGTAGCAGACCTCTCTTGCCTCACCTACTGCTCCCCTCAGCAGTGTATGTCGATCTGCCTGTTCTGCTCCCCACTCTGTCTCTGGTGAATCCTCTCGCCTCCGGCAAGTCTGGCCTATTCTCCAGCTCTTGTATGATAAATAAATAAATCTTTAAAAAAAAATTCATACAGGGTACAGTTACTCCTGGCCTGTGAATCTTCACAATGTGCTGTATTAAAATAGAGAAGCATGTCTATGAGTGAGATAAAAGTTTGTGAAGACTCTATTTGTGCTCTTTGTAGTTGCAGGTATTATAAAATCAGCAATACTTGTAAATATAGTGGGCAGGGCATTATCTTGACTTAAAGAACTGATGGAGACATACTTCTTATTCTATAATACAACATGTACTGTTGCATTTAAATGTGTGAGAGAAGATCATATTGTAATCTCTCCATAATAAACATTTTACACAGTGAGCTTTGGATACAAATTTTGTGATAACTCGCCTACTTCTGTCAGCAAAAATAAAATCATGTTGTGCAGTTTTCTTTAAAATAAATATGATCATTATGTTATGCCAACTTCCAGACCCAATTACTTTCCATTTTAACCTGTGTTTATTTTGATTGGGATATGACTTTTTTTCCAAATGTGCCACTCCCAATATTAGAATGAGAAAAATAATCTTAAATAAGTTGCTGCTGAATCAACTGTGTTTTGGATCATGATGAATGTCAAAAATCACTCTTATTTCTGTTAAAGCCATAACTTACCCAAGTCAAATCATTCCCAGTAGAAAATATTTTATAAAAAGATTAAAATATGAGGTTTTGTGAAATAATTTGGAAATCTTTAGGCATTAATTGATAGTGACTTTAGGGTTCACAGAAATCCCCTTTAATTTCTAAAAGTTTCATGAATCTTTTGTCCCAAAAAAGGGTTAAGAAACCAAGTAGTGGCCTGTCTGATTCTGGGAGTTGACTTTCTGAGTCAGCAGACTCAAGGTCAATTATCTGGAAGTGATGCTGCCAGCCTTGGCAGGCTGGATGCAGAGGCCTGGACAAATTTCAGAGCCTGATTATACCAAAGATAAAGGATTGTTGGCATCATCAGTTCCCTGGACAAGCAACAAGTGGGCATTCCATTCCAGGGTGGAACTGGGTGACCTCATGATCCATCTCCAACTGTGAGAAAGTTACTTTTAGTTCAGTTATTAGGAAACAAAGAAAGGTTTATATTTTATAAAAGATTTTTTTTTGTTTTATAGGACTTCTGTTGATTGAGAAAAACTAAAAATGTCTCAAAGTACATTTTGCTTGTAATAGATATTTTTATATATTGAACAAATTCAAAAATTCTTTTATTAAACATTTATTGAGGCATTTTACTTAGTACAAGAGATATAAAAATGAATGATATACTGTCCTCAGGGAATATACAATTTAGAGGGTGAGTATACACCTATTTTAGTGTAAGAAAAATTCTCTCTGTGATTATTACAGAACTGACTGCCACCTCCCAGAGCAACAGTGTTAGAAGCGGGATGAGGGAGATTTCTCAAAGTCCATGTGGAGCAATGAGAAGCCTAGAGTAAGTAATGTGCAGCCCCCATCCAGAAGCAGTCTCGTATTTATTAGTACAAAGGTGGGGCAAATACCTAGGGAGAGTACATGTGTGGAGGGTGCTTTCTCTAAGATGTAAGCTAGGGTGGAGTGATCAAGGTCTATTGCTTGGGTTCTCTATTGTTCTGCTGGTCAAAGCATATTATTTCTATTATCTGCCTGCTGCTTTCAGCAGATTCTGGTTTACCAGTTTGTTCCTCATACTAGGACTTTTGCCTTTGATGAGAGGCCCCATGGGTGATCCTACACCTAAGTGGCAAGCAGGAACACCAAGACAAGATCCCTGAGAATAAGGAGGACTGGGAATTCCACAGTTTACCTTTAGGGAAGATCTGGGACTACCACAGTTAACCTTTTAAGTCATTTCTTCATCTATAAGATGAATAAAATACCAGCCCTACTTACATTCAAATGTTATAGAAGGGCCAAAATTACATATCTTCAAGTATTTTTTAAAAAGCATCTTTTATTAGTGTTTCTTAGTGCAGGACCTACCTGTATTTATCAAGGGGGTGGTTGTTAAATGGGCAGATTCCTAGGCTCCACCTCAGAACTGCTATGTCAGATCTATATTTGGCTCTAGAGTGATTCTTATGCACATTGATTTGTGAAGCTATCTTATTCACATGTGTTATAGAATTATTGTTAAAATATTGCACTGCAGATAGGCAGGGATTATCTTCAGAATTAAAGTGTGGAAATAGTCATTAAAAAAAATAGAACAAAACAGACCCAAAATAGAATTGTTTTAATACTTAACTGACTTAATACTTAACCTAACTGCAGTTTCAATTTCTCCCAAAAGTAGTCTTAAATTTATCAATCTGGAGTTTCCCAATTAGCACCAGTGAGATAAATTACCTGATACGATCCCTACCTTCTCCCTATGGGGAGATGGCTTTGCCTGGTGCAGTCTTGCTTTTCTATTTTTAATAATCTTCATTTTCTTTTGCTAATAACCTGACCCCTCTTCTTGTAGAGTATTAGAACCTTCCACTGGGTGCAAGCCCTGGCAGAGCCTTTCTACCTACTAAATGGGAGATGGGAGAAATGGAACTAAATAGGAGATTGCCTGATCATGAATCATTTGATAAAGCCAATTAGATCTCTAAATTTATACTTTCTTTTTTTAACACAGTACAGTGACAGGCCAAGGGTTACTCAAAAGACACAAGTCCTAGTCCCTTTATCTACAAATCTAGTTTTCTTTCCACAACAATACCTTATTCATATGAAAGGATTATGTGACTGAAAAGTCTTATTCTTTTCTTAGTGGGAGACACTATCTTTTTAAAACAGATACATTAGAGAGAGTGATAAGAGGTGGTGTTTCTGAGAGAATGGTGGGGAAGATTCTGGAAAGTGACAATATTTCTCAGGAGCTGGCCTAACAACCATTTCTGGTAGATCCTAGTATTTACTTGGCTATAGCTTTTCTACTTCTCCCTTCCTCCACAGGGCAAAACCAAATATTTAGAAAATGAAGACATTCCACTTGGCTTGCTTAAAGAAATTTAGCTTTATGGAAGTGTTTAACGTCCATAGCTTAACTTTAGGACCATCACAATTCCCAAATTGTGTGCCTTGGTGGCCTCAAATTCACAGTGGTTCAATGAAATATTTTAATTTTTCAAGGAGATAACATCACAATGATATATGTACATACTTTTTGCTTGGATTTGTGTTAGTCCCTGTAGATATTGGTAAATTAGCAGATAGAGTTTCTAGCCTTATGATTTTATTTTATTTTTTTAAAGATTTATTTATTTATGCATACAAGCACTGGGGTACAGGCCAGAGGTGTCGGGGGGTGGGGTGGGTGGTGGTGGTGAGAGGATTCACCCCAGAGAGCGGGGAGCAGAACAGGCAGATCAACAGAAGTACACTGCTGAGGGGAGCAGCAGGCACAGCAAGAGAGGTCTGCAGCGCCATGTGGGTCCCCTCCCTGGCCGGCAGCAGGGATCGAACTCATGCTGCAGTGGCTGCAGTTTTGCTTCATAGTGCATTGCTTAACCCACTGCGCCACCAGGGAGGCCCGCCTTATGATTTTAATAGGCAATTGAAATAAAACTAATGAACAATGTATTGGTAATCATGAAATCTACCATAAAAGACAAATAAGAGATATTATAAGAACTACCCTAGACCAGGGAGCAGAGATCTCTACAAAACTGACATTGTTTGAGGGATGCTTAGAGCCTTACTTTAAAAATATTTTTTGTTGATTTATTAGTGGGTTACATTAAAAGGTCTATTAAATGCAAGGAATGATATCCTATTTTTTTAAGAAAATATTTGCTAAAGACATATATGTCGATATAAAAACATGAGTATCTCTCAGCAATAAGGTATTTTCTTCACTTGGCATATTGGAATTTTCTAATTTTTTAAAAAATTATTTTTATTTATGCACTCAAGAGCTTGGGTACAGGCCAGAGGCCTGGTGTGTGTGTGTGTGTGTGTGTGTGAATGAGAGAGAGAGAGAGAGAGAGAGAGAGAGGGAGGGAGGGAGGGAGAGAGGATTCACCAGAGACAGAGTGGAGTGCAGAACAGGCAGATTGACTGAAACACACTGCTGAGGGGAGCAGCAGCCCGCAAGGCAGAAGAGGTCTGCTGCATCACATGGGTCCCCTCCCTGGGGGTATCCAACTCTTGCTGCAGTGGCTGCGGAAGCCCCACAGTACGGTGCTCAACCCCTTGTGCCACCAAGGAGACCTGGAAATTTGTAATTTTTTTTTGCAAAGTTTGATAACAAGGAAAAAATGTTAAAAGTACATTTTGATAAATGTAATGTTTTTACTAAATAGAAAATGTCTTGGTAGGAGGGATATGGGGCAGAAGGAATAGCCATGGAGAACTGTATGTCCTTGTTCAGACTCAATGCCTTTCTTGAGAACAAGAGAAGAGACTGCATTTCGCTAACAGGCAGAATCAAAATAAAACTACAGTACTATGTAACAGAAAATTGAAGTTGGAAACTCGAAAGAGTTTCTTCAGCAGAAGGAGAGCCCATCCCTAAGAGATGAGGCTGCCTTCAACAGAAGGTGGTGAGGATCCCCTCTCCCATGTGAGTGTCACAATTGCTCAAAAAGGCTGAGGGACTAGAGGAACCAAAGGGTTGTTAGGTAGGTAAGAGGCAAGCAATTACTCCTGAATTCCTTCCAAATTTAAAGGCTTGTGATTTTTTGAACTGTCTACATAGGAAATGTAGATAACCATGTCATTAGTGGCTTTAGACACCTATTTACTTAGTCTTGCTTGGAAATAAAAAGGAATGGTTGGTTCTTTAATTATTATGTTTTATTTCTCTGCTTGAAATCAAGCTAGTGAAAAAATATGTGTGATGTTAATATCCTTTAATAAGGCTTATTCAATTAAATTATTTCTATAAGATAGATATTATTTCTAATATTTGTTGAAAATGTTTCAGGGTTTGGTAAAAGATTACCTTCTAAAATATCTATTTTTTTTTAATTGTGGGTTTATTTTATTTTTATTTTTTTTAAAAATTAACTTCTTCATATATATATTTGACATCATGTGTAGTCCCTGTGGAATTTCTACCACCAGTTTACCGAAGTACCATCACCTACATCCCTTGTGCTCTTCCCACCCTCATAAAATGTCTAAACTTTTTAAAAAAACAACTCTGTCAAAAGTTCAGTGGTTTTGGAGAAAAATGGTGATGACAAAATAGCGTCTCCCTTGTTTAAAAAAAATGCTTCTATCACGCTAGGTGTATTATGAGCAGTTCATTACTTATAATAATATAGATTTAAAGGTAGAGCAGCATCTGAAGTCTACATCTTATGCCTGAGGTTATTATGCTGACTGCCCTGCATGGACTCCCCTGCTGAACTGGTACACTGAAGCACATTCATGCATTAGGTTCCAGTCTTGACTAATGTGTTCCATTTTGAAACATTGCAAAGAGCATGAACCATTTCAGAGCAGTATTCAAAGAAGTGTATGTGTTATTTTGACAGTGGCGCCTTGTAGATGAAAGCATTTATGCTTGCCCCAAAAACCATGAAAAGCATTAGATCTAATGTTTTCAGGCACTTCATTTTCTGGGAAAAATAATGGCTTACTTGGAAGACTGTGATTGCCAGCATACTAGAATCTTTTAGAATACAAATTAAGTGCTGAGCTCCCTCTAGTGACAAAGAAATAGATACATTAAAAAACTGATACTTGTACATACATGTTTTACAATGCAGTTGATTTATTTTAACTTGATTAAGTTCAATTACTTTACATTCCACTCAGTTTTATACACTAGCACATAGTCATTGAGTCAGAAATGTTAAGGAAATATTTAATAATGTTGTAATTTGAAATCACAGAAAGTTGAAATTATTATTAAAGCAAGGTATGAAAAAGCATTCAAGTTGGTACGATTCCTCCCTTTCCACCCCACTCCCAGGCAATCTCTGTCTAAGTGTGCACACTTCTCTGCCTAACACTTTCCCCATTTGTTGATAAGTCTTTCATTTGCATATTGACTTAAGATGAAGGTTGCTCCATGGATATGGAGAGAATAGCTCGTTACCACTACTGGTAAAGTGAAACAGAGAGCATGTAAGTATTAATATTCATGACTTTTTAATGTGTTTTTAAAAGTCTAAAGAGGTCAACATACTACTGGTTGTGTGTTTTGCTTTTCTAAACCAAAACAGCTCATCTTTCTTGTCAGTGATTCTCAAACTTGTGTTAATAATTAAATATAAGAAAATTGCAAGTCAAAATGGTTACTAGAAGAGAAACATCTATTGGATGTGTGTCCACTTTCCTTCCACTCCCTTCTCCACTTTAGTACCAGGATGACATTTCTAAAGTCCCACTCTGATTTTGATGCTGCCCAACTGAAAGTTCTTAAAGCCGGAAGGTGGAGGTGCAGTGAAGTGACAAGAACTTGAGACCTAGAACCATAGGGAGATTCAAGTCCTGACAATGATCCCTGTTGTGTGATCTTGGACAAGTTGGTTAATCTCTTCATCTACAACATGAGGATAAATTATAACAGAACTAAATAAGCTCCTGTATATAGAAAAACCCAACCAATAAGGTATACTCTCTGATGAAGAAGGCAGGGGCTGGTTCACAGGCTGGTGGTTTTACATGTGTCTTTCATCATCAGGCTTTCTCAATTAGTATTTTTTTATCTAAATAATGACTCTCATTAGGATCTCCTGGATAAAAAAAGCCATACTTTTTCTACTTCATCCTTCTGGCTCAATGAAGTATATAAGTTTTTTGGCATATAGCTAAAGCCTTTCTGCAATTTTTCTGAGAACCAGAGTTTGCAAATGTAACACCCAGCTATTTTGAACATAAATTCACCATTGTTGCCAAATTGCTTTATTTAGAGTCCTCAGACATATCCCATCTCCCCCTTCTTTTCTTCCCTTTTCCCCTCCTTTTCTTTTCTCCCTTTCTTCCTTTTTCTCCTTCCTTCCTTCCCTCCCTTCCTCTCTCTTTCCTTCCTTCCTTTTTTCCTTCCCATATTGGCATGCATCCAGTTCTCCCATTACTATTCTTAAAGATCAATCTAACACTATTTCCATAGGGATGTCTGATTCAGGAAATTTATTGTGGAACATAAAGAGTATACTATATGCATCTCTGAGTAAATAAAATAAAAATATTGTGATGCACAAGATTAGGGAATTTTAGGTAGAACAATATTTATGGGCTTACAACTGAATAGAGAGCAGAAATATTCTAGCTCTCTCAACCCTCTGGATAATTTTGTGGTGGGAAATGGATATCGGGGCTTACTGTTCATCAAAAGTTGCATAGTGGGCCTCCCTGATGGTGCAAGGAGGTGAGCACCACACTGTGAGGCTTCCACAGCCTCTGCAGCACAAGTTCGATCCCTGGCCAGGGAGGGACCCACATGGCGCAGCAGACCTCTCCAGCCTCACCCACTGTTCCTCTCAGCAGTGTACTTCAGTAGGTCTGCCTGTTCTACTCCCTGCTCTGTTCTGATGAATACTTTCACACACATATACATCACACCCCCTCTGCTCACCACGTCTCTGGCCTGTGCCCTAGCTCTTGTATGCATAAATAAATAAAATCTTAAAAATAAAGTTGCATAGTTACTTTCAGAATATTTCCCAAAATTGATAGACCCTGCTAATCTAAGAATATGACAAAAATTTACTTTAGACTTTCTTACATTTAATTTAGGAAAATTTTAGCATTTAAAATAAGATTGGAAAAAAATGTCAATTTTTATTCCTGAAGACACAAAAAGAATTTATTTTTAACTTTTTAAAAGCTCTTTCACATCTCATTTTCATATTTTCTACAAATTCACAAGAATTATTTTTCAAATGGGTTTTTAGTGACCAGAAAGAAGAACTGGACGATCATACTTGGCTTTCTCATTTCTGTAGGTGGCTTTAAATACAGGTGCCTTCATCAGAACTCTGTGTAAATCATTGTTCAGTTTGGTTGGTTAAAGATTATTGGTTGGATTATTCCAGAGATTCAGAGCTGGGTTAAATTAAATGCACCTGCTGTGTGATTCATTTTGTTTTAGTTCAACAACTATCATCAACAATGTTGGGGTATAGGCACAGGAGAAAAGACATAAGAAGAGTGACAAGACCAGAAATATAATACACCCATAATGTGTGTGTAAGACACTCAAATGGAAAGAAAGGGAAGTATACAGTTAGCTGTCTTCAGAACTGTGTAAGTTATTTGGGTCCTCTGTTAAACCTTTTTTTTTAAATTTATTTACTTATGCATATAAGAGCTGGGGTACAGTACAGGCCAGAGTCACTGGAGGTGAGAGGATTCACCAGAGACAGCATGGGGAGAAGAGATTGACTGAAATACACTGCTGGGGCCTCCCTGGTGGCGCAGTGGGTTGAGCGGCGCACTGTGAAGCAGACCGCAGCCACTGCAGCACGAGTTCGATCCCTGCTGGCGGCCAGGGAGGGGACCCACATGGCGCGGCAGACCTCTCCTGCTGTGCCCGCTGCTCCCATCAGCAGTGTGCTTCGGTTGATCTGCCTGTTCTGCTCCCTGCTCTCTGTGGTGAATCCTCTCACCACCCCCCCCCACACCTCTGAACTGTACCCGTGCTTGTATGCATAAATAAATAAATCTTTAAAAAAAAAAATGAAATACACTGCTGAGGAGAGCAGTGGGTGGTCAGGAGAGGTCTGCCATGCCATGTGGGTCCTTTCCCTACAGGACATCAAACTTGTGCTCCTGTGCAGGGGATGTTCACAGTGTGATGCTCAGTCCACTGTGCTACCAGGGAGGCCTTCCTGTTTAACCTTTAGGAATCAGATGCACTCCCTCCCACACTGCATGCTCTGACTTCTGCTGCTCTTAGGGAGGATTTGTTTCAGGGAGAAAATAACCATTAAGCAATTATTAAACAAAGGGAAATAATATTCAGAATTTTAAAAAATGTACCTGTTAATATAGATTTTTTTATCACATTGATTAACAGCTTTTTTATGCCAGGTTGTGGGAATATAGTAATAAGGGACACTGTCCTGATTTAAAGGCGCTTATAGGTCAATGAGGGACCTCATAATAATATTCTATAATAATAATAGTTATTATGACAATGACCATTTATTAAAAGCTTGCCTTATTGTGATGTGTTTATACTTGATATTTAATCTTCATGACAACCCAGTGATGTGGTTATTAGTATTTTCAGTTTCTACAATTGGCAACTATGGTATAGAAAGGCTAAGTCATTTGTCTGGAGTTTTACAGCTTGACAGAATTGGAAATTTAAACCCAGGGAGTGGAAAGACAAAACCTTTGCCCTCAACCTCTCTTGTATACCCAAACAGTGTATCACTGATTTCCTTGGGAAAAGTATTTCAGATGTTTTCAATGTGCCAGCCTCATCATGGACCCTGTGGATACTGTTATGTAGGATTCACTACAAAGATGGCAACCAACAGAGTGATCTGAGACAGTGAGACAGTAAGTCAACCTAGGAGCTTGGATAGGGGTTCATTAGAAGAAGCCCCTTGTAAAAGTTATTTCCTGAACTGAGCCCTGATAAATGAGTCAGAATCAACCAGGCACAGAGAACCTCTGCATTCAGGGCATAGGAAGCAGGATCAGTGAATTCCAGAGGAAATTTAATACAGTATGAGGAAAGGGTCAGGAGAAGAGAGGGGAAAAGTAACAAAAGTGAATAAACCAATGCCAAATAATGAAGAGTCTACTTATTTTTTTTAAAAGATTTACTTATCTATCCATACAAGGACCAGGGTACAGGCCAGAGGTGTGGGATGTGAGAGGATTCTCCAGAGACAGAGTGGGGAACAGAATAGGCAGATACCCTGAAGGAAGCAGCAGGCAAGACAAGAGAGGTCTGCCTCACCTGTGTGTCACCTCCCTGGCCAGGGATCAAACTCGTACTGCAGTGGCTGCAGATAGCTTCATAGTGCTGAGACTTAACCCCTTGCACCACCAGGGAGGCCCCTACTTAATATTTTTAATCTTTTAGTGGTCCTACAACAATGAAATGTGTTTATTTTTTAACAAATTCTGATATTTACCATAACAATGCATAAAACTGTAATAAAAGTAAAAATCACCTCACTATCAACATTTTATCAATTCAAGTTTTCTAGTATCCTTGCATATGTACAGAATTAGTAGATATATGTATATAAATAAATATGTTGCTTTATAACTGTCATTTGTATATTAATGATAAGAATTTGGATTTATTTTGAAGAGTATAAATGGAGGATTTTTAACAAGAAATTAACATAATTGTATTTATATCTTATAAAGAAATATAAGTGTTGTATAATATGGTTTGAGACAGTATGGAGGCAGGAAGACCAAGAACCCAGGAAAGAAATGATAATATGAACCAGGCAATAGTGGTGTGATTGGGGAAAAAAAAGGGATGAATTCAGATGATGTGGCTGTATTCTTAGTAGCTTCTATGCTTGTGGAGGTAAAGTTGTCAAGTTGAAGGAAATAAGGAAAGAGTGACATTTCCAGTAATTCCTGGATTGCTTGCTCAGGACATGCAGGTAATAATGTCATTAACTAGCAGTCTGGAATGCTTGTTGGATAGATAATTCAAGAGAGTTGTAAGCATTTAAATATACAAGTCTTGAATGGAAAATATGGAGATCAGAGCTAAAGACAGAATTCTAAATATAATCAGGGGTTAAAATCAAGAATATCAAAAACTGAATAATGAGAGATGCCAATACATAGGCTAGGCAGAGGGCCTTGAGTAAGAACCCTCCTTCAGAGTTTTACCCTCAGAATAGTTCCTGTCACACAGTAGACTCAAAAATGTTTCTTGAATCAGTTAGTAAATAATGAACATTCTATTTTTATTTCAATATGAAAATTTCGTATTGTCATCATGTAATATACTGAGTAAATATATCACAACTTGCATATTCATTTTCTTACTTTTGACGTTATTAATGGCTGAATAATAAATCACCCCAAAGTTAGTGACATAGACCACTACTTTGACATACTTATAGACTCTCTGGTTGGGTCATGAATTTAAAAGGCACAGAGGGTAGCTTGTCTATTATTCACAAACTATGGGAACTTACCTGGGAAGATTTGAAGACTTGGATGACTTGATGTCTCAAACTAGGATCATATGAAAGCTTGTTTACTCATATGTCTGTCCGTTCAGACTGGTGGTCACCTGATACCTTAACAGGAGCTGTCAAAGTAGAATCTTGGGTTTCAAGAATGAATGAGTAAGGAGAAGCAGAAGCTATTTTGCCTTTTGTGTTGTAGCCTAGGAAGTCATGTGGTACTTCTCCCATAGCAGTAAACTCACTCAGATTGAAGGGGAGGGAACGTAGAACCTGCTGCTCAATTTTTCTGTTTTTGTGGTCATTTTTGAAAAATACAACCTGTCACAATTTTGTGTTCATCACTATCCAGCTTTATAGACCTTTTCTAAAATTCTCATCAGCCACATCACAATGTTGACAACATTAAGCAGGCAATCAACTAAAACTCCTACCACCAAATGCTATCCTTACATCATTCCTAAAGGAACTGAGAAGCTGACCATTTCCCTTTTATCTCATGTACATTTTTAAACACAGACTGTACAAATTACTATTAAATTTAATTATTCAGTAAATATTTATCAAGAAGATGCTAGATATTCCCTAGACAATGGTTATAAGCTGAATGAAATACAGGAAAACAGCTCCTTAAGAAGTTCATATTCCAGAGGTGAAAAATTAAATTAGTGATCTTTATAACCAAGGGCACAAACTTCTACTAGCTTTCTGTTCTGTCAATCACTGGTAGGATATAATTTGTTTTCAGGACATTGATATCATGAGACAATTTATTTAATGGCTTGTTAAGCTCCAGACAGAAACACCATGTAACTGGCATTCCCCAATCTACTGACGATCTTTCTGAAAAGGAAATGAAGTAATTGAAGCATGACTTGTATTTCAAGAGACCATGTGGACTTGGTGTGACCACTGCTTCCCTTTTCCCTCTTAAAAATTTGAATGATGTTGAACACTTTCGTAAGCATTTAGTAGTCATATATATTTCATTTTTTATAGGTTCAGAACTCCCTAAAATCTTCAACATTTAAATATGTTTATTTTTCCATCTTATTTTATGTTCTATATTGTGTTTTCTCATAAGTTCTGCTTATTAAATCAGTGCCTTTCTTTCCTTCATCTTGGTTGTTTGGTTGGCTAATGATTCTTCGTTCTTTGATCATATTTGCAGGCTGGATCCTAAATTGAACAGTATTATGGATAGAGAGAATAATAATAATTTTTGTTAGTCTGGCTAGAAGTTCAAATTTGGATTAAATCAGCTTTGACTCAGATAGTTGTATGTGGCAGAGGGAAAGTGGGATTTCCTTTTAGATATGAGGATTTTAAGGATTTGCAGCTCTCCCTTTTCTATGACAAGGTCCTGATTCTCTGGATCTGTTGTTCAGTTTGAGAGTTTCTTATGTAAAATTTTTCACTATACGCACTGGGGGAACACATCAGCACCAGCATTTGGGGGCACAAGGACCAACTCTGTTTTACTACTAACATAGCCCCAAAACAGGACTCACTTCTTTCGGTCAGTTTCTGTCTATTTTTCAGAATTCTGGGAAGATTATTTTCAGCTTTCGTTTATATGTTGTTAACCCTCTTACATTTCTGCATCAATGTATTCCAGAAGTTCTTCCCTTTTCTAATGGACTACTAATAACCCTTTTCTGAATTTTCTAAAACTTATTTAGATTTTTACTTTTCTTATATATCTATGAGATTTGGGAAGAGCAATACATGCATGTATTCAGTCAGTCAGCTAGCATAAAGCCTCAACCCCCTTCTATGGCAACTGATTATTAGAGCATTCTCATGGAATCACAACAACCTCATCCAGTTTGTGGTTTCTATAAGATAATCTATTTCTCTGATCTTAAATTAGGGCATGCCTGTATCTACTTCTTTTGCTTCTCTTTTATCCTTTGTAATTTTTCAAAGGGTAACAACAGCTGTCCTTTCCCAACATCATCAACTCCTTTAAGTGATTTGAAAAGTTTTTCACAATACCATTGAAAATAGCTAAATGGAAATGTCATTCCTTACCTAGCAAATGAACTTCAGTTCTTTCTTAAATATGCTTGTTTTATCTTTTCAAGTGTTGCAACTTTTCACTGAAGATGTTTTTCTTGCTAGGAAAGAAGAAAGACAGAAGTTGTATAGTTCTCTTTTTCCCCATCTGGTAAACATTATACAACTGTCACTGTAGATAAGGAATCCTTTTCGTCTTATTACCTCTGAATTTTAATATTTTTCAGAAGTCTAAATTCATTTGAGGATTTGGTATTCCTGACTTTTATTCATAGAGGTCTGACCACAGTTCTAAAATTGTTCTTGAATTTATACCTGTGTTACTCTTTTGTACCTGTCTTTAAAAAACTAAGCATTTGAAATAACTCCCTGCATAATTTTAACTGTGGATCATTATGGTATAGGGAGAAGCTACTGGTCAGAGAATAAGATGTGAGTCATTGGTTATGAAATGTAGGCAGTGTGAATAGTAAATGAGAGAATTTGATGGTGAAATAAATCACATATAATTACTCCCCTGATGATGTGGTTGATTCCATTGGTCACCACTGACTCGTGTTGTAATAACTCTTTTCCAATGAACTGACTTGTCTGAATCATCTAGAACAGCGGACTTTTCACCTGACTTTTATCCCGTACACAGTGTTCTTGAGTCCAAAGCCCTTTCACAGATATGATAGCACTTTAGGTTTCTTTTCTTTTTCTTTTTGCACTTTTAATAATTCTTTAAAAAGAAACAGGTAGCTAGTTGCCAGGAGAGAAGAGACTGTATTTTCAGGCAAGAGGAAGGAGCTAGGGGAGGAGCAGAGATGACATCACTGGGAAGGAGCATGCTGCAAGCACCCTCTTTCTTTGCTTGGCTCTTATTCTGTAACTACCAACCTTTCCCTCTTTGAAACTTGTGGAAAGGAAGGTTCTACATAGACTAAACAATTCCATCTTGTGATGAAATTCCACTTCACTGAACTAACTTGAAAAAAATCCCAGCTATTTACTGACTGGCAAGAACCGGTTTCCAACTAAACAGAGCCTTCTCTGTGGCACATAGAAGAAATTTTTCTTTTTACTCTCTCTTGGTAACCAAGGTCAACTTGAACAAAATCAATGGACTCTAAGGAATATCATCTATAACCAAAGTTAGTCCTTGATGAAAAGCTTCTATAATCCTATCCCTCTTTCTCCTTTTTGTCATTATAACTCCCTTAAACAAAGACCCAGAGGGACACATTTATATTGATACCTGAGTTTGTGCACTTATTTGCAAATCTAAGACTCCAAATAAAGTCATTATTTTAGTTTAGTCTTTTGGCGTTTATCTCCTTAGAACAAGCTCTTTCCTTAGCTTCATTAATAGTGCATTTTCTTGGTTTTCTTACCTATTTGGCCTTCTCAATCTCCTTTGCTGACCTTTCTCCTTTTTATGCATTAAAAATTGTAAAGGCAAATTGGTCCAACCTCATGGAAAGCTGTATGGAGTTTCCTCAGTCTACTAAAAATGGAGCTGCCATATGACCCAGCAATCCTGCTCCTAGGGATTTACTCAAAGGACATAAAATATCAAATCAAAAGAATACATGCAACCCCATGTTTATTGCAGCATTATTTATAATAGGTAAGACTTGGAATCAACCCAAATGCCTCAAAATAGATGACTGGATCAAGAAAATGTAGTATAGATAGATAGATAGATAGATAGATAAAATGGAATATTATTCAGCAATCAAAAAAGATAAATGAGAACCATTTGCAGAAACATGGATGGACATTGAAGGGATTATGCTCAGTGAATAAGTCAGAAGGAAAAAGAAAAAATATCAGATGGGGCCTCCCTGGTGGCGCAGTGGGTTAAGCAACGCACTATGAAGCAAACCGCAGCCACTGCAGCACGAGTTCGATCCCTGCTGCCGGCCAGGGAGGGGACCCACATGGCATGGCAGACCTCTCCTGCTGTGCCCGCTGCTCCCCTCAGCAGTGTACTTCCATTGATCTGCCTGTTCTGCTCGCCGCTTTCTGTGGTGAACCCTCTCACCCTCCGCACCTCTGACCTGTACCCCAGTGCTTGTATGCATAAATAAATAAATCTTTAAAAAAATATTTAAAAAAAATATCAGATGATCTCACTTATAGGAGGTTTATAGGGGATTAAGGGAAAAAATAACAACAAAACCAAACCAAAATAGACAACTATAAATCAGAGTCATCTGCAGGGAAGAAGGAGGGACTGGGATCAAGGCTAAGATGGGAAAAGCACAAGGGACTATGGTGATGGTGCATGGGTGAATTAGTGGTAGAAATTCTATGGGCACTTCACCTAGAAAAGGAAGCAAACATTATAAGAAAAAAAAAGTTGTAAAGGCAAGGCTTGCATTATCCAAAATAATATATTTTAAAGGAAATTTCTTGACTCACAATGTTATTTTTCCAATGTGAGAATTATTTATAGGTTATTCAAAATAGAATTAAAGTTGGAAAGAAAAGCAGCAAAAAGCCTAGGGGGCTAAAAATGTGCTGAGATAATCCTTCATAATTTCAAAATAGATGTTTCTAAACAAATGGCAGAAGTACTCTGATATTTTTACTAATTCATTTAAAGTTGGTTTAAACCTACTTCTAATTGTATTTAAAATAATATTTTTATTAGATTGAATCAATCCAGAATAATGACCACTGATAAATGAAATTAGGGAGTCCAACTAGAAATTAGGCTGTTCTATTTTCTGTTTTCACACTTTATAGTGGAGCGTGCAATAAGGCAACCCAAACTGATGCTGGGTTTTGTTGTTGTTTTTGGTTTTTAATAAGAGTAGAGCAGGCCTGCTTTTTTCCTTCCACATAAATTTGAACTTTTGAATTATTGTTAAATTTAATATTTCCCAATTTCTAATAGACATTTTAGGTAACTTCATAGAGTACATAAGGTATGTGAAGTAAGGAAAAGTACTCAATACTGAACACAGTGGGGTCTAGACTCCAAAGGCTAGAGCTCATTCTTCCACCTTGTTTTTTGTTTTTTTTTAAGATTTATTAATTTATGCACACAAAAGCTAGGGTATAGGCCAGAGTCGCAGGGGGTGAGAGGATTCACCAGAGAGAGTGGGGAGCAGAACAGGCAGACTGACTGAAACACACTGCTGAGGGGAGCAGCGGGCACAGCAGGAGAGGTCTGCCTCGCCATGTGGGTCCCCTCCCTGGCCCGTGGCAGGGAGCAGGGATCGAACTCATGCTGCAATGGCTGCGGTTTGCTTCATAGTGTGTTGCTTAACCCACTGCGCCACCAGGGAGGCCCTCATTCTTCCACCTTGTACATGAAACCTAACTGAAGAAGAATTTCCATAGCATATTCTTGGTTTACTTAGAAAAGTAAGAAGTATGATAAAGCACATGTCATTTAGTCATTTAGTTCTACTTAAATGTTCAAGTTCCTCCTCTTACAGGACTTGTTATGACAGCCTATAGTGAGGTTGGATGAATCATAAAGGTTGTTTACAATGTTTTATTTAAAATGTATTGGGGATTTTCATAGAAATTTCTACTTTCTTGAAAGTTTTTAATTTCCTCATCTTTCTTTGGGTGTACCCATCCTTTTCTACTGTCTACACAGAAACAGGATATATTGAAAAGATTTCAAAGAGATGTCTTAAGTTCACAGTTACTATAAATCAAGAGAGATCAGTAAAGTGGAGCAATATCATTATCTGTGCTCTGAAAACACTCATAAACTAAGGTTGGGTCACTGTGAGTTACTAAAATCAGCTACAGAGTAGAACTGTACTATCATAAACATTTATTTTTTATGATTTTAATATTATTAATATCCTGTCAGTTAATTCCTTAAGATTATAAATGTATGCTTTTGATACTAGGTATATACTCTCCCACCCAAATTATAGACGCTGAGTGAGAATTCATATATAAAGTAAAACAGATATAGACTTCATGTATTCAATCAAATATATTAAAATCCCAGCAGTAAACTAAATTAACTCCCATGGAGAAAGGCTTATCACAATATATAAAAAAGAAAATTGGCTACTGGCAAACCCAAGGCATTTTAAAAAGTGGCACATGGTTGGAAATACCCACTGAGTTCTACTTAGGTTTTTCTTCTCTTTTTCCTTGCTCATCATTCAAATCCATTAGGCAATAGCAGAGCAATTGGATGTATCTTGTTAGCTACAACATACACAGGAAAACAGCATGGAAAATTACATTAATGCAACATGGTTTCTGGGAAATATTAACTCTAAATATCATTAATCATGGCTAAAAGGGATATTTTGATGCATGATCCTCCCATTAGGCTTTAAGATAAAAAAGACCTTTTATTAAAAATCCCAAAGAAGGGTTTTGGCAATATGGTAGTTACATGAAGTCACTATGCTTACTTCTGTCACACATTCAAAATCAAATTACCACAAAACAAAGTCAAAAACCTCTGAAAGATAAAAACTGATAAACATCTGAGTATCAATACAGCAGAAAGGGGTACGGAAATTTATAATTAAATTGTGTTTAGAGAAATACCAGGGCAATATAGTTTATAAAAGTGAGGGACAACTGCTGTATAAAACTCAGCAATTATTTCAACTTACTTTAGGTATAATATAGGTATAAATTAAGTTGTTTATTTGTGATTTTTTTCCTTAATATGGGCCTGCATTATAATTATTTTTCCTCTTAAGACTGTTTTTATTACATCCTATAATGCAATATTTTTCCCAAATTATTTTTAATAGTGATTTCTTAACTTTTTGGCACTCTGATGAGAAAGAATATTTAGTATGATTTCAGTCTTTGTACTTTATTGTTATTTGTCTTGTATTCCCATATATGATCTATTCATGATTTTCCATGTGCCCTTGAAAAAAATGTATATTCAGTGATTTGGAAGTGGACTGTTCTATAGATGACTATTAACCCTATTTTGTCTAGTTGTAAAGTATTATTTACTCATTATATGTCTATATATATATGCACCAATTTATAATTACCAAGATACATAAAGCATTTACTAGTAGAACTGAAGATATTGACAACACAGTACTAGGGAATTTTAATACTCTACTTGCAGCTATGGACAGATCAATAAGACAGAGAACTTGAAGAAAGAGGGGCAAACATGACCTAAAGTTAGTAGGAAGAAGAAAATAATAAAAAAATAAAAGTAGGAGAGAAAATGAAATTTAAAAAGACTGTACAGGAGATTAATGAAACTAAGTGTTGGTTTTTTAGAAGCTTAATAAATTTGACAAATCTCTGGAAAGGCTAACAAAGAAGAAAGAAAATATTAATAGAATTAGAAATTATCAGACATGACATAGAAATACAAAGGTTCTTGAGAGGACTATGAACAACTCTATACCAATAAATTTGATAATCTTGAGGAAATGGTTTGTTTTACAATACAGTTTGGCAGGATTTATAGAATGATATTGTTTACCATGATTACACTACGGAGAAACAGAAGAATTGAATCAGCACTTGGAAACTGAAAAAGTAATCCAAAATTTCACCCAAAATAAAAATACAAGGTCAGTTTTACAAGTAAATTCCATCAAGCCTTGAAAGAAGAACATATTTCCTTCCTACTCAATTTATATCTAAAATTCCAAGAGGAATGCTTCTTAATATATTTTATGATGCCATTATGACCTAAATATCAAAACTAGACAAAGATAGCATAAGAAATCTACAGGGCAATATCCCTGATGAATAGTAATGTGAAAAATTTCAACAAAATGCAAGTATTTTGAAATCATGAATCCACTTAAAGGACTAACCATCACAACCAAGTGAAATTTATCATAGGAGTGCCAGGATGGTTTGATTATATGTAAATCAATCAATGTAATAATACATTACCATAACCAAGGATAAAAATCATATGATAATATCAATAAATAGAAAATGGATTTCATAAGAATCAGCACCTATTTATGATAAAAAACTGTATATAAGATGGGAATGGAAGGAACCTGTGTTAACATAATAAAGACCAATATAATACTGAATGATGAAAAGCTGAAAACTTTTCCTTTAAGAGCAGGAAGAAGCCAAAGATATACACTGTTGTCACTTGTGTTTAATTTAGTATTAGAGGTTTGGAGCTAGAGCAGTCAGACAACAGGAAATAAAGGGAATCTGAGTAGGAAAACAAGAAGTAAAAGTATCATTATACAAAGATGGTATGTTACTATATACAGAAAACACCAAAGTCTCCACCAAAAACTATTCGGAACAATAACTGAATACACAAAGTGACTGAATTTTCATATACTAACAATGAATGACAAAAGAAGAAATTGAGCAAATAATTACATTAATTACACAAAACATCAAATACCTAGGAATTAACCTAACCACTGAAGTGAAGGACTTAAACAATGAAAACTATAAAATGTTACTAACCTATGTAGATCATGACAAATGGAAAAACATTCCATGCTCATGGATGGGGAGAACCAATATAGTCAAAAGTGACTGTTTTTCCAAAAGGAATATATAAATTTAACACAGTCCCCATTAAAAGAGTAACATTCTTCAAAGAGATTAAACAAAAATATTAAAATTTATATGGAACCATAACAAGTCTTAAACAGTAAAAGCAAGTCTTAAAAAAGTAGAGGAGTGGAGGTATCACATTACTTGACTTTGTAATATAAAACAACACTAATTAAAACAATATGGCATTAGAATAAAAATAAGCACAGGGATCTATGTAACAGAATCAAAAGCCTTTTGAAATAAATTTCTGTATGTAATAATACTTAATTCATGATAAAGCAATCATAGGTGAAAGAGAGCCTCATTTATAAATTAAGCTGGGAAAATTGGATATCCATATGTAAAAGAATGAAGTTGGATCACTCTTTAACTCCATGCACAAAAAATAAATTCAAAATGAATTAGAGTTTTGTATAAGACCTGCAACAACAACAAAAACTATGTAGAAAGAAACATTTGTGAAACATTTCATGACAATATTGATAAAGATGCCTTTGGAGACTTGACTCCTACAATGAGGAAAATAAAGCAAAAATAAACAATTCAAATTACCTCAACTTAAAAAGATTTAATACAGCAAAATAAAATATAGATAAATTAAAATGTTATCCTTTTAGAATGGGGGAAAACATTTACACATTTTACATCTGACAAGGGGTTATTATCCACAGATCCAAAAAACTTACTCAACTTATTAATAAAAAACAAGCAAATGATTCTATGGGCAGCAGATCTGAATAGACAGTTCATCAAAGAGGATAACTAGAAGGCCAATAGATCAAGTTCATCACTGGCTTTGATATGGGAGATGCAAGTCAAAAATCACAAATGATATCATCTCACAACCATGGAATTGCATATATTAAAAAGACCCCTGACAACAAGTGCTGGAGAAGATGTGGAGAAATAAGAACTTTAATTACACTGCCAGTGGGAATGTAAACTGGTGCTGCCATTTTGGAAAGCAATTGAACTTGCCTTAAATCTAAAAATGGAAATACTATATAACCCAGAAACCCCACACTTGCGCATCTAGCTAAATCATATGAAATCATCAAATCAAAGTTCTATGTGTTCTACAGTGTTTACTGCAGCATTATTTACAATAGGAAACAACCTTAGTGCCCATAGATAGAGGACTGGATCAAGAAGATGCGGTCTATCCACAAATGAAATACTATTCAGCTATAAGGAAAGACAAAAGGTTGTAATTTACAGTAAAATGGAAAGGGTTCAAGGGAACTGTGTAGTAAAGCAAGTCAAAATGACAGACAAATATTTTTGGGTGTTTACAAAGCAGACAACTTGACAGAGTAAAATACTTATAAAAATTAGTGGACATTAATAAATAAAGTGAGGTTTCTAGAGTGAACAGGGGGAAAATAGTTAAAGGAGTATAAATGCTTTGTGATGTAGAGGGGATAAAAAGCAAAAGTTACAGGCAATATTCTTCAACTTCATTTTGTTTTGCGTTCTGTTTTTTCTTTGGTTGTCTGAAGTACACAAAATACATAAAAATGCTACTTTACATATATATATAAAATAACTGACTTTGGTAAAGAGCAAAACTGTATTACAGTTAGATGATGCAATAAAAATTTTAACAAAAAAAAAATCCAAGGAAAAGAGCCCATTAATTCCTTTGGGAAATAATCCATTTTTAATTTTATTGTATAAAAATTTTTCTGTTCTTCATCTTACAAGGTGAAATTTCCTCTTTTGGCTTTAGAAGTAGAAAGAATCTTATTATTATCTTTTGTAAATATTTAAGACTCCTTAATAGTAATGGAAAACAATGACTAAAATAACACTTTGAACCACAGTTTAAGACAATAATTTCCCCTTAAAAATCATTACACTCTGGCCTCCCTGGTGGCACAGCGGGTTGAGGTCCACACTGTGAAGCATCTGCTGCATAGCAACACGAATTTGATCTCCGGCCAGGGAGGGGACCCACATGGTGCAGCAGACATCTCTAGCTTCTCCCGCTCTTCCCCTCAGCAGTGTATTTCAGTCAATCTGCCTGTTTTGCTCCCCACTCTGGTGAATCCTTTCACCTCCCACAATGCTGGCCTGTACCCCAGCTCTTGTATGCATAAATAAATCTTTAGAAAATAAAAAAGTTAAAGACTCATTACACTTCTTATTTTAAGGAAGAACTTTGATTTGTTAGTTGAAATACACAAGAATAAGTTGTCACCTTTTTTACTTTGAATATAAGAGTTGTCCTGCACTTCCCTGTACTGAATTAATATTGACTTCCATAAACATGCTAAAAGTAGACATAAAAATAATAAATGATTATCCCTATGTGTAGGCATGTGAAAAATATTCCTTTCCCCTATTGTGGTCATTAGAGTTTGCTTATCTGTACAAACCACCAATAAAGTATGTATCTTGTTTCATGGGATAAAAAGAATGTTTCGAACACAAAATCTTAGGTTAATTCTTACAGTATTCCTATTGAAAAGTATGATCATCCTCATTTTTATTAATGAATAAAGTTAATTTACAGAAGGATAAATAAGTACTGCAATTAGGACTTAAACTCCAAATTATAGACTTTTTCTACATTACCTTCTCCCTTTTCAAAATTTTATTTCCTTCTCAACAGTTCTCATTTTCAATTCTGAGGCACAGCGTTTATACAGATACATACACAGAGGCATGCTTATCCATGATAGGTTGTTTCTAGTTTGCTCTTTCTGGTATCTCCAGAGCTGAGGAAGAAAGGATGTGCTGATTAGTTTTATCGCCATTACACTGCCTTTCTTCTACCTCTAACTTGAAGTAACCCATAAACATACTAGAGCTCTGAAACCGTTCTTTCTTTTTTCAACTTCCTTTTCTCCCCACGTGCTATATTCTGGCATCAAAGAGGAACTGAAGAGCCTGTCTTGCCATTCCTTTTTTAGTGTGCCTTATATTTAAATTTTAATTGTGATACAAAACATATAATATGAAATTTACCCTCATAACCATTTTAAAAGTAGAGTAATTTTAACTATATTCACAATGTTGTGTAACAGAACTCTAGAACTTGTCGTCTTGCAAAACTGAAACCCCATACCTACTGAACAACTTCCCATTTCTACCCTCCCCCAGTCCTGGACAACTACTGTTCTGCTTTCTGTTGTCATGATTTTGACTACTCAAAATTGCAATGTTTGCCCTTTTGTGAATTGTTTATTTCATTCCTTTCAGCATAATGTCCTTGAAGTGGTTTATCTATGTTTTTCATTTGTGTAAGTTTTCCTTTTTTCTCTTTTTGTTAAGTGTGAATAATATTCCAATAAATACATATTTATTTTCTTTATTATTTTATTATCATTTATTATTAATCCATCAAGAGACATTCCACTGCTTCTGCTTCTTGGTTATTATGAATAATGTTTGAGAGTCTTCTTTAAGTTTTTTTTTGGATATGTATATAGAAGTAGGAATGCTAGATAATATGACAATTCTGTCTTTAGCTTCTTTTTTTAATTTTTAAAGCTTTTTAAAAAAAGATTTATTTATTTATGCATACCAGAACTTGGGGTACAGGCCAGAGGTATGTGGGGTTGGGGGTGAGAGGATTCACCAGAGACAGAGCTGGGAACAGAACAGGCAGATCAACAGAAATACACTGCTGAGGATAGCAGCAGGCAAGGCAGGGGAGGTCTGCCATGCCATGTGGATAACTTCCTTGGCTGGCAGCAGGGATCGAATTCCTGCTACAGTCACTGCAGTCTGCTTTTTAGTGCATTGCTTAACCCACTGCGCCACCAGGAAGGCCCCTGTCTTTAGCTTTTTAAAGGACTCTCTATACTCCTTTCTATATTGTTCATTCTGTTTTCACCAGCAGTGAACAAGGTTTAATTTTTCTACATCCTTGCCAATACAATATGAAAATGTGTTTGTATTTTTATAGTGTTCATCATAATAATTCATTATGGATTTGTTTTACGTTTCTCTAATGATTGAGTACCCTACTTTTTTTTCTTCAATAATGACTTCTATTACATCTTAAAGACATGCCACAAATAGGTCTGAGAAATCACCCAGCAATTTTGTTTCTGTAGCCGAACAAATTAAAATCATATTCTGTCAGCTTGATAGAATTTCCTGAAAATCTCTTGATATCCTTGTTTTTAACTGTTGTGGCTTACTGAATCAAAACAACTGAATTTGATACATATTCAATGATATTTTCTTCAAGAATTAACTCATATTTCTGGGGTTGTGATACTAAATAAGCAATGCATGACCTCATCTGTACCCAGAAGATAATATATTTTGCCCAAGAAATTTTGATTTCAACAAGAGACCCATCCTCCTGAATAATAGTTTTTTTCCTCTTTATTTATATTTGACATCAATTGTAATCCCCATGGATTTTCCACCAGTGCACCATCACCTCAGTCCCTTGTGCTCCCATCTTCCCTCAACCCTCCCACCTCCCCACCAAGTGCCCCCAATTTGTACTTGTCTTTTTGTTTTTGTTGTATTTATTATTATTATTCTTTTCCTTGATCCTTATTTGGTTCCCTTATATTCCTCCTAGAGGGGAAACCATCTGGTATTTTTCTTTTGCCTTCTGACTTACTTCACTGAGCATAATCCCTTTCAGCTCCATCCATGTTCCTATGAATAAGTCTAGTTTATCTTTTTTGACTGCTGAATAGTATTCCATCGTGTATATGTACCACATCTTCCTGATCCAATCATCTGTTTTTGGGCATTTAGATTGTTTCCAGGTCTTACCTATTCTGCTGCAATAAACGTAGGGGTGCAGGTATTCTTTTGAGTCAGAGTTTTTGTGTCTTTTAGGTATATTCCTAGGAGTGGGATTGCTGGATCATACGGAAGTTCCATTTTTAGTAGTTTGAGGAACTGCCAAACTGCTTCCCATAGTGGTTGGACCAGCTTGCACTGAATAACAATTTTGATAAGGAAGTAAGCATACATAGACCTCATCTCATAGTAGAAGCCCAGTGTCACACTTTTGATTATGTTCTGTACTTGGCCACCGATAATGTGAACAGTCACTAGTTCCTTTCTATTTCACCACAATTTGTCATTTTGAAGCAAGAAGACTAAGTTCAACATTGATGTGATTGAAGCCCCTCTGCAGTTGTCTCTGTAGCCCATTCTCAGTAACAATATGACCCTTTAAGGAGATGGCATTTATTTGAATGTCAACAGTCTGATTGCTGAGAATGGTTTTCATTCTCACAGTAAATGTGGCAGAGAGGTCCTGATTTTTATTTAAGACATTTTGTTTTTATAATTGAGTATATATTATGTGCTAGGTACTTAAGTGCTTTGCATGCAGTAGCTTATTAATTTTAACAACAATCCTGAGGTTTAACTGATATTATCCTTATATTGTACATGAGGAAACTGAGAATTAGAGTTTAAGTAATTTTCCTAAGGACAGAGAATTGCTAAATAATGAAACCAGAATTAAAAACCAGGCCTGACACCAAAAGCCTTATTTCTAACCACTGAATTATTTTCTTCCTGCCTTTTGGTTTTACCCATTAACACCATCAAGCAATGTTTGGTGACTAACACATAGCCCTTTTAAGCAAAGGAAAAGGAAAGTAGAATTCATTAAGTGCCTGTGTTATACAGGACACATAGTGAAATGCTTTCAGATATATATATATGGTTTGTGAGGAACCATATATTGTGGTTTGGAGGGAAGTGGAAGAGGGATGTCTTTGCATTTTACACATACAAACATTTACTTCATTGGTGTGGTTAGCATTGTAAGCCAAATAGTGATATGAAATTTAAGTTTGGATTTCTTACCTTAGAATGTAAACTTGAGGGCCTCCCTGGTGGCGCAGTGGGTTAAGCAACACACTATGAAGCAAACCACAGCCAATCCCTGCTGGCGGCCAGGGAGAGGACCCACATGGCGCGGCAGACCTCTCCTGCTGTGCCCGCTGCTCCCCTCAGCAGTGTACTTCTGTTGATCTGTCTGTTCTGCTCCCCGCTCTCTGTAGTGAATCCTCTCACCCCCCCACACCTCTGGCCTGTACCCCAGTGCTTATGTGCATATATAAATAAATCTTTTAAAAAAATTAAAAGAAAAAGAATGTAAACTTGAAAGACACTCCTATTTTTTTTTAAATATTCAGGGATTCCAGACAGATACATTCTAATTCTAATTATGGAGCTGATGATTTTAACGAGAAGAAATATAACCAGGAAGAGTTAACCAAGTAATAAACTTGGAGAGAAGAGACTTAGCTGGGGCTTAAAGAAAGATAAGTGATCATGTAAATATAGATACTACCAGTTAAACTTTTTTCTCTGACATATCCTCTTTATTCTACTAGCTCAATTTTCCTAGTGTGAGATGCCTTTAAGTGCTCCCAGGCATTCTCCCTTATCTACTCTGCTAAATGACTATGTCTTGTGTTAGTGATAAAAGGAATGGGTCAAGACTTATAGATTTAGTTATATTTATGTAATGACAAATTTAAAGCTAATTGTCACATTTAAGATAAACTTAATCACAGGAAAATTAGGCTATGTGAAGATGACTCTTGATTTTCTATGGAAAATCCCCCCAATACTGAAATCTGCAATCACAATTTTATTTGTCTGGAAACACATCAAGAGAATGGGAAACTAAAATTAATTTTCTCTATCTTACATTTAAAAATACATTAGTTCTTATACCCCAATAATATGGATTTAAATAGATGGGGTATTTTATTGTAATATTTCAAATAGATAGTGATGTTTTTTGGAGTCAGTGGGTTTGGAGGGCAGGGTTTCACCAGAGCTCCCCATTCAGCAGCATGTGGCGAGTTTCCTAGGCAAATATCTCCATGAGGCAGAGATGTTAGTTATTTTTAAAGAGCAGGTTTATTATGAAAATGGGTAGAAGAATAAAGGACACTTGCATAGGTGCAAGTGGGCAGGGAGAGCTTCCTGGAAAGGGACAGGTTTGCTGAGAGAGACCTGCATGTTTGCTGGCAGGTGACCTTGAGGAGAGCTGCCTCCACTGAGGGAGGTCAGTGAAAAGAAGCCCCGCACTGGAAAGTAGGAAGACTGCTGCCCTGCAGAGGGGAGAACTGGTGAAGAGAAGCACATGTATAGTCACAGGATGGTTGCCCAGTTGTGGGGGCAACATTATCATCTTTTGGTAGGGAGTGGCTCATCTCTGTGGGTGGATGTTTTATTCCTTAATCTCCATATTTTCACCTTCAGGTCTGTGCTCTTGACATTGCCTATAATAGTCTGATCCCTATCTGGATGTGGCACTTCTTGATGTAGGCTTTGATCCCTTAGGGTCTTGGTTAATGGCTTATGCTAATCCCTTCTACTCCTACCTCCTGTGTGGTACTTGTTCTTGACATTGTGTTATCTCCTTCTCTATTCTTTATCCTCCATCAGCTACTTCAAACAACAGACTATAAATGTAGATGAAATAGCCTTATTTTTTTTTTTCCCTTTTTTCTAAAGATTTATCTATCTATGCATACAAGCACTGGGGCACAGGCCAGAGGTGTGGGGGGTGGGAGGATTCACCACAGACAGAGTGGGGAGCAGAATAAGCAGACCAACGGAAGCACACTGCTGAGGGGAGCAGCGGGCACAGCAGGAGAGGTCTGCCATGCCATGTGGGTCCCCTCCCTGGCCGGCGGCAGGGATTGAACTCATGCAGCAGTGGTCGTGGTCTGCCTCATAGTGCGTTGCTCAACCCACTGCGCCACCAGGGAGGCCCTGAAATAGCCTTATATTGAAAGAAGATGCCATCTAAAACTTTTCATCTAAAGTGAAGTCAGTGCTTGACTTTAAAACATCAAAAGACAGGTTGCCTCTCTTGTTAGAAGCTAATGCAGCCAGTGAATTTAAGTTGAAACCAATGCTCATTTACCATGCTAAAAATCTTAGGGTACTTAAGAATTATGCTATATCCTTTTCTGCTTGTGCTCTATAAATGGGACAACAAAACATAGGTGACAAAACATCAGTTTAAAACATGGGTTACTAAATGTTTTAATCTCCTGTTAAGATCTTATGTTCACAAAAAAATTTATTTCAAAATATTTCATTGATAATGCATCAAGTTACCCAAGAGCTCTAATGAAGATGTACAAGGATATTCATTTTATTTTCATGTATACCAACACAATATCCATGCTGTTGTCCATGGCTCAAGTAGTAATTTCAAGCCCTAATATAAGAAATGTATTTCGTAAATCTTAAGTTGTCATAACTAGTGATTCCTCCAGTGAATCTGGGCAAAATAAATTGAAAATCTTCTGGAACGGATTCAGTTTTCTAGATGCCATTAAGAACATTCATTTTTCATGGGAGGAGATCAAAATGTCAACATTAACAGGAGTTGGGAAACAGTTGATTCCAATCCACATGATCACTTTAAGGGATTGAAGATTTCAGTGGAGGAAATAACTGCATATGTGGTAGAAATATGGAAAGAACTGGAATGGAACCTGAAGATGTGACTGAATTAAGGTAACCTTATGATAAAACATGAATGAATGAGCAGACATTTCTTATGTATGAGTAAAGAAAGTGGTTTCTTTAAATGGAATTTCTCCTGGTGAAGATATTGTGAAAATATTGAAATGACAACAAAGGATTTATGATAGTTAATAAAGCAGAGGCAGGGTTTGAGATTAACTCCAATTTTGAAAGAAGTTTTACTGTGACTAAAATGTTATCAAAAAGCACCACAGAGAAGTGTATCACGAAAGGAAGAACCAATTGACGTAACACACTTCATTGCATTATTTTCAGAAATTGCCACAGCCACCACCATCTTCAGCAACTATCACCTTCATTAGTCAACAGCTTTCAATAATGAGGCATGCCCCTTCACCAGCAAAGGATTATAATTTGCTGAAGGTTCAGATGGTGTTTAGCATTTTTACCATTAAGGTATTTTTTCATAAAATATTTTTATATTAAGTACAATTTTTCTAGACTACTTAATAGGCTACAGTATAGTATAAACATAAATTTTATATACACTGGAAAACCAAACTTTTCATGTGACTAATTTTATTTAACATGCACTTTATTGTGGTGATCTGGAACCAAACCTGCAATATCTTTGACATTTGTATTAATGGTGTTATAAAAATGAAATTTTAATTTCTTTGGTATGAATTTCCATGATTTCACAATGAATACAGTCATGCTTACTAGTCAAGATAGTTTCTTAAGAATTTTTTATAATGTAGTCCTTCATGGATTACTATTTATATCTTTATCAACTCAGTCCAAATTTTCTGTTCTGGAAAGCGCTACCCAGGGAAAACTTTAAAATAAAATCATTTCTACTGATTATGAAAGCCTCAACATAGTCTTGTTATAGATATTTGTCTAACAGATAACTGCCAAGTATTCTAGATGCTAAAACATAGAGCAGTGTCTAAGAGACAGATAAAGCCTCTGTTTCCATAGAGTTTATAATAGCATTGAAGGAGGAAGAGAGTGCAAATTTAGGTTGGCAAAGCAGGGAGAAGGACTAGAAACAATCATAGTGGCTTGGGGAAATGGAATTCTAAGGGTCTTAATCAAAGAATTCTTGAAGTATTTGAGTTAATGTCTGAAAGTTGAAGAATAATCAGTTCAGGGCATAGTAAATGCCAATTCCCTGTGGAAGCAAAACGTTTGTCTTATAGAAAGGAAGCCAGAGAAACTGGAGGGTAGTGGGTATGGCAGGAGATGAACTTGTTTGATTATATTGGGCATTGTGGCCCAGGCTAAAGAATTTGGATTTTACTTTGTTTGCAAGTGTAGCTCATTTTTGGAGTTCAGTAAATGAGAGTGAAATAATGTGATTGACTTTTTTAAAAAACCGATTGTAAAATCTGTCCAAAGTCATTCTCTGTCCCATCTTGTGATGATGACATCCAGTGTCTGGCACATACTAAATGCTGAAGAGCTAAGTACAAATTACCCATTCTGTTCAATTTAAACTGCTTTTAAATGTCAATGTATTTTGTCATTTTTATCCACCATTGAAGCCAACTATAGAGAGGATGATCTCTTAGATCATTTTAAGTCAATTCTGTATCCCCTTTACACTATTTTTAAAAAAATATATTTTTTAATTTATTTATATTTTTTACAGTGTTTGCTTTCTTTTTTCAGGTGTATTCTCCATAGAATTTTTTTATTTTATATAAATTTTTTAATATAAATTTTTAAAATTTACATATATTTGACATCAATTGTAATCCCCATGTATTCCCCATCACCATCTCACCAGTGCACCATCACCT
>JAGFMF010011568.1:14141748-14170613 GCA_019455555.1 Galemys pyrenaicus | reverse complement strand
AGTTGATTTTTGTGCATGGTGAAAGGCAGTATTCTAGTTTCATTCTATTGCATGTAGCAGTCCAGTTTGCCTAGCACCACTTATTGAACAAGCTGTCTTTATTCCATTGTATGTTCTTTGCTCCTTTGTCAAAGATTAGTTGTTCATAAGTTTGTGGGATGTTTCTGGGCTTTCTAATTCTATTTCATTGGTCTATGTGTCTGTTTTTGTTCCAATACCATGCAGTTTTTATGATTGTGGCTTTGTAGTAAAGTTTGAAGTCTGGAAGTGTGATCCCTCCACTTCCCTTTTTTTCAGTTAGGAGAGCTTTGGCTATTCGAGATTTTTTTGTGTCTCCATATGAATTTCATCAATATTTTTTCTATTTCTTTGAAGAATGACATTGAAATTTTTATTGGAATAGCATTCAATCTGTAGATTGCTTTTGGTAGGATGGCCATTTTGATGACGTTAATTCTTCCAATCCATGAGCAAGGGATATTTTTCCATTTCCTTTTGTCTTCTTCTATTTCTTTTAGCAATGTTTTGTAATTTTCTTTGTAAAGGTCCTTCACCTCTTTTGTTAGATTTATTCCCAAGTATTTAAATTTTTTGATTTCAATTATAAAGGGGATGGTTTTTTTTTTATTTCTTCTTCTTCAGCTTGGTTGTTTGTATAAAGGAAGGCTACTGATTTTTGTGTGTTGATTTAGTATCCTGCTACTTTGGTAAACTGGCCGATTAGCTTGATTAGATTTTCTGTAGAGCTTTTGGGGTTCTCTATGTATATTATCATATCATCTGCAAACAGTGATAATTTTACTTCTTCTTTCCCTATTTGGAAACCTTGTATACCTTTTTCTTGTCTTATTGCTCTGGCCAGGACTTCCAGTGTTACATTGAAGAGCAGTGGTGAAAGAGGGCAGCCTTGTCTTGTTCCAGATCTTAGGGGAAAGGATTTTAGCTTTTCGCCATTGAGAATGATATTGGCTATAAGCTTGTCATAGAAGGCCTTTATTATGTTAAGATATGGTCCTTCTATCCCAAGAATTCCATCCCCATAGAATTTCCACCACCAATTCACCTGTGAACCATCACCATAATCTCTTGTGCTCCTCCCACCACCTCTCTTGATCCCTCTCCCTCCCCATCCCCTGCAAAATGTCTCTGATTTATAGTTGTAGGTTTATTTTTGTTGTGTTATGTTCTTAAGTTGCTATTATTTTTTCCTTGATTCTTGATACATTGGTGTCTGTGTTTGCCATTTTGTTTGTCTGTGTGATTTTATTCTTCGCCTTATTCTATTCTTATTCATTCCTCTGTTGGTTTTGTTTTTAGGACTTCATGTATTATTTTTTGGAGTGGGATTTAGTTGTAATGTACTTCTGGAGTTTCTGTTTGTCTGAAAAGGTCCTTATTTTTTCTTCATACAAGAAGAAGAGCTTTGCAGGATAAAGTATTCTTGTTTGGAATTTGTTGTCTTGTAGTTTGTTGAATATGTCCCTCCATTCTCTTTTTGCCTATAGTGTTTCTTCGGAGAAGTCTGATATCAGTCTGATTGGTTTTCCTTTAGATGTTATCTGTTTCACCTTGTCAGCTTCATTATTTTTAAAATGTCTTAGATTCTTGGGAGCTTTACTATTATGTGTCTTGCTGTATTTTTCCTTTCATCATGGAAATTTGGTGTTCTTCTCACTTATTTTATGTCTATTTTTATCTCCTTCATTCTTCGATTATCTCTGAAAATTTTCTTAGTTCCTTAGTCTTTCTCCTCACCTTCTGGGATTCTTATAACTCTTATTATATATCCTTTCCTCAGGGTATCAGATAGTTCTTAAAGTGTCTCTTCACATTTTTTTTATTCCCTTCATACTTCTCTTTCCTTTTCTGTTTTGGTTCTTCTTATTTTTGTATCTTTGAGAGTACTGATTGTTCTTCCATTTCATTGATTCTGTTTTCATTGGAGCTCTTTAGCTTCTCCATTAATCTTTTAATCTCCCACATTTCTTTCACTTCCCTCTTTAGGGACTCAATTTCATTCTTCTGATCATTGATTATTTTTCTCATATCATTCTTTTCCTTTTTGATTTCTTGAAGTTTTTTAATCATGGAGATTTAAAATTCTCTATCTGGCAGGCTGAGTTCTTCCAAGTCTTTATTTGTTGGGTTGTGGTGATTGGTTTTCTTTTTGTGGTGTGTCCTTCCCTTGAGGGTTGTTTGGTGGGGTCCCTAGTCAAAGGGGAGTGGTGCAGTCCCTAGATTTCCACAGTAGTGCAGGGGTTGCCCACTCTTGATGCTGGTAGATTCTGCCCCTGCCTAGCCTGGCGGTTGTCTGAATTGCAGGCTTGGGACCTGCTGGAGCCCCACTCCCGTCCACACATGCTATCTTGCTGGAACTTTTTTTGTGGGGCTGTTCATTCTCCTTGTCAGTGGATCCTGCCCCTGCCCACCCAGTGATTCTCAGCTCAGTTACAAATTGCTGGCATGGGGCCCGCTGAAGCCCCATTCCTCTTTGCACACATTATCTTGCTGACTTTTGTTTTGTAGTTTTTAGATGACTCAGTGTTTTCCTGTTGCTTCCAAACATTATCTCCTCCTTTTCTTTTCCTCCCCTCTGCTTCTGTTGGGCCACCAACTTTGTTCAAAATGTTGCAATTACTCCCTTATTGGTTGTATTTATGGGATAATTTAATCCTATTATCCCTTTGCTGCCATGATGGTGATGTCCTCCCTATTTACACTATTAAAGTTTCACTCTTGAAATTTATTTTGCACTAATAGTTGGCTTCTAATTACCACCAAATTAAACCTGTTTTTATCAGACATGAATTATTTGACAACAGAATTACCTTTTATTTATCTTTGAAATCTTGATCCCTATTACTATATCTGGTACATAGCAAATAATGAACAAGTGTTAATATGAATCAGATTCTTAAAGCAGTGAACACTGGAGTTTTTTGTTTCATAAAGACAAACTATATCAATAGAAAAGATACTAAAATATTCCAATTATAGTGTTTTCAAGGAACAAATAATGTTCAATCAGAAAATCTTTGCATTTTGCAATGATTCATGGAAATATATCTTCAAATGTGAAAAACTGGACAAGTCAGACACTTAAACCCTATTCATTAGAAAAAAATACAATAACTGCTTTTAAACAGTTACTGAGAGCAATCTACCTACCTTTTACCTATTTAGCAATGCTTTTTTAATAATAGTGAAATGTATAGAAATGATTATGAATGCATAGAAATGAATTTTCCTAGCTGTGATAAAAAGTCCATCTTAAGACTTGGAAGTTCAAGAAGGACTAAAGAAACTAAAGATTAGGATGTTCACAAACACAGATAAGTCTGTCTCATTTCATTTTTTTATTTTTAAACACATGGACAACACATGTTTTAAACACATAGTAGGAAATTAGGAATTCAGCCAAGTAAATGTCTGTACTGTTCCCTTTTGTGCTTACAACAGAGTCAGCTGAATGGCCTTTTGGGATCAAAGGAGAGATCAGCATCCTTATATCAATTTCCCTTTCTTCCACTCTCAAATTCCAAAAGCAACAATAAAACCCAAGCGTAACCAGAAAGATCAATGCCACTGTATCAGCAAACTGACAGGGATAGACAAAGATTTTCAATAATAGCTATTATTGAAAAAAAATCTAGTATGGAAACATTATAATTGAGTCTACAAACAAAACATCTGAAGCCCACACAGGGCCTCAAGAAGAACAGAGATAGCCTTACTTTTTTACTGTCCATCAAAGGAGTAGGAGAGGACCCAAGGAAGGCATGTGTTGGGGCAATTTGTCTCTGGTCAGTCTGTGGTCTTTAGGTCTCTCATAGATTAAGGTACTTTAACATGCTGTTCTCCCTAGGGCCTCAGAAAAACACAGGTTCCCACATGCTTTAGTTTAAAATTGGGTAGATATCTGTGAATATTCTCAGATAATGAATACAGACAATGAGTGGGACAAGAAAGGAGCTCTTAGTCTTAACAGTTTCTGTAAGATATATTTCAGATTTGCATACATTGAAGAGACACACAGAGACCAGTGTGAATCTTTTCAGGTAGAGTGTGCTTAACTTACAGGGGAGGTTCCCTTCTCTGGAGCCCACATAGAAGAGCCTGTAGAGTGGGTATGACAAATGAGACTTTAGTTGTCTTTATCTAGATGCTCTGCAAACACAGCAACTCTGTCTCTACATAGAGATGGAAATGTGCATGGCAAGAAAGAAAGAGAGATTCAGATGGTACACATAACTAGGTAGTGCTTTTTAAGTGATCATTTCGGGAAAGTTAAAGATCACACAGGAACAAGTTAACAGGATTGGAAATCCCCTGGTACTTGCCACTTTGTTTAGGTTCTTATTAAGAGTAAAGAGAAGGATGGGGTGAGGGTACACAGGACCAAATGCTGTCCGTTGAGATTTAATGCAAACACTAATCATGGCAACCAAGAGAAAATAAAACACTGGAGTGAAATAATTTCTTTTCCTGGATGGAAGCAAAGTGTTCCTCTGGATAGGGTAAGCATGGTGATGTGAAAAGGGCATGGAAACTGGAGTGGGACGGTTCAAGTTTGAATCCTGAGCTCTGCTACATATAGTATAGCATGTGATGGGATAATGACACCATGAATAGCAACAATTCCACAGCATTTGTTACAGTGAGATGACTAGTAAAACTGATTTGTTATTATCATTTCAGTAAAAATAGGCTAGTTACACATGTTCCTAGGAACTGATCCTTCCTATTACTTACCATCCCAAATTAGAAATATTTCCCCCAAATCTTCTCCTAAGCAAAACCAAACCCTAACCTCTTCTCTCTGTAGTTAATTTGCTGAACAGTTTTCTGATTGCCCACCATTATTTAAGCCAGTGGTAGAGCAACAATATAGCTAATCAGGGGCTCTGAGAAAAATCGACAGGAGGGAATTTGAAGTACACTTGGAGAGTGGCTATGTACTAGAACTGAATTTTTCACAGCCTGTTTTGCTATGCTTCTCAGATGGCTCTTTTTCATTTGGATTCATTTACTCAGCACTTTTCCACATTTTCACTTTACTTTGCAATTATCCTGACTATCATCTATGTGCAGTGTATGACATTACTATACTTTCCCACATCCTGGAAAAGATTGACTGTTTTAAGAGTCCATTGAAAATGGTCCATATTCATACATAACTAATGAAAGACAAATATGACCAGTCTATTTTAGCATTTGAAATTACTGAAATAGGTTTGATTACTAAGAGGTAATTAACAGCCCACAGCACATTTGATTTTCTAACATGATTGCTATAATGATTGCTGTTTGGTTTACTGAAATAAGATGTCACTATAATAGGAACTAATACCTGAATATGTTCAAGAATCTTATTACCAAGCCTGGGGGAGGTGGGATGGGGAAAAAATAACAAAAGAAAATATTTAGTAAAATGAAAACTCATTATTAGTAATCTGTAGTTTCATCACTTATCTCAGGGGTCTGATGAAATAGAATGGAGTCTTAAAAAAAGGTAAACTTCCAGAAACCAACTTGTGGGAAAGTGGTTGCTAGAAGCTAGGGGTTGGGAGAAATAGGGGACAGGTTGGTAAAAGAGTTTAAACTCCTAACTATAAAATGAATAAGGTGTGAGTATGTGAAACATGATGGCTATAATTGATAATACTGTAATGTATGACTGATATTTTCTAAGAGAGTAAAACTTAAATGCTCTTACCCCTAAATATGGTGGGGGGAGGAGAAAAAGAGAGACATTAAGGTTTAGTAACCTATGCAAAAGTACAGGCTTTCCTGTGGTATTACAAAAGAAAAGAAAGAAAAAGAAAAAAAAATCTGGATTATGAAGTGACTGTGTTTTATCTTAACAAATCATAAAATAAGATGCATTTGTTAAGATGAAAGTTAATTTCTAAATGGTAAAGAGCAGGAAAAAAAATTCATATTCCGCTCAATCCACTTATGTCCTTTGTGATAGCTGATCACTGAAACCATACTCACTCTAAGCATACAGTAAATCAGTAAAGAACCATGTACTGGAAGATCAAGGAAGGCTTCCCAGAGCAAATCACTAGATATGACATTTAGTTTTTTTAAAAGCTATTGGATCGTTCAGAAAAAAAAGATAAAACCCTGCATACTTTTCTTTCTGTTTAAACAGTCAAGGAGTTTCCTTGCGGTGATTTATAACTGGTAGAAATAATCAAATTTCCTTCAGGGGAAAATTCAAACCTGTCCCTGCTGCCCCTTCTAGTTTGACAATGCCATTTCAGTGTCAGATAGCAGTCTTGTGTGAACAGGAAAGTTCTGTGGTTAAATGAAGTGGAGTTGTCTCCTTTGTCTTGATCTTAGAAAATCACGTGATGTTATATAGGAACACCCATGCATTTTATTCTGTTACTCTGTATTGTCTCATACAACAGGGCATATGGAGTCGCATCTTAACTTAGGGAGAAGGGGTGAGAGATGATTGGGGTATGGGACAGAAAATAAGAAAAAAAAAAGAGGGGCACGATTTTTCCTGGTAAACAGTTTTAGTTTGTGAGGAAACATATTTGAAAAGAACACTTTTGAAATTACTTCCTTAGGAATCTAAGCTTCTTCCCTTGCTAGACAGTTGATACCTGACCTCCTTTTTTTTTTTTTTTTTTTGAACTTCTGTTAGGGCTTATTCCTACTGTCTTGATCTAAAATGAGGCTCATGTAATGACTGCTAAATATGACTATTGTTTAAAGGCATTTTATTCTAAAGTGGACTAGTTCTAATCTCTAAAGACTATATTACATTTGCACAAGATGAAATAGGTATTTCAAAGAGGGAGCTCTTTAAATAATTTGAAAAGATTTTCCGTACAACTGCTAAAGAGATACCAGTTCTTAAATCACAGGCACTGGTCATTTCTCAACATGTAGAAACTGCTGTTCCACTTAATCTTCCTTTGGTAGAATTATCTTCCTTTGCTAGAGTTATCTTAGTAAGAATGTATTCACCCACTGCCAATCACCTATGACCATGCAAAGAATTCAAAAGAGAACTGAAAAAAATATTGAACTTTTAAATATTTGTTTCTTATTTCCTCTTAAAATCAGTGTGTCTTTACTTAGGCAGGGTTTTTTTTTTTTTTTTTTTCTTGTGAAGAGCAAGTTGTTGCAAATAAAATAATTTTTCTTTTTAAATTTCCTGATATAGTTCCAGAAGCAAAATATAATTAAGAAAATTTAAAGTAACTTAAAGATAGCCACCAATAAAAACAAGATGAGGTTAAAATAATATAATGGCTTTTATTTTGGGGGGCGGGCAGTCAGGGCTCTTAAAATTGCGAATTGGAAAGCATAAACTTAGGTTTCAGATCAAATATGTCCAGATAGAATCTTTGTTTAAGGATGTTTTAAAGAAAAAAGGCAAATTATAGAAAGAGACATTGAAAAAATAAGCTTGATTATAGATTACATATAATCAAGTTCATTGGTTTTTAGTCAAACTGCTCTTAGTTACTGAAGAGAGACAAAAATTATTTGCATAATTTTTGGAGAAAACTGTCTAACTGGTCAGATTTTTTTTTTAAGTTGAAAGCTCAGTAAGATTCAATCTTGAGCACAAGATGAGTTGGTTAGTCTCACCCTTTCTCACAAAGATATATTAAAAGTATATCCTTGAGAAGGAGTAAAGTTCAGGTTTCCCCTCTATTATCCTTTGGATAGTCATCATATATTTCCTGTATTTTAGTAAACTTTTTTTTTTCCTTCATGCTTGTACCCATTTTGTGATTTTTAGTAGTCCTCTGCAATCTAATTCATATTTTGTTGATCACAGGCTTGTGCTTAATGTTTGGCATTTTTCTTGCTCAATGTATCCACACCAAACGTTTGGTGTTGTTCACTACAAACCTTGTTGTTTCCAGTTTTTCTGCCTCAGAAAATGATATTATTTAACCAATTATTAAAATTAAGTCTTTAACGGTGTGAACCTATTCCCCAAAATCATATACAGTGTTATAAACCAGTAAGACCTCAAAAACAAACAAACAAACAAAAAAACAACAAACAAAAACCCTGGGTATCATCTTGACCTTTCTTCCTCATTCCCACAGCCAGTATGTGGGCAAGTCGTCTTGTTTTACCTCCAAAATATAACTTGACTCTGCCACTTCTCTCCAGGTTCACTTCCAAGACCCTCATCCAGGTCACACATCCTCCCACCTTAACTATTTATTGTAATAGCTTCGCAACTATTTCCCCTTCTTCACTCTTGAGTCCCTAAAGTCCATATTAACACATAGCAGCTTGTGTAATTTTTAAAATTTGAAGTCATCATATCTCTTCAGTTTTAAAAAGCTTGCATAAAGTTCTCTTAGCATTTCATTATATAAACACTCCCTCCCAAGACCGTTAGCCTATAGCACGTCACACTTCACTACCCAACTTGTATATGACATCAGTTACACTGGTCTCCTTCCTGTTGCTTAGAAAAGTCACACTTTATTAATTTCAAAGATATTGTGTTTTTTTTTTGTTTCAGATGCAGCATGAATCATTTCTCATTTCTCTCTACAAATATTTTTAATAAAAAGATTGACACTCTCAAAATTATGTATTAATTGGCTTGATTTGTCATCACAGTAATTTTGGTCTGAATTTTTCAAGTTGATTCTATAAGCAATACCTACCATCTCTTTTGATTACAGAACTAAGAAATCTCTAATATTTCTAACAGTGTCTAGGAAAGATTTGATGATATCTGAATACATGGGTATTTTAATTAGCACTATTGTCTGACAAGTAATATTATTTTAGGTTTGAATGTACAATACGCTCCTAATTTCATATCCTGTGCAAGAGTTTATTTTTTTCAATAGAAATGTTATTTCATTGGTTCATGGTCATCTTAAATATTGTTAGAGATCTTCTGAAATCATCATGCTTTTTATAATGCAAAATAAATATCATAGAAACAGATTTAAATATAGATAGTTTACAAAGTTAAAACAATTCCTAATACCCAGAGATCAGTTATTATTTTGCATATTATATATATATTATATATATATATAACTTACAAATTGTGAATCATAGTGTGTATATTTTGGAAACTCACAGTTTTCACTAAATGTATTCTTCCTTTTTCAATTATTACTTTTCAATGCCATTAAATATTTTTCTATAATTTCATGTTAATGTTATATAATAGCTTATTTTGAAGATATGCCATAATTTATTGAACAACATTCAAGAAATATCAATTGAGCACATTTGGCAGGCATTTTGCTAGACTTGTTGAAAGTTACTATGAATAAGACATAATTCTTGTCATCAGATAGCTTATAGCTAGTGGTTAGTCATCTAAAAATAAAAAGCCAAAATGAGAAACAATCAATGAATTATAATTTGGGTTATACAGTTTCAGGTAGAAACCTCAGAAAGCAGTAAAATTTGAGTTTTTATAGGAAGAAATGGGGAAGATGAGTTAAGTGGCAAAAATAAAAGTTAATTGATGTTAACAATTCTTAAACTTTTAGTTCTTGGCTATACATAACTGGTTATTTATTCTCACATCTGGCATAGGACCATAATCACTCATCTTCATGATCAGGGGTTCCCTTTTCCTTGTATGTTCTCAAATAAGTATGTGAAACAACTACCACTTGGCTCAGTTCAAAGTTATTTTGGGCAGTACATGCTTTTCCTTTATGAGAACTTTGATTCTATTTTAAAATGGCTCCACTTATGTTCATTTTTCACATGTAGAATATAGTTCAATAGCCAAGTAATGCTAGAGAGGAGCTAAAGCTATGTTTGGGGTAGGATTTGTTAGTTCCTTATTGTTGTTATAGAAACACAAATTTATTCTCTTCAAATTTTGGAGGAAAGAAATCTGCAAGAAGCTTCACTGGGCTAAAGGCAAAGTGTCAGCAAAACTGGTTTCATCTGGAGGAAAGAAAAGCAGAAGCCAGTATTTGAAGGACTTGTATTCTTTGGTAATGAAAAGCCACCGAAGTGTTTTTCAAAGGGGAAGACAGACTCAGCTTGTGCTCTGGAATGTAACACTGGTTCAGTGTAGAAAATGTATGGGGGAAGGTAGCAATCAATCATTTATTCAATATTCATTAAATATCTTTTAGAAGTACTAGGATATGGTAGGTCTTTAAAGTACTTAGAATAAGTAAGATCTTGTCCCCAATAAATTCCCTTAAAGAATTTATTCTATGGAGAATAAAGCAATAGACAATAAATAATCAAACCAAATATTTACATTTTAAGAAATAGTAGATAAGGAAAATATGGGTGATACAAAGGAGAATAAGTGGCCACTGTGCTTTCGATATGGTGCTCAAGGAAGAGAGATCTGAACTGATATTTGAAGGGTAAGAAGATGCCAGAGATTCCTGTCAGGAAAGATACTATAGGTGAAAGGAAATGAATGAATGCCAGTGAACCTCAGAGGAGGCACAGGAGGGTGGTGTGACATGAGATCAGAGATCAGCAGATCTTGTGGATTTTTTTTTTTAAGCATATTGAGAAGTCATTGAAATATTTTAAGCCAGAGGGTGATTTAAATGGGTTTGCTCTTTAAGTTCTGATAATTATCTAAGTTGACAGTTGCCTTGTAAAGAAATATTGTTGATCTGAACTATGATAATTCAATGGAGATGGGAAAAGTTGTCAAACTGAAAATAATCTGTGGGGATAAAATCAGCAGGAACTGTGTTTAATTAGATGTGAACTGTGGAGAATTGGACAGTAGAAGAAAGAGGCAGAAAGAGAAGAGTAAAGCTTCTTTGGATAAATGGTGGTATTGTTCACTGAGATATGAAACCTAAGAAGGAAAGCAAGTTTAGGGTGTGTTGTGGTGAGGAGTGAAAAGGTCACTTCTGGAATGTGGAGTTTCCTGTGGAACATTCAAGTGGGCAGGTCGAGTATGAAGTGTATCTGGAGTGCAGGAAAGAGGGCAGACTTGGGGAGTCATTGATGTCTAGATGACAATTAAGACCAATGGAGGTGTATCTCAGAAAAGAAATAAAAACAGAGAATAAGAGAAGAGGCCTAAAAAATAATACTTAAAGACACTATCAGGAAAGAACCAGAAGTAGTAAAAAGAACAGAGATGTATATGGTCACAAGAAAGAGAACCATTCAAAAAGGAAGGAGTAGTCAGTCACGTCAAATAGAAGGGCAGAAAAAATTTGTCTGGACTTAAAAACTGGGAGGATATGTTAGTCATTTTGGCAAGAGCGATTTCAGGGAGTGGTTCAAACAGGAGCCAGATTAAGTGGACAGGGGAATGACTAGAGAGTGACTAGGGATATACAAAAGTGAGAACTGCTTAAACAGCTTTTTCAAAAAGTCTGATCACAATTACTTTATTGTGGGAGTAGCAATGGCACAAACTCTTAGGAGGAAATGTGCCAATATTCACCAATAGTAATTCACCAATTTTAAATGTTCATAGTCTTTGATTCAAGTAGTTGTTTCTACCAATGTGCTATAATTAATACTTAAAAAGTATGCAAAAGCATATATACCTTTTTATACTATTTCTCAAAGCAAAAAGCTGGAAATGTTACATTTCTTTAATTTGAAATATGATATTTATAGGTACATCTGTATAATGGAATACCATAGTGGTTTAAAATGATGATGAAAATTTATATGAACTAATATATTAAGAAGTACCAGAATGGTATGTGATATTAGTTTATGGAAAAGCAAAATCTAGAAACCTTAAACCAGGCTGTGATTTGTGATTATTTTGGTAGTTAGGGATGATGTATAACTTTCACTTTGTGTATTGTATTTAAATTTTTATTTATCTAATTTTATTTTTATACTATATTATTTTATAACTTTAAAAAGCAGAAGAAGATATCTAGCTATAATGAAAAGAGGAAGGAAAGAGAAAAATAGAAGGGGATGACTATTTTAATATGAAAAAGTCTTGAGCAGGTCCAAGTATTACTGGAAGGATCCTATAGCTAGGTACTGCTAGAGTAGAGTAAAAGGATAAAAGCACTTAACAAGAGGAAGGAGAAATGCAGAAACAAAAGGTTATTCTTAGAAGGGAGGGGTACCTTTGCTAGCATAATATGAGAGTAAGAAGACCAAAAAGATTTTGATTTAGTTAACAAGAACCAAGTTCTTGTTTAATAACATGAAAGATTACTTAGTGATATTCTCTATTAGTATTTTATGTTAAAACTTCTTTGTTTAAAGTCAGTATCCCTCAAAGTGTAACAAACATAAATTTGAGATGCCTGGGATGTCTTCAGAAAGTCCATAAAGTCAAAGTAATTTTCTCCTATTCATTAAATTTCTTAGGCCCAAACCTAGGAGTAACCCTTAATCTTTTCCTTCCCTGTTTCTAAACTATTACCACATTGTTTTTGTCCTACTTTTAACATCCATGTTTCATCTCTTTGTCTAACCTGCCCACTCTAGATCAGGTATGTAAGTGGAATCTCACTCTTGCCTCTTCTCTCCCTCCAAATCTATTAATAACAAAGCCGTCAACAGCAACAAATTTCTCCTTAAAACTTTCAAACATTTCCATTATATTTAAAATAAAATTAAACTCCTAATTGTACTTTTGGTTCTGGACTATATATCTATCAGCCATTTCTCACAGCTCTCCACCATTGTCTTCCAGCTATTCTTATTGCTTTAAAGTCCTTCCCTCACTACAGTATGTCACTCATCCTCTGCTGTATTGTTCCACTGGTGTCAATTGCTAGGAGAGGCATTCCTACTATTGAAAACAAATCAGTTCTTTCAACTTTATGTTTTTTTTAGCAGGTCATCTAGTCATGAAAAGTACTTTCCTCGAGAATAGGGTCTTCCTCAAACTGATACTATGTGAAGAAAAACTTTTGAAAACACTATGAAACAATCAGTCCAGTTTCCCATACACCATATTTTCCAGTCTAGTTATTTTTGTTGTGCTTTCAAGTTTGTTTTCTTAGGTTATTTGTATTTCATAAATAAGTGAACCTACCTGCTAATTGTCTTTCACTTATTTTACCTACTATAATCATCTCAAGAGCCAACAGTATTGTCTCAGAAGTTACCATTCCATATTTTTAAAAACTGAGTAGTGTTCCATGAGTATATATGCCATAATTTCTTTATTCAGTCTTCTATTGGTGGGTATTTACATTGATTCTGTGTCTTGGCTATTGTAAATAATACTGTTGTGAATGCAGGCATGTATAAATCTTTTTGTATTAGTGGTTTTGTATACAATATTTTTTCACATTTCCCAAATTAAATATTTATCCTAACTCTTAAAAAAAGATTAAATTATAGGCTTAGTTCCATTAACTTCTCATTTCTCAGAGGCACAATAATTAGGTATCACAAGTTAATGCCAGGTTCCAAAGTGGACTTTTAAAAATGTTTATTTAATAATTTTAATAACATTTAATTATTTAAATGTCATAAAAACATTTTTTACTCTACCTTTTTTAATGTTATAGGTCTAGAGCTTCTTGAAAGTTTTTAATTTCAAATTTATCATAATTTTTACTGATTTTGTTAAAACACTTTTAAAGAAAAGGACTATTATTACTTGTAAATTATTATTTTTTGATAAAATCTGTTAACCAAAAGAAAAGAAAAATAAAACCGTCTCACATTATATATTTATTGTTAGGACTAAATTTGGTATAAATAAGTAAATAACACAGCTGTTTTGATAAAATTGTTCAGCAATTAGAAAGAATGAGTCAGATCTGTATATGATCTAGAAAGCTATACATGATGCACTGTGAGTGCATAAAAGCAAGCTACAGTGTATGTTACAATGATAATATGAAGGCCTTTTCCCAAAAGATAGACACTTTAAAAATAAGGATGAAGGCTGGTAGTTGCTGTTAGTGACAAAGAGGAAGACTGATGTTAGACAGGAGGACAAATTCCCATGTTGGAAAATTAACTTTTTCTTTATATACTTTGTATCTGTTTGTTTTACCTTTGAAATTATTTATTTATTTATTTATTGAAATAACAGTGCATTATACATTACATAAGGTTCAGGTATGAAACAATTTTTCTAAAGATTCAATAAATAAAATTTAATAATGTAATCTGAATAACAAGAGTTTGGAACCTGGTATTATATGGTAGGAAGGCTGAACTACTACTTTTTAAGTATAAAGGGCATACTTCATATGGAAAAATTATGTCTTAGACAAATAATAAATAATCCACAAAGAGTGACTGTGAAACATGATACCTTAAAATTTTGTTATTCACAAGAATACAATTATTACACTTTAAAAAATGGTTTTAATTAACCATAGAGACAAAATATTGAACTATATAAGAAAATGAAAACATTCTACTTATATTAATTTAAAAAATACTATAATGTCATCAAAGGAGACTAATATTTACCTGAAGAAGAAACTTCATTAAAGCTTCTAATACTCATATGGGTTTTATAAAAACAATTTGATCAAAATATCAGCAATATAAAATATTCCTTTATAAAACTAACTTTTCTTCTTGAAAAAGAGTCACCTATAAGCTTTTATTTTGAAATAAATTTAAAGATGATAACTGAGAAACTGAAAGTGTTTCTGGGTAAGGTTGAAGACCCATTTGCCTATTATCTTTCAACTTCTGTACTATAATTTTTGCAACTTCTTCTCCTTGGATGTCAGTGGTGTCCAGTAATTGTCTGACTTTTGAGGTCCTTGTAGGCTTGGTACTAATAAGTTCATAGTCCTCCTTCATGATCAAGTCCCTAGACAGCAGGGCATCTAGTGATTGGTTAAGGCAGGCTTCAGTCATCTGGTTCACAATGTCTTCCCTTTTGCTCTGGATCCACTGTTGGGCTATCCCAGGCTGTAATCGCTCTGTAGTGAAATAAGGGAAGACAATTAAAAAGGTGAGCACAGATATATGCATATGAGTAAAATTACATAAGAAAGTATTACTAAGGTTTTGATTTTCATGTAATTATGATTTTCATATGATTATGCCAATGTGGTATACCAATATTTGGAGTAGATTGTTAACTTTCAAGAGCCATTTAAGTATTCCTCCCTTTCCAACTATGAAAAAGAATTGCCTTTTTATGTTATAAATCATGGGGCAAAAATCACATTTTTTCCACCCAGATCTTTTGAAAAAAAAATAGAAGGGTTATCCACATAGTTGTCATTTAAACAAAAATACCTATACTAACATATTAAGTAATAACTCCTCTTAGTACTTCCTACCTAGCTGGATGTTCATGGACCATCATTTGGGTCTTTTTTACATGCCAGTGCTCATATCATGAGGTTGGAAGTGCTTTCCTACTTAAGATACATATTTATCATACTGATGAAATAGAGCAAATAAAACTAAATATATGGCACATGTACTAAACATATTGTTGTTAAGTTAAAAGTGTATCACAGGAAATATTTACCTGAATTTCCCTCGGCTGAGAGTGAATTTATTGTTGCTGAAGAGGGTGTACTGGTATTGTGATTGTAGAGTGTCACTCTCTGATTTGAATAAACATTACTATCCCAGCTGTGATTTACTGGATATTGATGCAGCACAGTATAGTCTTGTATTTTTCCTATAAAACATAACATCTTCATTAAGTGTAGAATATTCTTAGATATCCCTATTAGCTAAAACATTAGCATTTGGAACATATAGAGAGTAATATTCAATGCCTTTAATTTTTCACTGCTTTTCAAGTGAGATCATAAACCAAATTGAGCAACTAAATACTATTTTTCAGAACAAAGGTTTAAACTGAATGATTTCACCATATTTCTGTTTGTCTTTGTAAATTACAAATTACATAATTTTACTTCTATGTCTTCTTGAGTCCCACTGTATTTTAAATATGTCTTCTAAGGCCACAGATGACATGTGTCTTTCTATACTCTTTGGCGATCCTGATCAACTTCATGACCTCAACTGCTTTTTCTCTTTGTAAACCATGTAATTAAACTTTTTGTTTTCATTGAACCTAGTCCTACATTTTCAGCAGTCCACTGGCTATCACCCTCATATATGCTGCTCATATATTAAAACATTAAAAAACTTACACATTTTAACTCCTAGACCGGTTTCTACTCTTATTTATGTTAATGGAAACAAAGCTTTTTTGCTTTTACCAGGCTTAATAACTTGTTCACTTTTTCTCTTCCCTCCTGCAAGAGAAAACTTACAGTCCTATCAATGTGTCCTATGTAACATCTCTAACATCACTCTTCCCTTCTTGTAATCTTTCATCTTTACTATAGTAATAGCCCAATAGTCCAATTGGTCTCTCCACTATAAGTCTACTTTCCTTCTGAAATGTCCTATATATTTCAGTCAGGATGATTCTTTTTAAGGCAAAAATTTTTCTCATGTGGCACCCTTTTCCAAAAACTTGCAAAAGTTGCTCTCTATTCAAGTATAAAAGCCCAAATAAGTTAACCTAGTTTTAGAATTTATGGTAACTCTACCCTACTTATCTTTTATCTTCTTTTATTTACCCTCTTTATCTATGAAGCCCAACTACTCACTGTTCTCTGGCTTCTGTGCCTCTATGTTGTTCCTTTGCCTGGAATTCCCATCCTTTGTAACTATAGGTCCAACCTTCAGCCAGAAATAATTTCTTCATGATGATAACATGATACAGTGGAGTGACATAAAATTATCAAAACGCTTGACTTCCAGTCTTGGATGTGCCAGTTACTAACTATGTGATCCACAAGTCTTGATCTTAAAAATCTGTAAAATGAGGAATAACTCCCTCACAAGGTTGTTGTGAAAGTACTTTGTAAAATATAGTACTATGCCACTACTCTACCTTGGCTCTAGAACCACATCTCTTCCATCACTTTTTGTGTCATATTATTGGTTACTTAGAAACATTTCTTTTCTTTCTCAGAAGACCTTTTTTGGTATCTTTCTATGATGTTTAATACAACATCTCTAATACTTAAATATATTTGTTGAATATCCCACTAGTATTAGCCACCTTTAGACTGTCACTTTTTAGAAATGAGTCACGAATGCAAGTGAAAGATGTGTTCCATACAAACCATGATTTCTTGCCAAGAATGATATTAAAAGAAAACAGAAAAACTGCAAGTAGTATTGACTAAAAAATTTACTTACTAGACAAAAAACTTTTGTCTTGAGGAGCTGACAGGGACCTTGAGCCTCCAGAAGAACCACTACTTTTATAGTGCTGAGAGGTTCCACATGATTCCTAAAGTAAATAGAGGGAAACCATTTCGGCTTACGAAAAATTATTTTAAGAGTTATATACAGCTTTAATTTCTAAATAATTCTTGCTTTTAGCTTATTCTAAATGATCAAAACTACAACAAGGTGTACCTTATGAAATTAGACACACAAACACATAAAGTAAGCAACTTAATTTCTTCATCAACTCAAAATGGGGCAATGATTATTATAAATAGTTTTTACATATTTTCTGTAAGATCTCAGATACTATTTTCAGTGGATGAAACACTTGATATCTGAAACTCGGGTTACTTATTGATTTAGAACAAATCTAGTCCTACTCTCAATACCTCAAGTTCTTTCAACACAGAGGGGTGGAAAACCACAGACAAACTAATATAGAATTTGGTTCTCCTCCTAGCACTGTTATGGAATTATGAATCATTTACAAGGCATATAAACTTTTTGGGTTTCAGGCTTTTTTTAAAAAAAAAACATATCTGTAATCTATTTAAATATGTGAATATATGGGCTCAAAGATCCAATACATAAAAGTGATTCAAAAACTATGTTTTGTGATGTAATGTTCATTTTGGAGGTATTAATACATTTTAGTAGTTTCACAGCTTCAAAAACTAGGCATTGTGTTTTAAGTTTCAATTGTAAGGTTTTAATACTTTTCTGAGTCTCTAAAATAAACATCATATGTTCTTACAAGAAATTATTAATATGAAGTATGAATGAATGCTACTAAAAGAAATCTTTCCTTTTGAGTAGTCATAAAATCATATAGTCACATGATTTATAGCCATATTTATTGTCATTTATTTTCCTCACATTTTCTAGCTTATAAAATGGCAGTGTTTTTCTAGGCAGGAAAGGGAAAAGAAAACTGAAGTATCTTGAATGCTTCGTGGAAATTAGCAACATCCCCAAATACTGATATCTGTATTAGCATGATCATGGGGAAATTAGGTTTTATGCCACAATGATTTTATTAACCACTGTAAGAGATAAGAACAAGGCAGGCATTATAGCTATTTTATATTTGGATAAGAAGGCATAAATGTAGTGGCAGAACTATAATCAATGATTTGCCTGTGTACTTCCCTGTAACAATATTCATCATATGAAACAATAACAGGGACAGATATTAATGCCAAAACAAGAAACAAGAATTGTGATTTGATGAGATGAACAATGAACTGAGAAAAAGAAAAGCTGGATTTCAAGTTGGAGATTGCCACTGGCTAGCTAACAAATGCTTAAGTCTCTCCTGCCTTTAATTTCCCATTCATGAAACAAGTTAGACTGAATAATTTTTCCTATCCTTTTTATATTTATCAACATAATTTTTTTTTACCTCTTGTGGACCATGATTTACAGATATGTTCAGAGATAACTCCATTTTCTTCTTATCACATAAGTGAATAGTACTTGAAGCACTCTGTAACTGGAATGAATACATTAATGTACTTTAACTTGGAGGTCATCAGGAAATTATACCTACAATCTACTTAACATATTTTATGTTTATACAAAATCAATGGAGAGGAAACCTAAATCAGTTGATGATATAATAAATAAGATATATACAGTATAGAATAAGGCAACAAACTTTAGAGACACAGGCCTCATATTAATTGGTTACACTGAGCAAATTATTGAACTGTATGTTGTAAGTATACAGTCAATTAGGTCTGATTTAGAATCCTAGATACCTGTTTCATCTTAGATATGAGTCTTCATCTCAGTTTACTGACCTATAAGCTAGAGATAAGAATACTTACATTTTTCAGGGTTATTGTAAAGATGATTAAAAGTAATACATGAAAAAATACCCAGAGACTAATAGTAAGAATTCAGTAAATGGTAGATATTTTAAACTTTTGTATTAAAATCATTAATTTACTCCTGTATCTACAAACCAGGCTTGGATTAGTTTCCATCATTACTGAGAGATTTGAAAACAAATTCAATCTGCTTCATTTCCCCAAACCAATGATAGCTGCTTTACTGGTCCGTTTCTCACCCACCCCACCCTTTTTCATATCTAAGAGTGTCTACTATAAGGAAAGGGAATTTTAGTAAGAACTACTACTCGTCTCAATATATACACATACAATGTACAAACATTTGTAAATACACTTTTATGCGAAGCTACAAAACTAGTCTTTGGATCTATTTCTATTATATGCAGTTTTTCTGTGCTTTTTATACTTATCAAAATATTTCTGATAATGCAATATCCTTGTATTAATAGCATCATTTCTTGTGACTGATCAGTGATTCTAATTCAAACTGTTTATGAACCAAGTGAATGGATTTCAAGAAATGAAATGGAATGGTTAAGGAGCAAAAAAATTTGGTTCAGTTTCTACTATTTCAAGATACAGGAGCTATTATCTATAAAAACATGAATTATAGATGTTGGTTCAAAGAACTGAGAAAATGTAGGAAACTCAAATGAAAGAAGTCACCCTAAATAGTGATCTATGTTTTCAGATATTTTTTTATGAAATATCTTATTTAATTTATGTTCTATTTTTAGTCCAGCTGTAATCTAGCTTTCTAGGGTGTTATGTGACTAAACTTACAGTATACCTCAGTTATGTCATCTATAAAAATGCAGATGATATTCCTGTCCTACCATTTTCACTAAATTGATATAAGGATTAAAAAAAGAAAAGGAAAAAAACTCACAATTCAAAGTGAAAACAATACAGCAACTTAAAAACACCAAAAAAAGTAATGTTATTAATAAATGCTTTGTAAGTTTTTGAAATACACATTTTAAATTAGTTAGTAGGCCAAAATTTCTTCTAAAAATTAACAATTTTAAATATAGATTCTAGTGTTTAAGTTGCTTGAGAACAAAAAAGGAACTATAATGTTTCTCTTCTACTTCATAACCAAGAAAACAGAACTCCCTATCACCTTTTGCTTGGCAGAAGAAGAGAAATTTAGGAGGAGAGAAAAGGAATTGAAAGATAAAGCAAAAAGCATTTTTTTTTTCTATTAAGAAGTGGAAAATTGGAATGCTCTGAAAAGACTGCAAATGCCCAGAAGGAAGAACGTCTGTGAAAAGCTATCAAAAGAATCAAAATCAAAAATAAAAAAACTCATGTACTAATATATTGCCACCATCATATTAGTTTGACTAAGGGTAGTAGTTTCCTTTGTGCACTTCCCTTTTAGATCAAAGGTTATGTCAACAAATCAGGCTAACCACAACAGTAATGTCAGTATTGTACTGATATAAAAAGACTTATAAATCAATTCAATGGAACAGAATAGAGAATCTATAAATATCCACATGCAGTACATTATGATTAATAAATTAGCAACAAAGGAGCCAAAAATATGTAATAGAGAAAGAATAGTCTCTTCATCTTCAGTAAGTGGTACTGGAAAAACTTGTCAGCCACATGGAAAAGTGTGAAACTATACTATCTTACAGCAGATACAAAAATTAACTCAAAATGGAATAAAGACTTGAATGTAAGATCTGAAACCATAAAACACCTAGCAGAAAATATAAGTGATAAGCAAATTAACATTTGTGATGAATTTTTGGATCTGACTCCAAAAGCAGAGGCAACAGAAGCCTAGCAGAAGGGAAAACCATCAACCAAAAGAAAAGGCAAAGTTCCAAATTTTTTTTTCAAATGTGCTTTATCTGTAAATCACATATTCAATAAAGGATTACTAGCCAAAATATTATAGAGAACTCATACAACTAAACAGCAAAAAAACCAATCTGGTTAAAAAATGGATAAAAAATCTGAAGAGACTTTTTTTTCGAAGGAAGACAACAGATGATGAGTAAATGCATGAAAAGGTGCCCAACACCATGAGTAATCTGGGAAATGTAAATTAAAATCACAGTGTGATGTCACCTCATAACTGTTATAATGGCTATAAGTCAGAAAGACAAATAACAAGTGACATAGTACAGAAAAGGGAACTGTGAACTGCTGGTGAAAATGTAAACTGGTATAACCACTAACAAAATCAGTATGATGGTGTAGGGTTAGAGAACTATTAGGTCTTTCCACCTCCTGCCACTGGCATAATGATGGACACCTGCAGTGCTGCGTGCATGCATAGGTGGGCATGCACAAGTGGGCGCACCTGAGTTTGGACACAGGTTTATATGGGCAGTGTCATGAGGATGCCAGGACCAACTAACCAGCAGCAGCAAGGACCAAAGAGCAGTAAAACCAGTAAGAGCAGCAGCAGAAGAGCACAAGCAGCAGCAGCAGCAGTAGCAAAACAGCTGAGAGGGTGAGATGCTCCGGGGGCCGGGAGGCTGGCACCCCTGCCTGCCATGTACCTGACCAGCTCTAATAATAAAACCGTAAAAGCCACCGAGGGCTCCAAGACTCCTTCCTTTACCCCTGTCTGCTAGAACCATCCCAAACTTGCTCAGTGGGCCTTCCTGCTACTACAGGTGGTTTGACAAAAAATTAAAAATAGAGCTACCATAAGACCCAGAAATAATCAGAAATTCCAATTGTGGCATTCATTGAGGAAAACAAAAACATTAATTTGAAAAGATATATGCACCTCCAAGAAAAAAATATGTAATTATGTGTAGCTATAATATTGTTGATTTACAATAAAAAATTGTGTGTTTGGACCTGGCACAGAGCTTCTAAAACCACTGAAATTTCCTAAGTGATGAGAGCGATAAAGATGTCTTTTGCTATATGAATGATGTAACTTATGTTAATGTGTAGCCTTTATCTTATCCATTTTTAATAAAGCAATAATCCATTAATTAAAAAAATCTTAGTAGTCTCCCTTATCACAAAGAAAAAATGTATAATTATATATATTTATATATATATAATATGTACGGTGCCAGATGTTAACTAGACTTAATGGTGGTGATTGTCTGACAACCTATATAAACATTGAATCATTAAGTTGTACTAATAATTTTTTGTTAATTATATCTTAAAAAATGCATCATGAGATTCCTGAGCTCTTGTACAGAGTAGTTGCTGAATAAAAATGTACTTTTTATACACACAAATAAATATCTGAGTGATAAAGCACTCCTGTTTTATCACCTGGAATCAAACATTTGGCAGAAGAAGGCAGAAGATAGGATCTGCCTCTGTGACTTCTAGATAGTGGTTATCAGTTGAATGTGGTTAGTTCCTGTGACCATAGGGGTTTTTTGTTTGTTTGCTTGTTTTGAGAACTAGAATCATTTGGTAATCACAACCACATAATTGTTTCTTGACTCTGCTAGTGTGTTAGCCTGAGTTGGTTCTTATTTTGCCATCTGTTATTTCCTGATGGTCAATGAAATGAAAGGATGATAAAAACATCTGTGCCTTTTAGAAACAAAGTTGAAATAAAAAAAAAAAGGAAATTTTGGCTAATAGGATGAATACTCTCAGCTGGATGAAAGAAAATCACAATAGGAAAGAGATTGGGTTTTCCTAATCAGGTTTGGGTTCTTTAGGATTCTCAACCTGATGGGTCAGCGGCAATCGAACATTTTGTTCAGTGGCACAAGGTGAAACTAGCTGTCCTCCGTTCTCTTTTATCTACCCTTATTTACCATCATTGGGGAGAGGGGTGTCTAGCATATCATATGGACCTGTCCAATTGTGTACTGTGGAGTAATATGTAGAAGCCATTTTAAACTCTGAAGTGCTATTCCAATGTATGGTATTATTATCTACACTATTGCTAATAATGATTACAATACATTATGTGCTGTACTGCATTTAAGGGCTTTTCTAAAATACAGAAAATATTGTCCAATATGCTATTTGACTTTATAGCTGCTTATGGCTGACTTGGGGAAATGCCTTATAGCACTAATTCTCTGAAAAGTCCTAGAGGAGCTTTTAGAATTAATTGGAAGGTATAAAAAACACAGGTACTTCTTGGCAACTGTAACAGGCACTTGGCATTCAAAGCCATTTTCACCCTTTCCAGTTAGTGGATTGATATTTTTGATAGAATCTTAAGATATATGCATCACACCACATGCCCGTGAAAATGGCCATTATCAAAATAAGTTTTGTCAAGGATGTGAACAAAAAGCAACTCTTGTACACTGTCAGTGGGAATGTAAACTCATTCAGCTCATGTGGAAAACAGTTTGGAGATTTCCCAAAATATTAAAGATGGATCTACTAGATTATTCAGCAATTCTACTCCTATGTATTTATCAAAAGAATGTAAAAACACAATTTCAGATGGATATCTGCTTTCCAATGTTCAATGCAGTACTATTTATTAGACTCAAGGTATGGACACAACCTAAGTGCCCAAAGACAGATGACCAGATTAGGAAGATGTATGTATGCACATTAGAATACTATTCAGCTATAAGAAAAGATAAACATTTGCCATATGTGACAATGTGAATGGAACTGGAGGAGATATCAGGCATATAATTATTATATACCTGTTTTATATATATATCATATATATGATATATAATTAAGGTGTCATACCTTATCAGGTATATAATTATTGTCATTAATTTGGAAAAGAATCTGTTGGTTATGAAATATAACATTAGGGACAGCACATGGGATAAAGTTTTCCTAAAAATGTGCTTTCCTTTTCAGTGGAGACATTTAACACTTTTCCTTTCATTAGAACCAACGAGAGTTTTCAGGGCAGTATGGGGAGATAAGTGAGAATGCGCTAATCAGATTGCTTGCTAAAGACTACGATAATGTTTCAGGATATCAGTAAAGAAAATGATTGAGAATAATTCCATGTATGCCAGATATTCCTTAAGGTATTAGACAAGCTCTACAACAGCCCACTCCAAAACCAACTTTAGCCCATCACTTACTACTAAGCTAGAAAATAAAAGGCAAAAAATTCATTGAGAGGTTGAAGAGGCCTGCTGAGGAGGATTTATCAGGGGAAGGGCATTTTTTCCAACCACCTTAAACCAAGTAAGAGGTCTTCCAGAGACTCTATCTGGGAACTTGATGGTGACAACTGGATTTTGGGGGGACACTGCTCCATGTTTTTAAAAAAAAGAGGCAAGCAATGTCACTTAGTGATAAGTAGTAGTTACTCTTGTTTACAACCCCAGAGTTTGGCTAATAACTGATTACATTTATCCTAACTCAAATGCAATTTAATTTAACTCAGAAAGTACTAAACTAGGATTTCTTTGTCTCCAAAGGACTGTAGTTGCTTTTAAAACAACTTTTGATAATATTAAGAAAACCTTGCGTTAAAGTTCCCTTCAATTGTTTTTTCTGATCTGTAAGAAGTGGAATGAGTAAAAAGACAACTGTCCTAAGGCAGTTCATATCACCACCTACTTTAGTCTATGTAACATGCAGTTGAGGGGGAAAATAAAAACACATATTTTGGCCTCGGTTATTAATAAAAATTCTATAGTTTAGCATGGCAATAAATATCAGAAAACCCAAGAATACTGAATAAAGTATATGAACAAAGACATCTATTACTTTCTATACATTAAAACTTCAGGGAAATGTGGATTCACAAAATTCTAGAGATTTAGAGTATTAATTGTACAGACTGGCACTTATTACATCTTTTAAATTTATATTTGATATATGGATCTCTGAAAATCTCGATATTATAAAATGAAAACATGGGAAAAGCTCTTTTGTCAAAGGAAAGCAAGTAAACTTTAGACTCTGTGTAAAGTATATGGATAAAAACTAAATTACATTAAACAAAAAAGCCCAATAAATAATATACATTATTTAGGGCCTCCCTGGTGGCGCAGTGGGTTAAGCAACGCACTATGAAGCAAACCACAACCACTGCAGCACGAGTTTGATCCCTGCTGCCGGCCAGGGAGGGGACCCGCATGGCATGGCAGACCTCTCCTGCTGTACCCGCTGCTCCCCTAAGCAGTGTGTTTCAGTGAGTCTGCCTGTTCTGCTCCCTGCTCTGTCTGGTGAATCCTCTCACCTCCCACGACTCTGGCTTGTACCCCAGCTCTTGTATGCATAAATAAATAAATCTTTTAAAAAAAATAATATACATTATTTAAAATTCTAATTTCTAGCATTTCATTCAACAATTTACCTTTGTTTTCTTTAGTTGAATGACAGCTTCATGAAAAGTTATGTCTTCAAATGTTCTCAGAACTGGCTCAAGTTCTATTAAACATTCTAAATAAAAGAAATGAATTTCAATAGTTCTACTATTAAATTGAAAAATACAACAATTAACTGATAGAGCTCTAAGTCAATACCTAAAATGATTACATTCAAAACTGTCTTGAGAGCCTTTATTATAATATAAATGAACAGACATATAGATCAATAGAATCAAGTTGGGATTCTAAACCTTTACAATTAATGTCAACTGCTTTTGGACAAAGTTTCTAAGGAAATTCATTGAGTGAGGGGGTGGGGGTTCCCTTGTGGCACAGGGGTTAAAGTCCCAGTGCTATCAAGCTATGGCCAGCATATCATGAGTTTGATCCCTGGCCAGGTAGCTAACTCACATGATGCAATAGATCTCTCCTGTCTCATCTGCTGCTTCCCTCAGCAGTGTATTTCAGTAGGTCTAAATGTTCTGCTCCCAATTCTGTCTCTGGTGAATTCTCTCACCTCTCCACCCCACAACACCTCTGGCCTATAGCCCAGTTCTTATATACACAAAAAAAAAAAAAAAGAAATAAAAAAAAGAAATTCAATGGGTGAAAAGGTAGTCTTTTCAACACATGATACTAGGACATTTGGATAGCCACATGGAAAAAGATAAATTTAGACTCTTACCTCACTCCATACATAGTACTAACTTGAAATGGATCATGCACCTAAATGTAAATATAGGAGAAAATCTTCATGACCTTGGGTTAGGCAAAGAATTCCTAGATATGACATCAAAACAGAATCCATAATAAAACTGGTAATTGGACTTCAAAAATATTTGAAACTTTTATACTTCAAAATATGCTATTAAGAAAAATGAAACAACAGCCTTGAGAGATTATTTCTGAATATCATGCATTGCTAAAAGACTTAGAGCTGAAATATATAGAGCTCTGACAGATTAAAATTAAGACAACCTAATTAAAAAATGGGCAAAAGATTGAATTTCATCAAGGGATACATACAAGTGCCTAAATTATATATAAGTATATAAATAAAAAAGTATAAGATATATAAGTGGCTAAAAACCAAAAATATAATGTTAGTAGCCATTCAGAAATGCAAATTAAATGTAAGAGCTATTACTCCATATTAATTCAAATGACTACAAATAAAAGAAGAATTGCAAGTATTGACAGTGATGTGGAAAAATCCACATTATAATACATCCACTTTAGAAAATAATTTGACAGATTCTTAAAAATTAAAGATTAATTTAACATACAACCCAGCAATTCCACTCATAGGTAAGTTACTTAAGCATGTTCACACTAAGACTAGCATATTGGCAGTCATAGCAGTATTATTCATAATAGCTAATGAATACAATCATAATTGCTACTACTCCGATAATATGTGAACTGGTTGCTCGAGAGAGAGTAGGGCTGCAGATATAAAACTGAGCATCACTAACATATAGATGGCATTATAAAGTCATGATTTGGACTGGATCACCTAAAAGACAGTATAGCCAGGAGAAAGTAAAGGAACCTATGTTCAAACTCTGAGATATTCCAACAGTTAGAAATTAAGTAGAGGAAGACAAAAAAAGATTGATGAAAAGAGAATAGCAGAATGTAGACTCTTAAGTCTTAGAACCCACCAAAAGGGAAATTTCAAGGAGGAAATGGTTAAAACTAATGTGCTGAATGGCCAAGTAATATTAGCAGGATTTCCAGCATCATCATGGTTGGCAACAAATGTAGTTTCAGTGGAGAGATGAAAAAGGACATTAATATAAGTTTGTTAAAAAATGACATAAAAAATTGAATTAGATGGAAAGAAGTAGAAGACAAGTATGGACAAGAACTACAAAAAAGTTCTGAATGTGAGTGGAAAAATGAGATGGTAGCTGAAGGATAATATAGTGGTAAAGATTTTTTTTTTTCTCATGAAGATAAGAGACAAAAAATGGGACATATCTCTATGGCAGTCAGATGGTCCAGTAGACATGGAGAGACTGGCAAAGTATGCAATGAAAAGTATATAAGGAAAAGAATTCTGGAAAGGGGGAGGAAAGGGTATTGAGAGCACAACTGGTCCTACTTGTATTGGTGTAAGTTTATAGATACTTTCTCCATTGTAAAAGATCTACACATGAAAGCTCTTATCCATACATGAAAGGTGGATAAACAGTATAACTAAGTTTATACATCTGCTACTGGAATTATGAGGGAATTCTCTCTCATGGTTTCTGTTTTCTCAGTGTAGTGTGTAACAGATCATTATTCAAAGGAAAGATGGAGTATGGAGTGAAGAAAGACTAAGGTATGTGTATCACTCATCTTTTCTTCCTAAGTTCAAAATCTATAAGAAAAGTCATAGATCATAGACAGAAGGTGATAAAAATATCACCTTTATTACTGATAATGTTATTTGGAGAAAGTACCTTTAGAGCTACAGCCTATAGGCTTGTTAATACTTTACCCCTGCAGTTGACAGCTTTACTCACTCAGCCCAGGTCTCACCATGCTTCCACATGAGGGAGCAGAAAATGTGTGTATCCTTTAGACAGGCTGACTTCTAAAAGAAGGAGAAAACTAAGAAAACCCACATAAGCTTGTTCAGTTTTTCCCAAAAATTAATAATGAGGTAAGTCTGAGGTTAATGAAGGAAAGACAGAGCTGAAATGTTCTACCTATTATATATTTTTCTTCTTGGGAACTGAAGTGGGAATTTCAGCCTCATTTTGGAAATACGAAGAATAGAACCTGTATGTTGTTTTCAGCAGGACAAGATGATAATCTATGACAGTAATAGTCTAACTTTTATATCTAGGGGCTCTTCAAAATTGTTTATTATCTCAAAGAAGTTTTATATATGTGAGTCATATTTATTGATATTTACTAAATTAGAAATTAAAACAAAAATTTAAAGAATATATGAGAACACACTGTGTTAACTTGTAATAATATCACACCTCTGAAAAAATCAATTATACAGTTATGAAATGAGACTAAAAATGGGAAAATAGTTCCTAGTATTTATTATAAACAGATTTGTGAACACTTTATAAGAGTGTCAGGGACCAACCCTCCTGTTCCCACCTATACCTCAGGGTTCCTACACTATTATACTTTAAGGATAGCTGATCTATGATAATGGAATAGCATATGTATTTGAAAAGCATAATGGGATTGTTAAGTAGTGTTTAGTGCTGAGTTTTGGCCATTAATTTACAGAAACCAGTGACTTCCACTTAATGTCAACATGGAGTATTAGGAAATGATTTACTTTCCTGATTTAAGTAACTAAAAAGCCTGATAAAATATATGAAATAGTGAATATATGAAATATGAATGTTTTTAAGACAGTGGATATCAGGCAAAAAAGAACAGTGATCTTTAAGATATCTCTAAGATAAAACAAATGAGATGAACCTTAAGACTGGATTACTGCCTTGAGAAAGTTTCTAATTATATAGCACAAGGAAGAGGAAGTGAAATAGGGGGGCTGCTGCATGCAAAAGAATGAAACTAGAATACTGCCTTTCACCATGCACAAAAATCAACTCAAAATGGATTAAGGACTTAGACATAAGACCTGAAACCA
>JAGFMF010011568.1:14114141-14136310 GCA_019455555.1 Galemys pyrenaicus | reverse complement strand
AGTCAAAAAAGATAAACTAGACTTATTCATAGGAGCATGGATGGATCTGGAAGGGATTATGCTCAGTGAAGTAAGTCAGAAGGCAAAAGAAAAATACCAGATGGTTTCCCCTCTAGGAAGAATATAAGGGAACCAAATAAAGATCAAGGAAAAGAATAATAATAATAATAATAAACACAACAAAATAAAAAAGACAAGGACAAACTGGGGACACTTGGTGGGGAGGGGAAGGGAGAGGGTTGAGGGCAGATAAGAGCACAAGGGACTGAGGTGATGGTGCACTGGTGAAATGATGATGGGGAATACATGGGGATTACAATTGATGTCAAATACATGTAAATAAAGGAAAAAAAATAAAAATAAAGTTTTTCTCCAAAAAATATCTAAGAATTGACTTGGGTATGAAATCAGAGAATATGTTATAAAGAAAATAAAGTGTAAGTTTCACATTATCTTATATCATATACATATATATATAGTTCATATTTTTTTAAAGTTTTTTTTAAACATTTTTTATGCATACAAGAGCAGCAGTACAGGCCAGAGTCACGGGAGGTGAGAGGATTCACCAGAGACAGAGTGAAGAGCAGAACAGGCAGATCTACTGATACACTGCTGAGGGGAGCAGTGGGCGAGGCAGGAGAGGTCTGCCTAGCCATGTGGGTCCCCTCCCTGGCCAGGGATCGAACATACGATGCTCTGCAGTGGATGCTTCACAGTGTGCCACTCAACCCTCTGCACCACCAGGGAGGCCCCCTAGTTCATATATATTTATTTCTGGTTATTGGAAAAACTTGTGAATACCGCCATGATGTTTTCAGTGTTCTTTGTGAGAAAAAATGGAAAGTTCTATAGGACATGTGAAAAGGAAATGTCATTCTGATTTTTAAGAAGGAAAAAGAAACACTGATTTTTCAAATCGATATACTGGTAGGAGATGATTTACAACTTTGTTTTAATAAACTTAGAAAACTTTATAAAAAGAATACTTTATGGGTAATTAACGAGTCATCAAAAATTCATGAAAACCAAATTATATTAGACAAGTGGTCAATTTCAGACCTCATGGAATTTATCCCAAGTGACTAGCCAATGCCCAGCAAACCACAGATGCTTCACAATTACTCACAGAATAAAAATTGACTTCATTTCTTTTCTAGACAGAATTGCTACTGTTAAAAAGCAAATGTAAAAACAGCTTAGAAAGTAGTCGAAATACTTTAATAATAAATCCACCTGACTATTAAGTTAGTAGATGCATTTAGTGCATATGTAAGAGTTCTACAATTTATTCATTTGCTAATTCAACAAGTATGAATGCTTCATTGGCATGGGCTGAGGATGTCATAGTTAATAAAAAAGATTGAAATTTTTGTTTACACAGAGCTAGCATACAAACTGGGGAAGATAGTCAATAAACATTCATTAAAAATGTCATGTCAGTGAAAAATCCTGTGGAGAAGTATATACCAAGGTGTGACAACAGAGAGGACCTAGATGAGTGATCAAGAAACACCACACCAATAATGAGGCTGAAGGAGGTGAGGGAGTCTGTCATCATGATATTTGAGAAAGCTGTGAAGCAAGACTATTTCATAATAGTTTTATGGACAAAAAGAAAGAAACATAGGTTGTGTTATAGCTCTTTCAGGAGTATTCCTAGCAAATTGAAAGGTTTGTTTTTCTTTAACACTGATAAGAAAAGGATGGATAATGACCTGAAGAAAGGTTTTTGGCATCATGCTCTACAGTTATGATTTGAGTTGTGTAAAAGTTAAGACTTGAAGATACAAAAATCTAGTTAGTTTAATTCAAGGATGATACAAATCTGGGAGAGAAAGTTGCAACCCCTGAACTACAGAAATAATGTCCAAAAAGGTCTTAAGAGGCTGAAGTGATCATTCAAATCTAACAAGATAAAATCTGCTGATGTCCAGAAAGTGCTCTATAAAGTACATTAAGGACATGTGACTGAAGTAACAATTCATGAAAAAAACAAGGATTTTAATGGACACTAACCCTAATTTGCATATTGTGATATAGCACTGTCTACCTCCCAAAAGTGATGAATTATTAAAGAAATATTAAGAAATAAGAGTATTTATTTAAGGACAGGGAAATCACACTTCTTTTCAAGTCCTCATTCATTAAACCATATCAAAAGTTTTATCCCTCCCCCCCCAAGGATCAAAATTTAAGAGAGATTTAAACAAAGATGTGTCTACAAAAGCACCTGGAATTAAAACCTATCTAATAAGGAAACTGGTTGAAGGAACTAAGAATGCTTAGCAGGGAGGACAAAACATAAGTATAATGAGGAGTTGGAGTATACCTATCTTCAAATAACAGAAGGACTATCATGTGGAATGACATCTTTGTAATGACAAAACTACAGAGATGGAAAACAGGTTATTTCAGAGGTCTAGAATGGTGGAGGAAGAAGGTGGTTATAGCATGAACAATCTTTCTATAAATTAGTGCTGTATCTTGATTTCTGTGGTGGTTACACAAATTTATATATGTGATAAAGTGATAAAGTGATACAGAATTACATACAGGCATTTCATTAATGTCAAATTCTTGGTCTTGAAATTGTATTATAATTATGTGCAATGTAACCCTTGGTGGAAATTGGGAACTTTTTGTATTATTCTTATAACTTCTTGCGAATTTATACCAAAATAAAATGTCAAAATAAAAAGGAGGTATACTCATCAATTTCAATTAAGAACATAATGATGTATTGTACTGTAATTATATAAATATCTGTGGTTTAGAAATGATTAAAAAGGACACTGATTATAAAAATCAGGGCTACTGGAAAAGGAGATATAGTAAATTTTCAATGTGGGAGAAAGAATTAATAAACTGTTTTTAAACATGTAGATAAACTTTTGAGTTATTACCTTAACATGAAATTCATTATCCAATAAAATATTCTGAGTCTTCAAGTCATGATGAAGTAGAGGAGGATTCATATTGTGCAGGTAGTTTACACCCAGTGCAATTTCATGTAAGATGCGAAATCTCAATGGCCAAGGAACTTCAGGATATTCAATTTTCTTCATACATATGGAAGAAAATAAATCCATAATTAGTGGCTAGATTTTTAATTAGAAAATTAAGCTTTTAAGAGGAAATATTATATAAGCTAAGGTTAGAACATATACTCATTTTAAGTATATATATCAATTTGACATTGACCTCTTATTTTCCTTGTTTTTTAGAGAAACTACTGAGGGCTTTATAGTACTGCTATTTGCTTTTAGTTTATGTTGGTAATGAAACTACTTGTTCTTGGGTCTTGCTTATTTTGTTGACACAGCTTTCAATTATTTTTTATCTAAATGATACTTAGACACATACATGTATACATTTCCCTATTCTACAACATATATAGCATGTGTACATACTACCCATACAGACACAAATTGTTTCTATTATGTATCATGCCATTTATTCAAAACCTATAGTTTAATTTTCCTCTAATAAAACCTAAGTTATTATAATACTCTATCAATTAAAATCATGACCATAATATATTTACAAATTAAGCAAATCTCAACCAAATAATTTATTTGCATTCTAATTTGCCTTTGGGAGCTTTGTTTTTCATGAAGGAAACAAAGATCATTTTCATTTTTAAAGCATCTATCATATAGACACATTTAAAACAATGATTTATATTTCTTTGTTTTTACAAATGATGTTTATCTGGATTTTCTTAAATGTTTTCTAAATATGAAGTTAGTGCAGCTTCCCAGAATGACTATACTCAGAAAAATTACATACTATAGACAGTTTGGAAAGATTCAATAATATATTAGGCATTATGTCACTAAGTACATTTTTAAAAATGAAATGGAAAAATACGCTTCTACAGATGGCTCATAGTTGAACATATTTTCTGCTACTGGGTCACTTTTCAACACTCTTTTGTGAGGCTGGGAGAAGTGTTTTAATATAAAACCTAGTCTAATAATAAAATACAGAAAACCTTAAGAAACACAAAACACACTAAGGTTGAACATTACTTCCTCTTGTATATACAGACATCCTTCCACTTAAGTAATTTGTAAATTTGTAAAGTGGTTACTTTTCTTGAAAATTATGTAGTTTAACGGAGTAATGAGAACTTTCAGCAGTACACTATTATTTTGGAGGTGTTTGAACATAAAGAGGAAGGTAAAGAAGGGCTTATTCTAGATCTTATGATTCCTTCCCAAAGCTAGCAATCCCCTTGAGATAGTCTCTAAAATTTTTAGTGGGCTCCAAATTTGGGTGCCAAAGTATCCTTTGGATTGCTTGGGTATCAGAAGAAAACGTAAGTATTCCAACTTATATTCATTTTTCAACAATAAAAAATGTGCTTAACTGACATTTGGATTTTGATATTTATGGTGGTTACATAAAATCTTACACTGTGACATTAGTTACACTAGACAGTGGAGCCCACTCTCCATTTTTTACTTACAGAACACTGTAAAGTATCAGAATTTAGGAGTGTTCAATAAAAGATTTTACAGATTCTATTACCCAGTTTTAAATAAGCCAACTCTTAAAAAAATAGACTGAGACATAAACCAACTTCTCAAGGGAACCTATATTGGATATAATATTAATAATGAAACTCAAGTAAACAATAATAGATGAATACATATTTTTGAGACTGAGAATCCCAAAATGTGTTTACTGATGGGATTAACAATCAGAGCAGAGAAGCTAATGTTTTTGATACTCAATGATTAATTTGGCATATTAATTCAGAACTTTATGACCTGATTTTATTAACATTTAATTAAAATCCTAAAGTATCTTTATATAAAATAAAATCTCATCCCAAATAACTGTGAATTGTATGGTGTACAATTTCTCTTTTTCTTTCCTATGCCTTCCTGTATATATATACATGTGGATAATTCAGGAACAGGAACCTAAACAAAACAGTATTCTAAGGTTTCTTAGAATACTAGGTCTGACTCCACCCTATTTTTAACAACACAAAAGAAAGCATAAATAGGGATACTTTGCTATGCATTTGTTTCTCATTATCCTTACTTTGATTCAACTATATATACCCAAATAACCTAACTGCATGTAGAACCAAAACATACATAGTTTATATAACAGAATTATAGCCACTGAATATAAATACTTACTCTGTGTAGGAGTTCATTTAATGATCCATTTGGCATGTATTCAGTAACTATTCCCAAAAATTCAGGCTCATTGCAAATTCCCAAAATTGGAAGAATGTAACTAAATCTAGCTTTGTGTAAAATTTCAGCTTCTCTTAAGACATCATTTCTTTCACTAAAATCAGAAAATGCAAAACTGTTTCAAAATAATGAAAAATGCACAATTATTATGTTCATAAAATTAAGTTTCACTCTTTTTCATTAGATAGCTTTTGATCTCATGAATTATGCAATTTCTCTATCCTTCAGTTTCATCATATTTAAATAATACCTACCTTAAATATCCCACAGGTAATTTAGAGATCAAAATAACTTCCATAACGCAACGATAGAAAAAAGTGCTAATACCCAGGTTATTACTATTGTACTTTTCTAGGAAAGGGAAAGAACATTTATAAGTTTATAAATCTATTGATATTAGAATAACTGATGTGTGAACTAAGCAAACAAGTCTGTGGTGTACTCAAAAGGTCCTATTTGATTACAATATTACATTCAATTTTATGGTTGCACACCATGTGAAAATTTTCCGATTTGTTCTGAATATTAAAACATGTTATATGTTTAAATAACTAGATGATAACAGTTGCAAGAAGGACAGTAATGCTTAAAAATTATACAATGGAACTGAGGAAGGGAACAATGAGAACAGGTAATGCTTATACTAGATCCATGGGGTAAGTCTGAATTCCAGGTTCACTTGCTTACCATACATCAAAGAAATAATATTAGGGGCCTCCCTGGTGGCACAGTGGGTTAAGCAACGCACTATGAAGCAAAACGCAGCCACTGCAGCACGAGTTCGATCCCTGCTGCCAGCCAGGTGGGGGACCCACATGGTGCAGCGGACCTCTCCTGCTGTGCCCGCTGCTTCCCTCAGCAGTGTACTTCTGTTGATCTGCCTGTTCTGCTCCCTGCTCTCTGTGGTGAATCCTCTCACCCCCCCCCCACCTCTGGCCTGTACCCCAGTGCTTGTATGCATAAATAAATAAATCTTTAAAAAAAAAAGAAATAATATTAAACTTTCATTATGAGTAAACTGTGCTCAGCACTGTACACTATAAAAAATATAATTTTTAAGCATTACCGTGCTCTCAAACTGCCAGAAATCTTTTAAGAAAAATACTCATTGTGGTTTTGATTTGTATTTCTCAGATGATTAGTGATATTGAGCACCTTTTCATTTGTATATCTATTTTGTATTTGTTATCTTGTGTTAATTGTTCCATATTGGGTATGTACATAAAATTATCAAGTAGTACACTTAAGTCTTTAAACTATATGATTTTTTATTGATGTAATGTAGGTTTACAACAATAATACAATCTAAGGGTATATCCTCACATTTATACAGATGCATCTTAACACAACCTACCACCAGTCATGTTATACACTTTAAAAATATACAATTATATTTGTCAATTATTACTCAGTAAAGTTCAAAAAAATAAGGAGAGCAAGTAAAAATGAAAATATCTAAAATAACGATAAAAAAAAACCCCAGTATGTAAGAAAGGCCCCATAGAGAACTCTGAATAAATTTTGGGCTAGCGCATAGTATTTAGAGATGGGATTTCAACTACATTTTAAGTATGTATAGATTCTAAATCATTAGAAAAAGGATAGCCAAGATGGATGTGACCTTCAGAGGGGAGGGACCTTGTCTTTCTTTTCCATCTGTGTATCTCCAGGACCTGGAACAGGGCCTTTCACATAATATATCTAATAGATATGTGCCAAATTTATACAAAGAAGATAAAAGCTATGCTTAGAATATAAGCCAGGGACCTACTGCACAGCCTTAGCATCAGGTGAAGCTGTTTACACTTCACATTTGGAAAATGACTCACCAATCACAGGTAACAGAACATAGTAATCTCTGAGTTGTGACTATAGGTTCTTAAACAGGAATAAGATAAGCAGATGATTAATTTGGCAGCAAGATGTAGGATCAATAGAAAGAGATACAGTTTGAAAGTCAGATGTTTGATGTTATAATACTAGTTACGACATGAAGCAGAGTCTTTAAATTATAAAGGTTGCAAATGAAAATAAAAACACAAACTGAGTAGAATGCCCAGGTGGTTAGTGATGGACCCATTAAAGGGATTAAAAAAAAAATGAAAGGGAATTCAAGATGTCATCAGTTTTTGCTCTGGTTGAATTGGTGCTGGTAGCAGCACTATTAGAAACAGAAATGTCTCTGGGAAAATCCTATTGGGTAAGTGATAATTAACCACTCAAGCTATAGATGAATGAGTGTTAAAAAAAAGAAAACAACAGATATTCTAACTTAGATTATGAGATGTTTTTCATAATGATCAAAAAGCAAACAATCTTAGTCATTTATATTATAACTAGGTAGTATACCTTAAAATTTTAAAATTACAAGAGAATATAAAGTGAAAAGCTTCTTTCTTTTCCCTATCTCTACCACTTAATACCTCAACTATCAAGTAACCAACTCTATCAATCTGAGACCTGTTTTAATTAAATTTACACAGACCCTAAGTCTAAACATTTAGAGTTGAAGCTCAACAAGACCTACAAGTGTTTAGCATCCTCACAGGGACAAACAGAATGGATCTGAAGATTCCTAAAATACTCAGAAAACTATATAGAGGGCATGCTAGCAACAAAATCTCAGATAAATGTAATACACTCACTATTCTAAGAGTATGAGACATTCTTCCTTTTGCTGTGATCCTATTATGTTTTGACCACTTTATATGCACTATCATCCTAAATTAACCTCTACAGTTACTTTAATTATTTCCACTTTATACACAAGGGCAGTGAGGCACATATAAATTAATAATTTTCTAATGATCATGCCAATAATAAGTGATAGGATTAGAATCAGGTTTGAATTGCTATCATGGGGACTCTTAATTCTGTGTTCCTCTCATTCTACTGCTTCATCAGAGAAGAAAAGTTATTGAAGTCAGATTTAGAAAGATCAAGTGAGTGGAATAACAGATAAAAAGCTAAAACAGTTTAAAAATGGGTTTTTATAGTTCTAAAATAAAAATGTCAAATATAGATTTTGCTGATATATCAACAAAATTATCCAACTCAACATTCAGTCAAATAACAGACATTTTCCCCTTCTAAAGGGTTTGAACAATCAATAAGACTCATCTAGTTATTAGTAGTTAAAAACTGTTGGTGAAGAGCCACTTACTGGACACAAGTCAGGTTATGGAAAATGACTCACCAATCACAGGTAACAGAACATAAACTTATTTTCTTTCATGTGATCTCAAAGAACAATGCAAACATTATTTGCACCAGAGACCAATAAATACATGTATATATCATCTCCCACTTTGTAAGTGAGGAAGTACTACACCCTTTGAGTCAACTACATAGCCCAGCTTTATACTGAGACTACATACATACTGCAATATTAATATCTTAGGTAACAAGTGGGAGAAAAGAACCTAATGCAGTTATGCCAGAGTTTTTCACTGGTCCTCTTTGTTGATAAAATTAATTTCCTATCCAATTTAGTCAAGATTATGAAAACTGTTAATGAGTATGGAAAGGAAACTTACGCCTTCAATTCTGGGCCTCGAAATGGCACAATTTAGATAAATTAAAAACTTGAGAAGCAACATCCAAAGTGGGAGGACTGATTTGTTTTAGAATACCTAGTAGGTCTTTCAATGTTAGATTTCCATATTTGCATAGTTGATTTTAAAAGATATCTACTCTCTAACCACCACCCTTCAAACTGACTACATACATATACAGTCCCTTGCCTAGCAATTGCTCCACAGAAATCAAGGCCCAGGGTAAACATCACCACACCCTGTATAGCACTAGACTTGTATTATGGTATGCAAAAAGTGGAACAATCTTTAGAGGTATCTTAAATTTCTGTGAGATCTAGCCCTTCCAAGTGTAATAGTGAGACAGGAAAGATGAAAGTCTAGTAACATTTGGTAGGGCTGATGCTGATGAACTTAACTATATTGGACACTAGCAGCCTCTGGCCCATCAGGCATCTCACATGAGGTATTTTTACATTAGATATAAAGGGAGAAGGGGAGAATGTTGCAGCCATGGATGTTAATTAAGAACAGAATCAGGGCCTAGTTAAATTGCTAATGTAAGGAAAATAAGACCAGTGACTAGACCCACTGACAACACATTCAGTCACAGATGCAGTTGAAGTGTTTTTCTGGAAACAGAAACTAGCTTTCCCTTAAAACTTGCACATTACACTAAAATTATTCTAGGATGTGAGGACATTCAAAATATTGGTTTTGGCTGTGCTACTTAATAGTCTTCTGATTCAATTTACACTTAGCAAAAATCACATTTTAGGACTTAGAATCACATATAGTTAGGGAAAAAATCACAATCCCTCTGGGGACAGGCTTTCCTGTGTGAGAGGAGATAAATTGTCAGGTTGAATTTGACACCTAAACTTTCATGACCATAGGTAATAAACCATCATAACAAAACAACAAAACCTCCAATCCAAACTATCCCAGACTCTACAGCAGTATTGTTCAATGAAAATGTAATGTGAACATTTACACAATTTAAAATTTTCTAGTGACCCTAATAAAAAGACACGTGAGATGAATTTTAATATACTCTCACATTTAACCCAACAGATAAAAGATACTATCATCCTAGGTTATCAATGAAGTATCAATGAGGTATTATTATACTTCCTCTTTTAGTACTAAGCATGAAATTGGTGTTTTACATTCACAGTTCCTTTTCCATGGCTCCATAGCCACGCGTGGCTAAAAGCGACCCACTGGACAGTACAGCTAGAATCTGACTGCAGAATCACTACAGAAAAACAAAACCCACGCTCACTGTAAGCACCTAGCAATTTAAATAGGACGTTTAGAGTTGGGCTGTGAGTGCCGGTTTCTCCCCCGTTTTACTTATTTGCCAACCGTTTACACAACGACATAATTCTGAGATTACTTCACACGTAGATTGATTTTTTTTTTTTTCTTTTTGGCTGGACAGTGACGGGAAACCCAGGAGCATAAGAGGGAAGGAGGGGGCAGGGAAAAGAACAAGGGAAGATCGCCAAGGCTGCATCTCTAGAGAAATGGGTTCTCCCAACCACTCCGGCCCCAGGCCTTGGACGGCCTAGAGGTGACAAGGAGTGTGGCTGAGGCCAAGTGGTAACCACCTTTTGGGTTCTGGTGCCCGATCTCTCCGGGCCAGGACCCGCGGGGTGGGAATGCGTCAGAATTCGGGGTTCCGTCGCGGTGGGGGGGGGGCGCCCTACCTGTCGAGCAGCGGTGTGTGGATGTGCAGGTGCTTCACAGCCACCTGAACGCGCCAATCTGCGTGGCGGGCCGAGGACACGGTGCCCGACGCGCCGCGGCTCAAGTAGCGCAGGTCTGCCAGCTTGTGGTAGGGGATGGTGGGCAGGGCGCTGCAGATGGCTTCCCCGTTCATGGTCGCACGCGCTAGGGCGCTCGGGCCGCCGGCCGGTTCCGGGTGTGCCCGCTGCTCCCTCGGCTCACGCGCCCCCTCTGCCTCCCGCGTTCGCCCCCGCGCGAGCGGCCAGGCCAGGTCCTCCTAGCAGCCCGACGCTAGGTCATACGGTCGCCCATTCCCCGCGCGGCCCACGCCAGCCGCGGTTTTTCCGGAGCGGAGCGGACTCCCCTTCTCTCAAGAATGGGGTCAAGTTCGAGGCGGCGCGACGCTTCGAGGAGGAGCTTTCTCCCTCGGCCCTGGCGCGCCCCGCCACTAAGCCCTGGCGACCTAGATCCTCCCACCCCAAACTTCCCAGGCGACGTCAGAGGCAGCTCCGAGGCGGGGAGAGGGGCGTGGGGATCGCGACTCCCGGGCAGGTTCCGGCCTCAGGATCTCCGCGGGCTGCGCGCCGCGGCCCAGACTGTCCATGCGACACGTTCGGCGCTCGGGCGCGGGACGGGGACAGGGAGCACCCTCTGTCTGCTTTCCACTTCATCCCCTAAGTTCTCAAAAGACTTGGGGGGTGGGGACGGTAGGATGGGAAATGTCCCTCTCAGCAGTCTGCTGGCCATTAACCTACTGGTCAGCGGGCCTTCACTTCCGGGAGAGCTTTCTGGGCCACCAGTCCTCGCGCCGCGAGGAACCCCGCACAGGTGGGGGCAGGGACTCTTCTGAGTCGTCGCTCCGCGCCTGCGCGGGAAGGGTTTCGCGGGAGCAAGTGACCTAAGAGTGCGCCTCAGTCCCGGAACCCTAGCAAGTCCAGTAAGGTGGACTCTTGGATTTACCTGGACTCCGATCTTCCCTCACTTCCCGCCACTTCAGAAGTGAAGGGTGAGTGATAAACCCTGTCAGAGTTCCCAGTCCTGGCAACAAACTCAGTGTTTAGTTCCCGTTAAATACTCGTCCACTGAGTGTCCTTTCTTGACTACTTTTCTGTTTCACGCACATAATTAGATCCACAAATTGAAAGCTAACCTTGGAAAAATCTACTTCTCTGACTTCAGAGATTACAAGTTTCTTAGTTGTTTAGTGCCAACCAAGAAAGAACTGCAAACATTTCCCCATCTTTTTTACTTTAAATAAGTACCTTTCTTCTTTTGATGACTTTTATAGAATGTGAGTTGAGGATATATACAACACCAAATCTGTGTTAGGCATTTAATAAATTCTGAGGTAATAACAAAAAGGAACACTTAACCTTGGTGGTGGATTTCTGCCTCCAGAGCACCGAAGGCTACCTGTATTTTTATATTGCTTGATATGAGAGTACCAATGGCATTGTACAATGATGGGTAGTTGTAATGAAATAATGTGTGTAAAATTTTTGATTATTTAAAATAAAATGTTTTGCGTTAAAGATGTGGTGTGATACTCTGTGCTTTATTGCTTAATATGTTTTTTGCAATAGAGTGCTCAGAAAGGATTTCTTAACCTTCAATTCATCAGATCAGTTAAACTGAGTTCCAGAAAAAGAGAACAAAAAGTAAGCAGGAAGGAAATGATCTAAAAAATAATTAAAGAAATTTTGCCAAGGCCAAAGGAAAGAGATCTTCATGTGAAAAAGGCTCACTAAGTACCAGTGAGTGAAAACAACAACAAAAATATTAAGTGCATCATTAAAAGGGTCAGAAGACTAAGAATAAAGACTGGAAAGTTTTCAGAGGGAAGAAACAAAAAGGGATGGAAATTAGAATGACACTGGATTTATCACCATAATATTTTTATGCCAAAACACTAAGTATCTTTAAGTCCTGAAGGACTTCCAGTCTAAAATTCAGTCAGACTATCCAGGATAAAAGAACAGAGTAAGATCAGAATAAAAATATTTTCTCGTGCAGAAGGATGAAAATATTCACTAGAGGATGTACTCCAAGAAAACATGGGAATAAGTCAAGAAATAAGATGCAGAAAACACAATCAGGAGAAGGTGAAGCGAAATCCTGGGATGTAAGATAGGTGACAGAATTAGAAAATAACCCATTTTCACTGAAGCAAGATGATGGCCAACCCTAAGAATAAAGACACAGAATAAAGAATAAATTAATTAAATTGACATTGATTCATTAATTCAGTGACTAATTGAATACTTACACAGACCAGACATTTTTCTGGAATAAAAAGATTAAAATGGTTTCTGCCTCAAGGACTTGACTAACCTAATTAGAATCATGAACCTATACAGTAAGAGTTATAGTACAGTGTAATAGATGCAAATAAAGTACAAAATATTCACAAAAAATTGAATTTATAGATCATGTAACTTGAAATAGCTAGAAAATTAGATTAATATTTAATAGATCAAATGAAATGTGTGTTAAAGTGGAAAAAGAGGCTAAAAAACTAAGAAAGCAAAAGAAACAGTTATTAATTCCATGAAAAATAAAATTACACAAGAGCGGAAACAGCATTTCTCCAAATTGTTCCGTGGTGATGAGAATTACAAAGCTTTTACACTTACCTTTCAAGGGAGATAGCATGATCAGACAAGGCTTATCCATTGCACTCTATATGTACTAGCCCCTGTGATTTCCCCAAATGTGGGAAATGTGATTGTGTAATTTGTGGTAGTGGGGACAGCTATTTTGTGGTTTCCTCATATTAAAAAAAAAAAAGAGAAAGGGAACTTAAGGATTTCAGAGCTTTAGAATTCCTAGCACATTGTAAATCTGTACAGAGAATGTGCAACATAGAACTCTATGAAATTTGTTTTTAATTATATTACCTTTGAATTTACTTTTTAAGAACCAAATAATATATTCACATGGTTCAAATGAAACTACAGACTAGCAATTCAAAGAAAACGTTGTGGACTCTTCACAAAGTGGAATATCTGAATAGTACAAATGAAGTTCGATATTGTGCATCAGGGAACTACATTAAATCAAAGTGTGATACCACTACAAAAAAATATTAAAATAACTAAAGTTAAAAAGACAATGTACTAAGTGTGAATGAGGATTTATAGCAATTGGAACTCTCATGCTCTGCTGGTGGGGGTGTCATTGGCATAATGGTGTGGCAGTATCTTAAAATTTAGGATATGCTGATTCTGTAACTCAGCAATTCCTTCCCTACCACGTAAATGTGGACATGTGTATGAATATAATGTTCATAGAATAACTATTAATAATTGTCTCAAACTGGCCATTACCCTAATACGCTTTGGTAGTAGAATGTGTAAGTACATTGTGCCTCATTTATAGAGTGGACTACTAAACAGCAGTAATATTGAGCATTGTACAACATTAACAAATCACACAAATTTAATGTTGGATAAAAAAACACAGGAGACTATATTGTATGAGTTCATTTCTATTACTGTAAAAATAAGCAAAACTAATCTATTTTTTAATAAGTCAGAATTGTGATGATTTTTGTAGGAGGGAAGTGGTAATTGGAACACTTGACTTCTGGCATGATAATATCGTTATGTCTCTTGATCAAGGACCTAGATTCTAAGTACCGGCTACATGGGTGTGTTTAGCTTATGGAATAAGTGCTTTTATGTAAATATATAACTAAGAATGCATATTTTTAAATTACTGGTGTAAAAACAAAAAAGTATATATAATACACATATAGATGCATCTATACCAATATGGACTATATCTCAATAAAAAGTTAATAGGTTTAAATATAAAATAAGTATATTTGTCTATATATTATGCCTCTCACTTTTATGCAGTTTGTAGTGCAGTATTTGCCTCTTCACTTTGATTGTTTTTCACTTAATACACTGTCTTTGATACCTTTTCATATAAACTCATAAAAAGCTTCCCTATCCTTTTTTTGAAATGACTGATGGATTATGTCATAATTTGTTCCCCATTGGTGGACACTTAGATTCTTTTCATACATTTGCTGTTAGAAATAAAACCGCAATAATTTTTATCAATTTAATTTCATATATGTGCAAGTATATCTACACATGTAAATCCTGAGCCAAAGTGTTATTATGTGCATTTGCAGTTTTAATTTTTATTGTCAAATTACTCTTCACTGAGGTTGTACCAACTGTTTTCCTCTGAAGACAATGAATGCTGTTCCTCCACACACATTGTCTCACTTCCTTTCCCTATAGTATGTTGGCTAATTCCTGAAGTTCAGTACTTCTAAATTCATTTATGTGCTGATTCTTTTTATTGTAATCCTTCTAAATATTTGGCTCAAATTTATCACAACCTCAAAACTTTAATGTTTTCACCACAATATAGTTTAAAAATATTCTTAGTTATATATAAAATTAAGAACACATATCTATATATATAAATATATAATTAAATTAGCTCATTTAATGAATTGCTAATGACAAAAACCTTACAGAATACTGATGCTGGACTATATCAACTAAATGAGGAACAAAAACAAAGAGTAATCATGCAAATTACACTAAAAGAACAGGCATCACATCTATATACTGAATTTATCTGTTCAGAAATTCTGCAAAATCACATTAAAATTTGGTCTTCTGTTTACTGAGAATAAGGACCACTTATACTTATTTGTGCTATTTTAGGAAACAGCAACCTGAGACTTCATGACATTATTTAAAAAGAAGACAAACGTGGAAAATAAATAACTTTGAAAAGTATAAATTCAAGAATTTCAAACAACTCATTTTTTTTCTGTTTGTCAGCACCTAGTAAATTTTAAAAACACAAATGCTAATGAAGTCTCTATAATTAATTATAATGTTCTACTTGGGAGAACTAGTGTTTGGAGTATACTTGGTCCCTTTTTCCCATAAAACAATCTCAAAAAAAAATACTTGCTATATCTGATGAAATAGGGTGAGTTTTATTATGAATTTAGAAAGCTACACATTTTTGTAGTTAATGAGCACAACAATGTTTTTGTAGTTAATGAGCACAACACCCTAAGTACAGTACAAAAATTGTACATTTTAAAATTGGCAAAATAATGCTATTTCTGAAAACTAAGCTAAATTAAGTAAATTTCTTCATGCCAATTGGACAAAAGCAAACATTTCTCATGCTAGAACTATAAAGATAATGTTAAGGTCAACCTTTTAATACAGTTTAGTGTAATTACATTTTTTCTCAATCATTTTCCAGCTATAGTTGCATCTTATTTAGCATTCAGAAAATGATGAAATTATTTAAAAATATTCCTATGAAGAATTATATTAATATGTTTTTCTGTGAAAGTACTGAAAAGCAGAACAAAATGACTCACAGTCTCACACTTTATGCCAAAATGAAAACCAAAGAAAAGTTGTTCCGCTTCTCATTTGAGCACTTTGTGGCAATAGGAAAGTCACTATTTTGAGCCTGCTATTTCCGTTGTTTACATATTTCTATTGTTAAAATTCTTCAACTATCTAAGTATTAGGAAGTCTTCTGGTCTTAGTATTACTTGTGTTATATTGAATAAGACTAATTCTTTTACCTGGACAACTTAAGCTTTGGCATTTATTCAACAAGCAAAGAGGTGCCACTTTTTAAGGTCTCATGAAGGACTTAAAAGGTATTTTGAAGATGGATATGTCTAGTCTTTGGCATCTTCCTATGAATCCAATTTAGTTCTTCAGTATACTGCTGTGCCCAGGACTCCATAAGAAATTTAATAGAGGAAAGGGAGATTGGCAGTTTTTTTTGTTTTTGCATATGAGTGCAATGAAAGACAGCACTCACTTCTTTAAGCAGTGTTGTTTAAATGTTAATTTAGGTTGGTCAGCTGAAACTGAATTTTGGTTTCAGTTGTTTCTCTTTGTTTTTAAGGGCCTGTAAGTCTCCTGTATTTGTGCAACTGATTCTTGTAGACTCAAAGTTGTTGGTTAATTGTGTATCCCAAAAAGGATGTTTTTTTTTTTTTAAAGATTTATTTATTTATGCATACAAGAGCTGGGGTACAGGCCAGAGGTGTGGGAAGGTGAGAGGATTCACCAGAGACAGCGCGGGGAGCAGAACAGGCAGACTGACTGAAGTACACTGCCAAGTGCAGCAGTGGGTGAGGCAGGAGAGGTCTGCTGCGCCACGTGGGTCCCCTCCCTGGCCGGCGGCAGGGATCGAACTCGTGCTGCAGTGGCTGTGGTCTGCTTGCTGCAGTGGCTGTGGTCTGCTTCATAGTGTGTTGCTTAACCCACTGCGCCACCAGGGAGGCCCCCAAAAAGGATGTTAACTCCTAACTCCCAGTACCTGTTGCTGTGACCATTTTGAAAAATTGATTGCTGATCAATTTAAAGTGAGATCATTCGGCTGGTCTATAACCCAGTAGAATGATCCTTAATCCAGGATCCTAAGGCGCAGGGGTAAGTTCTTAAAGGGAAGATATGGTGAACACATAGGGAGAGGAACAAGCCAAGGAACACCTCTGACTGTCAGTAGGTGAAAGGAAATCAGATTCTCTCAGACCTCAGAAGAAACCAACTCTGTTAACATTTTGACTTTGAATTTCAGCCTCAAACACTGTGAGTAAATTCATTTCCATTGTTTAAGCTATCAAATTTGTGGTTCTTTGTTATGGCAGCCCCAGGAAACTAATACTACCACATCCAATTTTTAAAAACTTTATTTGGATATAATAATAGATACTAAAATAGAACAGAAAGTTGCAAAGATAATGTAGAGTGGTCCCTCACCAGTTTGCACCAAGTGGTTATTTTCACCTGGTTTGAGGGGGTAGGCCCTCCATTCTTAATTATGGCCAAGAAAGAATTCATATCTAGACAAAGCAAAGCAAAGTTTATTAAATAACATTACACTTAGGAAGGAGTCCAAATGGGTGGAGCGGTGAGTGGAAGACAACAGAGTGGTGAGGGATTCCTGGTTTGAATAGGATGTACGGGGCTTCTCACTCTGTCCCTTTTTGGGAATTTACTGTGCAGGTGGCTCCAAAGTGTTTGCTTATGGTCTGCCAGGAATTTCTAAATTTAAAACTCTAGGGGATTAGTTTTATCAGCCCTGGCAGCAGGCTGGGGTAGGCTCTTCCTTCTCCCACTTTAAGTATTTCTTGCTCTCCCTAGGCTTTTTGGGCTCCAGCAAATGTTTCCTGGGATTCTGGATATGCTGGCAGTTCATTTTCTTTAGGGCCCTGTGGTGCCAGCAAGGCACAGAGCAAGTTCCCAAATGATTCCGAGCAAACAGTTCAAAGAGGAGTCTTGGAGCCCTTAGTGGCTTTTTCAGGCTTTTATTACGATATAATAGTAGAGGTGATCATGTACACAGCAGGCCTCCTAACCCCCCCATGAACCTCACTTTCTAGGCTGCTGCTGCCTTTCTCTCTGCCCTCTTCCCTCTCTTCTCTCCTCTGCTGGTTACTCTCCTGCTGGCATCCTCATGACCCCTCGCCTATACGCCATGTCTAAGCCCAGGTGTACTCGCCTGCACATGCCCACTTAGGCACGCATGCAGGACCTCAGGTGTCCACCATCACACCAATAGTGGGAGGTCAGAAAAGCCTGATAACTTCCATTTACCCTACAATCCACACCCTCAGGGTTTTCCGCAGTATAAAATATACAAATTTCCCTGGGCGAATATGAACATTGCAGCTGTGACCCACAAAAGTAAATAACACAATTTAGCAATGCAACAAGATCAACAGAATACAAATAAACCTAGGCAGGGCACCAACCTAGGGACAAAAGATAAGATTATTGGCACCAGCAGATGATTCACCACGTCTGCTGCCAAATGCACTGATGATAGGAGGTGGGAACCACTCACGGCATCTGCCGTCACAGGCCAGGAGCTTCCTGGCCTTCTCTGGCTGTAGTCTCAGCCACAAGCCACACACCGCATTTACCCCCACGATGCTCTCACTCTTGGGATTGCGATACTATGTTCTTTGAGGGTAATAGCCCAATCCCCAGGGGTACTCTCTGCCATCACTCCAACACTTGGCTTTCATAGCCACCATGTGAAATGCAGCCCTTGCACTCAGGCCAACCCTGTGCACATGTACATGGGTCGGGGATCCGTGGATACAAGCTCTACAAGCGGCCTCTCTTGGGTCCCCTCTTTGGCTGTGGTCTCCTCCACAAGCCACGTTCCCATCCCGTCCCCCAAGGACGGCTCCTCAGATCCTCACCCTCACTCAACAACAGGGCATCACTCACAGGTGATTTTAAGAGACTCACTGGCCTTCTTTAACACTTAGGCTGCTTGCCAGCCACTCAGGGCTTCCCAATCTCAGCACCAGCTTTTACCTTCTCTAAGTTGGATTTTATACCTCTCCTCTGCCTGGCTGTAGAGAACTTGGTGAGGGCTTCCTCCCTCAGCCAATCTTGGGCTCTTCTCCTGCCTGCCACTTCCTCTACTCTGGCCACTACCTCTCTAGGCTGTGGCCTGGGAATGTCAGGCAGTACACAGGCTGCTTTTGGGCACTGAGACCCATCTTTTTTACTTTAAATAAGTACCTTTCTTCTTTTGATGACTTTTATAGAATGTGAGTTAAGGATATATACAACACCAAATCTATATTAGGCATTTAATAAATTCTGAGGTAACAACAAAAAGGAACACTTAACCTTAATTTCTTAATTTAATTATATTAAGATTTCTCAAATCTGTGCAAATCCATTCTTCTAAAATGTAGTCTTTTAAATCTGTGTTTTGTTAGGTTAGCTGTCTTTTGTGGGAAGCACTATGTTTGGAGTAATATATACCACACTTTGGTTTTCTGCTTTATCATGTATGAATTGTGTAACTTTGGGCAGTCTGCTTAACTATTTTAGCCTTCTTTGCTCCCTCTGCTAAGTTATTGTGCTAATATTTTAAGTATAAAATAAGATAATGTGTATAAAGTAATGTGTGCTGACATACCCTTATTACATGCTATTTTCTTTCTCCTGTTTTCGACTCAACAGAAATGTGAACCAGCACAAAACAAGTTCAGAATCCAGAGACATTTTGTAATTAGTTAACCACAGAAGTTGGAATCTCAAATATTTCCATTAAGACTGTAAAACTTCAGGAAATTTTTCTTTTATCTTTTAGGTTATATTCGAGGCAAATTGCGCTTTTTATTTGCTTATCGAAATGGATAATAGTCAGCCTTTTAAAACTGGAAATAGAGTGCACTCTAGAAGAAAAAAATGCAATTGACTCAGATCTTTACATATCAGCATGATCTAGATATATGGCTAAAGAACTGGAAGCCTCTTGGAAAGACCAGAGGATTGTTTGTGGTTATTCAGAGTAAGACGATTAACAACTAACACCTTGGAAATATTCCATGCAGGGAATCTTGCTTGCTGTAAAATTCTAATTTATATTGTGTGGAGGTTGAGATCTTGTATTCTTTGATGGCATTAAGCCTTGCAAGGGTCTAATGGCTAGTTACATCTTACCTCAATCCCCAGGCCTCCTGTTCTATGATGTGCCCTATAGATCCAAACACACAAATAATAGTGGCAAAGGAAGGAAAAGTCGCAGTATATTTTCAAAGCTCTGATTAGCTGACTGGAGCACTAAGCAAAAGGCCCAAGTGAACTTCCTCTATGCTTTCCTCCATGTAATCTCAAACGGGAATGTTCTGCATTTAAGATATAACTGCTTGGATGAACACTTTTTCATAATAAAAGGAACAATACAGCAGAGTGAAATAATGCTATACTCCTCAAATTATATATATGACTTATTAGGCAGAGGAAGATAGGAGGAAATAATTTGCTTTTAAATCATCTTCTTTGATCTCATGTTTAAAGAGGTTTAAATGAAGCAGGACAATATTACATGCCATCACCAAGTATTTATTTGCTTACTTACATGCAAGAAGCATTTTCTTTTTTTAAGGAAATATGATTTTTAATCAGAAAAGAAACACTTGCATGTGCATGTGGACACACACACACACACACACACACCCCTACCTAAATGGCATGATTAAAAAATTCAGGAAGTATAAAATGGTATGGAAATGAAAAGTAAGCCTTTCTGACTGTCCAGATCTCCAGGTCCTCCCCCAAGGTAACAAATAAATTTAGCAAATATTTTATGTGCCATTCACTAAGTGCTGGAAATGCAAAGGTAACAAAATATATATCAACTCTACTTGCAAAAGGCTTTTAGTGTCTTCAGGAGATAGAAACCTGAACATACATTAGTGTCTTCAGGAGATAGAAACCTGAACATACAATTACCGTGTAGTGTGATAAATGTTTTGATATTTAAAGTCCAGAATCTGATAATGAGGTTCAGGGAACTCTGAGATATTAAAGGAGACAAACATGCATTACCATATTTAATAAAAGAGAGGTAAGTTAAATTGCCCAAGGTCACAGAGTGTGTAAATTACAGAGACAGATTTCCTTAACAAATCTGAATCAAAACCTCTGTTTTTTCTGGGAACTGTTTATCAGTGGGTGTTCCATTTTCAGTTTCGCTTTACATTGTCTCAGGAGAGAAATTGAGTAGCAAGAGGGAATTTCCCACCTCCAAAAATAAGTGCTGGACAAAAGTTTATTATTAATGGACATTCCGTGGGAAATTCCATCTTCTTTGTAACTGAGTCTTGCTTACTTAAAAACGTCAGTCTCTGAATTTAGCAGGACATTTTGTTTTTAAAATGTTTTCAGAATTCAGTCATTTTCTCTGTTACTCCCAGATTATAAGCAAAATATCCAAAGTTTTGATTTTTAGAGAATAGACATACCTTTTTTTTTTCTCTAGGAAGTGGTTAAAGGCATACTTTCAGTAGCCGATTTTGGTCAGTCATACACAAAGTTGTAGAGGCATAACATTTCTTATTGTAGTAGTCCATGTGGTTGGTCTAGGTCATAATAGGGCAGGCTGATGCAATTGCTTCCAAGTGGAAATTGTGACTGAATCAGAGACCCAAAGTGAGATGCTGAACAGCTTGCCAAAGAGAACTCGTAAGGTTTTTGAAAAATAAAGAACACTCAGAGAGCTTCTTTATAAAAAGGAATAGAAAGCACGTGCTCTACCTTAACAACTTTGTTGTACATCTTCAGGACCAGGGGACTCTTCACATTGGGGAGCTGCTTTCCACATGTATGAAGTATTCATGGAGCTGTTCAGTGTGTGGCTCAGGATTGTTTGAAGATGCTCAATTTATACAATGAATGTAAAAGAACTTTGTAAGCTAAAAACCTGTTAATATATGTAAATAATAACAATCACAGTTGTTATTTTCTTGACAAGTCCTGTCCTTTCAGCATAACAGACTTACCTAGTTTGAGAAAGAGAAAAGTAACCCCCATTAGTTGGGAGCTGGCCTGAGATGATGAATCTGAAATTCTCCTGTTGAATATCAACACTTTCATAGATTACCAAACTTAGATAAGACCACTTTGTGAATGTAATGGAGCAACTAAAAAATAAAACCTTTTCGTGATCATGTCACAAGAGACAGAAATAGGAACATTGGTTAGTCAACAAAATTGTGCAAACATTGCCAGGTCCTGAGTAGTAATGACTGTTTTTTTAAATTTTTTTCCTTTTTTTAATTAAAATATTTTAAAATTTACATATACTTGCCATTAATTGTAATCCCCATGTATTCCCCATCACCATCTCACCAGTGCAC
>JAGFMF010011568.1:14064201-14113966 GCA_019455555.1 Galemys pyrenaicus | reverse complement strand
CCCTCCAGATCCATCCATGTTCCCATGAATGAGTCTAGTTTTTCATTTCTGATTGCTGAGTAGTATTCCATCGTGTATATGTACCACAGCTTCCCGATGACTGTTATTTTTAACTGATTACAGTTTTAGCTTGATTTTGTTACTTTACTGTTTAGATAATAATTTTAAAAAATACCAAATCAGATAATTATTGTTTGTGAGCAGCACCTAATGCAGGGATGACTTCTGTTTTCTTGAGTGCTCTCCCAAATTACCTAAGACAAGTCCAAATCCTCTAGTGTTAATATATTTTTACTGAGATGTTTCATGATTCCCCATTTCCCCATATACATTTTTTCTTCTAGCAGTGAGTCACTAAATCCAATTTTATAGAACTTCCTTATGTCCTTGGTGGGAGGACATATACAAGTTTATAGAGCAGTTATTACCCAACCAAGAGCTCTATCTGCATCTCAGTCAGAGAGCTGGCTCCTCTCACTTCTCTAGGGGCTTGTCCATGGTATTGGTTTGATTTCAAAGCCTAGAACACCTGAAGCTGACCATAATCTCATCCTTCAAATGGGTGTGAATGTGGACATGAGAAACTGAATTTCTAAAACAGTAACAAAAATAGCAAAAATAGCTAATATTACTTCCTATGTGTCAGAACCTATTTAAGCAATTTTTGAATAACTCATTTAATGTAAAACTATGTGCTAGGTGCTATTATCATTTTGCAGATGTAAACTGAGACACAGAAAGACTAATTACATAGATAAAGTAATTAACAGAGTTATTAAGTATTAAGCGGCAGAGCCAGGATTTGAACCAAGGAAATTATATTGTTTCATCATGAATTTGTTTGACTCTTATTATGAAATAGTATTAAACAGCTGAGAGATGAAGTGTGAGTGATCTGCTATAGATCAACAAACTATATGAAGAGATATATGTGAGCAAGAATAAGTTGAAGAAATTCAGTCTGGCAACCTCAAAGTATTGAATTGCCTCTTCAATAATAGTGTACTGTAGGAATAACAAATTATGGGAATAAGTTCACTGACTATAATTTATTCTTTCTTTCATATATTAACAATTCAACATTTCTTGCATATATAGATATATAATGTGAATGGTTTTTCAGTATATCACATCAGACACACAACTTCTTTATACTGTTGAGAACAAAGGTAATGTCTAAAGTCTTTATAGACATATTTTCATCCTTCAAATGTTATTTTAATAACATATTTACTTGGGATGTAATTTACATTAACAAATCCATTCTAACAGAAAAACTATGGAATTTTGGGGTCTGATGAACATGATTCCATCAAACTTGGAAAGTCTTCTTTACCAACTAATGTGTATGTGCATATGAGTTTTTTGGTATTACATAATCACTGAGGGCTTCACTTTCTTCATCTATTAGTGAAATAATGCCTTTCTTAAGAATGTTGAGAATTAAACAGGATTATGTACATAAGTTATACCCAACAAATATTAGTTTTTCTTTCCCAAAATAAAGCATTTAAGGCCTTACCAATTTGAATTTAAGTGAGAATTAACTAATTTTGCAAGATGATTGACAAGGCTGGTTTATGAAATATTGAAAAGCAATTATTTATTTTTTTCTTACAATGTTTGCTTTCTTTTCTAGGTATAGTTCTCATAGAATTCCCACCACCAAGTCACCTGTACGCTGTTACCATAGTCCCTTGTACTCTTTCTGTCCCTGACTTAATTCCAATCCCTCCCTCTTCCCTGCGGAATGTCTGTTTTGTAGCAGTCTGTTTATTTTTGTTTTGTTCTGTTGTTGATGTTATTTTTTTTCCCCTTGATCCCCTATATTCCTCCTATAAGTGAGGCCATCTGTTATTTTTATTTTCCTACTGACTTATTTCACTGAGCATAATCCCTTCAGACCCCATCCATGTTTCTAATAATGGCTCTCATTTATCTTTTTTGATTGCTGACTAATATTCCATTGTGTATATATACCATATTTGCTTGATCCAGTCATCTTTTTTAGGCATTTGGGTTGATTTCAAGTTTTACCTATTATAAATAATGCTGCAACAACTATAGGGGTTCATGTATTCTTTTAAATTAGTGTTTTTGTATCCTTTGGGTAAATCCCTAGGAGTGGTATTGCTGAGTCACATGGTAGCTTCATTTTTAGTAGAGTGAGACACCTACGTACAGCTTGAAAAGCAATTTATAAGCAATGTAACCCTACTCTTGTTTCAAATGTGAACTTCATGTGAAGGGCCACATCTGTTTTGTTTGTCAGTGCCTAGGACAATAAATGAAAGTGATACTAATCTATCCACTGTCACTTCAGGTTATAGAAGGATGTTGTTATTACAGTGAAGATTGAAAGTCTTGGGTTAAAGCATGCAGGATTATTTGGCATATTAATTTAAAGTTTTTTGGATTTTTTTTGGGGGGACTTACAATTTCATGTTTAAAAGTAATTATAGTTCACAGAGATAAAGTTATAAAAAAACTACAAGATAAAAAAATCTTTGCATTCAATATTTCATTCTCTAAACTCTAGACAGTGTATCTAATGCAGTACAATTTTTTATCACCTACTACAAAATTAAAATTTTATTAAATCTAAAAACTTTGGATATTTTGTTTCAAGTACAATTAGATATAAATTTAAGTTTATTCCTCTTAGTAGATTTAATCAACAGTTCAATAAACAGATGAAAATTATAGAGTTATCATACTGATTCTATATATAAAGTTTTACCTTCTACCAAATCGAAATAATTACAACAATCTTGTTTTCTGGTTTTTTTTTTAAAGATTTATTTATTTATGCATACAAACACTGGGGTACAGGCCAGAGGTGTGGGGGGTGAGAGGATTCACCACAGAGAGCAGGGAGCAGAACAGGCAGATCAACAGAAGTACACTGCTGAGGGGAGCAGCAGGCACAGCAGGAGAGGTCTGCCATGCCATGTGGGTCCCCTCCCTGGCCGCCAGCAGGGATCGAACTCGTGCTGCAGTGACTGCGGTTTGCTTCATAGTGCATTGCTTAACCCACTGCGCCACCAGGGAGGCCCTGATTTCTGTTTTTCTAAATGAGGTATGATGGAGCTGACAGTATATTCTTTACCCAAAGTTCAGAACTAACTGAGAATAAGCAAAATGGCAGCAAAAATAGAGACCTTAACATTAGACTAAAATTTGGATTACATGATTTAGATGTATTGGGCATGTAGGGTCACTAATCTTGTCCCCACCTAATCACAGGAAGGAGAAGCCCACGCCTGAACCAATGGATACCTGCATGTGTTGAATGTATTATATAGAGGAGTAAAGCAGAATGTATGCTCACTGATGGCAGGAAGAGGCCAAAGGGAACCTCTTCTGTGTTCATAAACTTACAAGTCAGGTAAGATAATTCTCTTCCTCTAAGAAGGAGTGCTGTGGCTGGTGGGAGAGGGATAATGGTGCTGCTAGAGGCTGGATGTGTTATTCCAATGAAGGAACTCTCATCCTGGAAGGAAATACTGGAATTGGGTGGCATGGTGGTTAGTGTCTCTGTAGTGCCTCCTATCCTAAAGATGGGAAAGCTGAATTAAGAAATACAGTGACTAGCCTCAAGTATTACAAGTAGTAAGACACAGAACTGGGAGTAAACCAGATATTCTAATTCAGTTATATTATATCTGAAAGTCTGTTAATTTAGTTCATGATATAGCATCCTAATGTTAATAGTAAAACTAGAACCTACTCACATAAAAGCCAGAGCCAAATATCATAATTTTTTTTAAAGATTTACTTATTTATGTATACAAGAGCTGGGGTACAGGCCAGAGGCAGAGGGTGAGAGGATTCACCAGAGACAGAGTTAGGAGCAGAACAGGCAGATTGACCAAAATACACTACTGAGGGGAGCCATGGGTGAGACAGGAGAGGCCTACTGTGCCATGTGAGTCCCCTCCCTGGGATCAAACTTGCACTATAGTGGCCACGGAAGCTCCATAGTGTGGTGTTCAACCCCTTGGACCACCAGGGAGGCCCCAAAATATTATAAATTTGCAACATTCCTTATAGTCACTTTTTGATGAGCGAATGAAATCATTAGAATAAAGATGTTGTGTATATGTGAGTACTCAAGTGTTATATACATCTGTATTAAATTTCTGAGATACCTCAGACTTTAAGCAGCTAACAGTGGAGGCACAACAGAATGATGGTATGTATATGTACATAAATATTTAACAGAAGTACTGTAAATAGATTCCATAATACTCATGATAAAGTGTGGAAGTTACCATAGAGGTAGTGAATAGAAATCAACTTACTGCTACTTTGTAGAATATAAATTATTGGGAAAAACTTATAGAAAAAGGTGATATGAAGGTATAATTCAAAGGATAGGGCCAGTTTTGCTATTGGAAACAAGAGGAAAGTTTTCCCCAAAGACAGTTGGTACATTTTAGAGAGGACTACAAAATCCAAGACATGAACCATGTGTATCAGGACCACCAGTGAGTCCTGTGTGCTTCAAGGGTGCAATATCCATGTAGCAGTCAGCATTTATAAGGGTTAAGGGAAGAACAAATGAGGTAACTAACATGGTTTGTGCTTCATGAACTATGATGCATTAATTTTAGTTCTGAATAATGGCTATGTTCTGTAGTTTGCTACATGTGCCTAGGATAGTGTTTGTCTTCAAATGGCAAAAAACTTGCTATATATATTCTAGGTACATATAGCAAACTACAGGGTATATCCTATTTTTGAGAAGTTCCAAAAAAAGAACAGCTTTTAGAGGCTTACCAATTATTCCATTCTTGGATGTTTTCCTGTTAATAGTTTCTAAAATTACTCACATGTGGGGAGCTAAATAATATATTTCTCTACTGACTCATATGATATTGGCAAGTCAGATATTTGGATGCCACACTTTCATTCATACAATATAGTATGTGAACCTACAGATGGAAATTGGCAAAATATTCAAAGAGTAACCAAACTGGCTTTTAGGATTTAGCTGTGCCAATCAGTTTGGTTTATTATTTTTCCTATACCTGTTGTAACTTGTACTTGCTTATACCATCCTATGTATACATCTTAGCTATCAACAAGAGCGTCACATTATGACTTTAAATACAATTAAGTTATGACTTGATTAAAGGATTATCTTCTAATGCAACTCTTCCTAAATCTCAAAGAATTTAAAGAATTCTGAAAGTCCTCCATTTGTTTCAGTCACTGTTTATAGCACTAATGCTGTCGGTTACCTGCCAAGACTTGATGGGCTACTTGCTTTGAATGTTGAGCTTTTCAATGCTGAAAATAAAGCATAGATTTTTTTCCAAAAGTGCAAAGGTTTAACATCGTCCCACAAAACGATGCTATTTTATCAGTTAGCTATTAAAAACAAACAAACAACAATAGGACACCTGTTGATCGCTGAAAGAAAAATTTCTCTGATTTGCATACTAATTTGAAAAGATAAATATTGATGAGAGTCTATTAGTAATGGAGTGGAGGCTGAGGTGAGGGGATGAGGCCAATTGGCAAGTTTTCTTTGAGATAGGACCCTGGGCTGGCTTGGGATGTTTGACTAAGGAACTCTAAGACTGATCATGGAATCCTGGGTGTAACTGACAGTATCCTGTGAGGTTTCTGAGTCAACTGTGAAGTAGGTTCTCATCCAAGTTGAGTGAAAATATAGAAGTAAAATAACATGGTTGGCCACCAGCCTAATCTGAAGCTGATGGTTAAGACGAGGTAAGTAGACAGAGATCAAAGGAGCAAGTTTTTAAATCGATGAGAAAATTGCTGAAGTAAATTTACTTGAGGTGTAGAGAAGGCAGAAGTGCTTTATAGTATACTAAGACTAGATGCCTAGTTTTACTTCATGACACTTTGGGTCAGTAAAAATAGTGTTATAAACATGTATGAGTTAATGTATTGCATTAACTCATACATGTGCATTGTATAAAATTTTGAACAATCAAAAAGGAATATGATGAAAAGTTAACTTCCACTTGCCTTCCCATATACCCAATTGTCCCCCTGGAAGGTGAATTTCAATTGCTAATTTCTCACCTTTTCCTCAGACCCCCAGCCCAAGAACTCTAAGCAAATCAGTAGCTTAAAAAAAAATCAGATTTCCAGGTCTGGCATTGCTTTAACTTTCATTTCCTGAAAGATAAAGCACTTAATAAAAAGGATAAATTTTAAAACACTCCTTGCTTTATTCAGTATATAGACCACAGTGTATAGATATATCGAATGGACACCTGGACATCTCCCAGGCTTTCTTGAGAATGTAGGATGTTTTCTTTGCAGATCATCTAAAATTCTCAATGTGAGTCTCAGAATTTGAGCAGCTTTCCCAGAGGCTCAGAATTTGAACAGCTATCTGGAGGTTTTACCTGGGCTCAAGTCCTCAGTTTTGATTCTTTAGTAAACTCGCTTACTTTTCTTTGCTTCAAAAAAAATTTACATTATTTTGCTTGGAATTAAATCCAAAAAAATCAAATATTAATTCAAAGTTATCATAAATTACAATCAGAAGTTTGTCTTTAGTTAAATGAAAAAAATTTTAAAATATGCAAAGTATTTCAAAATAGAACCTTTGGAGAAAAAGAGTAAAAGGAATCTATGATGGGAAGAAGTTGCAAACCACTAAATGTGTGCACATTTAGTAGTTATGTATAGTAAAGTGGTTGAGAAAATGATCTCTGAAGTCAGGCAGACCTGAGTTTGCCACTCTCTGTATGACTTTGGACAATTTGCAATATCTTTTGGAATCTTATTTTAAGAGTTAGACAGAAGAGTTGCCCCTTTTTCAGTTATCCATATCCTAATCCCTAGACCCTGTGATTGTTTTGCAAAAGACACCTTGCAGATGTGATTAAGTCAAGGCTCTATCCTGGATTACTCAGATGGATCCAGTGAAGTGGCAAGCATTCTTAAAAAATGGAAGAGAAAGGAAGAAGATTTGGAGAAGCAGATGTGGTTACAGAGTCAATGTTACAGTTCAGTGATTAGATGTGAGAAGGATGCAACCTATTTCAGGCTTTTAAGATGGAAGAGTGGTTATAAGTCAAGGAATACAGATGCCTTCAAAAAAAATTCAGAAAAGATAAGGAAATTGATTTTGCCCTAGAGCTTCCTAAGGGAACACAGCCTTAGTTTTAGCTTTTAGCTCTAAAATCTTGCTTTAGCTTACTGAGATCTGATTCAGATTTCTGACCTTTAGAACCGTACAATAATCAGTGTTTTTTGTGCTACAAAGTTTGTGGTCACTTACAAAGTACCAACAGGAAATGAGTATATCTCTCCTGCTGGATTCTTTTATGAAGACTAATTTTATATAGCTGATAGTATCCAGAACAGTGTTGGATGTGAGTACAGATTAATCGATTGAGTTTATTGAGGATTCCAGTAGAGAGGAATAGCAACTTGTCAATTGTCCTTTCCAGTAGAAGAACAAGTCAGAATGATCCACAAGTCATCTCAAATTAAAAATGCTAGGGAAATCCCCTCTCTCACTGCCAGGGATTGACTCTAACTGGCAATACATTCATCTATAGCCAAGTAAGGGATTCCCCTTCTGTGTCCCCATCTCCTTTAATTATAGCTGGTTAACAAGATCAATGATAAGCACAACCATGAACTGAGGACACTATGAGCAAAGCATTATGTAAATTTTCACTACACCTTATCCTATGGTATCATCACAAATATCTAAAGTAATTAAAAGAAATGCAGTCCCTTGTTTTTCAAACTTTAGGTCATGATTCTCTGTGGATCAGGGAATCAGATTCCTGGGGAGTAACCAGCAGGTTTTTCTAAATAAAATACACTAGAAAATACCAATATATCAAATGAAATGAGAGTGAGTATAGGGTCGTAAGGTTTTGATTTCAGTATACACACATACTATATAATGTTTCTTACAGTGAGTTAAACATCTTTAAAACATTTTAAACTGCCAAAGAAAATGGTTGAGTTCAGGCTCTAGGAAAATGGTTACTTGGTTTTAATCTCAATTATTTATCTTACCTGCTCTGTGATCTTAAGTATGTTGCTTATTCTATTTGTTATCTGATAGGGTCCTACTTCCAAGAGTCTTTTTGATTATCAGATGAGTTAATCCAAGTAAAGCACTTTGAATGGCACCCTAGTAACTAACACACAGTTAATGTTACTTCCCCAAGTTAACATTGTTAGTAAGTGGCAGAATTGGGCAGATATGTGTTCTGTTTAATAAAAGTCTAGTGTCAAGTCTTAGAAATTTCTAAGGAAATTTCTTACTAACTTCTGTGTCTCCTCAAACAAACAAGAATAAATTTCCTTTTATAGTAAGTTATCAAGTAGATAAATACTGGAGTCCTCATCTAAGGAAGTTGTATTTTGTTAGAGTCTTATCTGGGAGAGAATGTAGGTCTTGTGACTGGATCTGCTCTGAGTTTCTAGAAACTCTTGAGTTCTTTGACATACACCTGTGGTGCCATATAAATGATTAGATCTAAAGGGAATCAGTCAAGGAAGAAATCTCCCACTAATCGGCAGGAGGCCTGATGTCTAAAAGTTTATGAAGTGATTGGGCTTCTTATTTTGCGATTAGTGTTTGTTTTTGTCTTTTGTTTTCTCCTGCTCTTTTTTCTCTCTATGCTCCAGCAGACAAATAGGCATTTTATCAATCTCTTATGAAATGTTATGATCCTATCTGGTATTAAGTGCTTGGAATAGTGATTAAATGTATAACCTGTATAGCCAGGTTATACATTTGAAAACTTAATAATTTAAGCAGTTAATCACTTTTAAATTGTAGTTCAGTCTTGATAAATTACTCTGGGATTTAAAGCTCTTGTTTTTAATATTTATCCAATTTAAAATGAATTCTATACCAGTTTGGATTTTCTAGTTATGCTTTTGCTTGAATATTTATTTCTAAGCTTTAAGATTTGGGAGGTGCTTGAGTCCAACCTCTCCATCAGGATATGACAAAGAGACAGCAGTGTTTAGAAGCATCCGGGAAAGGGAAGAGGTACATTGAGCATCTTAGGCTCAATTCAACACATCCATTTCCTCATCCTAATAGCGGCAATCTTTGATTTGTTACTTTGGTTTGAAAGTTGTTTGTGTCATGTGGCTCTGCTGCCTTAGCATTCTAAATAGAAGGAAAAATCATACCAATAATTCCCTTTGGGAGGGTGGTTAGTGCATTCTCTTTGTCTCTGTCTCCCTCCCTTCCTTCATCTCCCTTCCTCTCCCTTCCTTTATTTCCTATTTCCCCCAGTCTCATTGAAGAATATGACATCTTGCACTATTTACTTCAGCTTAATTTTTTTTTTGGGTAGCTTTATGTTCACAGCAAAATTGAGAGAAAGTGGTAGACATTTCCCATATACCCACTACCTTCATGTACCTATAGTCTCCCCCATTATCAACATTCCCTACCAGAGTGGTACGTTCGTTGCAATTGATGTATAGACATTGACACATTATAATCACCCAGAGCTCATCATTTACATAGCAGTTCATTCTTAATGTTATACATTCTGTGTGTTTTGACAAATACATAATAGTATATATCATTTTAGTATCATATAGATTAGTTTCACTCACCTTAAAAAATCATCTGTGCTCCCCTCATCCCTGGACCCCCAACTCCTGGCAAGCACTAATCCTTTCTGTCTCCATAGTTTTGCTTTTTCCAGAATATCATATATTTGGAGTCATATAGTATTTAGTCATTTTAGATTGACTTCTTTTGCTTAATTGCATGCATTTAAGTTTCCTCCATGTGTTTTTGTGGCTTGATAGCTCATTTTTTTTTTAGCACTGAATAATATTCCATTTTCTGAATATACCAGAGTTTATTTACACATTCACCTACTGAAAGACATCTTGATTGCTTTCAAGTTTGGCAATTATGAAAGATGCTGCTATAAACACACATGTGCACATTTTTGTGTGGACTTAAGTTTTCAACTCCTTTGAGTAAATACCTAGAAATAGACTTCTGGATCATATGATAAAAATAAGTTTAATTTTATGAAACACTGCCAAAGTGTTTTCCAAAGTGGCTGTATACCATTCTCCTTTTTAAGTCTAAGAACAAGCTATAAGATCAGCAGTGTCCTGAATGAATAAATGCATGCACACATGCATGTGTGTGTGTGTGTGGTCACTTAGTAGGTATCCATATAATTATTAATCTCTAGGTATAAGATTCCAGCAATTAACTCGAAGCTTTTACAATCCAATCTAAGAGGTACTTATAAAAGACTAGAGGAACTGAACTATGTGACTCTTTGGTCCCTAGTGGGCAGATACATGAGGTTGTAACAAAAACTGGAGAAGTAACCTCACAAGAGTGCCTATGAAAGTCTCTCACCCTCTGAAGTATACTAGGTGGGCAATGGCTTTGTCAGAACAGAAAAACCAGGAGTGCATTGATTTCATGGGGAGCTCCGTGCTCCTTTCTGCCAAACAAAATATCCTCTTATACCTGCCTTCTCAGAGTGGGGACATGTTATCAAACCACAGGTACTCTGAAATGAAAGGAATTAAAAGTCAGAGCCCATTTTGTTGCCATTGGGACACTCTTCTTGTTAATAGGCTAGGTAAGTGAGGAGGTTGCAGTGCTTTCATTCCATGCTGGTCCTTTTCCCATGGCCCATTTAGTAACGTGTATTTTTGGTTATTGCACAGATACTCCATATTCATGCATGTTATGGAGTAGCAGAGGCACATGTAATAAAATAATTCCATTTTAAAATAGAAAGTCTTAATGATAAAAAATTTGAAATACCCAGTACACAATATCTTTCTTTTTCCCTTGAACTTGGAATCAAGTGACCAATGAATTTAGTGGAGCTCAATTGCCACTGTATAGCTGAGCAGCACTGTGTAAAGTGCATGAACATAGTCGAGGATATACCATATTGACGTGTCAGCTTTGTCTCTGAATTAGGTTGACCAGCTCAATCACTGGCACAGCTGAACATTGGACAGTCTCTCTGGAGGTCCCAGACCACATATTAGAATGCAGAGCAAATGTATTAACTATTCAAAAAGCCTTGTTTTATTTAATCGCTCAGTGTTTGCTAGTAATTTATGGGTGCTAGAAACACAAAGAGGAAAAAAGGGACAAAGTCCTTGCTCTCCCATATGGTTTTATTTTCTTGTGGGAAGTCAATGCATAAAGGGGGGTGTCACAGATAATAAAGACGTGCATGATTCCAGTTGATAGACTGATATTGAATAGATTGAGAATGAGTCTGTAATTTGTCTCAGTTTCCTGTTCTATTCAGTTATCAGATAATTCCGACAGTGAGACTGTAAGCGAGGCATAGATACTAAAATATTAGTATAGCCCTTTATATAAACTTTATGTAAACTTTATGTAAACTTTATGTAAACTATAAACTTTATGGGACAGGGGGATGGTGGTTTCCTTCTAATATAAACTCACATTTTTACATAAAAATTCAATGGATTTGAATAATGTAATAGGTGAAAGTCTTCCCCAATTCTTGAAGTATCATTATGTCCACCTCACACAGGACAACCACTATTAACATTTTTGCTAATGTCAATATGTAATCAATATATTTTTATATGAGCATATGTACATAATATGAATATATAATAATTTAGGCATATTATGTATATACATAGTAAAATAATTGCTAGGCATAAACATGTGTGAAGTAGAAAAAATAAATATTCAGACTGTATAGGTATCTTTAGTAAATTAAAAAAACAATGATTACTATATTCCTTAATGTTCATTTTTTCTTCCTAATCTCAGGTGAGAAAATCCCAATAATTTAAATATTTTTGTATCAGTTGTATTTCTAGGTTGTAAAAAGTCTTGAGTCTTTCCCTTATGCATTGATTAAATATCCACAATTCATCAAAACCACATAAGTTATCTCAAATAGGGCCTCCCTGGTGGCGCAGTGGGTTAAGCAATGCACTATGAAGCAAACCGCAGTCACTGCAGCACGAGTTCGATCCCTGCTGGCGGCCAGGGAGGGGACCCACATGGCATGGCAGACCTCTCCTGCTGTGCCTGCTGCTCCCCTCAGCAGTGTACTTCTGTTGATCTGCCTGTTCTGCTCCCTGTCCTCTGTGGTGAATCCTCTCACCCTCCCCCCCCCCCCCACACACACCTCTGGCCTGTACCCTAGTGCTTGTATGCATAAATAAATAAATCTTTTTAAAAAAAGGTTATCTCAAATAGAAAGATTTAATAAACATTAATCTCCTTTTAAAGTTTACATTTGTTTTGTCTGTGCTCCCAGGAAAACTCTTTAGAGGGCTGCTGAGAGCACTTCAGTGCTCACTCCCTCAATGTGTACTGATTGAGAGTACTTCTTTCTTGGCATGGATGCCTGGCATTTCACTAATTAACTCATTCTTTCTTGAAGTAGGAATGCCTTAAAACTCTCCAAGAAGGCTTCCTGTCCTGTCACCTACAGCCCATATTCTGTGATCTCTTTTCTTACTTTAAGAGACAAAAGGCTGATTAAAAGATACCACTGAATTTCTTTCTCTTGATTAAGAAGGAGTTATATACAGGAATTGTAGTACTGGTTTACTGCTTAGAGTTGAATTGCTTCAATTAGGTGAAAGATTGGTTATTCTGTATAGAAAAAAGTTAAAAATGCTCTTTAACTAGCTAGGTTTCAAATATTCCAACTTTTGTTATAATCTGCTTTTGTCAGGGTAGGTCAGTTGCTCCAGTCCCACTTAATCAGTGGAACTGAGCTACCAGGTTAAGCTATATAACACTGAATGCAGGTGGGCTCAGGGGGAGATGTGAAGAAGAAGGGGGTGCTTGCTTCTGGGCTTTGGACTTGCACCAGGGACTTGGGGAACTTGGGAGAGAAATGGGTGAGAGACACATGGAGGGGTTGACAATGATAGCTGTTATCATGATTTATACTTTGATTTTGCCCCTTTTCTCCCAACCTGCCTCAGAACCTCTTTCTTATGGTTTCCCTCTAGAAAGGTACTTTAGATTTGTGGCAAGCTAATTGGAATGAATTTTTTCATGAGAGAACATTAAAGTAAGATGTCTCTTATTCTTGTCTTTACAACACCAAATATGGGCTTTTTCTTTCTGAGAGAAAAACTCACATTTCCTTATGGAAAATTAAGGAATTACTATAAAGAATTGGAATGACATACCAGAAAGAATTTTCTTATAGTGAGAACTAGTGATGAGTAGAATGGAAGTTCTTTACAAACACTAGGTTAGAGGATGGACTGTAATTTAGCCCAATTTCCAGTTACAGTCATGCATTCTTTAGCTTCTTAGACCAGAGTAGAGAGAGGGGAGAGAAGGAGGTAAAGGAAGTCACAGGAAACCTCCCACCATGACTCCTGTACTTACTTGGTGTCCACTGGGATATAAATTAAGAATATGTTTCTTTTCCCTAGAACTCATCCCTTTCCAAAAACACTTCTGCCAATTCTACCTTAATTTTATTTATTTATTGTCTGTCCTGTTCCCATCTCATTGTGCAGCGTCACATCTTTGAAACATGTTTTGGTGTTTAATTTCTTATCATGACTTTCATTCTTTACATTTGTTTTGGGACCTCCTATTCAGTAAGCTTTTTCCCTAATCCTATAAAAAAATACTTTAAAGATATCTAAAATAGTGAAAGAACTATAGCCTTTTTTATTTTAGTATTTGGTATTGGAATAATATATGTATGCATCTTTGTAATGACAAGATCTCTATTTATGTTTGTGTTGGATATGTCCAGTGCTGTATGAAATAGGTAATAATTGAGAATATCAAAGAGTTTTATGTGCAGTTTTACTATCCCATAGGATCTCCAGAGGTTTTTCCAGATCTATTTTGTGCCAGTGTAGAAGTGCATGGATTAACTTAAACATTAATCTATGGTTTCACTTAGGAATTTTTTATAACTATAAATCTCAAGTCACTTATAGTGAATCAGAAGTTTCTTAGATGATTCACATACATGACAAAGTTTGAGAAGCATTATTTTATAGGACACACACAAAAACCTGTGACTTTTCTGCTAGAGATATATCCAGAATTTTATAAATAAATGCTACTAATTTAGCAAAACTAAAGGTGTGGGGGACTACAAGGAGTTAATGTCAAGTATATAAGCTACAATCTAAGATGGTGACTTAGACACAAAGGGGAAAATTTGTTTTGGGACTGCTTTAGTGGAGGGGTCATGAATATTTTTATATTGTCCGTAACTAAGGATACCTGATGTTATAACCCTGTACATGGGTGCATAAACAAATAGTGTATTTCCTTAGCCTTTATTAGAGTGACTAGTTGGAGAAACTAGACGTGTATAACCAGTTTAGTTTAACAATCAAGTTCAGAACATAACAATATGTAGACTTCTGCCTAGTTCCCTTTCTACAGAAAGCCTCGGGTGATTTGGGTAATGTTACAGTCTTGAAGCTGGTAGGTGTTCAAATTCTCTAGATATCTCAATGAATCACCTTGCCTGATTCATATATGTGCCTCCATGTGTAGATGTAAGAAGGGATATTTTGTGATGAAAATTGCAGAGTAACAGCCTATGAAATTGTAAATTGCTACCTCTGATGAGGTTTTACTTTCCTAGTAAACATTTTTTTTTCATCACTGGTTTATATGTTCTTTTTGGCTTATATTTTTGAACCCCTTATTCATGAACAATCAAATGCAATTATTTAGATATGCTGTTTTGTAACTAGGAGACACAATATGAATGCCTGTTATTTTTCTCCAGCAACATCCACAGAAGTAAGTAAAGGATAGAATTCAGGCCATGATTCAGGCCATCCAGGCTTCATTTTCAAGTAAACGGACTGGAAGTTTATAATTTTGAGTGATTAGGAAAATGCTCTGTATTTTTTTAAGGGGGATTGTTAAAAAATACCAACCCTTAAACACACACACAGGGTGCTAAAAATGCAGAATTTGCATCAGTCCTTAAAAACTTTTCTATAGAACCAGAACTATGTTACTTCTTATACTGAAACCCAGGGGATTCCTTATTCACTAATGCTTTGATTTTCCTTGGGGGTGAAGGGGGTGTGGTCACAGAGTGAGAATATTTGGAGGAAGGGACAATTAGATCTGGCATCCTGGGCTTCTCATTGACCCCTTGAGGGTCTCATCAAGTACAGTTGCCACACCTTGGGCCCCAGAGATGTTGACATGGCCATCTTTAGCACCCATTCCTAGAAAAGGGGTACACAACCCTTTCTGAATTTACTATAATACAACTGAGTTCACTCTATATGTTTACCCGAGGCTCTGGGATAACAGAGAATCACAATATAAAGAAATACTAATAACTGCTCATTAGCTATATCCTTTCTTTCCTGTCTGTGGCTATTTCCTCCTCTCTACTTACAAGGGGAGGTTTTTGGAATACCGAGCAATCATTTGTTCACAGTCTTGAATGCAGGCTTATCTGATGAGGGGAGGAAAATAAATAAAGATTGCATCAGTTTGAACTTTCGAAATGAAATGCCAATAGAGTTCTGAGTCTCCTTTCACTGCCAATTCTCAAGGAAAACCTACAGTATAACTATTTTAAAAGACAACCAAAAACAACAAAACTTAAAAAAATGAATTATAGAAAAATCTTTGATACACTAAGACTTCCTATTGAAAAAGATTTCTCAGAACATATGTTATCTCATGTGGAGTTAGTAGTTGGTTATTAGTAGTTATGATGAATGTTGTCTTTCTTTTGTTCATTTTCCCAAATTTTCGTTTATCAGTGCTGTATTCATTGGGGATTAAAGACTTATGTGCTAGATAATATAACTTTAATTCATATGAGCGCATAAGGTCATGTATTTTTGGAGTGAGGTATAATGCATGCCACCTTCTGGTCATTATGAAGAAGCACCTAAAAGGAAGTTGGTAAATAGGATAATTGGAGAGAGCAACTCTAGCTTTGAACAGGGCTTTCTTCTTGAAGTCTCCCTTCAACCTGAGCATCAGAATTACCTGTGTGCCCATTAAATGCAGATCCCTGTACCCCAATCCTCATTTATACCATCAAAGTCTCTGGAAGTCTTCTAGAATTTTTATTACCTCCTTCCTTCTATTGGCTTTTGATTTTGTTTTTTCATCTTTTTCTACTCCCTTACATTGAGAGATAAGATTATTTATTTAAAAGCCTGCTTGTTTCTTGATGTGTGCCTATTTTACAATATACTTCCCTCTAGTACTGTTTTTGTTCTTCCTCTGTGTCTAATAGGTTTGGGTAGTTTGTGTCCTCCCATTTAATTTGTCTACAGGTATTTTTAAATTTCTTCTGTGATTTTTTTCATTAACCCAATAGTCAGTCTCCACATACTGGAAGTTTTTCCTGCTTTCTTTTTGTGGTTTATATCTAGCTTAATACCATTGTTATCAGAGAATATATTTGATCTGATTTTAATCTTCATAAATTTATTGATACTTTTTTTTTAAATGACACTGTGTGGTCTATCCTGGAGAATGACCCATGTGTTTTTGAGAAGTGTGTATATTTAGTTTTGGTAACTATCAAACTGGAACTATCAAGTTACCATTTTGTATATCTTGGGGAACAATTGTGAATTGTCCTAAGCCCATTCAATGTGATCTGCCTTACTTTTTCTTCGAATTACCCTCAGATGACCTCTCCTGGGTACAATTACTTTCTCAGCATACTTTAATAGAATGTAGGTATCTTTATAGTGTTGTACTTCTTTTCTATGAAAGGGCTTTAAATTAATGAAATGTTACTGTAAATGCATTAGGAAATACATTTACAGTTTTAATATTTGTGTTCCCCTAATGCATACCTAAATGGTTTCTGAAAGTGAAATGATGTAGGCAGCTGATTAAGTTTAAACATTACCTCAAAATGAAGCATAACATATTTATAGGGAAAGACTTTATTAGTGCTGAACAGGAAAATGGAAGGAACTGATGGAAATATTCACCAAGGAGTTGTACCTGAGATGCAGAATTTCTTATCTCTATAAAGAAAATTGTCATTAGGAAGATGGTAGAAGTAGGTTGTTACTTGCTAGTAATGAAATAAGACATGCAACACTTGAGGGTATATTCATAAAGTTGTGTTTATTGGTAGAGGGGAAAATAATCTCATTTATGTTTTACAGAAAAAAGACATTAATGTGCATGTTAAAGACAATAGATTCTGCTGTTTATTCTAATATTTTTAAGCATACATGCAGCATAGATCATTTATTTTTAATTTGCTAAATGCCATGAATGTGGACTCTTCATGGCTAAAACTTTGGTTTTATATATTTATAACTAAAATACAATATACTCATATAATTTAATCTATTCATATATTTATTGAGAGAGCTGCTCCTGAATATTGAGAGAGCTGCTCCTGAATATTTTGGGTATCTCAATTGGTTTGTTATAGAAAACATGGAAAAATTGACAGATAATAAAAAACAAAATTAAAAAACTCACAATGCTATTTGCAAATAACATGCACCAAAATTTGGGAAGCAATTTAATAATTTATATCAAAATAAACCTAACTTTTGTCTCAGAAAAGGTTTTACCTTGTGAAAACAGTTATAGGATGGGTGCTTAGGGTATTTATTGCCATGTTTCACTGAATTCTTTAGTGCTAAAGTTCTATGCTAAATGTGTCTGTTTCTTCATCTTAAAGACAAACATCATGCTACATGGTAGAAGCTGAAATTCAGAACTACATATACATGTAGCAGAAAGGCTAGGTTGAAGAAGGGAACAAAAATAAGTAGTCACATATTTCCCTCTGCCTCAATAATTTTAAGGAGATATATCAAAGGGAGTTACTAAGAAGTCTAAATGTTTCAGTTTAAGTGATGACTTCTATAAATGCTTATCACATATAACTTGACTTCTAGACTGGGTTGAGCTTTTCCAGTCTCATATATATGCTCATCATAAACAAAAAGAATGTAATTTGAATTAAAGAGGAAAATTCTTGTCTTCTTTCTACCCTTTTCATATAGTTATGAAGGTGCACATAAGAGATGACTTTTGAAAATTTTAAGGTCATAATCTTTTATTACTTTTGTAAAAGATAAATAAATTCCCCCCCTTGGAAATGCACTTTAACAAACTGGCCGCTGGATGTCATTGTTGTAACACACAGATGGAAGCAAATACATTTAAATTATTAAGAGATGGAATTTAGGAAAAAAAGGTGTAGCTGAGTGAAAGTTGAAATGAGAGCTTTAGATCTATAGCAACCCATATGATCAAAAAGTAAACTCAAATAAAAGGAACTTCCAATTACAATTGCAATCCAATTACAGTTCTTTTTCTATAGCACTAGGAGCTGGGAGTCATGCAGCTTTGTGCTGGGGATTCTTATTTGGGTTATTTTTGGTATATCATCCATCTTAAGAATTTGGGTTACAAACTTAAGTACTATCATTTTTACTTATATTCATTTTTAAGACCATCTTAGTTATTTTTCCATATTCTCCTTTCCCTATGCCTCTATGATTTTATGAACCTGCTTAAGATTACCCAGGAATGATTTTTGCACTGTTGGTATATTTGATGACTTAAATTTTCCAAAAATAACCTTTATAATACCTTGATCTAATAAAAAATGTGGTGTATTCCCTGGGAGCAAGGTCATAGTCATTTATCTTTTTTAACCATCCTAGACTACAGGTTGGATAAACACAAACCATCAGTGGGAGATATATGTGGCTGAAGGAAAAAATGTGGCACTTTCACTATCTACCAGCCTCCACCTCCTAGCTCACCAACAATAGTTCTTTCATTGACATTGATTACCTTTCAATGATAGAGATGTCATGTACCCTCTTGAGGTATGATGATATCTTCTGATTCCTCATTCCTCATTCAAATGGAACTTTTAAAGGGATGTCTCAGTCAGTATCCCACAATGTTTAAGAGCTATTTTACCTGGGATGAAGACAGTTTTAGGTTTTCTAGGTTCTAATATTGGATATACCACTTGGTATAATCTTGGTGGTTTACTTAATCTCTCTGGTCTTTGGTTTCACATTTGTAAAGGGGTTATAATTATTCTTATTTGGAATAAATATTTGTTGCGAGTATTAAGAGAGACAAGATATATGAAATGCAGGGTCTCCCTGGTGGCCTGGGGTTAAATCTCAGTGCTATTACCACTGTGGCCTGAGTTTGATCCCCAATCCCTGGCCAAGGAGCTAACCTATATATACACAGCAGACCTCTCCTGTATACTCTGCTGCTCCCCTTGCCAGTGTGTTTCAGATGATCCACCTGTTCTGCCCTCTGTTCTATCTCTGGTCAATCTTCTCACCCCAACCTATGGCCAACACCATAGTTCTACCAAAAAAAAAAAATGTATGACATGCTTAGCACAGTAGCTAGTATCTTTTAACTTTTAATAGAAGTAGTATGAATATTACCTGAAACATGCAGACTGAAGTTACAGTTTCAGCAGATTTGAGACAGAATTAAGGAGTAAGCATGGGACAGCTTCTTTCCCTCTCTGTGCTCAGAGAATATGCAGAGCAGGTGTATCAGGAATAATTGAAAACAGATTTTTCTTTTGGTAAATATTTAAAATAATTATCTTAATTATTAAGGTTATTTTTTGATTATTTGATGTAGATTTGAGTTTCAAAGGGTAACTATATTGTTGTTCATGACTTGTATGTCTTTATGATCTGTAGACAAGGTATTTTGACAAAATAAGGGAGGTGCTTTAAGTCAACAGCTTTACAAACCAATTTACATAAAGTAGTACATCATCTATCAGTCCCTGGAATATGCTAGGGACTCAAAAATTGTTGGTAGATGCATTTAAAGCAAGACATTTAGAAGTAAAGAAACAGCATATATAATTAATTACCTGATGTTCATTATAGCAATCCATATCTCTTCAGGGAAAATTGCTTATATTATTTCATTGTATTCTGTTGTGTAGGGAGTTGTGAAGAGGCACGGGATTCATAACCTATACTGTCTTATAGTGAAAGATCATACTGTTTTGAGTATGTGATTTTGATGGGCATAGATTATCAACAAAATGTTGGTATTCATCAGAGTTCATTGACTATAAAGTGAAAACATTATCTTGTGCTTGTTCAAATAATAGGTATTTACAAGCATATAATTATAAACACAGCTCTTGTCAAGGACCTGAAGGAAGAAATATATAACTTGTTTAGCAGTCATTGGGGTAAGATATAAAATGATTTTATTTTTCTTGAGCCATTGCTTTCAATTGTGTTCTTTCCAATCTCCTATCCTTTAATAACATCTTAGGCAGGTGCCATAAATTTCAGATCACTTAAAAGTATTAAAACTCATTCCAATACAGTTTAAATTTTATATACTCACACTGGTAGATCCTAAACTTTAGTGCATTGGAATCATCTGAGGGGTTTGTTAAAAAACAAATTTCTGGGCCCTACCTTCAGAATTTCTGATTCAGGATATCTGTGAAAGGAACTGAAAATAAGCTTCTATGTTATCATTTAATGCAATGGCTGCTGCTAGAGATCACCATTTGTGAACAACTACTGTGTATCTTCTCTTCTCCCTTCCTAAGATTTGAATGCCTAAGACTCAGTATGTCAAAGTGGAGAGGATTTGGACAGAAGAAGAATATTTTCCTTTCTTAACTGGCTATGCCTATTAAATATCTCTGATAGTTGCTGCTGTTTTTGCTACTGGTTATTGATGTTTTCTGACAATACACAAGCACTCAAATGTTTGGGGTGTTCCACACATGGACTGGTTCTTTGATAAGCGTTTGTCTACCTTTTACACAATTTCCTGATGTGTTAAATTCTTCTCTGGTTTGATCTCTTCCACTTTTACCTTTGTCGTTACCATTGGTTCTCTACTCCATTCTCTTCTTGCTGTGTGCCCCTCTAAGCCACTCTCTAAAAGGCTGCCAGAGTAGTCTTTTAAGACTTTAAATTGAATCATATTGGTCTGAATCTCTCATTATTTATCCTCCTCAGCCTCTGCTTTTTGCCTTTTAAGGGCTTCATAAAATCTTAACTTCTTCACATGACCCAAAAGTCACTGAATGATCAGACACTTTCCTCACCACCAATAACAGTTAACTATTAAGGCCTCTTATTCATAATACCTCCATCCCAAATCTCTTCTTTACTATAGACCACCCAGTGCTATTCTTCTGCCTGAACTTCCCTTTTCCAAACTTTCACATGACAATCATATTTCCTTCCTTTTGTTTTAGTATAAATGCCAATTTCATCACTGATCTTCCACTATCTTCTTTTTTCATTCTCCCATTTTGACTGAATGAGTGCTTAAATGAAGGAATGAAGGGAGGGTCATCTGGTCTGGTCTAGGAATATCTTCATTCAGGATTGGAAGGTCAAAAGCCAATGTTAAGGCAAGTCTTCAAAGAGAAGGTAATCAGCTTTTGGGGGAGAAGATTTCTTTCAATAGATTTATAGCTGTGCTAAAAAACAGAGACTTCAGTATTCTAAAATTACAGATTTTGCTCAACCAGTGGCACAAAAAATTTACTAAGAGTTCATAATATAGACTCATACTCTTGTATTAGTATAGACCATACTTTTGTATGGTAAGAGTAGATTAGAAATGCTCAAGAATTTTTCTGGAAATAAACTTGTGATGGAAACTGTGGGAAACATCAGTGGCTGTGGGAAACTGTGCCAGTCACAGTACAGATCTGATGCCTATAAAAAAGTGATGGAAGATGAAAAATTTGGTTGAGTAGTGTCTTAGAATGCAGGGCTAAGAAAATGGGCCATCTCACAATGTGAGCTTGCATCTTTTTGTGGTTTTGATTTGCATTTCCCTGACAATAAGTGATGATAAATATATTTTTTTTCATGTGCCTGGTTGTCATATGTATATCTTCTTTGGAGAAGTGTCTGTTTAGCTAGTCTGCCCATTTCTTTTTATTTATTTATTCATTTCTCTATTTATTTTTATTGATTAATTTTTTAATTTTCTTACATCATTGTGCACGTCTGTATAATATTTAATTTCTTCCTTAAGTTCTCCTGGTTTCTTTTTTATTTTTTTTTAAAGATTTATTTATTTATGCATACAAGCACTGGGGTACAGGCCAGAGGTGTGGGGGTGGTGAGAGGATTCACCAGACAGAGTGGGGAGCAGAACAGACAGATGGACTGAAATACACTGCTGAGGGGAGCAGCGGGCACAGCAGGAGAGGTCTGCTGCGTCATGTGGGGCCCCTCCCCAGCTGGCCGCAGGAACTCGTGCTGCAGTGGCTGCGTTTTGCTTCATAGTGCGTTGCTTAACCCACTGCGCCACCAGGGAGGCCCTCTCCTGGTTTCTTGATTGTGTTATTTGTTTTCTTTATGTTGAGTTGAGTTCTTTGAATAGCTTTGATATTAGCTCCTTGTCAGATGTACGGTGTGAAAATTTTCCTCTATTATTTCTTTAAAGACGTTCTCTGTTCCCTCCCTTCTCTCTTTACATCGCCTTTCCTCATGGAGTCAGATAATTCTTGAAGTGTTTTCTTCATTTCTTTCCTCTTCCACCTGGATCCTTGTGCATCCTCATCTTCAAGATCACTGATTCAATCTTCCTTTATATCTATTCTACTTCCATACCTTTCTCCAGCATTTTTCATCCCCTCTACTGAATTTTTATATCCCATAGCTCTGTTGTTTTCTTATTTAAATTTTGACTTTCAATCTTCTATTCATTAATTTTATTTCTCAGGAAATTGATTTGTTTTTATGAGTTTTCCCGTATAGCTTAGATCAGCTTTTCTGTGTTTTCTTTCATTTCTCTATCATGGCCATCCTGAGGTCTGTATTTAATAGGAAGAACAGATCTTCCATGTGTTTGTGACTGGTTTCTGGAAATTTCTTCTCCTTCTGTGATGCAGTTTTCCTCTGTTGTGCTTTTTCATTACCCATTATTTGGTTTCTTTTTCAGTAGAGCATGCTGTATGTTAGGGATAAATAATCTGTAGCTGGGTCTTAAGTACATGTGTAGGAGGTCTACTTTTTTGTAGACCCATGTATGGGGTCTACTTTCCTGGGTTCACCCTTGGACACCTTTCTAGGTTTTGTGGAAGCTGTTTGATGTCAGCAGGGTGTCTGGTCGGGTGGGTCTGTCCTCTTGCTTATTCAAGGGGTTTATTTGGGTTGTGTTGCTGTTAGTGGAGCTTCCACTGGGTGTGACCAGGGTTCACTCTTTAAATATATTGTGACTTATGTATCAATCTTATTTTTTCAAGTTTTTCTATTGTTATGTTACTATGAAAAATGATCTTGTGATCTTTCTTGTCAATGTCTTTCAGTGGTATATGTGCAAAAGTTTCTCTGTGCTAGTTAGAAGCAGAATTATTGGCATATATGGTATGTGCATATTTGACTTTCCCAAATAGTGCTGTGTCATAGAAAAGTTGCATCAACTTGCACTCATACCTGTAGTGAAAGAATATATTGCTTTTTGTAGCCAAAGTTTATGTAGAGTCAGCTTTAAAATAGTTTACCTTCTCAGAGAGATGATGATTGGAATCAGTCACTTCAAAATTAAATGTTTTAGAGTAGAAAACTGACAGCTTTAGTAAATCTTTCTGGTAAGTTGGTAAATTTAAAATAAAAGTATTTTAAGATTATAAGCTTTGGGAGTGATTAATTAAAGTTTAGAGGATATTACAGCCAAAATGTTTAGGAACTAAAATCCCCATTTCATGTTCAATACCAATTAATTCTTCTCTTCAATTTCTCATTTATCAGCCTACTTCTATTGCATTGACAGTGCTGCTACAATTTCTTACCTGGTGGTTATTTTAAATTCAAGGGAATAAATTCACCAAGCAGTACACTTACTAATGTGAAGTCCAGTCCATGCTTTTTATTAATCAGTTGCAGTGTTAAGACCATGATTATTGAATTGGGATACAGGAGTTTGTATCTGGGAAAAGAATAACAGAATTTTTAAAAAAGTACTTTTACTAAGAAGTCATGCTCTATTTTCTTTGTAAGAATACTTTGTGCTTTAAAATTAAGTGTCACCATTTAGATTATGGTGTAATCAGATTAATTTAGGAAAAATTTTTATCAAAGTTTTGTTCATATTTTGAGACTAATGGACATATTGACATGAACTGCATTAAAAACCACCTTGAATATACATTTTTAACTTTAATATATGCCTGTGAAAATATTTTTATTGCATCTTGTCATCTATTTAGTTCTTCACCCTATAAATTCATAGTCATTGGCTAATAAAAAATATTTTTTGGGCCTTCCTGGTGGCACAGCAGGTTAAGCACTGCACTATGAAGCATCTGTTGCACAGCAGCTCAAGTTAGATCCCCCACCTAGGAGGGGACCCACATGGCGCAGCAGACCTCTCCTGCCTCGCCCGCTGCTCCCCTCAGCAGTGTATTTCAGTAGATCTGCCTGTTCTGCTCCCCACTCTGTCTTTGGTGAATCCTCTCACCTCTGGCAACTCTGGCCTGTACCCCAGTGCTTGTATGCATAAATAAATAAATCTTAAAAAATGATTTTCTCCATTACTTCTTATCTGATTGGGTTGATATATTAATTTGGGTTATATATAGATAGCTACATAAATACATACTATGTAAGTATATATTATATAAATATTATACACACACACATAGATATATATATTTGGAGAGAGAGAGGTGTGAAAGAACATGAGACAGACAGATGAGCAAAGGAGGGAGGGAAAGAATGAGGGGGGATTTGATGAAGAGAGCCAGAGTGGACAATGGTAATGAATTGCTGACTTTACCAGATGTTTCTAATCACAAGGTTAAAGCTAGTAAGATTCCTCTAGTCTGTGTCTATGACTTTGTTTTTCCCTGGAGAAGAGGAAGAAGTCAGGATTATTTCTTACCATATCTTAGCCCAAGTTCCCTAGAATAAAGAATTGGAGGCAAAATTACCTGCTCACACTTTATTGGGGCCTGTAATGCCAAGGCAACAAGAATAAAGGAAAATGAGGGAGGGGAGGAAGCAGAACAAATACAAGGTAAATGGTACTGAAGTGATTACATCCTTATAGGTAATACAATCAGTTCCTTAGTCACAGTACATTTCAAAAGAGATCATGTGAAATCACGTTGTCTTAAAAAGTTCCCTGGAACTGAAGGAGAGGAAGGGAAATAAATTTATCTGATATTTTCTTGTCATCTCCTGTTTCTCATGAGTTAATGTATTTCATCCATGGCATATCACTTTAATATATATTCTTTTAGCATTTAATATGTATTAAAATGTATAATATAGAATTGTTAACTGTAGTGACTATGCCACTTATGAGTTGTTTATTTTACAACTGGAAGTTTGTACCTTGTGACCCTTTTAACCTATTTCACCTACCCTTCATATTCAATCTCTAGCAGCCACCAGTCTATTTTCTGTCTTACTGAGCTCAGTTTTTGTTTGCTTGCTGAGTTACTTCACTTAGCAAGTCACAAATAGCAATATTTCATTATTTTTAAAGGGAGAATAATATCTCATTATATATCGCACTTTCTTTGTCCATCAATCCATTGATGCACACTTAGGTTGTTTTTATATGTTGGATGTGGTAAATAATGCTACAATTAAAATGAATATATGACTACACATATTTTTTCAAGTTAGTGTTTTTATTTAGATAAATCCAGAAATGGAATTGTTCGATCACATAGTAGTTCTGTTTCTTAAAATTTTTTCCATAATGTTTTTCATCATGACTATACCAATTTATTTATATATTGAATTATCAACAGTATACAATAGTTTCATTTTCAAATAAAATTTGTCATGTTCTAGCAGGTGTGACATATCTACATTTTACTGATAACTAGTGATATTTATGATGTTTAGCATCATTTTATATATTAGTTGAAAATTTATATATCTTGCCCCTTCCTGGTGGCACAAGTGGTTAAGGTCTAGCACTGTGAAACTATCCACAGCCACTGGAGCATGAGTCCAATCCCTGGACAGGGAGGTGGCCCACATGAAATGGCAGACCTCTACTGTCTTGCCTGCTGCTCCCCTCAGCAGTGTATTTCAGTCCATCTGCCTGTTCTGCTCCCCACTTATTCAGGTGATTCTTCTCACCTTGCCCCTATACCTCAGTTCTTGTATTCATAAATAAATAAATCTTTTTTATAAAAGAACATTTATGCTTTCTTTTGAAAAGTGCCTATTCAGATCCTCTGCCCACTTTTGAAGTATATTTATTTATTTTTGTCCTATTGGGTTATATGAGTTTAAAATATATTTTGGATGTATACTCTTTTGAGATGTTATTTTAATAATGCAAATTATTTTAAAAAGTAGAAAATATGTAACTATATTCTCCTGTTTGGTGGTTTAGAAACTTGAAAAAGAAGAACAGAACTGGAGGTATCATACTTTTGATTTTAATGTTACAAGAGTATATTGCAAAGCAATAGTAATCAAAACAGTATGGTACTGCTATAAAACAGACTTATATATCAATGGCACAGTCAAGAAGATACAGAAATTAGGAAAAAATTTGTGACAATGAATCCAAGAATATATGCTGGAGAAATTATATACTCTGCAATAAATCTATACATTCACACATTCACACTTGAACTCTTATCTTTCCTCATACACAAAAACCAACCAAAAATAGATCACAAATTTTAGTGTAAAATCCGTAACTTTAAAGTTCTTAGAAAATATTATAGTGGTTAAACATCTTGATATTGGTTTTGGACATTTTTTTTTTTTTTTTTGCTTTTGACAAAAAAGCAAAGGTTAAAAAAAGCAAACAAACAAAAAAAAATAAAAAAAAGCAAACAAAAAAAAGTGCTACACAAAGCAAGAAGTTCTGTATAACAAGAGAAATGATCAGAAAAATGAAAAGATAACTATTGAAATGGGAAAAAATTTTGCTAACTTCATATATAATAATGAGTTTATAGTCAAATTATATCCAATATATCCTACATAAGGAATTCATATAAATCAATAGCAAAAATTCCCCAAAGAATATAATTAATAAATGGGCAAAGTATCTGAATAGACATTTTTCCAAAGATGATATGTAAATTGCTAACATATGCACAAAGTTGTGCTCAACATAACCAGTCATCAGGGAGATGCAATGAAATGTAACTTCTTACTTGTCAGAATGGCTGTTATCACAAACAAAAAAACCAAACCCCAGATTAGAATAGTGACTGCTGACAGGATGTGGAGAAAAGGAACACAAGTACAGTATTGATGGGAATGTGAACTAGAAGGCATTATAGAAAAATAATAGGGAGTTTCTTCCAGAAATTAACAGTGTAATTATCATATGACCCAACATTATACTTTTGTGTATGTATCCAAAAGAAATGATATCACTATTCTGAAGAGGCATCTGTACTCCCTTATTTATTGCAGCATTATTCAAATTAATCACAAACAACCAAGGTCAACATGAGTTGGAAAGTAGATATGGTATATATAAGCAATTCAATACCATTCAGCCTTACAAAAGAGTAATTACAAAAGAGATATTTGTGATAACATGGATGGAACTTGAGGTTATTATGCTACTTGAAAAAAGAGAAAAACAAATACTATTTATTATCATTATATGTGGAATCTTTAAAAATATCAAAATCATAGAGAGAATATAGTGGTTGTTGCTAGACATTGGGAAATTAAGAACTGTTAAAAGAATGCAAACTTTCAGCTGTACAGTGAAGAAGGCCTGAGAATATAGTATACCATAATGATTATAGTTGATAATATTGCATTGTGTGGTTGAAAGGGGAAAATAAGTTGTTTCATTAAAAAAAGGTGAATATATGTGAGATGATGGATGTGTTTGTCAGCTCAATAGTGATCATTCTTTCACAATATATATCAAGCCATTACTTTGTACACTTAAAGTATATGACAATTTTGTTTACCAATTTTGCTTCTATAAAGCTGGAGATATTATCATTTAAAATACAGAAAACTCTTTCTTGAAAATGTGTGGTTGACACTTGATGTTTTTAAATAATTATTCCTTTATGACTAAATTGGAATGGAATTAAACTTTTTAAAAGGATGATTAGAGCACAGAATTTGTGAAAACGGACTTGCATATCTGTATACAAAATTACAATGAAATGTAAACTCATATCAGTTAGGATGGCTATTATAAAAAACAAAACAACAAGCAAAAAACCCAAATAGAATAACAAATATTGATAAGGATATAGAGAATAGGGAACACAATTTCAGTGTTGTTGGGAATGTAAAAAAATTCTTATTTGTCTGCTTGTTCCCAAAGTTCATTCTAATATCAGTCCCTTTCAAAAGTTTTCTGTCTCCAGTGTCTGATTTTACACAACTTGCAGTGACACTTCTTTCCTCTGGCAGCTGTTTTACTCTGCTCTAGTGCTCTCTTCATCTTTTATCCTTTCTCCCTCTTTTCAGATCACATCTAACCACACACAGAGCAGCTTAGAAACCAACAGAGTGGCAAAACAGAGCAGCTGTCAGGGGAACAGAGCATGACATTTGGGAGATGAAGAAGGAAACTAAGAAAAAAACTCACCCAAATGATGTTCTTCTACATGCTAAAACATTTGACATACAGATATTTAGATGTGCAATTAATTCATAAGAATGATAATCTATCTCACATAACAGGTTGGACTTGACCTCTGATAGTCTCCTTTACTCACTTTCTTAAGACATTAGTGAAGAAAAGAACCCAGGTTTTGTTTAAGAAAGGGCATATTACCAAAGTGAGCCATGGAGACTATACATAGTCAGAACATTTTGTAATTATCCATTTTATCAAATTTATAGGTGATGGGGAAGGGTTATAAGTCGGTCCTTTTAAACTCTTGCTATTAAGTCATTAAATGCTTTCCATTTCTGTGTCATTTAATTGTGTCCTATGAGATTCACATTCCTTAAGATATTTTAAAGCTTCAGCAAGCTCATTTTGTCTCTTTTCTCCTGTGCACACTTAACAACAGTTGCATTTACTTGTTGGCATTTCAGTCAGAATCCCTTGATGTAACTTAAATTGCCTTCCTTCAGTTTTCTTGCATCTGTGTAGTCATGTTTGCTTTAGTCAAAGCCATGCCCCTTTGTGAGTTCCTCTTGTCAGTTGCTTTTGTATTCATTTTTATGTATTAGTGACATTTCTGGCAATTCTATGGAGTATAATAGTGTAATTAATTATCAAAATGGAAGGGACCAGGGTCCATTATGCTCAGTTTACAGATGATGAATCTCAGAGAGGATAAATGTCAGGACCAAATTCTTACAGCTGGCTATGGTATGGTGGTGGGGTAGTTAAGTAAGGGGAGAACATATTTCATTATTTTACTGGCCTTTATCATTTTGAAAGACAATATTGTTCTTCCATCTGAAATGTATTGCTTTGTGGTGCATTATACTCTGTACATTTGGTGCAAAAGCCCTGTACATTTGTTTGTTTTTTTTTTCAGTTGATAAAATAACTCTCCAAGAAAAATTTGTTAAAATGGAGTTGGCTATTAATATTAATTAATAATGGACAGAAACTTCAAACTAAAGAATCAAAAGACCCAACATTTTGTTCCTTTTTTTCTTGTTTGTTTCTGAGTTAGGTGTAAGGGAGCTAAAATGTATTTTTATGTAATTCTCTTTATTTTTTTATCCAATACTATAAGTGTTGATGTTCTACTATGTACCAAAAAGTATGCTGGCTTCTTTTAAGATAGAAAGATAATTTAGTCTTTTCTGTAAGAGGTCACTGTCAACTGGGTTGAGATGGATGTGCATATATCCAAAATTACAGTAGAGTATGACCAATAATGTAATAGAGGCAGATCCAAAATCCCATGAACACATGGAATAAGAAAGATTAACTACTAGGAAAGCTTTATTGAGATGCCATTTGAATTGTATCTTGAAAAATAAGCAGACATTTTTCATGTATAATGGATAGGTATAAATGAACAGTATGCCCAAAATCAAAATATTTTGAGAAAGAGTAAAATGTTTAAGCATGTAAACAGCATAAGATGTAAGCTGAAGAATAAAAGGCGGTAAAACTGCAAAATAGATTAGCATTAGATCATGAAGTGCCTGGTATATACTTAAAAAGAGGTTACTCCTTACTTAAGCTACACAAAAGCAAGGACTTTGATTGTCTTATTTACATCATATCCATAGTGAGGCGTGCTCTTGACATACTCAAACAGGGATATGTCATTATTATAATGAAAAGGGCTTACAAAGTTGTTTGATTAGTTAAGGAAAATGTTGAAGAAGCTTTCAGAATAGCCCATTGCAAGAGATTGGAATTCTGAACTGAAGGATTAATAAAGAAAATTAGAAATATTTGAAAGCTAAAGTGGACAGGATTTGATGCCTGATTGGATAAGGGTGATGCTAAAGGGGAGGGATCAAAGAGGACTCAAAGGTTTCTTTGAAGAAATTTAGATGAATGGTGATGTCAGTGAAGCAGCTTAGGAGGAGGAGAACTTGAGGGAAAGGAATAAGAATCCAACTGACAATGTCTGGTACAATTGAAAATGCCAATTTAGAGTTGGAACGAAAAATAGTAACATGGATTTGGAAGTCACATACAAAGTAAAAAATATATGATAGTTGAACACATATAAGTGGTGGGTAAATTTACTTATGGAAAGAATGTAAAAAGAGATTCTATGATAAAATGCTGGGAGATCATCATAATGTATAGGAGGATAAACCTTAGTATGAAAAAGTGTCATAAACGTCACCTGCTTTAAAAGTCTTATTTATTCGTCCAACAAATATTTAAGCTAAAGAATCAAATATTGTTTGAAGCATCTTGAATAAATTCCGGATGCTTTGTTAAGCAGGAGAAATAGAAATATGAAAAACACATTGCTTCTTCACTCAGAGAGCTCATAATCTAATGAGAGACAGGTAAAAGAAATGGATAGAATTCTGTGTGGTAGGGGCTGCTGAGGTGCTATGATAGAGGTGGGCTAATGGAGAACTGGAAAAGAGCATCCAACATAAAATCTAAGGCTGAAGTTGATGCAGGGTGGGGGTATGGTAAGGGTCAGGACAAGCAGTTTCCTATAAAGTGATGAGAGCTGAACTGAGTGTTGGAGGGTTATTGGTGTTATCCATGTGGTGTGTATTTGTGTGGGGTGTGTGTGTGTGTAAATGTAGACGTTACAGAGTGATTCTGGGACACTTCTTATCCATCCTTTATTCAAGACCAAATTCTACTGGTGTTTGGGCAAAGGAGAGGAAGAAGAGTAGATGTCTCTTTCCTAATTGCCTGTGGTTTTGGTCTCTTCCTGCTGCTAATTTTAGTTCCCTACCTAATATCAGTCAGAGAGCACTTCTGTGTGGCGGCCTCAGAATGTCTCCTCTCTCATAGGTGTATACAATATGCATTTTAAAAAAGTCCCATTGGTTATCTTCACTACCTAGAACTCTCCATAAGGGGCCTCCTTATCAACTGCTGTGGGGATTCATGGCAGTGTGTAAGGCAAGCTAAAGGGTATCAGACATGAATTTTGCTCCCAAGCAACTAATAGTCATACATTTTCATGTGATTCATTGCATTATACCTTTATTATGTGAAACTGCTAATCCTATTTCATAATGTAAAAAATATTTGATATGATGTGCAGGTGTAGCTTACTATTCACTACATCTGCTAAAGAGATGGAAAATTTTGAGTTTAAAATTACTAAACACTTTCAGACTTTCATAAGCAAACAAATGTTTCTGCAGTATAAATGTGTACTCTCTAAAGTAAAAACCAGTAAAACTTTTGGAAAAAAAATAAACAAATAAGGAACCAAACAATGATTCAGTTTTGTATTAGTTTCATCATATTTTTAAAATATTTTCATGCAGAAACAAAAACTATAGTTTTAGGTAAAGTGATGCCAGCTCATATCATGAAGTGTTTGAAGTTTGAAACATTTTCTTATAGGAAAATATGCAGTGAAAACAATACACATTCCTATTTTCATAGAGTATGCAAACACCAGAAATAAAAACTCAGTGAAAAACTGATAAAACTCATTGTTTGGTTAGGTGGAAGAGGTAAGCTTTGACATTACTTATTGTTGAATATCTGATGGACTGTGTCAGATTGCCTTGGTTTTAGGCTCAGATTTGCACTATAGTAATGGATTGATCTTAGCTGAGTACCTTAGTTCTTTTGAGGCCTTGATTTTCTATATTTTAAAATGAGAAGAGCAACAGGATGTATTTCATAGAATCATTATAGGGACTAAGTGAGAAAACTCATGTAGAGTGTTAACATAGAACCTGGTACATAGTAAACACTCAAAGTTAAATTTAACTAATATAGCCTGAACTAGTTTATCACAGTGTAATCAGGGGTTAGATGTTGATCCTAAGAAAAAGAATGAGCTCTCTTGAAGTTTTTTTTTTAAATCTACAAAAATCATCAAATTGGTTCCAATGAGGTTGAGCAATTGAGTTCCTAATGCTCTTCTAGCATGAAAACAATGGTGATACAGCTTTTTCAATATTTTGGAGGAATGGACACTGAACAAAAGGAAAATAGTTGAACAGTAAGATGAAGATACAAGTCTGCACTGATTTTGAACTAATGATATGAGATAATGATTATAGGAAAATTTAGAGTGGCAACTGGGTACTGTATTTTACAGTTTTGTCAGGACACACTCATTACTACTTGTTAAATAGTTGATTTATGTTGCCTTTCTAGTGGCAACTATGAATATGAATTTATTTGTACATTTATCTTTACATTTCCTTATTTTTTATATAACATTATTACTAAAATAATCTTACACTGAGAACTATTAGTTGAGTTAAAGAGGAAAAAAGCTTAGGGAGATTATAATTCAACACATTTAAGGTTGTATGACCAATGTTATCCTATGTGTTAATCTTCAGCAAGGTGAACTTGATGGAGTTTATAAGTTTAAAGGTGAAATCTGAGGTTTAAACAGCTAATTACAAAAAAGAGTGGTAATATTGTAAAAGGGGAAGTAGAAGGAGATACTGGGATGTGGGATAGAGGCCTTTAATCTTGACTAAGGAGTCAAGAAGAACTAGAGGAAGTATGTGTTTGAGGTGAGCTCAAAGAATAAGTAGATGTTAACAAGGTAATTTGGAAGAAAGAGAGTTAAGGAAGGTGTAAGTTTTCTAGGCCGAGGGAAAAAAAACACATGCAATGGTCTGACAACAAAAGAAGGGATATAATGTCAAATAGTGAAAATTGTGACTATTATTAGCTTAGAGTCACAAAATAAATTTATGATGAAGCCACATCACTTGAAGGGAAGAAGAGAAATTAAAGTATGGTAAGCCCAAGTGAATATAATATTTTATATTCCAAGAGAAACTTGCATGATCTAATATTTTGATTTTTCATTTCATTACATCACCAAGAGAAGAGGCTATCTTTCGGTGACAGAATATGCTACTACTTGGTAAATGAGTGTACCCCAAATATTGATATTTTTCACATTTTAAAGAATGCTAAGAAAGATAATTACTGTACAAATGAGAGCAAGATTTATTGCTCATTTTAGGCTGTTACTAAAGAGCTATAACTATTTGGTTTAGTTGAAATGTAATTCTTAGAAAATAATGGAAGCTTGACTCTCATTTGTATATATATATGTATATATATATATTTTCTTAAAAGTTTTTAGACAGGAAACGAAAAGGGAGGGCTTGAAATACATACACTTAATGTATTAACTACCTTGCATGGAACAAAATTCATTAGATTAACATGAAAATAATATATTTGTTGCTGGAATAGGATTCCCTTATTGATGTTAAGCAAATAACACCAGAACTCAAATATTGTGTGTATTTTTTTAAGGTAAAGGAGAAATCTATAGAGGAGGGTTATATAAAAACCCTCTGGATTGTTGGCATGTATTTGAACAAATTGGATGCTCACTAAATGTTTGAGGAAAGACCAATAAATTAAAAGAAAACATCTTTGAGGTATTAGAATTGAGTGGTATTTTTAAACCCTGGGCATACTTGAAACATAGTATTTGCTCTAACATCTTAAAAAGTGACAACAAATATTGCTTTAATGAGCTTCAGTAAAGTGCATCAGAATATATACTGTAGCAACTATATAGGGTCTTCTAATTGAAAGATATTACAGGACAATAAAGATAACACAAAACAGCAAAAGGATAAAGATAGCACAGGTGAACACCCTGGACATTTGAGATATCCAGGTGTAGCTTTCATGGTCCTCTTTTACTTGCATAGGACATGTTTAATCTCTGGATCACAGTTCATTTGGAGCTACAACATGAGCTTGATAAGGAATATTTTATATGTCATTTGTCACATAACCAAATGAGGTTGGTTAACCAGGTTGTGTATAACATTGCTCTGTAAATATGTGATAAACAATGTAGACAAGCTGATATAGGGAGATTCCAGGAGACTTTCCTATTTTAAAGAGCACACTAAAATTTACCAACTCTAGTTTTCATCGTTATGTTGGTCTCTCCTATTAGAGTCATGTTCCAGGAGTTTCTGGAGATCAGCATATGACTTTCATAAATCAGTAGCAAGGTAACACTGTCTTTACACATACACAAAAAAGGGGAGGGATAAAATATATCAAGGTTTGTCCAGCCAGGTCCTATCAAGTAAAAAAAAAAAATCCATTTGTTTGTATTTTTTATGTTTCATTTGCTGGTTAATTTCAATTCCAGTTTTAAGTTTAACTCTAGAACAGAATAAAGAGCTCTTTAATTAAGATCTGGCAAGTTAATGCCAATAGAGAAATCTGAAATCTTTCACACATTGGAACTTAAGGCAGAAGTTCAATCTCATTTTGTTCTATATAGGTACTACAGAGATGGAGTAAAGAGAAGTCCCCAGGCATCTGGTTAGATAGCAGAAATAGGACAGAGCAATTTTTCTTTATAGCTCTCAGTTTGATATGCAGAAGACTTCATGATTTCAAAGCCAAACTGACAAAAAAATACCTGATCTCCAGTCATGGCTTTACCAATTATACATGTGTTTCTCCTTGGGCAAGTTACTTGATCCATCTGAATTAGAGTTTTCTTATACATAAAGTGGGGACAATTTTACAAACCATGTAGGGATATTGCAAGAATTAAATGAGTCAATATACAAAAAAATGTGTACTGAAACATATGGAGGCCTTAATTATGATTCCAAAATGTCTTTTTCAGAGGCATGGGGATTAATTAATATTTGTTCCTGTACTAATCTAATAAATGAAAACTCTGAGCAGTCAATCCTCTGAAAAGTATATCATTCAGTGGCTGGTCAACCACTCCTTTGAACATAGGGGTCCCTTCATACTTTTCTCTTGAAACACACTATTTGCTCTAACATCTTAGAAAGTGACAACAAGTATTGCTTAAATGGTCTTCAGTAAAGTGCTATCTTTGGTAAAGGACTATAGAATTCTAATATGTTACACATATTCTTGTGTAATACATTATTCTTTAGCTTCATGTCTAAGACCAATTGTATTAATCTCTTAATACTCTTGTGAAAAAAAAATCTCCATTTACTTAGTGACTTAAACACACAAATGAATTGTCTTATATTTTTAGAGATCAGAATCTGATATTGCTTACATGGACTAAATTCAAGGGGTTGCACGACTGTTTCCTTCTGAATGTTCTATAGGAGGAATCCCTTTCTTTGTCTTTTTTCAGCTTTCAGTGGCTACCCATATTTTATGACTTGTGGCACTGTTTTCCACATTCAACGCGCATTGTCACCACTCCAGTCGCTACTTGAATCATTTTGTCTCTCTCCACTGACTCTTAGTTTGTTTCAGAAGGAAGTTTGTGATTGAGACCAACCATTAATTAAGAAAATTTCCCTATTTCAGTCTCCTTTACTCATTCATATCTGCAAAATGCTTTTTGTCATATGAGATAAAAATTACAGATATCAGAGATTAAAATGTTGGGTACCATTATTTAGTATACCACACATACATTATATTATTTTATTCTCATATAATGGGGTGAGACAAGATTTCTCCATTTTAGTATGTCCATTTGTAACTAAAGAGGTTTTAGTGGCTCAACAATACTAGTATATGTATAGTATAGTTTTCCTTTTTGTAAATTCAGAAATACCTGAGTAAAACATTTGATTAATAATGATGTTACTTTTCACAATACTTTAAGTTTACAAAAGAGCTGAAAACACTCTCATTTGGTTCTTAAAGTGATCTTATGAATTAGATTGTATTTGTAAGTTTTAATTTACATATTCAGTATTTTTATTGAGTCTCTACAATACACCAGACCTTGTTCAAATGATGGGAATACCACACTGACCTGAGAAATCATGGTCCTTATCTTGCATAGGAAGATGGACAAAAAGCACAAATAAATTAAGTAATTTCAAATTATATTGCAAATTGCAAAATGCCACAAGGTAACAAATGGGAAATGAACCTCAGAGTGATAAAGTTATTCTAGTGATATCATATAATGATAAGTTGAAGAGCCAGGTATTGAGCTTGTCTTTTTAAAAACTTTTATTTCATGATCTTAGATTTTTGCATATACAAGGTATACCTTGCTTACATAGCAACTTCTTTTTTTTTTCATTGCCTAATTTGTCCTGAAACATAATAGGGTTTGTTAAAGGGAAACCATTGTTCTCATGGCTCATGATTCAGACAATTTATGTTAATAAGCATCATTGTAGTTGGTTCCCTTTTGATAACAGTGAGCAGCTAGTACATCTTGCTGTTCTTTAAAGTCCTGAGTAGACTTGGTTAGCCTCAAGTGAGTCCTTATTTTTATTCTTAGAATTATGCTTCAATAGTGTCTACTTGTCAAGAAGAAGATCCACAGCTAAATTACTGACATAATGCTCATGTAAGCAAATTTGTATGAATTGTGCTTTCCAAATGATTTATTGCAGTTTTATAGCTTCTGTTATGACATGTTTTATCCACATTTAAAACTTTGTTTAAAAGAATAGCAAGCTGGAATGCAGCTGTGGTAGGAGCTACAGATCATTTGGCTTAGAAGTCAATGTTTAATAAATTCTCCAATATGCATTCACCTTTTTTTTTTTTTAAACAGATCTTAAAATGAGCACTAGGTGACTTGTTTGTACTTGGGAATGGTACTGTTTTTGGTGTTAGCTGCTTCTGTTTAGATGAGACTGAATATAGTTAAATATATCAAGTGGTCTCTCTATATAGTGTTGAGTATGTGGCCAATATTAACTATTTTCAGAACTTTGTTTTTTCACATTTTGATTTGCTAAGAGGTGCTCCTTTTCTGGGGTTTTCTTTCTAAGCTGGTTTGTTTTAAAATGCAAGCTCATTAAATATATGTTGAAAACAGGCAGATATGGTAGTAAGATAAATTACCTTAGAGAAGTTAAAAAAGATAGCTGCTTATGTACTGTGACAGCAGGCTCCAGGTTAAGTCCCCAGTCTTCTCAAATATTTTTTCTCATGTTCATTGAAACTAAAAATTATTTAACAAGTTCTGAGGTTTTATTTCACACAGAGAAGAGCTATATCAGATGGAAATCCTTTAGCTTAAAAAAAAGTTCCTTTACTAGTCATGTATTAAATAACAAGACATTCTTTTTCTTATGTCAAGAAGTTGGGTCATGATTTGGCCTTGGTTTGGTAGCTTGAAATTGTTACCTTCTGAATCAGTGTCTCTGTGATGGCAAGATGGCTATAATAGCTACAACCCTCATGTCAAAAGCAAAAAACTCCATCCATGTCTTCCTCAGATGCCGGAGGGAATATTCACCAAAGGCTTTTTCTTCACCATCAGCCTTCCTCCTGTATCTCATGGTTCAGAACTTGTCATTCTGCTTTTGATTAAGGGCTAGGTCTGTGATTAAGAGGTGTCTTAGTAACTGAACAGATGCTTGATTTTAATAACAAGAGGGGAGAGGGAGATGCTTTTGGGGTAGCAACAAACTGCATGCCACAGAAATGTGTGTATACACATATCTTATAAAAATAATATATAATTTTTATTTTTATAGACAAACATATACCACACATACATATAGTCTATAGTTGGTTAACAAATGTAAAAAAGTGAAACCATAATGAAATCTAAGGGCAGGTATAATCTCTAACTTAGCATAAAGTGCATTTGTAATCATGTATATATATATAGGTGTGGTGGCAAAAGTGACTGACAACAGGAAACAAAAAAGGAAATAAGAAAAATTTAAAACAAGATTAAAAAGAAACCTTTATGATTTTGTTGAAGATAGTAGGAGACGAGCAGTAAATGTGGGGCACATGAATTCTGTTATGATGCTGGAATAAGGAGGAGCCCATTTCTTGATCCTTGATCACAACATTTGCATCATATTCTATGTAAATGCTACACCCTGGAATTGTGCAGTGAACAACCTCCATGGCTGTGTTCTGAGTCTCTGCATAAAGGACAGGTCTTTAAAAATTGATTCAGAACTAAATTTGCCCTTCTCAGGTGATGTCAAAACAGAATCTAAATCATTTAATATATTTTTTTCAAAAATGAAGGTAAGCATTCAAAATACGAATGGAATGTGCTTTTTATAAAGCCTATTTTTTATTATAGTAACATTGTTTCACACCCTGTATATTATTCAGAAATATAGGCTCCCACCTCTTCAAATGTATGCTACCCCATGATACTCACCACCAAGACACCCATAGTCTTCCACCATAGTCCACTGGGGCCTCTCCTGAATGTGCTTTGTCTTAAAATATGACTTTGTTCTGTGAAAAAACTACATGGATTATGGCCTCAGAACTTTTCTCTCATATTGTATCTGTTTCCTAAGTCTTCTAAGCATTTCCTTTCCAGGTAGATGGTAAACTTTTTGGGAACAGTTGATATATTTTCTGCTTCATTTGTATCTTCCACATTACTGAGCACAGCGTTACTTGCCTACTTAATCATTTTCTTTTGAATTTATTAGCTCTTTATACCAAGATACTAAGAAAGAATGATTAACTTCTTTATTTTTGGATTATTGAGATGATTAATAGCATTGATTTTGCCTGAGTAAATTTTCAGAAGTAAAAACAAACAATAAAACTCCCTTGGAAAACCTTTATATATTAAGTCATTGTAGACATAATGGGAAAATTTAACAGATAAATTAGATTTCTCTAGTGGTTAGCATTCTTCTTAAGAAAAAGTCACATTTGAAAGATCAACTAAACATTTTAGACTCATGGGATACTATTTTTTGAATTATTAAATGTTACTTATTCCTCAAATCTTCTAGTTCCTTTCAAGGAGTGGTTTGTACAATTTGCCTCAATATCTCTTCTATCTTCTCCCCCCTAAAAAAAAAAAAAGGGCAATAGTGATTAAATGATTATAATACAGTATTAAAGTAAGAAGGTCAATGAATAGAGGGATTCAAAAATTTATTGCATTCTGATTTTGTTAAAGAGGTTTAAAAGTAATAGTAAGGCGTTTATTTTCCTTGCGAATAATTAGAATAGGCAATAAACTATTAAGAAGCATGATTGAAATAGACAATATATAAAAATTAAAGAGTGCTCAAAGTTTACTGAATACTCTGTGTAGACAAGCTGAATCATCAACATTTTTGCCAAGTGTCAGGAGGATAGAGGAAGCATATGGAAAAAAAACTTTTATTTTATGTTTCTATGCATTAGGGGAAAATTTAGAAGCATTGTTTTCCTAACAGAGCTGAAAATGAATATGGACCAATACAACCTAAAGTTCATTCTTCATTGTTACTTGGGGAAGAATTCTTAGTAGATTCAGATTTTTTTAGTACTTCCACAATACATCTGACAGCATCTCAGACCTGCCAAAATAAAATACGTATATCACATTTACTTGAATTAACGTCAGTAGCCACAGGAATTATAAAACAAGTCCCAATGAATGATCTGGAAACCTTTTCAAGAAGATACAGAACTTTTTAGAAGTCTGCAAAGCTTTTAGTCAGCATCTGTAATGTCAGGAAAATGCCAGAATATTTCAAATATGACAATATCTGCAGTATCCCTAAGAAGTAATTTGAAAACAGAATCTTCAGGGCATTTTCTTGTTCTCTGTACTAACAACATCTTTGCCAGAGGCCACTGGATTGCAGTACCACAGTGAGCTCTTATAAAAGGCCATTAGTCTTTAGGATAAAATGAAGGAAATTGATCTGCTCCACGTCTGCTTTATAAAAATTAATCAGATTCTGTATCAGAATTTCTCCCAGAGTGTTGCATAAGTTGTTACTATATTGGTTGAATCTTTTTATTTATCCACTTACCAGTATTTTATTTAGGATATTGAATTCCATATTCCTCTGAATTTGTACTAGAGCAGTGACCACTGTCTAGCTAGCCACTCTGTAAGGGCTGAGAAGTCACTATACAGAGACTCTGCTTTTATGAATTGGCCTTCCACATAGGTTTGATGTGAACAAGACCCTGTGGCTATATAAGTGATCAAACAGCTGCAGATTGATAGCTTCTTTTTGTTTCTTGTTTTTCCATGTTTTACTTTCAGTGTTCTACTAGCTTCCAAATGAATTGGATAGTTTTTCATATTTTTTGAAGCTCAGAATTGTTGCCCTGACATGGGGATTATGTCTCTTAATAGTTGTGAAGAATTCAGTAGGCATATGTTCTAAAATAATAACTTTTTTAAAAAAGTAATTTATCTGATGGTACACCAGAGAATTGGTGGTGGGACTTTTATAGGGACACATCTGACAGGAGACAACAAACATTGTACAAAAATGAATAATGATGTAAATTATATATAAATAAGTAACTTTAAAAATGTTTCAAAAAAGTAACTTATAATAACTGATTTTTTCAGGCTTTTTTACTCCTGAGTCATATTCTGTTTTTTAAATATTCATAGAAATAACTCAGCTTTACCACTATACATAAATTAGTTGTTCTCAAAGTGTAGTTTCTAGACCAGCAACATCATTGTCACTGGGAACTTGTAATGATGAGATTTTTGTGTGTTCTATCCCAAGTTTAGTCATTAACTCTGTTTTAACAAGTTCTGAGGATACTCTGATACTTGCTGAAGTTCTAGATATTCAAAATTATTAAATTCTATATCCTTACCTTATGCTATGAAAATTTTATAACTCTGCTATGTTTTTAGTTGTATTTGTTTTCTAATTCTTATTTTTTAATTCATTTTTGTGATTAGCTTTATAAGAGCTTAGTCTGAGTTTCAAATAACCATCTCTTGGATTTATTGCTGCATACAATAATTGTTTAAATCAATATTAAATGAAATTTAATTAAAAATGACAGTGTGCTGTGGTGGAGGACTATGGGTACTTTGTTGAAAGAGCTATGCTGACCACACCATAGGGGAGACATTCTCTATTGTCAAAATATTAGCAAGAATATAAAAGAAAAAGGTACTTCATTTAAAAAAATTACAAGAATGTTAAAATAATTTTCTGTAATTTATAGTTTTGAGACAGAAGCTGTGATACCGTATTTTTAATTATGAAATTTGGGCACAGGGATATAAATTCTGATATACTGAAATTTGTTATATAAAATTACCAATAGGGGAAGTAACCTTAAAAAATTTGAGACAGCAATGGTTTATAACAGTGTACATATTTTTGGATTACGGATTCTCACCTACTAAAATCTATGTAAGCATACCACACAAAGTACTCATAACCTCCTCTCTCACCAAAACCTTCAAAGCATTTTGACAAAGTAGAAACCAGCAAAAGTGGTACCCCTAGTTTTCAGGCCTTTTCTAAGACTCTTTTCTTTAGGTTGGGGAGTCAGACAGTCTGGACTGGAATTACTGTTCTGCTGCCAAATTGCATTTTATTTATTTATTTTGTAAAGATTTATTTATTGCATTGAAGATTTGGGGTGTAGTCCAGAGCTGTGGGGGTGAACAGGATTCACCACAGACAGAATGGGAGGTAGAATGGGCAAATTTATTGAAATATACTGCTAAGAGGAGTAGTGGGCAGGACAGGAGAGGTCTGCTGCACCATATGTGGGTTAGCTCCCTGGCTGGGGATTGAACTCAGGTCATGGTGGTAATAGTATCGAGACTTAACTTCTAGGCCACCAGAGATGCTCCAGGAAGCCAAATTTTAAACCTCTGTGCATCAGTTTCCTCATCTTCAAATGGGAATAGTAATAATAGTTCAAATGGGAAAAAAATAGCCAATTGGAATGGTGCCTGGTACATAGTAAATACTCAGTGCGTGTTAACTATTAGTAGTTACTTTTTCTGTCTAACCCATATATGTACAACTACTTGATTTACATTTGATCACATTTAATCTTAAGTTCCTTGTACCTTGATTCTGAACTTAGTGAAGACTTAGGAAAGTTTGTAGCTTTTATTTGGATGAGCACATCTTAATTATATATATGTGTGTGTACATATGTATTTTTTTTCAAATAATTCTTTTAAAAAAATTTTTAGCCTCCACCAAATAACCTGTGCCCATGCTCCTTCTGCCTCCCCGCCCCCCATCCTCTCCACTCTTTTTCCTACCACCTCTAGTAATCATTATCTTCTTTTTTTACTGAGTTTACATTTTTATTTCTTCTACTGTTTGCATCTAATTGTTTCTTGGGTATTTATATTCTGAAGATGTTGAAGCCATCTGAAGTCTGTCGTTCACTGTCATGGTTATATTTTTGAATTGTGTATTTTAAAATTTCTTTTAGGATCTCAAAGTTTTTGTATTGCTTTGTGTGAATGTTGGTCAAGGCTCACAGAAATCTTTTGTTATGGACTCTGAAAGCTTACTTTTCAAAGCTTCTGTTTTCTACGTGTCTTCAATAATCTATGCTACTTTGATGTCAGTATCTTTCCAGCATCTTTGTCTAAGATTCCATTTTCTAAAATTCATATGCTAGTCTCTCAGCTTTGGCTACTATAAAGAAACAGGGAAAATAATAGTCTAGGATAAGAAGCCTATACATTTGAAAAATGCCTAAAATGAACCAAACCAAAAGTCTTTATAATCAAACTCTTGCTACATCAAAGCCAGTCTTTTCTGGTTCCATAACTGATTACTATTCAGACCAATTTCTACTTGCTCTACATGAAATGTTTACAATACGATCTGGGCTACATTCTTAGCTTCAGTGCCTTGAACCTCTAGAACTTTAGAATGGATTCCTTTTTTGTTTTCATTCCAGATGACTAGTTTTGCTCATAAGAAGGACAATTTCTGTTTCAAGGATCCTATTGTAATCACAATTACAGGTAATTGTAAGCCACAACATTCTCACTGTGCACTACTGATGAGAAACCAGTTGTTAATCATGTCCAGTTCCTGAATCTCTCACACATATCTCATCCTGCCACCTTCTGTGGCACTGAAATCTAAGGAATAGTTGTTAGTTATTTTTCTACACATAGATTGCTAGTGCTTTACTTTCTCTACCTTGCCATTTGGGGCAAATCCATCCTTTTTGAGTTTCTGGGGATTATTTAAGTAAAGAAATATTATGAAAATTATTTTTTCTTATTAATTTAATTTTCATAGTTGCAAGATATTTGTCCTCAAATCCTTATCTGTTATCTCCCCTGGAAAAAATGAGATTTTTTTTCCCTGTTGGTGGATCATTTCCTCTACCACTCCACATTAAGTCAGAACTTCTAACCTCATTGATCTTTCTGTTGACAACTCCCTTCCCTAGTAACAGCACCCAATGTCTTAGTATTGATTTAGCTCACCCTACAGAATATTTTCCATTATGTGTTTCGAGGAACATTCATCTTGTGATTAAACTGCTTTGTGATAGATAGGAGATGTAGCATGTTATAGTTCTCTTAATATACTTGACCTATATCTTGTAGAACTAGTGTTTCACATAAGATAATTTGGAAAATGGTGACATGCACATTAATATATGACCACTAATTGATATATTATACAGACTTTTTAAAGAATGTAGCAAGGGCACACACATATAATAGCTTTTGTTTCTATTTAATTTTTAGGTTTTAGGTGAATTATCATATTTTCTTCAAACTTTGTTTTACACTGAGAATTTGATTTTCTGGAAATAAGGAATAGCTTTCTCAGTCCAGGCTTTTGTTTGTAACCTCTGGACTCCAACTCTAGGAAATCTTTCTACTTCTCCCTACTTTTAGCAAAGTATCATGAGTTATATGTGTGTGCCTTTGCTACATCCTAAAGAGAATCCCTAAATAAGAGTCTTTGAGTCTGGCACTTTTTGTCTTAACCTAATTCCATTTAGACCATAACTCCTAAAAGAATTGGAATCATCAGAAGTCACACTGAGAACACATGGGAGTAAACATATCCTTCTTACCAACATCAAAATTGGATAGAAAGTTATTTTCTGTAGATTGATCCAGGTAATATAGAATTCAAACAATAAGCCCTTAGACAGATTCTTTTATTAGCTTAAGAAGGTTGAATAGCAAGCAAAGATGCATTCTTTCTTTTTTTCTTTTTTCATCAAAAAAAGATGATTTCTTTTTTTGACATCAATTGTGGTCCCCATGGATTTCCCACCACCATTTCACCAGTGCACCATCATCTCAGTCCCTTGTGCTCTTTCTGCCCTCAACCCATTCCCTCCTCACAAAGTGTTCCACATTGTCTTTTTGCTTTTGTTGTGTTTTTTTTTTTTCTTATAACTCTTAAGTGCTAGTTAGTAAATATTGGGTGGAGGATCCCTTCTGTCATAATTCAGTGAATAAATCAAGTTGTGTTTGTCTTCACTCATCAAACTATTTAAAATAGAACAGGGCTTGAGCCTCCCTCAGGTCCTAGGCATTAAGTCTCAGTGCTATCATCACTATGGACTGAGTTTGATCTCTGATCAGGAAGCCAACCCATTTTTGGCAAACCAGACCTCTCCTCTCTGGCCTGCTGCTCCCCTTAGCAGTGTATTTTAGTAAATTCACCTGTTCTGCTCCCTATTCTGTTTGTGGTGAATCCTCTCACTCCAGTTTTGCTCCAGTTCTTCTATGCAAAAACAAATTTTAAAAATTAAAAAACAAAAATAGAACAGGGCGCATAGATATCTGGCTCTGTCAGCAAAATTAGCACATCTTTCTTGAGAAGATCTTTGCTCTTATTAGTATCCTGACATCCTTTTTGACGGTTACCCTAGTTTCCAAAGGAGACATGAGAGGAGGAATTTAGATTCTCAGTGAGGTCTTGTACCGTCAGCTTTTTTGCCAAAGCTTTTTGGGTTCAATTAGTTTTCATTTATAGCAAATATTTTACACTTTGCAGTTGAGCGATTAATCCCATTGATTGTCTTTTTGCCTTTTCAAGTGGAGCAAGTTATTAGAGATATTTATTATTACCCTGTAATTCCTCAGACTTCCTTTCTGTGGCATTAACTATGCAGTGCACATTTTGTGAACTCTTTTAATTGCTTCTTTGAAGTGTGGACTTATTGTGAGAGAAGGTCACAGTAGTTTTCATTAATCTGATGTTACTTTTAGAATCTCTTGGCTTTCCTTGTATCCAAAATTCCCTTAGCTTTACCTTAATTATTTCATCAAATGAGTTGTGCTTTCCATTTTGTAAGTAGTCTTTCCTTTATAAAAGGTCAGCACTGGTGACAGATTTTCCAGTTACATTGCTCTTTTTATGGACCTAAATTTCTAAGGATGGGAGAAGAGAGACAGTGACTATGCAGTGTTTATCACATACAGTCTGTTGACCTTTTTTTTTCTTATTCTATAACTATTGGACATTTTATTCATTCCCATATTTTTTTTTTGATAAAAGGTAGTGCTTTGGAGCTCAAATAAAATGACAAATAGTTAATTTTACTGATACAGTTGCTATTTTAGGTCCAAATGAAATGTTTGGATCCTTTGTGGAATATGTAATATGCTTGTTTCAAAATAAATTAATATAAATTTAACTCAATACAAATGTACTGATAGCCTGTGCTGTGCACTAGATATGGAAAATTCATGATTTCTTTTTTCAGTGATTTACAATATTCAGTGGGGAATTAACTTCTTATAAAGGTATGTTTGTGTTTTGAATAGTTTATAATAACAGGATGGGAACAGTCAATGCTCTGGTAATAAATAACCTTAATTATTTATTTAGGCCTTGTCTGAAGCTTTTCTAAAGTTCCTTGAACATTACTTTAGCTTAAACAAAAACCAGAACTATGTGTATTTGGAAGGTCTTGCATAGAGTAGCTGCCACTTTAAAAAACATACTGGCACAAGAAATGCTCAGACGAGAGCCAAATCAATCAACATTAGAGTTATTTCCACATGTGGGCTGATAAAAAAGTGATGACTTGGAGGAAATATGATTGCTGTCTGTACACTCAATGGATACATTCCAAATTGGTTACAAACGGGCACAGAAATACATGAGATTTACATACAAGTCAGCTCACTAAATTTTAGAATACTGATATTTAGAAATCTTAAAGCTTGAAGGAGGTCACTTTAGGACAAATCATAACAAATGTAATTTTCTACAAGAGGAAGTTGCAAGAATCATTATGCTGAGGCAATATAAATGGGCATTTTTAGGCTGATATAATGTAGGGTAACGACCATGCTAACCCATAAAATATCCTTTATTCCTACTGCTAGTATCAGGAGGTGGTATTAATATTTTTAAATACAATATAAGAGCATTCGTTCTTAGAGATTTTCTCTTTAGTTGAGTTGAAAGGCACCCTTGAAAAAGTGTTCTTGAATGTGTATATCATGCATGTTTAAGACGAAATTCTGAATTTAAAAAATAACTGAATTTATCATTTGTATACCACACATTCATAGCCAGCCAAGGAAAATGCTATTTTGCCAAATACCCACTAAGCATTAACTGTCATGCTTTGTAATTTATAATACTGCCTGATTGTCTAATAGAGGAATTACTTTTTCCCTAAGCACTTTCAAGGTAATTCAAAGTGTTATGCTTGATCAGTGGGTAATTATGTTTCCCCACTAAGCTTATAATAACAGCAAACTCTTATGTATTTCTCTTGTTTTTAACAGTACAGTTCTAATAATACTTGCTGAATGAATGAGTGAATGAAGTAACAAAAGAACACTATTGAGGTTACTATCTTTGTTTTTCTCTGCTCTCAATTCATTGAGGTTAATGGGCTGATCACCTTATATATAACTGTGTTAATGGACCATGCATGAAGTCTTTCATTACTAATAATAAACGTGATTTTTTAAGATCTAAATTCCAGCCGGATGGCTAAATTACAAAGTTTGTGTTATAGGAGTTACTAAGTCAGCATCATAGTTAATTTCAAGGAATCTCGAAATGTATACAAATCATTTTTAGGATTTTCCTAGGAATATTACATAATGTCTGAATGATACATTTTCACTAATACATATCCACTACAAGTGACTGGTATATGATTATTTGCCCAGTTTTTCATCAGTTTTCAGGGATACAGTTTTCAAGAAGTTTGTTTTCTGCAGTTAGATACATTCTAGTACTTGTGAAATCAATTCACAGCCATGATCTATAATTTGGGGAGTGGGGTCACTAGAGTCATTAAGTACTCAACCAAAGTTTTGTGGGCAAGGTTCTTTCACTGTGGTCTTCATATTATACTGCTACAAAATATCTCTAACAGTTATGAGTGCCTGACTCTTGTGAGTGTGCAGCTCACAGACCTAACACTAACAGCTTCTAAGCCTTTATGGTCTTTGCCTGTTACCCAGCTGCTGCAGAGGTTGGCTCCCAACAGGAGCGTGATTTCCACTCAGACATCCTTACGCTTCCTGCTAATGAGCAATGATGAAAGCACATTCTAGCAGCACTTCATACTGTGTGTTGCTTTAGACAGCTGTTTCTGGTGCGTTCTGGAGTGGGGATTGAATTAACCTTTTAACAATTTTATTGCATGATGATGTGTTTTTAGTGTAATAGCTTTGATTTTAAAACTACCCTTATTTTCATACTTTCAAGTTCACCAAATTAGGTAATTTGCAGTTGGCTTCCTATTCATTGATGCATGTTATTAAGGTCTTATGGCTTTCTTTCTGTAGTTAAATAGACTGTGTAACTATTAATACATTTATTCTAAACATTTAAGAATTCTGAATTATGCATTATGCAGTATAACACCGCTCTTTCATTTATGTTAATTTTGCTTCTTCTCTGGTTGTAAAGATATATTTTTGAAGAGACACACACAATTTTCACCAAAATGATGACGTGTATTGTATGTGTGTGTGTGTGTGTGTTGTTAATAAGGTTACAGATTTCCACAGTAATTTAATGGATTGTCAGCAGGTAGAAGAGTAGTAGTTGTAAGAAAGTATGAGGGACCATGGTTGTTTGGTTACAAATATCAATTTTATTTTCTTTAGATGTTTTCTTTCTACTGTTTTAATTTTATGGCGTAGAGTATATTGGCAGTATACGTAAGCATAAAAGTGTGATTTAATGAATCATCTAGCACTGGTTGTATATGTAAGTATAATACAAGTATGAATTGACTTAATGAACAACACTGTCAATAAATGATGCTGCTTCCAAACTTTGAAGTTTTAGAAACATACACAAGGTAATTAGGGTCCGTGATTGAAGAAATTTTGACTCGAGGAACATTGTGACCCAAACTTTATCACTTCTCTGTTTATAAACATCTCATGGGCTCCACATCATACTTAGAATATGATGTAATATAATCAAATATGGACCGTTCACATTTGGTCAGTGGATATTCCAAAAGCGTCATTTCCTTTTGTTCTCCTTACTTTCACTGTACTTCTGCCACACAGGTTTTGTTTCTGTGCCAAATTCATCCCAGAATCAAAAGACTTAAAGTTTATTGTTCCTCTTGCATGGAATACTCTCCCCTCAGATCTTGCAAGTTTCTCTCCTTTACATATTTCATGTCATATCACCTCTCACTGCCCCACCTAGAGAGTTCTGTCATCTCTCTTTTCTCATTTTTCTCTATTCCCATTTTTTTCAGATCACTTATATCATTACCTGAAATTATATTATACATTTGCTTGTTTATTTATTGTCCATTTCTCTGATAGAACATAAATTCTATGAAGATGGGGTTCTTTTCTGAATTGTCTGTTGCTATTCCTAGCACCAAGAATAGGGGTCTGTCGATAATGAATTTTAAAACTCATTTGTTACAGAATGAAGGTATATATGAAATTGTATACTGGTTACTCTGAACCAGGCATTGTGATGGACAGTTTTACTTTCTCATTAGTCATGTGACTATGTAAGAGAATTGTCACCTTTTCCATTTTATTAAAGAAGAACATGTCATGCAGAAGACTTAGGACTACAAGGACTAGAATCATACAGGTTACAAGTGGTAAAGCTGGAAATCAAGACAAAGTGGTTCTGTTCAAAAATGAAAGGAAAAAGGGTTTCACTTCCTGTAGGGATATTTGCTTTGTAAAACTTGCATATGGTCATTAACATTTAGCTCAAGTGGCTATTAAATCACCAGTTGGTTTATAATATTGTTTTTCTTTTTTTACTTTTCATCTTTTTTTTTCCCCTTTAACTTATATATATTTGGCATCATTTGTAATCTCCATGTATTCCCCATCACCATATCACCAGTGCATGATCACCTCAGTACCCCATGCTCCTATCTTCCCTCAACTCTCCCTCTTCCCCCTCCACACCAAGTGTCCCTAATTTGTCCTTGTCTTTTCATTTTTGGTTTTTGCGTCTTTATTGTTAATATTATTATTATTGTTGTTCTTATTCCTTTCCTTGATCCTTATTTGGTTCCCTTATATTCCTCCTAGGGGAGGAACCATCTGGTATTTTTCTTTTGCCT
>JAGFMF010011568.1:14018411-14064034 GCA_019455555.1 Galemys pyrenaicus | reverse complement strand
CCAGCAATCCCACTCCAAGGAATATACCCAAAAGACACAAAAACTCTGACTCAAAAGAATACCTGCACCCCTATGTTTATTGCAGCACTCTTTACAATACTGTTTTTCAATATGGAATCATTTCAAAATATTGTAGGAAACATTTTTAGAAAAAAAAATCTGGTTCAGTTCCTTATCCTTGTTTATATCAAAATTTGTTGTAAAATCTCTACATTTTTTTGTCTACATTATCTTGTTAAATAAAATTTAATAATTTAAATGGTCTCTCAAGATTAATTGTTATAGATATATTTTCATGTAATAACATTGTACTTTGTACTATGTTCATGTTTCTCTTTCAATAAGGAAAAATGTAACCCTTTTATCAATGGTCTTTTTTTTTTTTTTTTTTTTGGATACTTAATCACTCTGTGTTGTGGTGAGAGTCTAGAAGGCCTCCCACAATCATCTTTAGTTTAGCAAATGCCTAAACCTAGTTTGTTTCTCACAGTCCTAATGCCAAGAGTCATTAACTTTGAGAAATATTTTAGGATCTCTGTTAATTTCTATTATTGTGAAAAAGGTATCATTTATGCAGAGATAATATAAGATAAAGATGTTGGTCAATCCTGTCAGTAGCTGATACTTTATGAAGTTTGGAGTATTTCTATTTTGAAGTTGAAAGGCAGTTGTTACAAAAGACAGCTATCTCTAAATGTCATAAGCTATGTATCACTGCTGGTTTATAGAATATTTTGTAAAATATCTTGTAGCAGCAACATGTTAATTTTAATATTTTGTGCCCAAAATTCTTTAGCAAGTTTTCTTGATTTTCTCTTTAGTGATATGCTGATATTACAACAGGTGATAAACACATTAATCATATATTCATTAATATGATTTCATTAGGTTTTCTAATATTTTAGAATTTTTTTTCATGAAACTGTGAAATTTTATAAATACTTGTTAGCATTCTTTCATCTTTCCATTGGTATTGATAGAATGGATGAAACCTCTAGCACAAAGCATGGCATAAAGCCAGCAGTCAATTGTTATTTGTTTCCTTAACAACCCCACTTTCTCCATAATATCCTCCTTCCCTTAAAAGTTTGTTTCTGGTAGTTGTGAATATGCTGAACTGATTATACCATTCTAATTGTTTGCAGATAAGGAAATACATATTGTGGTTTTTTTTTTGTTGTTGTTATTTTTAGCATCCTTGTGTTATTGTTTTTGGTTACTACTGACTTTCCTATTATACTATAAAAGTCATTCCTAATCATATTTGTATTTTCACTTCCCTGAAAGCTAACATTTCACTATCTTCTATTTGCTTGATTTCCCCTAGTCAGAAAGTAAGTATTTATAACAAAGAATGTTCTGGAAATATCCCTGACTGAAACATGGCTTAATGTTTCCTTAAAATCAATCTAGACATTGAGAGTTTTAAGTACACTGTCTGTGTATTGAAATTGGCTACTGTGTGTGTTTAGTTTGCTACACTGTTATAAAAATGTTGAATTTGAATATTTCTAGAGGGTACTCATGCTCTTCAGTTCTGCCACAAATGATAGCATTTGCTATCATTTTAGTAGCAGGATCTCTTTCACTTATCTGACTGAACACTGAAGATCTGACCCATGCTTTGGGTATTGAGGATGAACTGATTGTCTAAATGAACAAATGGTACTCATATTTTGATTAGTAATTGTACCTTGCATTAAAACCTGAAGTTGAATTTGGTTTTACCAGTAACTATGAAAATTAGTTACTTCTGTAAATTGCATATGTGTTATTTATAAGAAATTAAGAAATAACAACATAAAATAAATATAAAGATAAGTTTTCTTATTTATTTATTTTAAATACAAAAATAATAACTCCTATTTACTGGGATTGTTTATGGTGAGGATTATCTTAAAGGATGTCTGTTATATCTTATATGTTTAGTAATGGAAGTTATTTTTATTGTTACCCTAATTCTTATATCCCTATCAAGTAAGTTTTCACATACTCATGGTTGGGGTAGAAAGCCAGTGGAAGTACCTTTGTTGAAAAATAAACATTTACAGCATTATGTATATTAAGTTGTTAAAGTTATTAATATCAATAAGTAACAATGACAATATATTTTGGATTACTTCCATTTTTAGAAATCCACTTTCTAAGAAGTGTTTCTTGGAATGACTTCTCAGCAGGGAATGTAGTGAATGGTTTCTGGCCACGTGGTCTTGATTCTTGAGGGTGATGTCTGTAATTGGTGACAAGTGCCGAGATTCCAGACACATGAGATTCCTTTAAGCATTTGAGAGACTAAAGGAAGGTAATTTTTTTGGCAGCTGAACAGTGTAAGTAATCAGTACATCATATTACATGCTATGGTTGATGTACTTTCTGCCCAGACTTCTGTGGAAGCATGACTTACCAAATTATTTTATTTCTGTGCCTATTTAGTGGCCCAAATGTGGATTCATATAATGGTATGAAAGAGCAAATTGCTGTAATGCATATGAATTTAGTGATTCAGAGGAGTGCACAAACAAACAAAAAGGCAGCAACCACTCTACTTTTTAAATAAAAAAAAAATCTTTGCCTTTTAATAATGCATAAGTTTTCATTTGTAGGTAGATTTCAATTACATCTAATAAAATATAAAAACAGGAAGCTTAGAAGACCAATGAATTTCATAAGCATAAATATCCCCTAGAGGGCAATGGTGCATAATAAAGTAAAAAGTTACCATTGAGTTATACTGGATACTTCAACAGCTTTGCAAAAGATTTCATCTAAGTACAAAATAGCAGCACAGAGGATGAATGTATAGATAACAGAAACTTTAATCCCTTATTTTTTCAAGAGGAAAAATGAAAGATAGTGCGATAAAAAATGTATTTTGTGATCATAAACCTAGTTTTGGGAGCATAGTTTCAATACATAACTTTATGAATCTTCATAATTATTCTCCTTCTAGATGCAGAATCAGTACCTCCATTTTTCCTGTTCAGAAAGTGAGAATATGGAAGGTTAAGTGAACGTGTGAGGTTACCGTCATGTAGTCAATCCCTTGATTATCTGACTTCAAAGCCTGTGCTCCATGCACCATGCTGCATTGCATCATTATGAAGTGCTTTTTAATTACAACTCCTTATAGTTAGAGATTTTTAGAACAGGTTTCCATCTTCAACACTCTGGGACCAGACTCAGGAGGGTAAGGCCCAGAAAAAAACTGAAAACTCTCCCCAAGGCTGCCTCTGGCAGGGTCTCAGGTAGAACCCTGAAGTCCAGACAGGGGAATAATTACCACATAATTCATCAGTTTGACAAATGACTGCACATGAAAAAGAAGACCAGCTATGACTCAGGAGGCCACAAAACCAGGCGGCCCACAATGTTAATATAGATTGGCTAAAGCAGGAAAAATGTTGGAAAAGTAAGAGAATACAGAGGTGGGGTAGAATAGGCTGAAAGATTCTGATTCCTGTTATTCATTCATGTCCTTGTGAATATTCCTGCTGGGAAAACAGTGCAGTTCTAAGGAAACTTTCGTTATTATAGGTATAAAGGGTGGGAGGAGAGTGTCTCTAGAAGAATTTAGCTGGGATTGGGTGTTAGACAGGGAGGAAGCAAGTACCATACTGTAGACAGACAAGCAGTCAGAATGTGAACTAGGTTCTTATTTAATTATTTGGTTCTTATTTTATATGCACAAGAGCACAACTCAATTTTTCATTGTGTATAGATGTTGCCAGGTATAGATAGAGGGAATAACCAATAAAATTGGTCACCTGTATCAATCTTTCTAGAACTTCATCATACATTTTTTTACTGGATTGGGTAGAAAAATCTCTTTGTGGAAATGGCAACATGGATAGAAAGGAGGTCTGTGGAGTAGGACAAAAGGTAGAAGAAAGCACTGGGGGAGATGACATACAGGTCCAGCAGCACCCTGAGTGAATCTTCCCTACCCCCGATCTTTGCCCTTGAATGATATTTTCAATATATGCATGAGGAAGAGTCACATTTTTGTTGCAATACCCTAAAAATGTCATAACAATAAGAAAATGATAATTTCCCTTAGGAAATTAGGTTTTATGGACTTGAAGCTTGCATACACTTTCTGTATTTTTTTTAGTGACATTTTCTCATCTTTGTACTTCATTAGCATTATAGAAGCAGCCATTGGTGTGAAACAGAGCTGTCAAACATAATACAGAATTCTATAAAACACAGAAAATTGAAACTCTTAGTGACTACACGGGGCCCAATTTCAGGTGCATTACATGCTTTGTCATATCGAGTAAGTCTGTACTTCAAGCTCTGTCAATATTAGAGCCCCACAGCCCACATATCATTCAGTCACTGCAATATTTTTTACTTGTTTTTTCTACTTTATCCAATGGCATTGATGCTGAACAGTGATGAGAATGACAGCACTCAGCAATGCCAAAAGCATTCAAGGAATTTAATCTCAATTCCAAATACATAAGTTCAATTTTTGCACAGATACTTATTAGAATACTAAAGGACTGGGGAAAACGGTTTTGAAAGATTCTAGACATATAATAGCAGGGGCACACAGACACTTAGACACAGGTAAGAGAATTATCTTAAAAAAATTCATACAAAGATGTGCAAGCCAGCAGTAAATTTAAAGGTCTTTTCTTTAACAACTGCCAAGTTTTCAGTACTAACACAAAGGTATACTGCTATTTACCTTGAGGAAAGAATCAATCTTAAAATCTAACAATTCTTTTGTTTCTAATTATTGAATAAATTGTATTTTTTTTTGTTTCAAGGACATAAATTTTAAAGTTCTATGGTGTCTTGAGATTTCACAAAGCTATAAATAATGTTTGAGACTATTTACACAGTCTCTTTACTACCGAGGATGATTAAGCCCCTTTCTTTGACATTTTCTTGGTATCCTCATTTAATTGGGCATTTTAACAAGGTTCATCTTTCCTTGCATCCTATGTTCTGGGTCAGGGCTAAGTCATAGCAATGTGATTTGAGTATGTTTGAAGATACCAATTTGGGGTATACAATGGGACATATTTATACTAAAAAATTATCTAGTATTTGTTTGCTAATCAAATTTAACTGAGTCTGCTCATTTTATCTTTAAAATATGACCCTAAATGAGAGCCAGTATCTGTGTATTCCATTTTACCTATATGAAAAAAGATAAAATAATTGAATGGACTTATGTGTGTATGCATGAACACACATGCACACACTCATAAGCTTTCACTAGTTAATCTTTCAAGAAAGCAATTTTCTGTGAAACACTTGGAATTGGTATTCACTCAGCAATGTGTTCTGCATTTCTGGGCTGAAGAAACTTCTACCAAATGGTTCTCTCACCTTCTAGAAACACTTTTTTTCCCTCTTTTGTTACATACCAGTGTCCTCTCATCTGTTAATATTATTAACGATTCTATATCATTTATCCTTTTTGACTCCATGAATAATATATTTCATTAGTCTGGAGTTGATAGGTTTGAGGGAGGGACAACCAATTATATCTTTATCAGGATGTTATAGAAAGATTTGATTAAGCCTCAAGCTTAAAATATCCTCATAATCATAGGGCAATGATAATAATAGCTAAAAATGTAATGAATGCTCTAGTTCAGAGACTACCCAGATTTAATCTGAAGATGGTGTTATTATTCTAACTTTACATATAGTGAAGCTGTTTAGAGAGGTAAAATAGCCTATTGAAGTTACAAGTAGCAGATTCAAGCTCAGGCACACCAATGCCAAAAGTCTGTGCTCTTAGCCACTCATTATTTTATATCAGCAGTTCTGAAAATTGACCTCAGGTCACATTTTCCTCTTGAATTTTCCATAACGTTTGATTCTGAACAGAATTCTAAGTATAAGCAATATCACCAAAATTGCATCTTTAATATTGTAATGAACTTAGAACACTTATGCTATTCCTTCCAATGAATCAACTTTCCTCAGAACTCTGCTTAATAGCATTTCATATTTTGAAAAACACTCTGGTCCATTAGTTGAATCAATGAAGTAACAACGGGGAGCAGGAAAATGCTAAAAATATTAGCAGACAGTAACCCTGCTTCCTCAGGGTGAGTTCTTTAATATTATAGCAGTAGAATAGCTTTGTATCTTCAGCTAAGCATATAGTTCTGAAATTAACTTTCACTAAACATATGAAAAGATGATAAAAACACAAAAAAGTGTTTTTCATTCATCCATGAATTAGTTTCATTGTGTAAGTAACAAGAAGAAAATATCTTTGGATGTTCCTAGAGGATGGTGTTTCTAAGTTATGAGGAACTTTAAGATTAGCAAATGCTACAACAATTATCTCCCTTTATTCTTTTTTATTTTTTTAAAGATTTATTTATTTATGCATACAAGCACTGGGGTACAGGCTAGAGGTGTGAGGGGAGGGTGGGAGGATTCACCACAGAGAGTGGGGAGCATAACAGGCAGATCAACAGAAGTACACTGCTGAGGGGAGCAGCGGGCACAGCAGGAGAGGTCTGCCATGCCATGTGGGTCCCTCCCTGGCCGGCAGCAGGGATCGAACTCGTGCTGCAGTGGCTGCGGTTTGCTTCATAGTGCGTTGCTTAACCCAATGTGCCACCAGGGGGGCCCTCTCTTTATTCTTTTAAAATCTAGGTGAGCTTGATTTCCTGGCAGCTGTCAGGATAATTGAGAGATATGCCAAAATAGATTCATTTGAATATAGAACACTTCAAATAAACTTTGCTCATTCATTCAGTTATTTGTCTCTTATGACTCATGCCTAGAATCAAGCTTTGTGTTAGGTTCTAAACTGATGGTGAGGAGCTTTTAATAAGGTCCCAATTTTTGAATTGGGCTAATGGGAATGGAAAAGAAAGCAAAAGTAAACAAATAGTTGCTTTACAGTGGAGAATGTTTTATTTGACAGATGGGCCAAACATGGGAGAGATCAACCTTTCTGGGGGAAGTTAGCGAGAAGGCTTCCAGGGAGAAATCAATTTTGGTCTGGATTTTAGTGGATGAATGAGACTGAACTCAATCTAAATTCTCTAGAAAATTCTATTTACTTCTTTGACTTTTAGGTTTTCTGATTATCTCTATTCTGTTGCTGTTAGTCTTCTCTGATGTGTCTTATTTCAAGATTCCAAATTATTCATCATAAAATACTTGTTAGTAAATTAATTGCATTAACTCATATATGTTTACATTTATTTTCAATTAACTTTAAATATGTGCTAGGAAAATGCATTCATCTTCTAACAGTCAACAGTGATTAGCTGATCGAAACATGACAAATACCATGACCAGCTGCCCTTTTGATACCAAAATGAAATAGAGGATTGTTGATTGTGCTAATCCACTAACTAGTTCCAGGCTTGACTCTTTTCAAAGTCATGTACAGACAGTCATTGTCTCTTTCAGAGTGAGAATAACATTTTAAAACATTGCTCTTAGCTTGGCAAAAGAAAGATTTTACATTTTAAGAAGGTATATCTATCTAGCTTTGATTTATTAATTATGTAAATTAATTTCACATACAACATCAGGCATGGTTTCTGACATTTCAGAAATATATGATTGGTCCAGTGAATCAGTCCTGAGTCTCTGTGAAAGATTCAGTGCATGTGATAGCATTATTATCTCCATTGTCCTTCATGAGTCTATATTGCAATTTTTTTGTTGTTTTGTATTTTATTTATTTTTTAAAAAAGATTTATTTATGCATAAAAGCATTGGGGTACAGGCCAGAGGTACGGGGCAGTGAGAAAATCCACCAGACAGAGCAGGGAGCAGAACAGGTAGATGGACTGAAATCCACTGCTGACGGGAGCAGTAGGCCAGGCAGGAGAGGTCTGTCTGAGCCATGTGGGTCCCCTCCCCAGCTGGCAGCAGGAATTAAACTCATACTGCAGTGGCTATGGTTTGCTTCATAGTGCCTTGCTTCACCCACTGTGCAACCAGGGAGGGCCTTATTTTTATATTTTAAACTGATTTCTTTCTAACTTCCAATCAACTTGGTATCTGCAATTTGCTTGCCTTATGGAGAGACGTGACCTTTTTATTTCCTTCAGTCTGTTTCTATTACCTATCTTTAAAGTATGGCACTTGTTTTAGATTACTATGGCCAAATATTTCCATTGCTTATTTTGAATGTTAGCAATCATGTTCTACAGACTGTGCGCTCTTGCTAATATGTTTTCATTAAACAATTCATGAGTTAGTTTTCCCATTTATTATCTACTATATGTGAAACACTTTGTTATTGTTATTTATTTTTATAATTTAAACTATTACTAATTTTCTACATACCTATCACTGTTTTACAAATCATTGAATTGAGATTTGCCCAAACTCTCACAATTTTCACTAGTCAGGAGTCTGTTGCAAGTGAGAGATATCAAAAACAAATTTGTTTTAGTGAGAACTTTGCTTAGTCATTTTCCTGCGAAGTTGAAAGAGTAATTGTTGGGCACCTTTGGTTCTACCTATCAAAACCATGTGATCAGAAATTTGCCCTTTTTTCTTCTCTTTTAACTTTCCTTCTATGATGGATTCATCTTGTGGGAGGTAACTACTTCCCATACAGTAATAAAAAACAGTGGCTGGTGGCTCCTAGTTTACAATCTACTTAGAAGACAATACATAGCCTGGAAAGCTCCATAAAAGTCCTGGAGATGAGTCTGAATGATCTAATGTGGATACCAGGTCAATCCATGAATCAGCCATTGTGGCCAGAGTGATTGGGTTCTCTAAGTAACCTATTCTGCAAGGTGACATACTTGGAGGTAGAAGGTGGGACAGACTTCTGAGCCACTGGGACTGTGACTAGGCTTGGGACATTACAAAAAATATGACAAGAAACAGTCTATTACAAACCTGCATGTGACTGAGTCAGAATTTCAATCTAGAGCTGTGTGATTTTAGAATATTAATGTGCAAAAATGGTCAGCTATTTAACAAATATTTAGGCACTTTCAGAGCTACAGAATGTAGCTTTGAACAAGAAAGATGAAGTGTCTGCCACTATAGATGTTAGTTGCTAGGTCAAGACAGAAAATAAAATACTAAGAACTAAAGTCATAATATAATTTCAGGGAGTACTAAGTTCTATAAAGGAAAAAAAAAAGCTTACTGGGATGTTAAGGAGAGATGGAGTTGAGTGAGAAGTTAATTTAGCAGGTAAGGTCAGGGAAGTGACATTTTTACAGGGCCTGAATAAAGTGAACTTGTGAGCTATGGAAATATCCCATGGATGAATCTTTCTATAAAATAGGCAAGGGCCTTGGGAGATGACAGATATGGCTTAGATTCTCTTTTCACTTCATTTCTCTACCTCCCCCTTTGCCTAGATTTCAAATATCTAACATTCTGTCTCTTACTTATTTTATCAGTGAATCTGTACTGGTAACCTACATAGGTTAATTATTATTCTATAATAATGATTAATTGTTGGGACATTCACTATAAATGTAATTAAATTATGAGCATTTAATTTTGCCATCATGTTACACTCACAGTTGTACTTGCTCCACTCTCTCCTTTGTTAACTTTATTCTCTTTTGTCCAGTTGACAAAAGTGTATCACTTTCAATGCTTTTATTCTCCTCTGTCACTTCTTTTGCTTGTCTCTTTGGAAGTTTGCCTTTTGCTTATTTTTCTTATTTCTATCTTTTTTTTTTTTTCCCTGTTACTTTGCCCAGACAGTTTGGATTTTGCACAAACTGACTTAGCTCTTACTGTCATTACTCACTATCTAGAGAATACCCTTTCATTCTATGTAGCCAATCAACCAATAAGTTCATTCTGTGTAATTTTCTTCTGTTCCTAACAATTTTGCTGTGATTCTCTTTCTTCTTAGAGGGACTTTCCTGATTGGGTACCATTCTGAAAACTGCAGGACAACTGATCTATCAGAGTCATTATTCTATTTTGTTTTCTTTTTGCTCTCATAGCCTTCATCTACTCCAAAGGCAAACAATAGGATACCCACTATTTCCCAAATCCTTTAAGTTTGATCTTGGTAAGGTCTCTTACATCCATGTTTTTTCTTGCTACTTTCAACACAACTACAACCTAATTGAGATTGTTTCAATCCCATAACTGAGTTAGTATTGCAACCTGTAACTGGTCACATCTATCTTCCCTGTCTATATTTTATTCCTACTATTATTATTACTAATGTAGTGCTTTCATAGTGTCACCCGCATGATTAAGCATTTCAAATGAAGTACCAACTCTTTAGCCAGGCATTCAACACTCTCCATGGTAAGTTGTTAAGCTACCACTTCTGATGCTGATCTTGCAACCTCTTTTGTATCTCAGCTCTCCTGGCAAACAAATCCTTCACTGTTTCTGAATGTGTATTGAAGTGTCTTCACGTCACACTTTTATTTCTGAACTTGAAGTCTTTCCCACCCAATGATTTCCCTGATTTTTATCCCGAACAACAACAACAACAAATATTTAAAAATCAGCTTATATGCCTTATCCGTTTTGGAGTCTTTTGTAATGATGTAAATTGGAAGTTATCATTCTTTCTCATATTCCATTCTTTACTCAAATTCCAAACTCTTCTTTCTGCCTAATATGTTAATGACTTTTTCTTATGTGTAGAAATATCTCTGCTACCTTTCTTGTGTTTTCCCTCCTCCTTGCCGTTCTGTTCTTCATAGTGTTTGTTAAGTGACCTTTCAAAATGTGCATATTGACTGATATTTTTCTTATTATAGTTTTGTGTTAATGTGTAAGATCAAACAAAATCTTAAACTCAGATACAGATATGCATATTTATTATATCTCATTTTGTATATATGAATAAATATAATCTTATATCAAATAATTTATTCAAATTAGTAATGCTAATAGTTATAAAGTCTGTCTTTTCAGTAAGTTTTCTTGATTCTTTTAATATTTTATTCCTTGGGTATTAGGAAAAAGTACTAACTCTGAGATTCTTATCATTTTAGTTATAATAATGCTTCAACTTTTTTTTGTTGTTGATCTTCACAGCCTGCTCTTAACTATGTTGATATTTAAACTCAGTGGTATGTGATGATGATCATGATTTAAAAATTTTTTCTTGATCTCATGCTTTCTCTATGATACTTTATGTCTATATTGTTTGATCATAACTGATAAAAATTTTAAAAAGAATGTTTTTGTTTATGTGGCATGGGGTTGATTAAGCAAATTATATTGATCATTTTATGCTGAAATTTTCCCACTTGTTTATATATGGCTTAGAAGTATTAAAGCAAGGATTATAGAAGAAGAATAAAGATATGTTTGCAGACTGAGAGCAAATTTATACTTTCCCTTATGCATCATTTTGCTTTTTCTTGAATATCTCTCTCCTTTAAATTGCATATTTTTCATATGTCATAATACATGTTAATAATTTTAGCTTAAGCTTTAACCTCTGTAATCTGATCACCCTGTGTTTAGTAGTTTCATCTGTCACTTACTGGCTGTTCTACCTTGGACAATTACTTGAAATCTCTCTAAGTAAGTTTCTTATTTGCAATGAGCTGTAGAACTCTCAGAGCTATTGTGCGTATTAAGCAGGATATTGTTTAGAAAGCAGTTAGTATGGCCTGGTCACACTAAGTGGTCAATAAACATTAGCTAATGTTAGCTCACTCCTAATTGAAACATCAGGCAAATGGTTGTATTCATTCCACCAAGATGAAAATCAAAGATGTCTTAAGTATACCAATGTTTACAATTTTAGGAAGATGTCACCTTTGCCATTCTGTAGAGTTATGGAAATAGAGGAACTCCACACCTACTTGAGATAAATTTAAATGCAATTTTCTTATAGTTTGTCTAATGGGCCCAGTGTCCTTTCAGGGTCCCTTTTATTACTTAAAAAGAGAAAAAAATAATGGTAGAAAGTTATTTAAATAAAGTAATCATAAGTGAATATGTAAGCTATCTTAAATGTGCTTCAAAATGGGCCTTTTAATATTATTTTGATTATCATAAGCACTTTACTATTTTCATAGTGCATTTGAAATGTACAAGACTTACTAAGTTAACAAAATATCTTAAATTTTATAGGCTTAGAATTAAAATTACTGGAGTTAGTTTTCAAAATGCTTTATATATGCATATGTAATATGAATATAACATGAATATGTATGTGTATATATAGATCTGGTAATGGTAGTATTTAAGCCAACAACTTAATAATACTTGATAATATTTCTTCTATACATGTTTCAAAGGTATCTAAGTTCTATTATATTTTCCAATATATAATCATACTGTATATTTAAATAATACTATATTATTTATATAACAGAAAATTATTATATCTTTCTATTCCTCACATTTATTCATTTTCTTTTAAACTTTAAGTTAAGCCATTAAGTTAAAGTTAAATTATGAGAAAAGCTAGTATAATAAAGAATTCATATTAACAGTTTTTTTATTACTGTTTTAAACATTTTCCAAATATTTTTCTTGGAAACAAAATTTTGGTAATAACAGTAGGTGTCACCATAGCAAAAGAAACCAGTCATTCAGAATAACACTTCTTTTCCCCTAGGAGGTATTAAAGCATTACCAAAGAAATTTTAGACAAATTTGCTGAAGCTTAATGTGTCCATTTCACTGTTTTGAGGAAGGCAATCTTTACTTAAATAAAAATCTCACTTGACCTAAAATAACTATGGAGTAAGAGACTTGTGGTCTTTCTGGGAAAGTACTAATTTTTATAGAACTAAAAGTCAAGTTCCTTTGTAAACACAATCAGTATTCCATCTTTTAGATTTTGAATCATTTCTTATTCAGTGTCCAGAAAAATAAAAATAATGGATTACATATTTCCTCAGCAAAAAAAATCAAATAAATAATTTACTATTTATGAAATAGAAATTTAAAAAATATTTTATACAATTGATAGTGAACATAAAAAGACACTATATGCATTTTTTTCATTTATAAAACACATTTAGTTGTGCACTTAGATGCACTAGGCATGCTAGTTATAGGACAGACAATGATGGCATTGTTATCAAGTCCTAATGCTGCTTATGACCTATTACTTTTTATATATTGTGAAGCTTAAAATTCTATTTATGAGTAAGAGGTATAATTATTAATGGATTCCTAAGGCTTTTTCCTTACAATGAAGTCATTTTACTCTTCTTTTTAGGAAAAATAGTATTAGGTATTGTCAGGTTTTTCCTCCCTACTGTCGATTTACTCTTCCTGGTAATAACTCCCTGATAATCTTCTGGAATATCACTTCATATCAATTTAAGTTCATCTGTTTAAATGACATTGATTTCTCTCTAGCCCCCAAAGGTGAGCATATAACTGAGGTCCAGTCAATTAGTGTTTTTTAATCTGGTATCTAAAATGTCATCATATATCAGATCCTCCATACTCTGTCTCTTGCCTCCCACTTGTACCTAATCTCTGTCATCTCCTGCCTCACAATATACCTGAATACACCTTGTTGGTCTCTATTCATAGAATGATTTTCTCCTGTCTGCCTTTTCCTGTCAGTTCTGCCTTTCCTTTAAGATCTAGCTAGGCAGCTCTCCTTAAAAAGGTTTTCACTCCCCCCAGTTGGGCACTGGGTTAATGTCCCTTCTGAGAGCCTCCTTAATCTTCAAGCAATTCTCTGTATGTAGTATGTATTGTATTTATCTTGTTCTATCTGTGTGTCTATTCTCTACTAAGATGGTACATTTCTGAAAGTCTGGTTTTTGACATTTGTGTATTTCTAGAAACTTGCCCAGTGCTTGAGACACTGGTTACTTGATAAATTTTGTTGACTGAAAGCCCTTAAGCCCATTATGGCAGAACCCTGCCTTTTTGTAACAGGTTTTGTTTAATTGCATCATCCTAAAGAAGAGTAGTTCAGATAATTCTATGCTGAGTCATTCCAAGACCTGAGATGAGAGTTGGATTCATTAGTATCCTCAGGTCTGTCATAGGAAATGATATCCAGACTTCATTCAATGATTATTTATTGAGCTATGAAACCTCTCTGGATCATGCATGCTTGTGTTTTTTCTCCTCTGATCTGTTCCAGCATTAATAGCCTGGGCTATTCACGTGGCAATTAATCATATACTATCTTGTGGCATTCCCTTTTTGTGGTGTATTTTTATGTTGTGTTTAATCTATTATTTAGTATTTTACATGTTTACATGAATAGGGATTTTCATTTATTAGCATACTGATTATTTATTCATTAAGATGTTTTCATGAGAATTCATTACAATTCATATCATTTTTCTTTTTGCACAGTTTATCAGTTGGGGATCTGTTTATATTAGCAACAGAAACTGGCAAATTTAAAGACAAAAACTACTTTTTGGAAAGCTACAAGGAAACTCATTATGTTGAGGGTTGGATTGAAGAAATAAGGTTTGGAGCACAAGGCAGGCAGTTCTGGATGTTGTCAGTGATGGCACTGAAGGAAACTGTGCTGGTGCTGGTAAGAATGAACCTGCCTTTTTTTTTTTTTTTGCCATCCCATCTCTTTATGATCAAGACTCTGTGCTCTGAGATATAATGCCAAATTTAAGCCACTGCCTCATTCCTTAACTGTCCTAGAATCATGAGTGGGAAGAACGGAAAGAAAAAGCCTTCAGGATTTTCTGTGTGCTTCAGCAAATATCAGGACTTATCAAGGCAGTTGGGAAACTCAGGAAAGAAATGGATTTTGGATAGTTAAAAATGTGATAATTTATCAGCACTTATAATTATTTGTTCACAACAACTTGCTCTCAAATCCTAGTATTGACAGTGACTAACTCTATGGTCTTGTGCAAATTTCTTCATTTCTATAAGTATTGATTTTTCTCCTCTGTAAATTGGGACACCAATATAGCCTTACGTTGTTGTTTTAAGGATTAGTGTAAATAAGTGGTCATATTAAATGCATCTAATACAATGTCTGTCACATAATAAGTGTTCAGTAAATGATAACTATTATTGATTGAACTAGATGTACAAACAGTATAGGGATAGTTGCTATAGAAGAGGCAATGTAACAGTTATGTCCTCCCTTGAACAATTTGCAGTTTAATCAGGAAGAAAAAGCATACACATAATTAAATTTAATCTTAGTAACTAACTTTTGAAATACTTTTTTTTTAATCATCCCTATTTTTCATATAGACAATCAGATTCAGAGAAGTTAAGCATTTGGCATTGGTTACATAATTCTTAAGTGACAGAACTGAGGCTGAGGCTAGTGCTCTTTATATTTAGGAATATAAGCAGAACTCAATGAAGGATAGAATTACTCAATTCCAGTCAGAAAATTTTATTGAATTCCTACTCTGACAATCCAACATACTGGGTGCTGTGGGGGAATATAAATAATTAACATACAGTCCCTGGTTTCAAGAGAATATAATCCAGGAAATAATAGCATGAGTGCTGTTTTTCATTTAGTTTTTTCTTAATTATTTTGTTAATTAAGGACCACTGCTTTATATCTTTGTTAGTATTTTGATAATATAACATTTCTTCCTTTAAGAGTGGTCATTGTGGCTCTCCCACCATTAAAGGACCCATAGCATAGTCCCCACCATAGTCCGTTACACTCTTCCTGCCTTCCCCAACCTAGTTCTTTTAGCAGTCATTTATTGAATGTGTCAGGTACTGAGGATTCAATGATAAAAGAAAAAGTAATCTGACTTCAAGGACAGATAGAAATCACAAAGCAAATATAGATCATAATTTTAGGTATCGATAGTAAAGCATGCTAGAGAAGAAATATAGCTTTTTTTGTGTGTGACTGAACTGGTGTTGGCTGTTTTTGATGAAAAATCTTTCTGAAGGCCTATGAGATTAGTCATGTTAAAATGTAATGGGAGAGTATTCCAGGAAGAGAGAATAGCAAGTGCAAATATGATGAAATAAGGATGAATTTGGAGTTTTGATGAATAAAATGAGTCTATGTGATAGGAACAAGATAAAAGCATGGAGACCCACTCGCTGTTATAAATAGTGATGCAATGAACATAAGAGAACATATACCCCCTTGGTATTAGTGTTTTTGCTTTCTTTGATTAGATATTTAGATTTGGAATTTCTGGAGCTTATGGTAGATCTATTTTAAGTACTAGGAGAAATTCCCATACTGTTTTCCGTAGGGAATGAGCCAAATCTACATTCCCAGCAACAGTATATGAGGATCCCTTTTTCTCTACATTATTGCCAACACTTGTCTCTGGTAAAAGCAATCTTAAGTCCCAAGGACAGATGAGTGGACTAGGAAAAAATGGTATATATATACAATGATACACTACTCAGCTATTTAAAAAAAAAAAAGATAAACTCTTGCCAGTTTCAATAGGATAGTTGGAACTGGAGGGAATTATGCTAAGTAAAATAAGTCAGAGGAGAAAAAACAAATGTTAGATAATTTGACTTACATGTGAAACAAATGTACATAGGAACAAAACAGAGAAATGAAACAAAGAGTCAGAACCAAACCAAAAACAATCCCTAGAGGTCTGACAATAGAATTGAGGCTACCACATAGGGGAGGCCTGAGGGTAGAGAACAGTGTGAAGGGGACTCTATAGACTATGGGTGCCTTGGTAGTGGTGTGGTGTGGTGAAATGCATCTGAGAATGTGTGATCTTATACTTATGAATCATATACAGTGTTTTAAAACCCATGTAACCTTAATTGAAAAAAAAAAACTATCTGGAGATCTAGGCAGGAACTTGAGAAAGAAGAGCTTTATATAGCATGGCTAGAAGTGCCAATGTATTATTTTGAATTTAGTGGAAGTGCCTAAAGATTTAAGCAAGGAAGTGATGTGATTTGATTTGTTTTATAAAACAAAGGTCACGTTGGCTACTATGAAGAAATAATAATGTTCTCTGGACATCAAGAAGAGAAAAAGTGCTATTATTTTTTAAAAATTGGGAAGGCATCAAGAAGGAGTGAGTACTCTGACCAGTGTGATGGGTAGGCTAGACATTCTAGGGCAAGACTGTGTCATCACCATCAGAGAAGTGTGGAGCATGTTTGAGTGACAGGTTGTTTTCCCGTTTGGTTGGAACAACAAATGTGCTGGGAGGATGAAATAAAATGGAAACAGGAGAAAAAGGCTGTGTCTAGTTTACATTGTATTGGCAGATGGAAGCCATTCTGTGTTTTAGAAAGATAATGCTGGTATGTGAATATTAGAGGAGGCAAAAAAGACCACTGATAAGATTATTGTAGTCGGTCACTTGAGATATCTTGGGGGCCAAGTAGTGAGAATGGAAAGGAGGAGAGAGGCATGAGGCTATTGAAATGAAGAACTGATAGCACTTGGTGTTTAGTGTAGTGTAAGTGGTAAGAGGGAGGGAAAATCTAAAAACATCTGAGAGCCAAGTTGGGGATGCCCTTTTCTGAGTGAGGATGGTGATAGAGTAGAGATTTTGGTTTTCAACAAGTTGAGCGTAAGGTTTTGGCAGAATTTCTGCATGATGATGCCTGGAGACAGCTGGAAAAGCAGAGCTAATGCTCAGGAAGTTTGACCTTTAAGAGCACACCTATTCCAACTGATTTCTTATAATCTGTGAAAATTTTTGTGAATTTTTAGATATTTGCTATTTTCATGAAGACAGAAGTTTCACAAGTGTTTGTCAGAACCAACTGGCATTTTCTACCAAAGGAAAAGGTTTACTTTTCAAAAAAAAAAAAATCCAGCATGTTCAGTAAAGAGATAGCCTATTGATGATTTTTACTTCCTATTTTTTTAATCTGGAATCCGAGTTATCAACCTTATTCAGACATGAGGAATAATGTTAGGGGATATTAAAACACCCACAGTGTTGTAAGAAAATAGATATCATTAAAATAATCTACAACTGATAGTAGATATAGACTATCTCTTGTGTCCTTGGAGGAGGTAAGAGGAGAGGGTAGGAAAATGTGGTATATTTCTGAGAATTTATGTTTGGTTATTTTGATAGTTTCTAGCAAAAATATCAGAAACAAAAGACTAAATATGGGGGAAATATAAATGACTAAATGAGAAAAAAATCAATCAGAGAGAAAAAGGCTCTAATGAGCACTTAAAAATTTCAAATTTGATATAAACATCTTCATGCAGTGCTAAGTTGAAGAAACTAAAAAACAAAAATGAAGGTTCAGGCCCAGTACCAGTCACAGCATCAATATGAATCTATTTCTCTCATTTCTTTTCACTTCTATAACCATTTCTTTTTCAACAGTTATATTTTCTCCTCATGAACTGGGCAGTACTTTTGTTGTTGGTACTAATTTGAAGGTAGAGAGCCAGGAGTGTGTGGAAATATGTAATTCACCAACAAAGGTCATTTTTAATTGCTTTCTCCAGTGTCACAGGACTGCCTCATCACTCATCCAACATGACTCAGTCTTGGTATTGGTACTGACTCACAAGGCTCCAAATAGACAAGAATTAGTGTCAGAGACTGATTGGCAGACCAATCCAAATTGAAGCCGGGAGAGAAACGAGATTACCATCGTTGAATCTGCACATGACCTTAGTGATTCTGGGTGGAGAAACACTCTCGATCATTCTAAGGGATATCAGTTAGTCTTGCAGTGTGTTTGTTGCTGTTGTTATTTGTGTGATCCCAAGTCCCCCTAGTTCTTGGGATATTGTCTTAGTACCTAGAGTTCCTGCTGGTCAAGCTAAAATGTAGAGTCAGGCAGGGATCTCCACTAGGACAAAAGTCTTGGTATGAGGAACATACCGGGAGACCAGTATCTGCTAAAAACAGCAGGTAGGCATTATGGCCAGATTAGTATAACCATCTAGGAAATTAGTATAACCAACAGGAAATTAAGTGAGAAGAAGAACTAGAGATAGGATATTTTGATCAGAGGAACGATATAGCCCACCAGGCAACAGCTCTTATTCATACCCCACTAGCTCATGCCAGACATTTATGCACCCCAATAAAACCCCACCACCTATAAACTATTATGCATCTCCAATACACATCCCCACTGTGCACATTCCTCCAGATACTTGCCCACTTTCCCTGAACTTGATTCCCAATAAATATGAGACTGCCCCTGAAAAAGGTCCTGCATATCCAGAGGTGCAAGCCCCTCTAGGTCTCTCTCTTTCTACTTGGAATTTGAGTTTTCTTTCCTCCATCTTGCACCACTCCCAATGCTGCTGCCCTGTGAGGTGACAGTTATTGTAGTGACAACTTTCTGGTTTACGCTTATCCAAATTGTTTTGGAAGAAGGATTCAAAAGCATTAGAGACATGCATACTCTTTGCAAAAACCATTGCACTGTAGTGGAGGTAGTCCAAGACTATGGGGACCTTATTTGTTGGTGACTTGGGCAATCTGTTGAACCTTTGGTCATCGTTATCTTATATCCTTATATAACTTTTGCATTTTACACTTACTTTGTTCAAGTGCTTACTTATTCTTTATAGCAAGCTCGAGATAAGTTCTGTTGCCTCTCTCTTAACGGTGAAGGAATTATTTGTTTTCCAGGAATACACTGCTAGTAAGTCATAAATTCAAATTTTTAACCATGTTTATGTCTTCTCAAAGCAAGTCCTTTTTAATTACTTTCCCAAACTTCCTCTCAACTGTAGAAATATGGATGATAATGATATCTATCTCCTAGGGCTGTTGTAGATTAAATTATAGAACTGTGAAATGTCTACTAGTTTGGTTTGTATTAGAAAATCGATAAATGAGTATAGTATTTTAAAAATGATGCAAAAAGTCTTAACTGATGCATCCGTAGCAGTAAAGTGCTTCTTTACTTCTACTGTTTAGTGTGTATTAGTATGATATTATCAACCCTGAAAGTAAATGATAAGGAACACCATCCCAAGAAATGAGTCTTTAGTAATGAAAAGTCAGATAATATAATATCAGGCTAGAAAACATATTTTTTGTGTACTTTGAGTTATCTTGGTAGCCTCTAGATAATTATATATTGATTTCAGCATTCTTTTCCTTTCAATAATATTTGCCCAATAAAAATTAAAGTAATGGGTTCAAAAGTAAATTGAATCTATACTGATCTTGTGCAAGGCTGGAGTTCCAGAACAAGCTGGGAAGCTCTGTTTTGGGATAACAAAATATAGTACCTGATAGCTCTGATAAATGTTGTGGAAACAAATACAAGCAAAATGATTAAAAAGGGGATAAACAGAGATTTTAGTTGAGAACTAGATTTCTACTGAAACAACAGCTATAGGGCAAGTATTATTATATAAAATTCCTGGCCAAAATACATAAAGCATGTGTATCATTTGTGTTTATACATTTATGAGGCTAAAAAAATTAAAAATGAACAGTGTGTTGCTTCTAATGAGAAGAGGCATTAAGTTAGGAGGGCTTTGTTTAATGAAGATTGACCATATTAGACTGTGATCTTCTTGGGTCCAAGATGAGTATTTTATTCATACTTTTATAACTAGAGCTTAACTCAATCCTTGGCAGAGGCAGCACCCATAAACTTTTATTGAAAGAATAAGTGAGTAATAATGGGCTTGTCTATCAGGAGGGAGAATGAACAGGTTAGTTTATCAAGACAAATGCTCATTGGAATCTTGTGTTGAAGGGCTGAATCCTTGAAAATCGCTAATGGGGACCTTGACCTAGCTGACTGACAAAGGACTATACATCAGGCTGCAGATCATAAAGCAGCCTTCTGAGCTGCATCCTCTGGGGCCATTTCCCAGTGCAGAAAACAAAAGAAATCAACTAGGACACAAGCCCTTTTTGTTTTGTGTGGAGTGAACAGTGGGGGATTTTAAGGCAGATGGATATATTTGGTAGGAGAAAACACAAGGTCATTGAGTCAACATCCTAAGGGAAGGGAGGAGAAGTAAGAAAAAGTTAAGAAAAGCAGCTGTATTTTTCCAGGTTCATAGCCCAACTAGGAAGGATTTGACTGTAATGACACTCAAGAGACAAAGATGTTTAGGAAAACTGATTGTTGCATGGGAATATTGTTGTATAGGATTAGAAACCAAAAATTCCAGAGTATAGAAAAATAATAATACTGAAAGTCTTATTTAATTCTTGCAATAACCCTATTAGATAGGAGTTTTTAGTACCTTCGGGTACAGGAGTTTTAACTTAATTTCAGAGAGGATAGAAAATGTAAGTTCAAATGATTAGAAGTGACTAGACTCCAAAATTCCTCTGAAGTCTTTAAAAATACCAATAGTTCAATGGCTAGGCAGTTTAATTTTGTGTGCCTGTTGGTGTCTGGTTTATAAAAGATTTTTTAAAAAGATTTATTTATTTATGCAAGAACTGAGGTACAGGTCAGAGGTATGGAGGGTGAGAGGATTCACCAGAAACAGTGGGGAACAGAATAGGTGGATTGACTGAAGTACACTGCCAAGGATAGTAGCTGTCAAGAGAAGTCTGCTGTACCATGTGGGTCATTTCCTTGTCTGGGAATTAAACTTATGCTGTAGTGGCTGTGGATAGCTTCATAGTTAAGTTTGTACCTTAACCCCTTGCACCACCAGGGAGGCCCTTAAATCTTAGATTTTTGAATATTTTCCTTTGGCATTCTCTGTATAGTTTATAAAAGAGTACATGAGTCAATATTTATAAACTGATGATTTTGTTGTGGTAAATTTGGGTATGGATTAAACAAATTCATTTATTGATGACCTAATATGTATTTAGTAGGTATACAAATTTACAGATGAATAAGATACCTATATTATTATTATTATTTTTTAAAGATTTATTTATGCATACAAGCACTGGGGTACAGGCCAGAGGTGTGGGGATGGTGAGAGAATCCACCACACAGAGCAGGATGCAGATCAGACAGATTGACAAAAACACACTGCTGAGGGGAGCAGCGGGCACATCAGGAGAGGTCTGCTACGCCATGTGGGTCACCTCCCTGGCCAGCAGCAGGGATCGAACTCGTGCTGCAGTGGCTGTGGTTTGCTTCATAGTGCATTGCTTAACCCACTGCACCACCAGGGTGGGCCCAATACCTATATTATTTTAACAGAGATATAAGATAAATAAGATTAAATATGTGAACAGAAAAGGGGGGCGAGACAAAATTTTCCATATATCTAGTACTCTTTGAATGAGACCTGATATAAATGATGATAAATGTGAAAGAATATCAGACTAACTCTTTGAGGATCTCGCTTAATACTGGGAAATGTATTATTTTTTTAAGATCTAATTTAGAGTATTTAACCTTGTGAGGCAGTATTGTAAGACTTCCTTTAAAATTAAGAGAAATAAGACTGAGAAAAGTTGAATGGATACACAACTAATATATGATGAGATAAGGATTATAACTCAACTGTAAACTTGTTTTTTGACTTATTCATACTTACTGTTTTATACAATTACAAAAGTGTAAGGTGTCAGTCAGAGTTCAATGCATGAAGCAGAAATCACATGAAATATTTTAGGCAGGTAGAAATTTCACTCAGGAATTTCGAATCTTACAGATTCCAAAGGGTTGAGTAGATTCTAAGTAGATTCTGCTAAGGATAATCTTTAAAAGTACCAATTTTTTGCTAAGGAGTAGAATTTACTAAGGAGTAGATTCTAGAATACATCTCTTAGATAAGCACCACAACTGTGTAGAAATGGCCTACTAGGAAAATTAATATGCCTCTGGATCACCATTTACAATGTGTCAGAGACAAAACTGATGCCACTGCTTTCTTATCTATCTGAAGAATCTAGAGAATGGACAACCAAACATGTTTTCAGGCAAGTTAATTCAGGAAACTATCATTCCTTCTGAATGCCCAGGAAGCTGGAGAATGAATAAATACAAAGTTCCTGTTAGGAAATCTTGTGTTTCTATGAATGCGATAGCTAGCAGCAATAGCTGAGAGGTACAGGAAGATGATCTCTGTCTGAATACTATCTTCCATACATTAACTGAGTATATTTACATGGTAGAACTGGACTTGCATCTAGTTGCAAGGGAATCTGGGATATAGAAATTTTAGTTATCCAGATTTTCAGTTGAAAGGTAAAGAGAATGAAGGTTGTCTGAACATTCCAGGATAGGAAATATTATTATCAACTGAAAATGTTATCATGCTTCCCCTCTGGATCTTGCCACTTGGAAGATCACAAAATGGAAAGCTAACTTAGTGTGCAGTGGTTGCCTGACCTTTAGTCTCTTTGCTATTCTTGATGTTTGTAGGACAATGCTGACTGAGTAGGACTTTTGCTTTAGACATAGCTCTTGCTTTTTTTTTTTTTTAAATCAATGCACAAAGCAATTTGTGTTTAACAGCAGTTTTATGGTCCACTGACTGTATTGAAATGTAGTGCTTTACCAACCATGAACTTTGACATGTTTATAACAGGGACTTAATCTGAAAATATGCAAGAGGGAGCATTGTGAATATAGTTTATAATCAGATAAATTCTAATGTAGATGTTGAATAGCATACGAAATTAATATTTGTGTCTTGAATTTGGAGGTTAATTTTGTCCCTCTTCAAAAGACATTGTAGCATCAGTAGGTGAACTGAAGGTTGAAATCCCAATTGCTTTGAAGGGACAGCAAACCTTATAAATTTGTGTTAGTACTAAAAACAGTAAAGGAATAATATAATTAACATATATGAAATTCCATTTCTTAATGCAAAGCAAAACCTAGAATGAACCCTACAAAGGACCTTTGGATAAACAGTCTGTTATGTCATAGCTAACAATGTCAATAGTCTTAGTTATTATAATTGAAGATCTGCAAGTTTGTGGCCTTTTCCTAAATTTCCAATATATACATTATTACATATTTATGTTATTCCTTAACTCTTTCAATCATGTACTATTTAATGCCACAGGTGTTTATTTCTTCTCTAAGATACTCTGTTTCTAAAATCAAATTGCAACTTCATATTCCTATACTTAGTCTGAAGTTGAATGTACTTTAACTAATGTAGAACTATTTCTTAGTGTTCAATACATTTTTATGCAGACCATAACACCAACCAAAGGGGAAAATACTACCCCTCTAAGACTACTATGTTCTAAAGGTACTCCAAAAATTCAGCTTTCAGAAGAGTACTACAAGAAATAAACAGAAACTTGGAAATTTCATGGTAATAAAAGATGATTCAATATTTTATGCTTAGCAATTTGAAGTGTGCTTCAGGTTTTATTTTACTTTATCTTGTGAATGTTTCATCAATTAGATGTCAAAAGAGCTGTCTATGGGAACTTAACTGTAAATCTGTGAATACAGACAAGATACTTAAAGAAAAAATTGACCACATCACACAATTACATTGCCCATTTACACGTGTGACACAGAGTGGACTTTGCACATGACTGAGGGATTCTGGATACTAGTAATGGCACAGTTGTAGTAGCATATATGAATGTATCCTGGGGAGTGTGGGCTTAATTGTAGGTATGTGATTGTGCTCTATACAGGGCATTTGTAAATCTCAGTCAATGTAGTTTTGGGAGCTGTGTTTTTAAATCTCTTTTAGTATATTATATACCATAAGTTCATGAACATGATTAACCAGATCAATATGAGTAAATATGACTTTGTGTTTATGTATATGAAAGAACATCTCAACATTTTGCACTTAATGAGACCATCTTCTTATTTGTGTTATATTATTGTTTCTAAAACTTTTGATTATCAGTATGTATTGTTAGTACATCCTGCTTAACTTTCTGCCATCTTGACTACCTTCCTTCACCAAGATGAAACTTAAATATCACTCATGTCTTTGTAGCATCAAAACCCTCAGACTGAGGAACACAGTGCTCAGTCAGGAATTGGAAGGCAATACTGATGGCAACCTAGACAGCCTAGACAACTCTAGAATTCTAGAACAACTCTAGAACAAAGAACAAGGTGGAGGTGTATCTGATGTCTCAGCAGGAAATTTAAAGTTATGAGGTCGCTGCTGACTATTTTATATTTTTATTCAGTACCTTAAAAATTGATTTTAAGCTGCATCAGGCAAAATATTTCCCCTCCATGCCATTCTCCCATACCTGCTTTTTTAGTGTATTTGAAACTTATGAAATTACCTTTCAATTTCTTGTCTCTTCTTTTTAACTTGGAGGCGGCTGAGAAAAAACCCAGAGTGAGTTGAGCATAGTTTTAATCGAGCAAAAAGAAGCCACTAATCTTGAAGTAGAAGATGAAGCAGATATAGCTAAAAATCAGATGAGGAATCAGCAAATGATTATAAGTAGACATTCTAGCAATGTTTACATGAAGACACTAAATGAAAATTTGAGTCATTAGTTTGTTACACTGTTATGTTTAGCAGTGTAACTATTCACAGCAGCAATAAATACGTTCATGGATACCATAATAAGGGAGTTGCTGATTTCTGCAGATCTGTTAGCAGGAATGGCATAAAACTTTAAAAAATTTTATCAAGAATTAACAACTTTTAGAAGTCTTAGAGAAAAGACCCCTCCTTCTCACCCCCCTGACTTTGAGGTTCATGGATATTAAAACCAATTTGGGAAGCATTATAGTGTCAAAAGAATTAATATAAGCAATAGCAAAAGGGGTGCATGACAGGAATTAAAAAAAAATCTATTCCTCATCTTGGCTTTATTTTCTAACAGTTAACTATAGAGACTATCTGGTGAATACCTTGGAGGTGCTTTTGCTTACTTCTGAGGCACCCACAGCTGACTTTTCTCCTCGGTAGTCTATGAACTCCATTCTTGTTAGATCTTTTCATGCACGAGATATTTGAGGCAAATTGGGCACCATGTTATTATTTAACAATACATGGGAAAGAAATGCAAAACTTGAGTATTGACCAATAAAAATTGATGTGACCAGCAGCAAATAATTCAAAATATTTCCCAAAGATGCACTGTGTTTAAAAAAAAAAAATATATATATAATGATGGTGATACTGAGTTAGCATCAGAAAATCTGTTGTTATAAGAGTTAAAGACAAACCTTTAAAGCTGACCATAGACCTGAGGCAACCAGAAGGAGAGGGGAAAAGTGAAGGGGAAGATAAAAAGGGGGAGGAGGAATTATCATGGAGGACTAATAGATGATGAAGGGAAAAATGCTATACTGTTAAAAAAAAATAACAAGGATATAAAGAAATGGTACTTCATTAAAAAATAAATTAAAAAAATCTGTTATATCTAGGCATTGTCTCAGGTTTCCTTTAGTTCATATTATCCATACCAACAGGAGACCACTTTCTATTTGTGCATTATTCACTATTAATTAATTAATTAAACTAATTTAATTAAAATAATATTCACTTTAAAATCAAGATGAAGATCAGAAAAAAGTGTGTATTTATATACATATATACACACTTAGAAAGATTATATATATATTTTTATATATACATATAAGAATATATATATATGAGCATATATATATGGAAGCACAGTAAGTGACCTAATTAGTAAATCATCAACTGAGGCTTTCTTTATCCCCAGAAAAGAGGATTGCTGCTTGCAAACTACATAGATATCTTCTTCAGAATATTCACATTTACTAAAACTAGGGCTATATTTCTCAGAATTTCTCAAAGTCAATTTGTACATTACAAATAATTTATATATTTATTTCCAGCATACCTATTAGCTGGAAATTTCAATCTCATTAAGATCAACTTTTTATAAAAAATGAAATTATTTACATGGTAAATGGTTTTAGTGAGTTGATTGGTGGTGGGGAATCCAATTCTTGAAATACTTTGGTCCCAAACTGAGAAGGCAGTATAATTCCAGAAGCTTTGACCATTCAAAGGTGGTTACCTCAGTAATTAATATCAAGTATTCCCTGAGATCTCTGACTATTGAAGGATGCCTGCTGATGTTAGTACTGGGTAAGGTGTTGGGGAGAAAGAAAAATAGAATTTTTTTTTTTTGGCCTTTAAAGACTTTATAGCACATCCTAATGATGCTTTGAAGAAAGAATTATAACTATTCAATAAATAAGCCTTCTGTAGTTAAAGCCATGACAAATTAATCTAAGAAGCAGTCACTTCTGTAAAACATAGTGAACTGCCACCCAATATTTCAAAATTGAATATTTCAAAATGTTCTGTAAAAAACAAGCCCCAAAAAATTATTTTTTTCTAAAATAAGAGTAAAAGTAGTCAGGCAAGAACAAATTCTAATTTGGTTTTGAACATTGTGCATGAAAGACTGATGACAACTGACAGTGTCGTCCAGCTTCCTGAAGGTAACACTGATTTCCAATGGAAAAAGAGAAAATGGCAACTTGCTTGTTGAAGTCGGGCACCTCTGAGAGATGCTTTATTGAGGGACATCTTTCCAGGTAATAAGGTGTGAGTGTCACTGATAAGTGCATAAAATTTGGAGGGTAATGAAATAATAAAACAAGTAGGTTCACTCAATCATGATTGCATATAATAAGGAAATTCTTTTATGAACAATGTTGAATATGGAGAATTGAAAATCTTTTAAACATAAAAAATACAATGATCTAGATACAAGTGAATTTAATTCTCTCATCATTCTGCTTTAATTAATTAGTGATGAATTTTAAACATGTATCATGTAGTAAAAATGCAGAAAATTAATAATTTAGTGTGCAACTCCTGATTTTGTAGGTGAACATGGAATAAATATGTCGATATATTTGTGTTCTCAACTGGTAAAAAATTTACCAGTTGATGATAAAAAATTTTGGTAAATTTTAGGAGAAGGGTGTGTGTGCATGGGTGGGGAAGTTATCTTTTTATTTATTTAAGTTTGATAATACTATATATTGAAATCTTCCACTTATTCAAACAAATACCTAAAAAGTACACAGAAAAAATAATTTTACAATAACCCATAGAAAACCTGAGGTGTACGTGGATTAATTTTCCAGGATATCATGTCTAGCTACTTACATTGTCAAAAGAGAATCCAAATCTACTTAACCTTACTCCAAACGTCTATCTATTACATATTGCTGTTTTCTTATAATATTTTTCCACTAGTGCCTATGTTTTTATATTCATACTATGTTTTGATTTTGTAAAATTGTAAAATTGTGTGTTGCATTTCCTTTTTTCTTTTAATACAAGTTCTGATCCGAACAGAAAGAAACCCATGTGGCTGTCTAGTTTTCTCCAAATATATCAGATTACTTTGACTAAAATTATATATTTAGTTTAAATGTTGCTGAAAGCATGGAAAAGTAAACAGAATGAAAATAATGCTCATTTTGGGGATTTCTTCTTTATGAATTTGCCATACCTTTTAATTTTAACTGTTGGGTGAAAATTTGAGACTTAGATTTCTCCATTCATATATCTCACATTAAAAGATTTTTTTAAAGGCATTGAATATTTTATTTTACTGGTAATGCTCTTTATGTTACTTGATTTTGTAAAAATAAATTTTATTTTAAGAGCGGTTTTAGGTGACCAGTAAATAGACTCTCTTTATTTTTCCATATACTTTTAAAAGTATATTTTTACATATTTGTGTATTCATTCTTGGGTTCTGAAATGGAAATAAATTGATGAAGATAAATTGATAAATTAATAAAAGGACTTTGAATTTAAATATCAAATGTTGGCCTCACTGAGGTAACATTAATACTGTTTTCTATGAAAATGATTTCATATTTTATGATGAGGGATATTTGAGGAAGACTAAACTGATTCTATTTTGTATCTAAAATTGCATCTTTTTTAACTTTTAAAAAATATTTACCCACTGGCAAGGCCCAGTTTCTAGCTTAATATGGCTTTCCCCAAGAATTGTGCAAATATAATTTTCTATTTTTCTTTTTTCATGGTAACCGAGACCACTTTGACTAAAAGTTAAGGAATATAATCTATGATCAAACTTAATTCTTGGTAAATAGCTTTTTTAGTTCAATTCTTCTTCTCTTGCCTTTTGTCCTTTAAAAAACACCCTAAACAAAGATCTCAGTGGAACCTAGTTTGTGCTGTTCCCTGAAACTGTACTCCCTGGATTGTAAATCTAAACCTCCTCCCCTCATAAGTATTATTTTAGCCTTGTTGTGATTTTCTCAATTTGAAAATTCACTAAAATTAATTAGCTAGAGTGACTGAAAAATGATTATCTTTTCCTCGTGCCTGGAACTGATAAACAATAATGGTTTCAAGTAAGTTTGTTTTTGTGATAGCCATAATGTGACTTATGAGTGATTTTTTTCTAACCTTTGGTCAGTTTCCATGTGTTTTACCTAAAAAGAGAGATTATGATATAACAGAGAGAACAGAAGACTGAATTTAATTTCCTACTCACTAATTGTGTGAGCTTGCTGTTCCTTTTCCTTATAGTCCTCTTTCTAGATATTCACATCTGTGTTCCCTTTTCATGCTTAATTCTCAGCTCAAGTGTTACCTCTTCAAAGAATCTTTCCATGATAACTACCATGTCTTCTGTAAACTTGTACTGTACTTCAGTTGCTTTTTTAAACTATCCCGTTTTATTGATTTTTATTCCACTTATCATTGAATGAAATGGTTTTGTTTCATTTTGTTTTCTTCTAATTATCTTTTCTTTGCCTAAAAGGTAAGCTCCATGAAAGCAGGACCTAGTTTGTTTATCACCTGTGCCAAACAGTACTTGAAATATGGTTATTAATATTTGCTGAATAAAGGATTAAATGAATAATTTTGTGTAGGTAATTTTCTCAACTGTAATACAGGATATTTATACCTGACTTGCAGACTTGTGAGAATGAGATGATAATATATTTTTGAAAATTTTAATACAATGATTTATGCATTGATGTCTGCTTAAAAAATGATAGCTTTGAATTCTAGATTTTTACTAGATAAATAGAGAAATCTTTGCTTCTATTGATATTTATCAGTAGGATAATTGGCATGTTAAAAGTCATCTCTAAATTCAGAAATTTGTTAATTTGTCCTGATTTATTCTTTTCTCTCTAGTTTTCTATGCAATATGCATTATAGATAACAGAGCAAAAAAATATGTGGTAGTAACTAAAACAATGTTATGTAGGACAATAAAACAAAAGTTTTAAAACTAAAAACTTCATCCAGAGTCTTGTTATATCTATATTAAAAATTGGAATATTTTCTATCCTGAGTGATGGAGTCTTGTTTACTTTTATTTCCCAATGTTGTCTCAGTAATTAACATTTGCCACTGGTTTGTGTGGGTTTATTTAAAGTCATTTATATTCTCTGTGGAATCAAAAATCAAAATTCACATGTGTCTGAACTTTTAAAAAGGCTATGAAACTGAAACTTCCAGAGGAGTGGGTAGGAGAGGGGTAAGAACAAAGCAGGGAGAGAGTACTATTAACTATGGTGGCAGACTATGGGTGATTTGGTGGTAGGGACACTACAGTGGCCATACCTGAAGTGGATCCTATATTTCCAAAATACCGAAAATTATGTAAGATAATGTTACCTCAATAAAAGTGCTTAAAAAAAACTTAAAAGTTAATTCTGAATTCTTCAGAGCACAGTTTGGGCCTAGACTGTTTTAAGGATGAAAACCACAGTGCTGTATTCATGAATTTAAAAGGAATGATATGACTTCTTGCTATGGCATGGCTTATTTTGAAAATCCTGTAGTTGAAGAACAATTTGTTTTGCTTATCTAATGAAACTTTTTAAAGAATGACCATATTTTGCCAAATAGAGCAATATCCAACAGCAGGAAGACAGAGTGCTTATGTTTACTTAATGTGTTAGCGATGCATTGTATCATTTTAACTACTTGGAAGTCTGAAGTCCCTTAGGAGACTTAACAGTGAGCTGCACAGATGATGTCATGCAGAGCCCACATGTCATTTGCAGCTCTGCTGGTAATGCTTTCTCCTCACTTGTGTTTGCAGAGCTGTGGGTCAACCTGACCTGTGCTTGCGTTTTGTTTACAGTTTCTGCAGGTAGTTAGAAGATAAATGTGTGATCTTATTCTACTCCAAGAGAATATAGACAGATGCTATATAGTACAATAGGGATAAAATTAATTAAATTTAAATAAATAAATCAATCTTTTTTTAAAAAGCTATAAAAAAGCCACATCTCTTTCATGATATGAAGCTGAAACATAGCACCTTTATTTCATAGAGATTTGATTTGAAATTCTTCATCAGAAATATTCAACAGTAATCTGGAGTAGAAATAAATATTTCAGAGATATGAAATAAAGTATATTATTTCCTCCTCACTCATTCAGAATCTGGACAAAATCACTTAAAATTTGTCCACAAAGTCCTGACTTTCACCTATTTAGAGTTCACTTAACACACAGTTTTATTATTTTTTTTTTTTTGAGTGACATGCCTGCAGATGTTTTTCACATTTGTTTCTTGGCTCCTTTGCAAGCTCAGCAGCTGTACACTTGCAAGCTAAGCATTGTTTGCCTGAACTTGCCAAAAGGGTGCGGGGGGAGAATCCCTTTAGCCAGGCTGATCTCTGATATGAATGCTTTTGGGGAATCTGATCCCTAATGTTGCCATGGTGGCATTAGCTCATCTCTACATTACCCTTATAACTCCCATTTGCCTATCACATTGTCTGGACATGTTAGAATGCATCTCCTATCACCCCTTTGCTATCATTCCCTTCTCATGACTCCTTTGAGGTCTCAAATGGAAGTTTGGCAAACCAGGCATGAATCTTGTAAGATGGATTGGTGGTCCCTGGGGGGATCAGTTTACAGTGTCAAGCTCCTCTGAGTTGAAAGCCAAAACAAATCTTATGAAATAGAGAAGAAAATTACTTCATGTTTTCCAGCTCAGTTTTAGTTCATTTCATGAGCATCAGCAAAAAAAAAACAACAACAACAACAACAACAACAATTTCACAAAGATAAAAGCCTGCATTTCCCAAAATACTGTCTTTATCAAAACAGAAAGTGTGAGACATGATTTATGGTAGAAGGGATGGAACAGCTAAAAAATGGTAAAGGAAGTTATTGTTAAATAAAAGCACTATTAAAACTTTTGATTTCAAATAGATAATAAAGTAGTTGGAAATCAATACTATGCAAATTAGGATTAAATACTGAGATTTGCTGCCTAGTAAACTTCAACTTTCCATGAAGAACTCCAATGTTACTTGTTATATGAAATCTTCCATCCTCCCCAGTCTGAATCAATGACTCCCTCATCTGTGCTTAGAATACTACTATAGTCTTCTATTGCTGAATGTATCATTGCAGTATCTTACTTTGTCAGTTTGCTCATTCGTGTGTTTATTCAATAGAATGTAGCGGTTAAGATGTGGACTCTGGAGTCAGACACCCACTGAGTCTGTCATTTTCCTGCTGTGTGACTTTGTGCAACTTACTTAAAATGTTCTATGCCCTTTGAGAAATAGGCAGATAATAAAACCTACCTTCTCGAGTATGACGAGGAATATTTGGGTGAGTCTCCATAAATGATTTATTGCCTGTTACTAAATATTATTTAACAAATCCATTTTAACTGTTGTGAACGGCAAATTCTATACTAAGACCTGAGTCCACAGATCTGGGCAAACATGTATTCTCAAGTAATATGTGTGCTGGGGACTAGATATTGAACAATTTAGATTCAGTAAAAGGCTTTATTCAGGGCCTCTCTGGTGACGCAGTGGGTTAAGCAACGCGCTATGAAGCAAACCGCAGCCACTGCAACATGACTTCGATCCCTGCTGCCGGCCAGGGAGGGGACCCACATGGCTCGGCAGACCTCTCCTGCTGTGCCCGCTGCTCCCCTCAGCAGTGTATTTCTGTTCATCTGCCTGTTCTGCTCCCTGCTCTCTGTGGTGAATCTTCTCACACCCCCACACCTCTGGCCTGTACCCCAAGTGCTTGTATGCATAAATAAATAAATCTTAAAAAAAAAAGGCTTTATTCATTTATTCCAAAAACATTTATTAAATGCTTCTTCATACTGGCACTGTTAGAGGTTTAAGAACACAACTGTAAATAACACCCACGTCTCCCTGAGTTCTTAGTTCTGGTGCATGTAAGAACTTTGATAAGGTGTGCAAAAATGCGGTGAAAAGATAGGGATGGAAACTTGGATTTAGCTTGGATTGATGATAGAAGTATGGGGAGAAACTTGTTAATTGATTTAGTCAGACAGAGATGAGGTAGGGGGTCTGGGGCACAGGAGCAGCAATGAGGTCACTGATGTTTACTTCCTTAAATCCAAAGCTCTTGTCCTGTGAAGTTACATATTTCCTATATACAGATAGAATGACGTTGCCTTTCCCGTTAGGGAATACCACAGAGATGGCTTCAACAATTTCTTGCACTGGGACTCTTCCTTTGATATGAGTCTCTTGGGTATAGTTGACCTTGTCATGAGTCAACTTCTTTTCATGTTTCCTGTGCTCTACCTTTATTGCATTTCACATAAAAGAGCCTCATTGCAATAGTGGAGATATAGTGGAAATAGCACAGAAATTAGGTTCATGTGATCTAAATTCAACTCTGTCACTTGCAGGCTTACTGACTGACTTTGTAATAATACCATTACTTCTTGGATCCTCAATTTATCCATATGTTGGGGCTAGTAATACTGAGATGTACTTAATAGCTGTAGCAAATATTAGATTAAGAATTTGTAAAAAATGCTGTATAAGCTTCAAATGCTATATGTATATTATTAATTAAATTCTTGAAAAACACATTATTTTAAGTGACTGACAAAAGGGTTAGAGGGAAAAATAGTACAAGGTTTATTTGTTAACAAGTTAATAATAAACTGTTAGAATTATCATGTATTTAACAATAAGCATGTGTTAAATATTTTTTGTATCATCCTGCCTTGTCAGTGTTATTACCAGTGAGTACAGTAATGTTATGTATATTAAGTAAGAGAACTAGGTATCAAACTTAAGTTTATTTGATCCCCCCCATCAAGAATTTATTTTCATAATGTAACTTGCCTCTGCAGAAGTCTTACAGGATTTGTTGTACCCAGAGAAATCTTGTTTAATCGTGAATATGTAAACCCTCTAGGTTTTACTGTCATGTAATGTAATCTTAAAAGGTGAACCTAACAGTCATCCAAACTGAATTCTTCACTTGATTTTCTAAAAAGTATGAAGATCTGGGAGTGGGGGAAGAGTAAGAATAAGTACATGATAGTTAAAAAGATACTTAAAGAGAAATAAAAGTATTTCTCCTCTTTATTTTTTATTTACAAAAGTTTCCCAATAACACCAGCTCTAACTATAAACCTAGTATCTTTCTGCCCCTCCTTGTTTTTATCAACTTTGTATGCAAAACCAGAGTTTTTAGCTAGCTGAAGAAAGAGAAAGCCTGGAAATACTCACACATTAACTTTATCTTGTCAAAATGATACTAGGTAATATGAATTGTTTTAACATTGCCTAACTTTCATTTTCATGGAATAAACTGAATAACAAAATAACTGGTAAAATGGGGCCTCCCTGGTGGTGCAGCGGGTTGAGGCGCTGCTTTGTGAAGTATCCACAGCACGGGAACATGAGTTTAATCCTTGGCCAAGGAGGGAACCCACATTGCACAGCAGACCTCTCCTTCCTCTCCCGCTGCTCTGCTCAGCAGTGTATTACAGTTGATTTGCCTGTTCTGCTCCCAGCTCTGTCTCTGGTGAATCCTCTCACCTCCCGTGACTCTGGTCTGTACCCTAGCTCTTGTATGTATAATAAATTAATTTTTTTTAAAGACAAACTGGTAAAATTTCAGCCACATCCTTGATTGTTTAAGCACAATACTTGCATCTCTTTCTATAGCTGAAGAATCATAGGTAGGTCTGAATTCACCTGAAACCTGTATTTTCTGAATTCTGTTCATCATCTAGCAAGATCCCATTGACTTTGTGTCATGTCCAGAGTTTATATTTGAAGTTATGCTTTCAAATTCTGCTGCATAGTGAAATAATCTTCCTGGCTAGATTTCATTGTGGCAATCATGGTTTCTAACTTAGCTTATTTTTAAAAAAAGATTTAAGCTGATTATATCTATAAATTATTTTCACTGTAATTATCAAGCTGACCCATCATATGTCTTTAAAAATGTCTTTTTAAAAAATTCCTGAGAAAACAAGTACTTCTATCCTAGTAAGTAACCAACATTGCCCTTTACATGTTGAAATGTACATGTCCAAACAATACAAACTAGTGCTATAAATAATTGTGCTTATCAATTTTTGATGAAGTCGAAGCATTAAGAAACTTTTTGTGGCATGTGTTTTGAGAACCCTGATGCTCATAACAATAATATACACAGACTATTTTTTCATACTTCTTAGTGGAATAATCTTTCTCCACTTCACCCCTACATTCTACTTCCAAGTATTGGGACTTTCTCTATTTTAGGTACTTTGTTAGTTGATATGAGTACAGGGATGAAAAAAATTGACCCTGCCTTGATAACCTCAGATCTTCCCAGAAGAGCCAGACTCTGTATACAATGGACTGTAATTCAATGTGACTAATATTACAGTGTATAGAAATAGGTTGTATAAATAAAAATGTAGGGTCCATGTAAGTGGGGGAGTGGTTGAAGATTAAGAACTTGAAAAGGATATCTGAAAATGCTTACAATGCTTACAAATCCAAGCTTCAGTAATAGTAACCACCTTTTAAATTTTCTTACTATGTGCAAACTCATTAGAGTTTAGGTATTTTTTTGGCAGAATCTGGAAATTCTTTAATTATTTTTGGCAGTTAGGTCATTTATTAGAAAAGAATGTTACTGTATTATTTTAGTCACTTTCAATTAAAGAAGCACACGCTTCTTTTTAAAGCACTGGAAGACACTAAACAGAAACTTAATAAACACATATTTCTATTACACAATATTCAGATTTCAAGAGTAATAACTACCATAATCATTGCAACAAATCTGTTAGAAAATTGAATAATATCCCAAGTGCTTGTCCACTCCCTAACTCCTTAACGTTTTGCTTTAGAACATATCAGCTGCTGAAATATAACAATATACATTGTTATGTTTTCTAAATTCAAGTGTCCCCAACAACTGAATTTAATAGCAAGCCAACAATACAGTATAAATCACAAGACATTTGATATTTTAGAAATCAGTTTAGATACAAACCATGGTATACAAATTTCATTTAACTCAGAGAATCCATTTTATTTAAAATCTTTGTAAAAAACTAATTTCTTTGCTGAAATATTTTAAAAGTTCTTCATGATATATATAGAAAATCTGTTAGATAGGCACTTAAATTGTTTACATATCTTGGCTATTGTTATAGTGCTGCAATGAACATGGGAATGCATATCTTTTTGAATAAGTATCTTTGTATTCTTCAGATAGACAGCCAGATGGAATGACTGGGCCATAAGGTATTTCTACTCATAATTTATTTATTTATTTTTAAAGATTTATTTATTTACGCATACAAGAACTGGGGTACAGGCCAGAGGTGTGAGTGGTGAGAGGATCCACCAGAGACAAAGTGGGGAGCAGAACAGGCAGACTGACTGAAACACACTGCTGAGGGTAGCAGCAGGCGAGGCAGGAGAGGTCTGCTGCGCCATATGGGTCCACTCACCAGCCAGCGGCAGGTTTGTTTCACAGTGGCTGCGGTTTGCTTCACAGTGCGTTGCTTAACCCACTGCGCCACCAGGGAGGCCCCACTACTCTTATCATTTAAAGAATTCTCAATGCTCTTTTCCATAGTGTTTTTACCACTTTTATTCCCACCAATAGTAAACAAGTCTTCCCTTTCTCTACATTCTCACCAACACTTTTCTTTTTAATGATAACCATTTGAACAAGTATGAGGTGATCTCTCATTGTGGTTTTGACTTGCATTTCCCTAATGATAAGTGATGATCAGTACCTTTTTAAAGGCCTATACACCCTGTACATACCTTCTTTGGTGAAATGTCTAGCTCCTCTGCTCATTTTTCAATAGGGTTGCTTTTGTTGTTGTTGTTAAGTTGTATCATTTATTTATATGTATTAGATGTTTATACTTTGTCAGATATACAATTTGCAAGCATCTCCCAATCAGTAGGTTCCTTTTTTTGCTTTGACAGTGGTTTGCTGAGTAGAAGTTTTTGATATTATGTAATCCTATTTGTTTATTTAGGCCTTGTTTTTCTTGTCATTGGGGTTGAATTTTCAAAAACATTTGTAAGGCCATGTTATAGTTTTATCACCTATATTTTATTCTGTGTGTTTTCTGATTTTCGGTCTTGTTTCCATAACCCATCTTGAATTAATTACTGTATATGGTGACTGTGTTCTAATTTCATTCTTTTGCATTCATATATCCAGTTTTTTCAATACCATCTATTAAAGAGACTTTTAGTGCTCAATTGTATGCTCTTGGTTGCTTTGTTGTAAACTAGTTGTCTACATATTGTGGGTTTATTTGTGAGCTCTCAGTTGTGTTTCATTGATATGTGTGCTTGTTTTTCTCCCAGTACCAGCTCTTTTGTTCACTATATTTTTGTAGTATAGTTTGAAGTATAGTGTGGAGATTCATTTGACTATTTGAGGTCTTTTGTAATATTGTGCAAATTTTAAGTTTTTGTGTTCTATTTCTGTGAGGACTGTTATGGGGATTTTGGTAGGGATTGAATTTAAGGCATGTAAGGAAAATACAAAATAGTCAATAACCAATTATTAAAATATATTAAAAAATAAACATAGATAAGTGAAAAGCTATCATCGATATAAAATCTCATACTGAAAACAAAAATCTAACACATTGCACTTAATATAAAACCTATTGCAAACCTATAAAATTCTATGATCAAAATTGAAAAAAAATACTTGGTAATACTTATAGCTACTGAAATTAAAGTTGCCCAATTGTCTTACAATTTATTTTTATTATTATCTAGTTAAATCTATGCTCAAATTTTAGAAACTTCTACTTTTTATAATTATCAGAAAGCAGAGAACCCCATTTCAGTGTTTCAGTGTAAATCTTAAAGAAATTAACTTCAAAATTTTAGAATAGGTATATCCAAAATACTAGATTGAGTGGAATTTGACAGTGATCTGAGCAATTCAGGTCTCAGAGAGGATATAGTCTGTCTATAGATGATAGTAATAAACAAAACCATTGAAAAGACATAAATGAATTCTTTTAATGTAGACAATGTTAGGGATTGAATGAAAGTTCTTAATTTTCAATGTTGTTTCACAGGAAGAATTTAAAGGGAATTTCTTAGCTGACTGTCAGTGAGTCTCATTTCCATGACATTTTGTTTTCAATGCTCCATCTATATCTGCATGTCTCTTGTACAGGCCATGTAGAAATGGAATATAATCATAGACGAAAATATACAAAGTCATTGGCAAGCATCTTGCAGAAATACTGTGGTTGTTATAAAAACAAAAAACAAGAGTAATCTTTGAGAGAATAAGGTATTTAGGCAGTATGCTTTAACCTTTTAATAGGAATAATGATACTGATTCAAATAATAAAAATATGTTTTTAATACGGGTCATTACAGTTTAGCTAAATGTAAGAATCTTAGTGATCATTGCTTCTGCCTTCATTAAATTTACAATCTCAAAAGGGAAAAGATGAAATCACACATCATTTTCTATAGAACATAAAATAAATGCAAAAATAACATAACAATCTATAGCATTTTACTATCTATGCTTTCAGTATTTGGGTTGAAGAGTTTAGTAAGGATGGACATTATAAAGGTGCTACTGTTTTCATAGTGAGAGGAGGTAAGGGGTATATAAGTATCAGCTAATCTGGAAAGAAATGCTATTTGCCAAACTAAGAATTTGATTGTGTTTTGAAAACTCAACATTATCAGAAATTCTTTGAACTCACTATCTTTCTTGTGAATTTAGTACGTCTGACACACAAGATATCTATATATTTTGTTAGTTAAGTTTATAATGAGCCCCAGATGCTATGAACTCAAAGACACAATGGAAATATTAAATATTGTTTGCATTATTGCTATAATCTTCTTGGATACCACATCTATCATTGTCAAGTGTCATTTTATTCATATTCAGAAATTTTTCTTTTTTCACATATTCCTAATAGCAAGGGGCAGGGGGTGGCTTTCTCCAGTGTTGGGACATTTTCAACAAAACAAATCACCACCCCAGAATTCAACAGCTTACAGCAACTGTTTTGCTTCAATTATAAATTCTCTAGACCTGGAGTTTGGACAGGTCACAATGAGGACAGCTTGTTTCTGTTCCAAGGTATCTGGTCTCGGTTGAAAAGACTTGAAGACCAATAGGGATTGAATTTCTTGGGCTTGACATCTAGTGTTAAGTTTGACTAGACGAATTTGAAGACAAGGCTCTCCCTAGGATCACCTAAGACTCCATATAGCTTCTTTGCTGAATGGTAACTATAGGGTAGTATACTGCTTATAGAATGACTCCAGACTCCAAATACAAATGTTTGGGCAAGTAAGGTAGAGGCGTCTTTGCCCCTGTAAACCAGGTTAGGAAGCCACACAAGATTCATGGTTGCTGAATTTTGTTGATCTCAAGCAAATCATGATGCTGCTCAGATTAAAGGGGGGAAATTACAATACATAGACCCTTACCAATAGATATGTGTCAAAAATAACATTTTTTATTAGTATAAAATTTTTTAAAAATTTACATATATTTGTCATCAATTGTAATCCCCATGCATTCCCCATTACCATTATCACCAGTGCACCATCACCTCAGTCCCCCGTGCTCCCATCTGCCCTCAACCCTTCCCCTCTTCCCTCCCCACCAAGTGTCCTCAGTTTGTCCTTGTCTTTTCATTTTTGGTTTCTGTGTCTTTATTGTTGTTATTGTTATTATTGTTGTTCTTATTCCTTTCCTTGATCCTTATTTGGTTCCCTTATATTCCTCCTAGGGGAGGAACCATCTGGTATTTTTCTTTTTCCTTCTGACTTACTTCGCAGAGCATAATCCCTTCCAGTTCCATCCATGTTCCTATGAATGAGTCTAGTTTTTCATTTCTGATTGCTGAGTAGTATTCCATTGTGCATATGTACCACAGCTTCCCGATCCAGTCACCTGTTTTTGGGCATTTAGGTTGTTTACAGGTCTTACCTATTGTAAAGAGTGCTGCTATAAACAAAAATAACATTTTTTTAAAAACATCACAAGCAAGTTTTTGGTTTTGTTGCACAAAATATTAAAAAAAAAAGTTGTTTGACTAAGGACAAAAGTTAATAAAATAGAAACCAGAAAAGAATAGTATCAACTAAACAAGAATCCCTGAATAATTTGTGAACATTTTAAGTTTTTTATTGCCAAATGTTTGTTTCTTCATTTACTTTTTAAATTTTTATTGGTGTTTAACAAACAGTAAATAATTTTAGTATAATTACACAGAGCTTACTCATTTCCTGTTTATATTGTTTAGTATTATTGGTTCCATATAAAAAGAAACCTGTTTATAGTGACTGAAGTAAAGAGCATTTAATTTTCTGGAACAAATCCAGTTTGGTTTTGGTCCTTATGTTCAAAAGATACACTCTATCGCTAGGTGTTATAGTTCCAGGTAAGGATAAAAGGAGATTGAAAGGCAAAAAGAGGATTCTAATACTCTAATCAAAACAACAGTTTTTATAACAGTCACTTAATTCTTCCTTTGAGGATGGGTATATAATTGAAAAAATAAAATAGCATAGACATGTAACTATCATTGTTATATTGATTTGAATCATGATTAACCTTTGAATATAATTTCTTAATTTTTTGAAAATGAATTTTTTTCCTATAATAGGCCTGTCCATAATTTTATATATGCTGTGAAATTTACCAATAAAATATCACGTGAATATATTTCTGTGTTTTGATTTGTTATACATTATATTGTCTGAGTAAACCAAAATCCAGTAAAAAGATTCAAAACATCATAAAACACTGAACACAACACTTTTACATAGCTTATATTCTGAATTATAATTAGAATTTTATAAAAGGTTTCTACCAAATTTTAGAAATTATAATACCTCAGGTATTGAATATAAATACTTGTCATCCTTTTAATATAAGATAGATTAAATGATAAAAATATTTTATAATGAATTTACAAAATTATATTTTATGAATCATTTTTCTTATATTTCTGTATCTTGTATTGAGTCTGATGAACCCAAATAAAGCATAAAATTCAGATAACTTCAAAAGAATTTTAGATAGCACTTTTAATAATGTAACATTTTGAAAGTAAGAATATTCAGAAAAATAAATGGTTCTCAGAAAAGCCTGCTGGAGGTTGATATCAATATGAATCATCATTTTGCTAACAGATTATTTTTCATAACCTAAACCTACAATTCCACTAACCATTGCTTTTCTTCAGAATACAGATATCCTTTTTTTTCTTTTAAACAGTTTAACTAAATTACCTATCTTATTATTTTTTTTTTTTTTACTTAGTAGGTACTAAATGAATGGTAGTTACCAAATTGTAACTTTGGCCCTTTTAACTTTGCATTTCAACATGATTCTTGTGAGCAGATCAATAATCTCTATAATGCTAGAGACAGAATTGATAACAGAGTGGCAAGATGGTGGCAGAGTGAAGATGCTGGGCTTACCTCTCTTATATACTCACACCTAGATTACAGTAAAATAAAGTCAATAACTTCTGAAGAAAAGAACAGATGATTGCAGCACACACTATAAGCAATATCTGGAGGAGAAGGGGGTTTGAGAGAACAGTGGAATAGACCAATTTGTTAGTCTGAGTGGTCTAGTTGAACCCAGGAGGTACAGCAAGCACCATAATATGCAGCAGAGTGGAAATGACAGTTAACAATGATATGATGGACCCTGGTAAAATAACCTCTGGATTATACCTAGAAGCTGCCCATTGGTGACAGTTCTCAGCAATCCAAAGAACCTTGAAACTGCCAAGACTTGGAAGATCCTGGCAAGTAGTGGAGCAAGTCCTGCTAAGAGGATCAGACATAACAGGCCCCAGCAGAAGCAATGGTGGGGTCTGTTCCCCAATGCTTGTATCTCTTGAAACAGTGCCAGAGGGAAACTATTTAGAAGGTTAGTCAAATGAATAGAAGTGGTATTGATTATGCTTTGGAAATTATATATGAGAGCAAAACTCAATAGGGTTGACTCTGAGGAGATTTTTACTACTTTGTACAGGAGGTGGGTGGAAGGAAAATCCTGAGGATTGTGGTCTGGAGTCAGGCACACTGGTAATTGGGTAGTCAATTCAGCCTTTGGGGAGTAGAGGCAGAGGTATAGTCGAGACATACTCCCTTGCAAAAGGGGAAAACCTTTTCAGGAACTGGGTTCCTATTATAGATAATGGCAGAGCAGTCATTCAGATCTGAACTCCTTCTCCTTATGTCCTGGGACTGGTGTTTACCTTGTGGAGCATGCTCAGAGCATAGTGATTACTTAGTCTTTCATTCCAACCTCAAAGAAGGATATTTGGAGTACTACAAATATAAGTTAGGATATTAGGAGTGCTACAAACATAAGTTGGGGTGATCCTAATTTATGTTTGTACCACTGTACACTAGTAAGTGGATTCCTACAAGAGCCTTTCTACTCTGATGACTCAGCAATTATAAAACAGATTGGAGTATATGTAAAAGCTAGAAAATGCCTAAATAATAAACAAATAAAAAAGTAAATACAGTCAAGCTAAACTACAGCACCATCTGCAAGAAAAGTAAATAGTTTAACATCCTAAGCTATTGCTAAAGATATTAAAAATAATGTTAAGTAGGGACATCTCAAATCATCAAAATGGGGACACCAAACTATATGACAAATGGAAATATAAGGCCTCATGAAATTTGACATATCAAAATGAAGACAGCTTTCCAGTATTCAAACATAAAAAGATGGAAGATCATAACTCTCTATCAGATAGAAAGTTTAGAACTACTAGAATAAAGAAACTCAAGAGATGGAAGACGGCTCAGAAAAGCAAAGCAAATTACAGCTGAGTGGCCAGTGGGCTGTAGGCTTGAGCTACTGACAGACTCCACAAGAAATTGAAAATTGCAGAGTAGTTAGGCTGTCTAGATACCTGCACAGTCTAAGAGGGGAAGGAGTTGGTGCTTCTTAGAACTGCAAAGAAGTCCTAAGATCCACCAGTGTGTTAACTCACTGCCCACCTGGCTACAGGAATGTAGGATGTGAGGGAAGACCAGAGAGTTGTGTGGAGGAAGATGGGTGCTTTTCCTTTTGCCTTGATATCATTGCTCTATTTTACCTTCTTGTGGAGATGCTTATCTTCAAGTCCTCAGTTCTATTCTAAGTGTAATTGCTCCCTTACTGGTGCCAGTTGGCTATGTTTGTGGAGGACTCCAGGTTTCTGCTAGTCCTTCATCTTAGATTGCTTTCAAAAGAAATAAATCTGTAGAGCACTTATTAAGCAATTTTGTGAACCACTTATTTAAAAGTTTTACTGTGTTCTTTTACAATGTTGGTCTAGTATTCACAACTGAGTATTCACCAAATGCTATAAAAGCTCATGAATGAATTTCTTACTTCAAGTCAAAACAGAGAAGCATATTTCAGAAATGTTTCTGTAATATTAATTGGAATTGTGAACTCTAAGATGAAAGCTAATTGTTCCTTGAAGTACTTACACTGCTGTAATAAAAAATGGACTCAAAGCTTTCTAAAATACTCCTATTGTGTTGACATTTTGGAAGTGAATTTAAAAAAAAACTAACTCTTAAAACATTTATATCTTTTATTAGAGAATCAAATGTTCCTAACTAAAAAGGATGCTTAAGAAATAATTTAGGAGGCCCCAGTAGTGCGTATCTAAATGGGTCAGAGGCACCATGACCCAATGTGAGACTCTGCCAGTGCCTACCCAGACCTGTGAGACCCTGGACCTACCTACACCAGCAAAGGTGGCCAAGCAGTTAGAGGCCTTCCCATCTCTTGTGAAGACCCTGCTAGCTGCTCATTCAGGCAGGTGAGACCCTTGATAACTGGGGCCATGGCAGTTGGGTCCCAAAGCAATAGTGGGAAAAAGAAAAAAGCCAACAAGTGACAACATAAGTCCTCAAAAGAATAGTAAAACACACAGAACAAATCTGCAGAACCTTATTTCAAAGACTTGGAAACTATATTCTTCCTATTAGATAAAGATTTTTAAATTGTAATGATAAATCCTAAGAAATGGATGAAAACTCAGAAAGACAAATGACTATTCCTAGAAATAAAATGAACAAAGACAGGAACTGAAACTCTAAATAAAATAAAAATAGAGTTTCAGAATCTAAAAAGAGAAATACAAGAGATGAAAAATTTAGGAGAAAGTCACAGAAGTATAAAAGATCAATTAAAAGAATGAGTCAGTATAATTGAAGATACAAATATACAAAGAATCCAGGTAGAAAAGAGAAAGACAAAGTAAAAAAAAAAGAAGAAGAAACACTGAGAATTATCTGACTCCATGAGAAAAGGCAGCATAAGAATAATAGGAATACTGGTGTTAGGATGGGGAGAAAGGAACAAAAAACATATTTAAAGAAATAATGAGAGGAAACTTCCCAAACCTAGAGAAGTGGACAAATGTACAAGACCTGGAAGCTTCAGAAGTCTCACATACCTAAACAAAGTCAGACTGACACCAAGACATATAGTAGAGAAACTTTCAAGGGTTCAGGACAAAGAATATTGATTCTGGCAAATGGGAAGAAACAGATAACCTATAAAGGAACCCCAAGAAGTCTAACATCAGAATTCTCTGAAGAAACTACAAGCAAGAAGAAAAATCAAACAATGTGTTCCAAATACTTAAAGATTAAAAACTGACAGCCAAAAAAAAAAAAACTATCCTGCAAGACTCCCTCAGACATGAGAAGAATAAAGGCCTTTTTAGAATAGAGAAACTTAAGGAGTTTTAAACACTTTTAAAGCACCCTTCTAAGAAATATTGAAAGGAGGGGGCCTCCCTGCTGGTGCAAGGGGGTTAAGTCGCAGCACTACAAAGCTATCTGCAGCCACTGCAGCATGAATTCGATCCAGGGCCAGGGAGGTGACCCACATGGCGCAGCAGACCTCTTCTGCCTTGCCCGCTGTTTCCCTCAGCAGTGTATTTCAGTTTATCCACCTGTTCTGCTCCCCACTTTGTCTCTGATGAATTCTCTCACCCCTGTACCTCTGGCCTGTACCCCAGTTCTTGGATGCATAAATAAATAAATCTTTTTTTAAAAAAAGAAATATTGAAAGGAGCTTACACATCTAAACTGAAGAGAGTAACATACACAAGAACTGAATGAGGAAATAAATTGAATCCCCTAAATTAAGAATAAAATGGCAACAACAGACTATCGCATATCAATAATAACTTGAAATGTAAATGTAAATGAACTGAACTTGTCAACTGAGAGACACAGAGTATCTAATTGGATCAGTAAACATAAGCTAACCATTTGCTGTCTCCAGGAGACACACCTAAATTCTAAAGAAAGACAGACTCAAAGTAATGGGTTGGAAAATACTCTTATAAGTGAGTATGACTTATAATCACAAGCAAGAAATTGAAATAAATATCAAAACTTTCCCCAAACAACAAGAGTCCAGGACCAGATGTCTTCACATGTGAATTCTACCAAATCTTCAAAGATGAACTCATTCCTATCTTGCTCAAACTCTTCCAAAAAATTGAAAAAGGAGTAATTCCAAATATTTTTTTTTATTATTAGTTATATTTGACATCATTTGTAGTCCCCAGGGGGTGCCCACCACCATTTCACCCGTGCACCATCACCTCAGTCCCTTGTGCACCCTCTGG